>OZ010635.1:19736157-20936157 GCA_963932165.1 Pimpla rufipes
TTAAATACATTTTTTTCCCCGTGTAGCTTCGAGTCTCAATGTGCAGTCTTTGAAATTTTCGTTTCTTGCAGCGTCGAGACCGGGAAAGCCGCCTCCACCCCCGCGGAACCTTCAGCCCCAGGACGACTGGTCGAGAGCGTCGGACGCGGCGGCGAGCAAACCGGCGCGACCGCCGCCACCGCGAAACGAGGGAAAGTCGCTGCCACCACGAGCGGAAAAACCGTCGTTCACGAAGACCTGGCAGCCGGCAACGAGTCCCTCGGCGAGCGACTCGATTTACGCGAATCTGGGTAAGTTCCGGCCCATCCAGTGCAACTAATTAACGAGTCAGAATTTGAAAAAAAAAAGACAAAATAAAAAAAAAACGAAAGCGGCCATTCACGTACACAAACACGCATCATATACCATACTACATACCTACCACATAATGTAACAGCCATGCTCACACCACACTCGCGCCTGCTTAAGCTTGCAAGCCAGGACGAACTGATAATAATAATAATAATACATAATAATATTAATAATAATACATAATAAATAATAATCGTTAATATCGAAACCTTAGCTCTTAATCGTTACAACCTCACAGTATGTTACTCTCTGTGTTCACTTTTAATTTTTACGTTTTAAAAAAATTTACTATTACATTGTACCCGTTGTGTTGATACGTTTTCTTTTTTTTTTACTAATAACACCGGAGCGTCGACACAGCGTCTCGACGAACGATTCGCAGAGCCATATGTCGCTTCTAGAAATTATTATCCTGAGTATCAGCGAAGATAGATTGATCTGTTTAATTTTGAAATCGTTCGCTCTCCACGACACCGCAAGCTGGTCTCTTTTTATCGCTTCGAGATTTTTTAGTTTTACTCCTTACTCTTCGTTTCTTTATTTTTTTCTCTCTCGTTTCTATCGATTAACGGACGTCGAGGACTGGCAACGAGCCTCTCGCGTCATCCTGTGATACGCCGTGTTCGCACTGCTTCCGAATTCGTTGTTTCATACTCTCTCTCTCTCTCTTGACTTGCGATTTAGCTTCCACAGTCTTTCGTCAATCGATTCAGCAGCGTAGCTTAGCATTAGTTGTCTATCAGCCCGTAGTGCGGTTGACACATCGGGTGAACGCGACTCACCTGCGTCTCTCACTGTAACAGCTACTTTAGAATCGTATTGTACATAAAAAAAGAAAAAAAAAAAACAACTGCAACCAAACGCCTGTAATCCAGACCCAAATGTTCTGAAATAAAAAAAATGATTGCCTGAAATAAAATCGTTTCAAGTTACATTCCTGTCTTTTCGGCCACGTGAACAATATTTTTTTGCCATTTTTGTCTCGCTCGCTCCTGTCCGCGCGACGATGAATACGAAATTTCGTTGCCGTATAGCTCGTTGCATTCGCGCATCAAAATTCGCTGCAGCTATGGGTAGCGCGCGACTAACGCTGCATGCACCAAGTGTAATGCAATGCACACGGTTATTATTATAACGCGGAGATTTTTCTATCGATATTCTTCATGCGTGCGATGCTCGGGTCAGGATATCCGACACGTTTATCCGGCGGTCGAACGTAAGAAGATTTAAACAAAAAAGAAAAAAAAGAAAAAAAAATAACGCGGAAAGACGCGATAAGAGGTTGAGGCCAGATTCCTGCTCGCTTCTGGAGTTGGTTACTTCAATCGTCACGTAAATCGGATAAATCGTCAAACCTCTTTTTCACCGTTAAAAAAATAACGCGAGTGCGCTTGAACGTTGGCTTGTTTGCTCCGCAATGTCCCCCGGCGTGCGTACGCTTAGGTACGTAACACTCTGTCAAGCGTTAGTCAATTACAGCACGTTAAATGTTTTGCAAAAAAAAAAAATTAAGAGGAATGTTGAAAACGCAAAAAAAAAACAAAAAAATTAATTAAACCAACAGCTGTAAAGTAAAAACGTAGCTCGCCTGTGAAATGCCTTGTGTCTTGTGGTACTAACACTGGCGCTTGACGAATGGCGTATGGGCCTGCAGCAGCGGAGGATGTTGCAGGTGAGGTGAGAAGCGCCCTGGCACCCTCGAAGCCCCAGAGGACCGCGAGCATGAGGGACCAGGCGATCGTCCAGCCGCCCCTCAAGAAGCGAAACGCGCCCTGCGAGATCGACAGTCGGGAGTACGAGAAACAGGACCCTCCGAGGCCTCCGACTTCGGACTCGCCGGTAATACTTTAATTACTACCGCAAATGTACATTTTATTTTATGTAAATTTTTTATTTTATTTTATTTTTGTAAAATTTTATTTTTATTTTATTTTTGTAAAATTTTATTTTCATTTTATTTTTGTAAAATTGTGTTTTTATTTTATTTTTGTAAAATTTTATTTTCATTTTATTTTTGTAAAATTGTGTTTTTATTTTATTTTTGTAAAATTTTATTTTTATTTTATTTTTGTAAAATTCAAATGTAAATTTTATGTACCACAAATGTAATTTTTTTTGTACTTACAGATTGAATGTTTGTGTCATTTTTATTTCACAGACTTCGAACGACAGCCACGTGTACGAGTGTCTCTCGAGTTCACCGGAGTGCGACTCCAATCTGGAGCTTCGACACGCTGTTGGCGGAAGTAATCGGTCGAATTGCAAGAGGAAGTCGGACAGCAGTGCAATGGATCCTTGCGGCGGGGACTTCAAGTATCATCAGCCGACGTTCACGAGATCAACGTCCCTTCCCTACTGCGGCAGCGAGACCGAGAGCGAGTTGTACGCGCCTTACAGCTTCTACACCGGCGACGAGGCGAGTTTACCAAACATTACTTTTACCTATTTGTTCGCGATTTTCCGGATCGTTGTTGTTAATTTAATCGATAAAATCACAGGGCCCTGAAGACGATCAGGACTGGAAGGCGAAGGAGGAGGAATTCGGGCTGAATCGGGTGCGACAGAGGAGAGGACGAAGCATCGTTCATCGGAGTCTCGAGGATAATTACGGAGCGGTGATAATCGCGAATCACGAGGCCCTCGCTCAGTTGCTCGAGAGGGTACGATTTTATTAACGATTTTTAGATCAACGTCTTCTGGATTCATTTGATTATATATATATATTTTTTTTTTTTTCTAAATATTTATTTCATTCTCATTGCAGTTAAATCAACCCTCATCGATCCCGCCTCACTTGCGAAGCCTCAAGACGGCGAATCCCCGTCTGAACGACTTCGACGTGGACCCCGACAGCTATCTGGTAACGGGGAAAAAAGTCTTCTGCTCCGCCGTGTGGAACGAGCACGCGGTGACGCTTTGCCTCGCTCTGGACATCGCCGTGCCTGTGTCGCGAAAGGAATTCTGCCTGACGCCGATCGTCGAGTTCGTCGACGTTGTGCCGGAGAAAATATCGCTCAAGTGCTTCGCGGGACGAAAAGACGTGGATGGTAAATTCGCACCGTGTTCAACTCGAGCCACGCAGTTTCGCCATGATGTTGAAGTTTGCATCCTTGAAATGCAACGAAATTTAGAAAAAAAATTCATTCTATTGAACCCAAATGATGAAATTACGTATAAAAAAACACCACAGGAACTAATTGATATGATGAGTTTTTATACCTGATTTCATCATTTGGGTTAAATAGAATTAATTTTTTTAATGAATTTCGTTGCATTCCAACGATGCAAACTTCAACATCATGTTTCGCCGCATTCTCGCGCGTTCTTCTGCAATGGATTTTTTTTTTTTTATTTCACAGCTTCCGTATCCGTGCTGCCGCGTATGCAAGTCAATACGGTGCAGTCGTTCGCGGCGGAAATCTCGAGGGAGCAGAAAACCGACGGCTGGACACGCGAGTCGTGTTTCGTTCTTCTGCAGTTCGTTAACGCGCTGAAGAATCTTCAGGCACGGGGAATCGAGGAGGCGTCGAGGAGCCTCGGGAACGTGGTGCTCTGTCGCGAGGACAAAGACGCCTGTTACAGGCTTTACCTGTTGCAAGGGTGAGAACGATTGATACAATTTTCATCCTCCATCCGCCTCATTTGCCAGCTTCACGATTAAAAAAATCTGTACCGCGTTCTTTCAGACTAAACGCCGACACCGGTGACGATCGGGACGACGAGCGAGTCTCCTTGTGCCAATCCGCCCTTGTGGCTCTTCAGGAACTCGGGCTAAGCGGCAAACTTCCCGTTATTCGCGAGTTGCTGATGCGCGAGCGAGCCGTCACCCTCTCCCAGGTAAAAATCTCCTGGACGGAAATCACTTCGCTTCTCCACATTTTTTTAAGGGGATCTTCTAGTTTGTATACCCATTTTCGAGGTGGTTTTTTTTTAATTAAATTTAGAAAAATGGTTAAATGTACCGTGTTAATACTTTACAGTTATATTAATAAATGTTTGATGCAACATCTTGAATTTTTTCAAAGCATTTTATTCAATATTAGGCAAGATATAAAATGTTGCGCAGGTCATGTCGCAAAAATTCTTTTTAGACCGGCGTGCAGTTTGTGGCTCTCCTGGTGATCTGAGACAAAAGCTTTTTTTTATTCTGTTCTTTATGAATATGATTATCGTTCGACCCTCTATTAAAAAAAATTGCATAACATTTTTCATAAAAAAGAAATGCATAACATTTTTCATAAAAAAAATTTCATAACATTTTTCATAAAAAAATGTCATGACATTTTTCATAAAAAAAAAATTCATAACATTTTGCATTTAAAAAATTTCATAACATTTTTCATTTAAAAAATATCATAACATTTTTCATTTAAAAATGTCATAACATTTTTCACTAAAAAAATATGATAACATTTTTCATTAAAAAAAAAATGTCATACATTTTTTCATAACATTTTTACACATTTAACCATTTTTATAAATTTAATTCCCAAAAAACCACCTCGAAAATGAATATAAGCACTAGAAGACCCCCGTGTCACAAGCAAATTTATTTACTGTGCTATAATGCATTGACAATCTGTTCTTCGGTACGTCATTGTGTCTTGACATTCAACCATCAATTTCTTCGGTAGGTAAAATCCGTTCTGGAATTTTCGCTGTGGGGACCATCGGACGCGACGCTCGGCGTGGTGCGAGAGCGGGAAGTGGTGCTCCAGAGATGGCTCGATCTCGAGAGGGCGAACGTGCTTCACGCGTTGGTCAGAACGAGGGCGCCTCTCACCGTCACCGACGAGTATCAGCTAATGTTTCTAGTCCGCACGAGCGCGCGAATGATGTGCGAGGCGTCCGTCCTGCTGGACGAGCAACAACAGCGCGTAGACTCGATTCGATCGAATTGAGATCGCGCTGTTATTAATCGAAGCTCTTTGACGAAAAAAAAAAGAAAGAAAACCGGTCTGACTGCCATTTACGTACCGACGACAGATATGGCGCGTTGTTACTCGATCCTTGAACGATCAAATCTCAAGTTTGGAAATATATATATATGTCTCTCTCTCCCTCTCTCTATTAGCTTTCTAACGAGGAAAATTCTGTCGACCGAAGTCTCACGCTCAATTAAAATAATTTCTTCTTTCGGTGCGATTAGTAGGTTCGTAGGAAGAAAAAAAGAACATACGTTGGCGCAATCATGTATATAATTACGTACACATCACTACGAGTAATATTTATATAATCGACATTTATTTACGACTTTTTTTTATAGACGAAAATAAAGAATTTACATATTTAAATACACACAAAGAGGCTCTCGAGTTTCGCGACAATGCAAGCATGTTGATTTCGATCGCTAGAAATACCTACGCAATGCCGTAGCCGGTGGAAACAGTAAGATGGTAATCGGCGCATTATAACGGGAACGAGAAGAATTCCCGATGCAGCTGCAGCCACTGGCGATGACCTTGATAGCAGAGTGCACGGATGCCGATTTTTCCGTATCGAATTGCGGACCCCGGAATTCCTCGTTCAATCTCGAGGTTTTCGCATAATTGGCAGATTGACCATGTTTGCCGGCTGCTGCGGCGAAGAAGGACGCCCGACGTCCGAACCTTGACGGTCTCGATCGGACGACGCAAATGCAACCAGATGGAATGACGCGACATTGTCGGTTTATTTTTCAAGAGGCCATCGAGAATAAATGAAATAAGTGTCTCAGTAGGTTCCTGGAACGGTACCGATATCCACGGACCCTCGAACCGGCCATCCGGTCCCAACGTGACATTGCTCGGTGCAATACGACGACGTGTCGATGGGTTTATAGACAGCGGGATAAATGGTCTCTTCTTCTTGATGCATCAAATTTGTTGGAATAAAATGGTAACTATCGTCGTATGTGCTGGAGATCCCGGAGAAGGGAACTCTTCGCTCGGACTTGGCCTGGACTCGATAAGGCGCGACTTGATCGCGATGGAAATACGACCCAAATGGTTCCAATTTCTTCAGCCCGAAACCTCGATTTTTGGGCAATTTTGTCGTGTCCCAGAAAGTCATGATATTTTTCCTAGCCACGCCTTTCTGCTGATCCTCACTGAAGTTGCAATGCGCCAACTGCGAAGCGGTGATGTAAGGATCCAGGTGTTTGACGTAGCTTGACTCGTTGGGCAAAAATGGGGGTAAGCCTTCCTTGCAGGGGGAAGAAATCGCGCAAGTGGATTCTTCTGTGGGACTCGCGTGCGACCAGGATTTGGGGATGGGTAATTTTTTCGGCTGAACGTAGGTCGATCCTTGGAAAAATTGGGGTTCAATTATTTTAATAGCCACAGTGATTTATTAATCTATTGGAATTAAGATTATTTAAAAAAAAAAGTACCAGAGGTCGTGGCGCCCCATTTGAGAGGCCTTGGAGGATCGGCCATGTATTTCTCGTGCAAACTTTTGAGAGTGGGTTTAGATGCCGATGAGGATCTTCGAGAAAAATCCATGGAGTTGCAATGCTCCCAATACTTTGGTACGAATGAGCTTTTACTAACAGACTCAGGGATATTAAATGCATCTGAATCTGGTACGTCCAGCTCAGTCCTTATTGCTCGTTTATTCCGAACATTAATTAGGGAGTGGTCGACGGAGTTTACGTAGAAATAGGAACGATTGTACGAGGATTTGTACAGATCGGATGGATCGACGGTGTTTAGACGTATAAACGGCTTGCAGGAACACGAAGTCATCGTGCGAGTACAAATTTGGCTATCGCGGTTACTTATATCGCAAAAATTATCCGGGATGAAGAGTCAACAGCCGACGAAATTCGAATAAAAATGAAGTTTTGAGTGCCTCGGCATCGTTTGCTTTATTATACATTGACGTGATTACATTTCTTCGATTTTCGATTAGTATCGTTTTCCGCGTTTATGCTTTCCTTTATTTTTCCACCTCGATCGGAAAGCTTGCGACCAATCGAGACTCTGATTCGTTAACCTCGAATCGTTCGTCCCCCGAGTGGATTATCTAAGCGCGTCCGAAGTGATGACGAACGATGAAGAAAAAACACGTATTTCATTAAGACGATGCCATTTAATCTCTTTACCGAGACGACGATATCCGCGAGAGATAGAAAGAACGAGAGTAAAAGTTTTTATTCAACAATTAGGCGATCGCGATTATCGTAATCGTTCCAATTACTCAGTTCCGTGCCAAAGTAAACCATAGAAACTAGCTAAAACTTTATTCGGAGCATGCGACCGAAGACCAATCCGAGTCTCCGCGCGGCGGCTCCCGCGAGCTACCGAAGGAACTCGCGTTTTTTTTTTCAATATTAATTACGGGCAATCGGGCTCGATACCTCGGCCCACAATCTCGCTGTGTCGCTTCTCCATCTAAAACGTGGTTTTAAAAAATTCGCGACAAATCGAATATTCGCTCGAAAAATTATTTTCCGTTTTAAAGACCCCCCCCCCCCCCTCCCTCCCCCCCTTTCCCGCCTAGTCGCGCGCTTCAATGTGAGCTCGAACACGCGCGCGCGCGCGGCGCGCGAATTCTCGACGCGACGAGAGAAAATCGCGCTCGCACCGGCTTAAACTATATATAACACAATTAAAAATTCATATAAAATCAGAGTTTACGGCGCCCTAACTAAGTTGACACTCAATAGACAGTCGATTCCTAGGAGGTAGTGGCGATGCTGCTTCCTCGTTATTAATTACGTTTTTTTTCATTTTTTTTTCTTTTCATCCAACTTATCGGTGACCTAATTAGTTTTTTCGGCCCCCGCGTCTCTTCATAGAAGATGTACATTGGGGACAATACCATTTGCCCTTCGGTGGCGCCGTGATTCCCACGCAGGGATAATGGAACCACTCGAACGGACACTGCGAACAGATGAAACGAATTAATAAAGATCGACTTCCAGAAATCATCGTAATGCTACAATTTTTTCCGTGGGGAGCCCTGGTTAAAAAATCCAATTAGAACCAATAAAACGGACAAAAATCCGATTAAAACCTGCTCGAACCGATTATTTTTCAATCGGAATTTTGTCCATTTCATCGGTTTCTAATGATGCTGAAGTTTGCATCGTTGGAATGCAACGAAATTCAGAAAAAATAATTACTTCTAATTAACCCAAATGATTAATTTAGGTATCAAAGAATCATCATAGGAACCAATTGCTATGACGACTTTTGATACCTAATTTTATCATTTGGGTTAATTAGAATTAATTATTTTTTTTGAATTTCGTTGCATTCCAGAGAAACTTCATCATCATGGTTTCCATCAGTGTGAATGGGAATTACTAAGCAGGGAGGAACGATACTCACGTCTGAATTATCGCAAGCAACCATATCACCGTAGGATACTTGATTGCATATGCAATATCTTGGTTCATTAGGGTCGTAGGTCCAATCGGGATTGTCGGGATCCGTGACGGTCGCGGCGGCCGCGGCTGCCGCGACTGGCGGCGATATCGGCTGTTGTACCGCGGTACTCACGACACTCGAGCTTGGGACGGCAGTCGTCAGTTGTTTCCTGCAAAAAAAAAAGCCGTACGGAAGCGTAGAATCGATTGGATCCAGGGATTCGGGGGAAGCAAATCGTTGCTTCGCAGTATCTGCGATTGAGCGCTCACTTCTTATGTTTCTTCGTAGTTTCTTGAATGGCTGCGATCGCGGTTTGCGCAGCACCCGCCAATTCGCGACTGAACTCGGTCGCGTGAACACCAACGGTATTAATAGCCTCGTAGCTGGCTTTGAGAGACGCGGTACGCCTGCCCTGTTGCATCTGCTGCGTGGCCGCGATGGCTTGCGACGCCGCGGCCGCGATAGCGTTTCCACCGGCTCCGATGTGACCGAGATTGTAGCTCACCGGGCCGACGGAATTCGCGATCGCGGTCGGCGTCGGCGGCAGACTCGTCGGCGCGATTATCGGTCCCGAATTGGCCGAGGCCGGCCGAGACTCTGGAAGATTCGACGGTACTTTTTCTACAGCTAATCGCTTCTCCACCGACGCCGAGGAAGCATTCGAGTCTCTTCGCTTTTCCGCTCGTGCTGAAAATAATTTTTTTATGAATGTTAATGTTGTTTCCAAGCCACAGGGTTTACAGAGAGGGAGATAATTGTTTGCATGCTGTGGAATTAGCGATTCTTCGCTGGGATGAGTAGGATTTGTGAGAGACTTACAGTGACTGTGATTGTCCCGAGACCTGCTAGACGTAAAACTATAACGATTCTCCTTTTGACTACTGTTCGTAGGCGGCTGATCGAGTTCCAATGATCGTTTTTCTAAAATTTCCGTAATTCCCTTGTTGTCCGCCTCGAGTTCCATCTTGAATTTGTGCAACTCCTGATCCAATCTCCTCAAATACCTATCGACTAGATCGTACATCTGATTGGCCAGATGTACTTTTTCATCCGCGTCCTCCAGCGTCTTATAATACTCTTTTCTTATCGTTTCGTACTCCGCCTCCTTGTCGCTGGGTTTCATCTTCTTGGCGTTGGAGAAAAATGTCTTTACCTTTTTCTCCAAACTGTCCATCGAATCTGAAAGACGTATAACCGGAGAAGATTAACACCTGGATTATTTGACGCTACGACCAAGAAATCAATTTTTTTTTTTAAACTCTGTCCTACTTTGTACACCCAAGTCCATTTCTCTCATTTCGGTGAAACGGTCCCTCAACTCTTGTGGGAGATGCTCGATCACTGCGAAAAACAAGAACAGCGATTGTCAGCATAACCGCAACCTCACATTTGGAATCAACCATCGTGCAAAATCAAAAAGTCGGAACAGCGATGGAAATTCGTCATTGTTGGAATCATAAAATTTAGGGCCAAGGATAGGTAAGAGTGACGAGTATAACGAAAACGACAACGAAAATTCGACTACTAGTCGCATGAAAAACATTCACTTAACCTAAAAATTGACATCTCGTCGGGCTGCAAATCGTTAAAATGCGTCGCAAAGTGCATTTTGCGGGTGAATAAATGAGTTATTTCGAATGACGAATGCATGACAGTGCGACTGACGGAGCGAGCGTGATTGGGAGTGAAATTTCGAATGTGCTCGTGTCGGATATCGAAGGCAGTGAGGTTAGTAGTGTCCCCGAGGGGAAGTGCATGGACTCGTTGGGCCAAATGCTCCCTACGGTTTTTACGTACTTTCGACATAATCTTCCAAGTAAAGCATCCTCTCGTGTCGTCGTGTCCTCGGCGGATATCCTGTTATTCTAATATATACAATTAACCGGAGGTGGGTGATCGCTGTAACGTCAAATTTAATGAAAATATAAGCGTACGATCGGACGCGTGTTTACAGCGACTAAATACCCCCGTTGGACCCACGTTTTCGTCCGTATTATCGATTTCGCTTGGATTTTTTTCTCGTTCCCCAATCTCGTCTCATCGATTGATGTTATTTAATCGATCGTGGGTTCGCCCGGTGCGGCTGTATTTCTCGCTAAACCGATAATTCGTTAAACATTCTGTGCATATCGTCTATTCGGGTGGGGGCCGCCATGTTGGATCGTCGCTCATCAGGAGCGGATTCACGACGCGGGGGCTTCGGGCTCGGAATTTTTTCCGCTATATATCGAGGATTTTGTCAATGATGTTGAAGTTTGCAGCGTTGGAATGCAATGAAATTCAGAAAAAAATTGATTCTGATTAACCGAGATGATTAAATTAAGTATAAAAAGTCATCATATCAATCAGTTCCTATGATGATTTTTTATAGCTAATTTCAGCATTTGGGTTAACTAGAATTAATTCTTTTTTTTCTGAATTTCGTTGCAAACTTCAACGTTATTTTATCAATCGGTCTTTGCGCTCATTTTTCTTCTTCTCATTTTTCTTCATTTTTTTTCTTCGCGCTCGAAATTCCCTCCGCTATCGAGGATTTTGTCAAATGATGTTGAAATTTGCATCGTTGGAATGCAACGAAATTCAGAAAAAAATATTAATTCTAATTAACCGAAATTAATAAATTAAGTATAAAAAGTCATCATGTCAATCAGTTCCTATGATGATTTTTTATAGCTAATTTCAGCATTTGGGTTAATTAGAATTAATTTTTTTTCTGAATTTCGTTGCATTCCAACGATGCAAACTTCAACATTATTTTATCAATCGGTCTTTGCGCTCATTTTTTTCGCTCTCCGTTCTCCACAGAAACATGATAAGACGCAGTCCAACGAGGATTGAGCTGCGACTCGACGACCTCCAGGAATACGAGGCAATGAGGAAGGAACGGGACGCGAAGAAGGGAGCCGAGAAACCGAGCTTCAATCCTCCGTCGTGGGGTGGAAAACTTCTGCAGAGCGATATCCAGGAGAGAATCGGCTACGTTCCGCAACCGACGCAGCCCAGCCAATCAAGGCCGAACATATAGGTCGAAAAAAAAAATAATCCGGGGGTTGAAGAAAAACGCGATGTTGTAGGACACATTTTTGTATTTTCCTTTTTAATGCATTACTAAAATATACACGGCAGTATCCTTAAAATATCAGACCTCGTACAAGTTTGACGATCTCGTTTCGGTAAATAGTACGCCCTACTGTTAAATAATATCGAAACAAATGCAGCGCGCGCGCGATTTGCAAGGAATTGCCGCTGGCAAGCGCCGCCAAAGCAACTGCAAATCCTCGGGCGCAAACATCGGAGCTGAGCATTGAGGAAATTATTGCTACGCAATACTTAACGGGAAACGAAGAAAGCCTCGCTGCCCTACGTAAACCCATTTGATATTGTCATTCAATAAGTTGTCCCATCCGTTGAGATTCCCCATTTAGTTAATTCGTTAACTTGACGTCACAGCACATTATTCTCGAACGCTATAGATACACAAACGTGGCTCCTTTTTTTTATTCTTCTAACAGTCAAACTTTTTCTGTGCTAGGCTCGCGCTTTTTCGTATTTTTTCCCCCTCGCCTCTCGTCGCCGGAAATCATACGAGTCGCTCGCGTGAAATGCAAATATTGTCCGTTCGTTCGGAACTTTTGATAACTATTATCCCCGAGGCGTCGACGGACGTCTTACAAGCCCTTGTTGAAGTACAGGTAATCGGGCACGTCGCCTCGGCGGCTGTTTTTCACGAGTATCTCGTAGTTCTCCGGCTCCCAGCGCTGCAGAGTGCTTGACGAGATTGAGCTGCAAAATATCGTGGATTAAAAACACCGTTTTTCTTCGGTAGCGCGACTTCCGTTTCTCTTCATTCGCTTACCAATTTTGTGGGAACAGCGCGCACGCCGTTGGCACCATAAAAGTTAGGCTGGAAAAACATCACTTTTATAGCGACAATCGCTCCATCGGATGACGTTGAAGTTTGCATCGTTGCAACGCAACGAAATTAAAAGCGACAAAACATTAATGAAGCGAAATGATTATACTGGCTATACAAAGTTGTTATAACGACTAAGAGCAAGACAAAACATACTATTTCGCCTCCTAACGGGGGTGAATTATTTTAATTTTTATGGAATTAATATTTTGTCGTTTAAGGCGATGTGAAACATCCACGTCGAGCCCAGTCGGTATCAAAAACTGTACCGAACGTTTTTGATGGATATTTGCGTTTACAACTAAAAGAACAAATTCATTCCCTGCGGATTTCACCAGTGCAGGGAATGAATATCTTTTTTTTGCTGTAATTGCAAATATGCGTAAAAAAACGTTCATTACAGTTTTTATTACCACAGTCAGTATTTCACATGCCCTTAATTTCGTTGCATTGCAACGATGCAAACTTCAACGTCATTCCATCGGACTCCGGATTAATGCTTCGCAATTTTGAATTCGCTACTCACAAGCAACCGACCAGCATCACTTGGATCGGGCCGTGAAGGAACGTGATCCTCTGCATCCAGCGGTACCTCTCGAGCTTCTCCATAATAGGTGGAAGAATCACTGATTCCCAAGCAAAGAAGGTGTACAAATTTTAATCAGTCAATCCCGCGTTCTCGACGCCTAACCGGTTTAACGTAATTACAAGATAAGGCGCGACAGCGGCCGGCGCAAGCTACTTACACATGCCAGGTGCGCACATGACGATTCGCGATAGGACAACTTCGCTGATGCCCTTGACTGCTGCAACCTGAATAAAAGAATTCGCGCGTTAGCGCACTGACAAAGCCTTTCCTTTCGTCGATCGATCGATCGGCCGTCCGGTTACATTGTCGATAATATACGTCGGTTAACTCATGAAAAACCAATTCGTCCGACGAATCAACCTAATTGCAACGACTAACGAAGCGTAAACGTCGCTTTTGCGAATAATTGCTCGGGGTTTCGAGGCATTCCTTCGCGATACATTGCAATTAACAGCCTTTCACATAGCCTCGCGGCTGCAATTCCACGCGTGGAATTGCAGCCGCGATCTAAACCGCGGTACAATCAAAACGTAGCGCGATTACCTTTGATTTCGTGAGCGTGTTGCCGTGCTCATCGGCCACTTCGATACCGTGTTCGATCTCGTTCTGTCGCATCAGAGGTATATTGACGCAATTGGCCGCAGCCACAGCGACGAAAGGCACGTATCTCTGGAAGTAAAAAATACAAAGTAGAATCAAGTCGCAAAAAAATACAAAGTAGAATCAAGTCGAAAAAAAAATACAAAGTAGAATCAAGTCGCAAAAAATACAAAGTAGAATCAAGTCGTAAAAAAAATACAAAGTAGAATCAAGTCGTAAAAAATACAAAGTAGAATCAAGTCGTAAAAAAATACAAGGTAGAATCAAGTCGTAAAAATATACAAAGTAGAATCAAGTCGCAAAAAAATACAAAGTAGAATCAAGTCGCAAAAAAATACAAAGTAGAATCAAGTCGTAAAAATATACAAAGTAGAATCAAGTCGTAAAAAAATACAAAATAGAATCAAGTCGCAAGAAAAATACAAAGTAGAATCAAGTCGCGAATTTTCGCAATTATCGCGCGACTTACGGCCATCAGAGGATTAGCGCGTTTCTGCCAAAAACTCTTGCATCCTATCGCGGTGACCATCGCGGCGGTCGTTGCGCTCACGTAAGCCATCCCGAGTTGCTTCGTGGTGATCGGGCTGTTGGCGTTTCTGTTCGTGTAATTCACCAACGCGTTGAAGGACTGATTGACCCACTGCCAAAAAACGACGGCCGTTGTTGTCCTGACGAAGTTAATGATACAACAGGTCTGCGCTGGCGATTACGAATGATTAAGGGACACTCGGGTTGGGCCGTACCGACGGATCGGAAATTTACTTGTAAAACTGGAGCATCGCGCCGGTGATGGCCATACCGCCGGGCACCTGAAACGACATCCTCCCGAAGACATTCTGCAGCTCGCCGGTGTCCGGATGAAACGCCGACTCGTAGAGATTCTTGGCGCGCTTCAGTTGCTCCCAGGTCGTTCCCGCTGGCTCCTTACCAAGCCTGCAACGTTAGACGAACGTGTGAGTCATATCGGCAAGGCCAACGAAACGGAAGTCCCCGTGAGAGATAACGAGTCCTTTTTTTTAATCAAGATTACGCATGCAGAGGTATTTTTTTTCAAGAACGCAACGGAGGACGCATTTCAAGAAAGCTGCGTTATCTCGTAAGGTAATTTTGTTTCTCTCTCACGACCGCGAAACCCACTTTCCCTCGTTCGGGTTCCTCGCGACGTGTCGGTCAGTTGTATTTTTGCTAAGTTTATTACGAAACACGCGGTTACGTCAACGCGTATCGCCTATTCTGCGGCGCGAAGCTGTCTGAATTAGCGTGTATTTTAAAAAATATATCTGGTTTCGAATACAAAAATTCGTAGGTCTTGTATTTTTGTGAAACAAAAACATTCCAAAGTGGAATGTGAGAGAATGTAACTTTTTTGTTTGTATGAAATCAGTTTAGATCGAATTTTATGAGAATTCAGCACTCGGAATCGGTTCGATTATTATTATTTACTTCACTACTTGCACCACGTGATTGCGTCGAGTGATAACGAAATAGTGCAGAGTCGGCGCGGGGCGAGAGAGAACGAGAGACAGAGAGAGCGCGAGCGAGACGGAGCCGCCCGAGACAATAGAGAGACGGAGAGTTAAGATTAGATACGCCACCTTGGGCGTCACCGATGCCCCTTGCCGTTCTCGTGTTTCTGTCGAGCGGAAAGCTCGCTAAATTGTTTCTCAATACGGCAACAGCCGTACACAAGCTGAATGTCTCCCGACTCACGAGGCTGAACCGCTCAAACGCAACTTTATTGCGTCCTCGACAAAACTATAAATCTCGCGCTTTAGATGAAAAAAATAAAAATAAAAATAAAAATAAAAACAAGACAAAATCCAAGAATCTATTGTAGTATCAGTATTTATGTTTCGTGGTCGGCGTTATAAAAAAATATCGTCTCTCTGCATTTCCACATTTTTACCGCATCCTCGACGAAGCTGCAATCATCATAATTCACTACAAAATATGAAACAATTTTTTCCTCGTCGTTCCTCGTCTCACCTATAATTCTCGACGAGCCTCTTCGCGGCGAGCAGCTCCTCCTCGGAGACGACGCAGGACCGTGGATCGGTCACCCAGGCGAAGTGTTTCCATCGCCCGACGAACGTGCTCTGATCCCAGAGCGGCTTGGACAGGTCGATCCTCTCCTTGTCCATCGCGTAGCCCTCGTTGTCAGCGGTCGTCGTTGAGTCAGGAGCTCCCGGTAACTAAGTAAAACCCAGACAACAGTCAACGGTGAGACCCTTTGTTTGTTTTCGCGAGGGTCACACGCATAAAGCGATCTCTCTCGCCTCTCTCCAGATACTAAAATACGTGCGACTGAAATTTTCGTCGCATCGAGCGATTTCGATGATTCGCGATTGGCGTCGAAAGCGACTCTAAAGTCCTCCCGTCGCCGCGGTTATTGGTCACCCCCGCAGTGCGTGCAACGCGCGGACCGACCGCGTGCGACAGCGCGCAGCGTCTAACGTATGCGGCTGATAAGAGCAGGAGGAAAAGTGTGCATAGGTACGGATGGTGAAAATCGCTACACGTGATAATTGTTTTTGCAATAGCGTGCGTAAAGCTCGTCATTTCGGTGAGGTTTCGCGTGCGTAAAGTGCTCGTTTACCGAAGCTCGTGCGTAAAGTAAACGTCGTGCGTAAAGCTTCACTTTACGCACTCCTTTCGGAAAACTAGCACTTTGACTTTGCTCAACCTCCCCGAGGAAGACTTGCATCACGCACGCTATTACAAAAAATAGTATCTGTAACTCGTGCGGAAATGTTGTACTTTACGCACTTGTAACACAATATACTATTTTGTAATAGCGTGCGTAAAGCTCGTAATTTCGGTGAGGTTTCGCGTGCGTAAAGTGCTCGTTTTCCGAAGGTGGTGCGTAAAATAAACGTCGTGCGTAAAGCTTCACTTTACGCACTCTGCTTACTTTAGGCACTCCTTTCGGAAAACTCGCACTTTGACTTCGCTGAACCTCCCCGAGGAAGACCCGCATCACGCACGCTATTACAAAAAATAGCATGTGTAACTCGTGCGGAAATCTTGTACTTTACGCACTTGTTACACAATATACTGTTTTGCAATAGCATGCATAAAGCTCGTCATTTCGGTGAGGTTTCGCGTGCGTAAAGTGCTCGTTTTCCGAAACTTGTGCGTAAAGTAAACGTCGTGCGTAAAGTGAAGCTTTACGCACTCCGCTTATTTTACGCACTCCTTTCGGAAAACTCGCACTTTGACTTAGTTCCACCTCCCCTTGTCCTCCTCCTTGTTACACAATATACTATTTTTTCTCCCGTATATCGGAGAGTCAACGCGGTGACACAGGGACGCGTCGTCGTCGTCGTCGTCGTCGGAACAAAGAGGATTCGTCGGTTACACACACGAAGATCGCGGCGGGCCGAGCGAATCGGCGAAGTGCCATCGGTCTCTGTCGCATCACAGCTGAAGTTCGGAGAGTCGAGCGAGGGAGAAGAATGTGTGCTTCGCTCGTATCTCGGGGGCCAGGCAGGTATCGACCGTGTTTCGCACAGAGCGTTTGGCCCGCGCGCTAGCGACCCACTTCGCGCCACAGGAACACACCGGCTGTGCGGCAGCCCGTGCGAGTCTTCCTTCCCCGCGCTCGATTATCCGAATTTTACTCACTTGGAATGAGACGAAAACCGGCGTTCGATTTGTCGTCAGGCAACCCCGAGACTCGCGGCTCGTTCGCTCGTCATGGGCCGCGACTGATATCCCGTATTTCGAACGTTCCGGAGAAACAAACACGCGCTTACCCGTGCGATCTGCGAGGCTCCTCCGGGGCTCTGCTGCTGCCGTCGCCGCCGCCGCTGCTGCTGCTGCTGCCGACAGAGCGCACACGCGACGGACACCGCACCGAAACTCGACGGCGGCCCCCACGATTTAGTAGGTGCCTCGTGGCCTGCGATCTCAGCTTACGCTACTGACGCCAAACCGCGCTTCAGACACATTCGTTTTTTTTTTCCTCAGCATTGTTGTTGTTATTGCGGATTCTCTAGGATTATCGGTGAGCGCTGTCGTCGTGCGCTGACCAATATCTCGGGCAGACGGTTACGAGCTTGTTGATATGATGATGATGATGATGATGGTGATGATGACCCTCGTTAATTTTTCTCGCAATTTTTCCACTGGGATAAAATTGATATTTTTTTTTGGAAACGCTGCGCGGTGTTTTTGGGGGATGAAATATTTAGCAGCGTTACTTTGGATGGAGATGGATACACTTTTTTTTTTTCAGTGAGACGCTGTGGTGTATTCGTGATCGAGGGACTGCTAATTACTTTCAGGGTCGGTGCGGTTCAAGGCTTTGATGACTTGGTGCTATTATATACCGAGGCTGGCTGACTTTGGACATATCTTTCGTTTATCGCAGCGCGGAGCGTAATTCAGACTACAGTGGAACGTCGATTATTTTTTAACTTCCTTGGCGATGCTTTTTGACGGTTTTGTGGGATTCTCGCGGGTCTTTACGGAGCTGAAAATATGTATGGTGACGTCACGCTGATTGTGTGCTCGCTGGGAAGTGTAAAAAAAAGTGTGAAAAATAAATTTAGACTGTACGGTAGATTTCCACTCGCGCCGAGACGTTTGCGTTTGGGAAGTGGTCATTCTCGGGACGCGCGCTCGAGCATTGTAACGTCGCTGGTATGCGAGCAGGATATATGCGGGCATTCGGGAATTCACTGTACGGGCGTTGCAGGGAGATAAACGATTCGACGGGTTCGTAAGTTATGCGCCAGTGAAGCGGGGCTAACTAAAAACTATCTTGAAACGTGCTTGCAGTAAATGCTGGTTTATCGGTGTGAAACATCATTTTCATCTGTCTGAAAAGGGCATTTAAAAAAAAGCAGTAATTAATATCATCGACTTTAATTATATTTAATCACGTTTCTAAGGCTAACTAAAAACTATATCTTGAAACGTGCTTGCAGCGAATGCTCGTTTATCGGTATAAAACATAATTTTCATCTGTCTCAAAAGTGCTATTAAAAAAAACTAATTAATATCATCGACTTTAATTATATTTAATCACGTTTCTAAGGCTAACTAAAAATTATATCTTGAAACGTGCTTGCAGCGAAGCTTGTTTATCGGTATAAAACATAATTTTCATCTGTCTCAAAAGAGCATTTTAAAAAACTGTAATTAATATCATCGACTTTAATTATATTTAACCGAAGGCTAACTAAAAACTATATCAACGTTTCAAAGGCTAACTAAGTTATAGTTTCATATGAAAACTATATATAACGTTTCAAAGGCTAACTAAAAACTATATCTTGAACCGTGCTTGCAGCGAATGCTCGTTTATCGGTATAAAACATAATTTTCATCTGTCTCAAAAGAGCTGTTAAAAAAAACTGTAATTAATATCATCGACTTCAATTACATTTAATCACGTTTCTCGCATTTCTCGTATAAGCAAGCACGATTTCTCCATTCGACAAGACATCGCCGAATCGTTCGGCTGTCTCTATTGTCGCTCTCGTTCCGCGCTCGTTGCGCGTTATCGGGACAAGGTACACAATAAATTGTGCGTGGAATTGATAAAGAAGAGGCGAAGAGACATTACTCCGCGGCGTTACAATGTGTTACAACATCGCAGTACAGTAACCGACGGTTTCCATCTGTTGCGCCAGGTCAGTTCCACACGGAGCGCGTAGCCAACCCCCGGTGTGCAACCCCTGAACGCGCCAATAGGCTCGCCGCTCTCCCCACCACCGTCCGCGCAGCTCAGTGACGTGGCTATCGGTCGCTATAGCCCGGTAAAAAAAAAATCGCGTCGTGCCCGCGACGAGACTTGGCTGCAATTTTAGATAAACAAATCGCGAGCACGACCGACGGAAAAGGGCACCAACCGGGTATTGCGTTATTCGAACAAGGTTGTTGCATGTTCGAGTTTCGAGGAGATCGGTGGTTGGGTTACGTCGGACAAAGAAACCCAGCGCGACGAGAACGGAGACGAGCGAAGAGAGAAGAGAAAAGCGAGACAGCTGATCGCGGGGAGTGGGGGGAACGAGCAGCCGTTTGATTCGAGGAAAATATTTCTGCGAGGGCTCGAAACCTGCACGAAGGAACCTCGATTTTTCATCGCACCGAGAATTCCTCGTTGCTCGTCACCGGGCACGTTTCGCCTTAGCGAACGATCTTCGCGCGAATCGCTTGATCGCTTCGTCGGTGGAGGGGATGCGTTATGTATAGGGTCGGGCCAGAAGCGGCAGCGAGCGGGAGGGAGGACTGTATTTCGTGGTTTTCAAAGTGCAGAAGCACGGGAACAACACGCCGTTGCCGTAATTCACGTTCCGCAGAAAAAGACACGGGGGAAGTGAAGCGATTTTAAATCCCAAGAAAATCTTCGCAACTTCGACTGTCTATAAAAAAAAATAATAAAACAAAATCACAATTAATGTTATAGGTGAATCCGCGTTTGTCGAGTGCAAGAAAATTTTTTCGCCGCAAAACGAATCTGAAGCGGTAAAGCGAATCCAAAAGTTATAAAAAAAATAGTGCACCATGTTTTTTTTTTGTTAAACCAGCTAGACAGAAGCCGTGTTAAAAATTTATCAAAAAATTAGAAAAAATGGTGCACCATGCATTTTTTTTGCTAAACCAACGAGACAGAAACTGTGTTAAAAATTTATCCAAAAATTAGAAAAAATAGTGCACAATGTCTTTTTTTAACCAGCGAGACAGAAGCCGTGTTAAAAATGTATCCAAAAATTATTAAAAATGCTGCACCATGTTTTTTTTCAAACCAGCGAGACAGAAGCCGTGTTAAAAATTTATAAAAAAATTATAAAAAATAGTTCACCATGCTTTTTTGTGCTAAACCAGCAAGACAGAAGCCGTGTTAAAAATATATCCAAAAATTATTAAAAATGGTGCACCATGCTTTTCTTTTGCTAAACCAGCGGCGCAGAAGCCGTGTTAAAAATGTATCCAAAAATTATTTAAAAAAATGGTGTACCACGCTTTTTTTTAAACCAGCGAGACCGAAGCCGCATTAAAAATCTATCCTAATCCAAAAAACCAAACAGACATCCCTTAAAAAAAAAACGTCCGCCCGAAGCGCGGGGCCCCGCGTTCCCTCGGCACTCGGTTGACGCGCCCGTAAGTCCGACGCTTGCGCCGTTAGCGCGACAGTGCCAGCTGTGCGTGCGGCAACGACGGAGGCCCGTACGCCCTGCGCCCCGCTCCTCGCGCGCGCCCCAGCCGCTCCCACGTCATCCAGACGGACCGCCGCCGCACATAGCGCAGTCGAGAGAAGCGATAATTCTAAGCGAGGCCAATATGGCGGACACGGAGGAGCCGTCCGCCCTGGCGAGTGTCGCGAGGGGCGACAAGATCACCGTCACCGTCCTCGAGTCCTGCCTGCCCGACATCATCGTCGTCGTCTTCGCGCACGGAGCCAAGTCCTTTCAAGGCGCCCTCCTCGATGCCACCAAGAGGTAAGGACCCGTCGCGCTACGACCGTGTCTATGTCTCTCTCTCTCTCTCCGCTCTTTCGCGTGTTCCGCGATACGAAAAACCCCCCCGAGGACTCCTCGGTTGTTGTTGTTGTCGTCGTTGTTCCTCGTGACCCTTTCGCGACGTCTCGCACGTGTTTTTCCTCGCTGTCTTCTTCAGCCGTCCCCCAACGTCCCTTGTTTTGTCTCTCGGTGCGCCCGACGTTCGGGAGAAACACAGGAGGAAAGTCGTTCTCGCGAACCGAGAGTCGTCTGCAGACCGCGTGAGTGCGACGAGGAATTGTTTTTTTTTTTTTTGCACCGACCTCTGTGGTTGGCAGGACGGGGTGTTTGTGCTGTTTTTTTTTGTTAAGCTGTAACACGTTGACAGTGAGTTAGGAGGAAGAGAGAGAGAGGGAGAGAGAGAGAGAGGGAGATGCGCTGTGGGCAGCTTAGGGCCCGAGCGGCATGTAGCGTTTTTCTTCGAGACACTGGAGATTCTGTTGAAGTATTTTTTTTTTTTGTTTTTTTTGTTTTTTTTTAGAGTTAACGCGAGATGATCGCGGAAACTGTAAGGTAGCCCGTCGACTTGAGCTGGAGGTTTTTAGCCCCCTGATCGGTGAAACTTCGTCGCGTGAGTGCGACGAAGAATTGTTTTTTTTTTTTTTGCACGACCTCTGTGGTTGGCAGGACGGGGTGTTTGTGCTGTTTTTTTTTTGTTAAACTGTAACACGTTGACAGTGAGTTAGGAGGAAGAGAGAGAGAGAGACAGAGAGAGAGAGGGAGATCCGCTGTGGGCAGCTTAGGGCCCGAGCGGCACGTAGCGTTTTTCTTCGAGACACTGGAGATTCTGTTGAAGTTTTTTCTTTTTTTTTGTTCACGCGAGATGATCGCTGAGACTGTAAGGCAGTCGACTTGAGCTGGCGGTTTTTAGCCCCCTGAGGATTCTGTGTGTTGTCGACGCCCGGAAAAGAATATTTTGCGGCACGGGAACTTCGTGCCTTCTGTCAAACGTGGGCGGAGAGGAAGCGCTCGGATTCGGCGAGTTGCCGACGGCAATCGGAACGCGCGCGGATAAGTCGGTTTGCACACTCGGCTATCGCGAGGCTTTTGCGAAACTTCCTTGTGACGTATCTATAGTTGTTTTCGCAGTATATTTTTTTTTTTTTACTGTGCGATCCGGTTCGTCGGGGGACTTTGCGAATGTTTTCTTCAATGGAAACGATGAAGATTTAACGCGCTGTTTACATGATACTGGAATTTTCAGTGGTTTAGCGAGGCTGGAGGGGAAGAGGAATTTTTATGCCCGTGTTGGGGCATAAAAATTAGCCGAATGATGGCGGAATTTTTTGAAGAGATGATTTTAAGTGTCTGTGAAGGATTAGGAAATTTTGTAGGCTCTCGTTTTCCGGTTGTATCGATGAATTCGTGTTGGCCGAGTCGAGAAGGCATCGAGAGGGCGACGATCGGAAGTTTATCGCTCATAGTGAACCCAATAATAACTATAACATTGACTGCCACTTTTTGTCGCTTTTTGTAAAACAAAAAAGTTACCGAGTCGTCGTTAAAATTTACCGGTATACCCAGCGATTTTTGCACCGCTGTAATTTTTAACAACGTCGGGAGTAAAATCGAATCCGTCGCGAAAAGTTCGTCGGGTGCGAACGAGCGACGCATTTTTTGCCCGATATGCTCGATGAAAGGCGCCCCTTGTGTGTCTTTCTTTCGCGGGCAAAGCGCGTTGGACCTGACTTTCGTCTTTATTCTTTCTTTATTCATTCAAACTGTCTCCCCGATTTTTCGGAAAGCGTCTCAATTACTACGACGTTGCGTGTCTTCTCTTCGACGAAAAAAATGCTGATTTTCAGGCAGAACGTGCGAAGCCTTCAAAAATGATGTTGAAGTTTGCATCATTGGAGTGCAACGAAATTCAGAAGAAAAAAAAATTCTAATTAACCCAAATGATGAACTATCATTTGGGTTAATGTTTGATGATCATCATAGCAACTGATTGCTACGATGACTTTTTATACCTAATTTTTTCATTTGAGTTAATAAGAATTATTTTTTTTTTCTGAATTTCGTTGCATTCCAACGATGCAAGCCTCAACATCATCTTCAAAAACAATTTAATTGCCTCAAGAGCCGATTTTTCTTCAGGCTCTCTGGGTCTGCGTCTCGAGTGTCATCGCCGGACGTCAGCCTTACATTCACAAAATCTTTTCCATATTCTCACCCTTCCACCTTAGCTTCAAGCTTTGAGACTCTGAGACTTGTAGCGTACAAAACATGCGGCCGCAGCGCAGCAGCTTTGACTGGCTCGATGACTTTGTCGTTTGCGTTCGTCCACGAAACAAGCAAAGGGGACAAGTACGAAGTGTACAAGGGGCACAGAAGAACGAGACGAAGAAGTTGCGTGCGAATTCTTTACGGCTACTCGCGCGCAATCTCGTCGTCGCTCACTCGCGCTTTTTCGCTCGCCCACTCGAGGCGAAGGGAGAGGAAAAAAAAAAGAAACAGCGCGAGAGGGACGAAGGGAGACAGCGAGACCTCTTAGACCGGCCGCCGGGTCTCTTTGTCTTAGCGTATCGAGTGTCATCGCCGGATGTCGGCCCTTTACCTGAGATCCTCTCCTCTTCTAGTCGTCGCGCATCTTGTTCACGAGTTCGCTCGGCAATAAGCGCGCTGGGCAGCCCCGGCATCGTCGCCGCATCGCACACGAGCTCCACAGTCGCCACGACAGAATGACTTTGTCTCCTCGTCGCTCGACCACCGAGCACGAGGTTGCGTGCAAATTCTCGCCTCGCCGAGCGTCGTTCGCCCGTCGGTGTCTCGTGTGCGTCGCCCTCGGTATTCCTTGATATCAAAATGTTTTATATTTTATATACTGCACTCAGAGAAAAATATAGTAGAATACTTGGTCGAACTATACGGATATAATTCGCAGGAGGAATGATCATATCGATTGGTACTGGATACTATGTATTTGATTAGTTCAGCTATTATTACGTTTGCAGCTATTATTTTTTCTCATTGTCGTAACTATAAAATATAAACGTACCCCCCTGGGAATTATACTGTATAGTAAAAATATAGTATTGTTGTTTCAATCATGTTTTTCTCTCAGTGTGAATTTGCGTAGTGGTTAACGGCTGACATTGAGAACGATGAATTATAGAATGGAGGTCCGCCTTGTTGCATTCTTTTCGTTGTAGAGTTTTCTCTCGAACGCGAGAAGAAAATCCAGGTTGGGTCGATTCAATAAAAAAAACTAACTTCGATTTTAGCGAAGTGACGAAACTCCGGAAAAAAAGTGAAAAATCATTTTTCGTGTTTTTTTTAAATAGAATTTTCTATTTTTTTGGCAAATAACGGTGTTTTTCGGAATCAGTAAGAAATTTCACATCCGATAGGGTTTTCAACCTTTATGAAACCGAAAAAAAAAAATTCACAAAAAACGTACCCCTTGCGTTTCTTGCGTTTTTTTATTTTATTTTCGCAATTTTGTAAAGTTTGAAAACTGTATCCGGTGGAAAATTTCCTGCTGATTTCGAAAAGCACCATTGCTTCACCAAAAAACAGAAAATTCGTCGAGAAAAACACAACAACAAAAATGTTATCTCTGAAAATATGGAAATATTTTCCATATTGGGCCATACGCTTCGCTCGAACACCTTTTCCTCTCATAACGTTAGAAAACCTTGAAACCTCACACGCCCTCCGAATTGTCAAAATACAATAACACGATTGAGACTGCTCGTCGGTTAGCAACGACTTGCAGATAACCCAATAGCCGCGATCAGAACACGAATAACACGACAACAACCTTATATCGAAATACTTATATCGAAAATCCGAGATATTTCAGCCACTGATTTTTTGAAGAGGGAGAATACGCTGAAGACGGTCAGATGCTTCGGCTTCTTTATGTCTTTTGTCTGACTGAAATATACGTAGCCAACTCGTTTTTTTTTCTTCTTCCAATTGCATTTTCTGTAATCGCGAAGAAGAGCGGCAAGTAATCTAGATTTTCGTCAACAATTAGAGCGTAATGACTGATCGATGACTATAAGCGAATTGTGTCCGCGCATGAAACTCCACATGATGTTGAAGTTTGGATCGTTGGAATGCAACGAAATTCAGAAAAAAAATTAATTCTAATTAACCCAAATGATGAATTTAGGTATAAAAAATCATCATAGGAACCAATTGCTATAATTACTTTTTATACCTAATTTTATAATAATCTATTAATCAGAATAGATGTTTTTTCCTGAATTTCGGTGCATTCCAACGATGGAAACTTCAACATCATAATTCCACGCGAAAAAACGTATCCGCCGTGCGCGGTTACATCGAGCCGACGGTTATGCGTGAGTTACGGCCGCTCGCGCGTTTGCCGTCGGAACTCGAAGCCTTCAATTTTTCTTCCTCCCCGAGCGTTCGCGTTCCGAAATCGTCGATTTCTCAACGAGCCGATAGACGAACGACGAAGCCAACGCGGGAATATCGACGGTTCGACGAATCGCCACAGTGTTTAACGTCGAGTAATGCGACGATACCGTAAACAGATAGCGGCGACGCTTTGGTGGCTTCCCGTTTGTCATCCGCAGCGGGAGCCACATCGCAGCCGCACGTTCACCCACGTCATCCGTGTTCACGTATTTCACGCGACGTACTTTGCGCCCTCGGAATTTGATAATTTTCATCCGATAACTGTAATCAATTGGGAATTAACGTTTTCTCAATACTTTTTTCGTTTCAAGTAAACATCAGTAATTTTTTTCAGGGCGTAAGAAATCTTTTTTTTCGCAGGCAACGTGAAGTCAGCTCGGTAAAATTTATACCCTGAGCCAACTGCGAATTCACAGTTGGCGGAAGTTCATTATTTTCATTCGATAATTTTATCCAGTTGAGAATCAATATTTTTCCCAATACTTTTTTTGTTTCAAATAATCGTCAGTAATTTTTCTGAGGTTTTTCGGGTTTTTTTCGTTTCAAATAAACGTCAGTAATTTTTCTGAGGTTTTTCGGGTTTTTTTCGTTTCAAATAAACGTCAGTAATTTTTCTGAGGTTTTTCGGGTTTTTTTCGTTTCAAATAAACGTCAGTAATTTTTCTGAGGTTTTTCGTTTTTTTTTTTTTCGTTGCAAATAAACATCAGTAATTTTTCTCAGGTCGTAAGAGATTTTTTTCTCAGGCAACGTGAAGTCAGCTTGGTAAAATTTATATCCCGAGCCAACTGCGAATTCACAATTCGCGGAAGTTCATTATTTTCATTTGATAATTTTATCGAATTAAAAATCAATATTTTCCCAATACTTTTTTCATTTCAAACAAACGTCAGTAATTTTTCTAAGTTTGTAAACGATTTTTTTCTCAGGCAACGTGAAGTCAGCTCGGTAAAATTTACACCGCGAGCCAACTGCGAATACACATTAGACGGAAGTTCATTATTTTCATGCGATAATTTTATCCGATTCAGACTCAATATTTTCCCAATCCTTTTTTCATTTCAAACAAACATCAGTAATTTTTCTAAGGTCGTAAAAGATGTTTTTCCTCGGCAACGTGATGTCAGCTCAGTAAAATTTACACCGCGAGCCAACTGCGAATTCACAGTTGGCTGGCGCAAAAGTTGATATCGCCCCATCTAAGATGCTTTCTCGCCGATGTTGAACAGCGCGCCCATCTGTCGTAGCGTTCTCGATTCTTAAACGTCGTCCTCGCTACGTCCACGAGGTGCGGATTTGCCGGGACAGTCGGGTCGTCGATCTCCCGGGCAATCGAATTTCTCGTTCTCCGAAGCTCGAGCCAACTAGAGTCTGATTCTCGTCCTCCACCCGTGGCCAATTGAATTTCTGATTCTCCTCGCAGCATCAGCAGCAGCAGTTGCAGCGACAGCGAATTTACTCCATATTCCTGGCTGCAACGCTCATCACGCTGACAAACTCTCTGCAATATTCTTATCGATTGTCGCAATTCCCTCCGAGAATCGATCACACGATTTTAGACGTCAATCGCTCAAGCGAGTAAATAAAAATAATAATAATAATAATAATAATAATAAAAGAAACCGCATCAGCGTCAGACAAAATATCGAGCGCCGAGCGTCACGATGTTGAAGTTTGCATCGTTGGAATGCAACGAAATTCAGAAAAAAAATTAATTCTGATTAACCCAAATGATGAAATTAGGTGTGAAAATTCATCGTGGCAATTAATTACTATGGTGACTTTTTATACCTAATTTCATCATTTGGGTTAGTTAGAATTAATTTTTTGTCTGAATTTCGTTGGTATGCAACGAAATTCAGAACAATTTTTTTTATGTCAACTCGAACGAAATTCAGAAATTCATTTCTCCAACGAAATTCAGAAAAAAATTAATTCTGATTATTAAGAATTAATTTAAAGATTAATAATTAATATTATTAATTTTTTTTATTAATAAAAATTAGTAATTAATAAAAACATTAATTCTGATTAACCCAAATGATGATTCATCATTTGGGTTAATCAGAATTAATTTTTTGTTAGAATAATTTTGTTAGAATAATTGTTTTGTGTCAATTTCGTTGTACTCCAACGATGCAAACTTCAACATATCATCGAGCGTCGTATTTTCGTTGACCCAGAAAAACGATCCGGGTGCCGCCTCGGCGAGGCCCGGCCGATAGTCCGACTCGTCGATCTAGCCGCGAGATCTTGCGGTTTGGTTGAACGCGAGCTCGGCGAGCTCGGCGAAACAAGCGAGTTCCGTAGGCGCAGCGCCGCTGCGATCGGCACAATCGAGTCTCCCGTGATCTTCGTGCCGCACATAATCACCATCGGAAATTACTTCACCGCCGTTGTTGTATCGACCGCGTGCGAAAATTTGATAGCATCGATCGCGCGCGCTGTTTGCCGAAGAATAATATATTTTTTTTCTCGTTTTTTTTTTTCGACGCAGTTTATGCGTTATGTATTTTTCGACGCTTGCAATTTGCGGCGCTCGAAGCGAGTGAGAAAATCACGCGGCGCGCAATTTGCCGCGCGTACATCGGCGCATTGTGCTCGCGTATAACGCGTATTAAAGTGGAAACTTTTACTTTTTAAATGCTCATTACGCGGTATCGGAGCGGAGCCCCGTAGCCCCATTGTTGCCGCGTGAAAGCCCCGCGGCCCAATGAAAATCCGATGCCTCCACGCTTCCGCGCTTCCACGGTGGACTGTGCGGAGGATGTTTTATATATACGAACGTTTAGCGCCGTGTGCACAATAGCGAGGGCTGACCGCGAGTGCAGCTCGTTCCCTTCGGCGTGAAGGGAAAAAGACGAACTGGGATTTATGCGGCGTCACGTGACGCGAGTTACCCTTACGGTTGATTATGAGAAATTACAAAAAAATATCTATACGCGATATATACAGAACTTTGAATCGTTTTACGGAGATAATTTTGCACATAGTGCGTAAATCCTGAACGTAATTTAAATTCGTGCATTATGCCACGAGGGAGGGAAACGATAGTGAAATTTGATCGAAGATATTTAGTTGAAGTTAAAAGGCAGTCCCTCCCATCAAGTATACTATACTTTTTGCAATAGCGTGCGTAAAGCTCGTCATTTCGGTGAGGTTTCGCGTGCGTAAAGTGCTCGTTTTCCGAAGGTCGTGCGTAAAGTAAACGTCGTGCGTAAAGTTTCACTTTACGGAAATGTTGCACTTTACGCACTTTCCGAATGTCGTGCGTAAAGTTTCACTTTACGGAAATGTTGTACTTTACGCACTTGTTACACAAAATAATATTTCTTCCGATTTCGCTAAAAAATAATCACATTTCTTGCATGCAACAAGGACGGAAAACTAGCTCTTTTCAATAGCTCTTAAAATAGCTCTTTTTCACCCTGTGACGTGTATACGATTTTTATCACCCCTGCCAGGCGGAAAATAACCGCTTTTCTCCCTAGACGAAGTACGAAGTCGGATTGCCATGTTTACGGGTCATTCGTTAAAAATGAGCGGTTTTAAGAGTTATGGACACGAAATGAGATTATTTTAGCGGAATCGGTAGAAAAAAATGTAAAGGGCCGTCCTATAAAAAATTGGATCCAACCAAAAAATTTAAAAAATTGTACATTTTTAGGGATGACGAATATGTGTAAAAAAATACATATTCTAAACACAGAAATTTCGCTCGTTTCAAAAACCTCCCAATTTCCCACAAAATGCACGAGTCCTGATAAAAAAAAAAGATTTAAAGAGCCGGCCCAGAAATAATTGGATCGAACGTGGCTCAGCCCTTCTTCTGCCACCTGGTTATCCCATCAGTACCTACGAGTTACCAAAGTCGACAGGAAAATCCGCAAGCGCTGTCTCACACAGAGTGAATAACACAAGGCATCGTCAGTCACCGGTCACCGTCTCATAATTCAGAGCTCGTCCGTATCGATCGACGAAACGTTTTGCCCGTTACAAGTTACAACCATAACTCGAGAGATATTTGCAATTTCGATATCGACGTTTCCATTTTTCTCGTCCGGCGAACGAACGTCGATTGCTCTACGTTCGCCCCGGGCGAATGTCTCCGGGTTTCCCACGTATAGGAAAACCTGCGTATAGACATATCCCTCGGTCTATACAGGGTGATTCAGAATGATTCTTCAAATCTTGACGAGCAACAATTTAAATTAATATTAAAAAAAATTGTTGCAGGTATTTAATGGAGCGATAGTTTTTATTAATATTTAAAAGAAATTGTTGCAGGTATTTAATCTAGCAATAGTTTTAATTTATGTTTAAAAAAATGGTTGCAGGTATTTAATCAAGCAATAGTTTTAATTTATGTTTAAAAAAATGGTTGCAGGTATTTAACCGAGCAATAGTTTTAATTAATTTTTTTTTAATTGTTGCAGCTCTTTAATCGTGTGAATTATAAATCTCATTTAATTTAATTTCATGATGAGAAAATTAAAACAATAAAGAAATTGTATAGCACGAAATTCAAAGTTATTTAATTTCATTGAATTAATTTATTAAACAATTAATCTGTTCTGAGAGACCCAGAAGGAACCGACTGGTTCATCCGTCGAAATTTACACCAGAATTAAATAATCAACTCCAATTTAAAAAAGGCTAACATCGAGCTAACGACAATCATCAATTTCTGCCGAAAATATGGAATAATCCTTCTGAATCGCCCTGTATACGCGAGTAACATAGAGTCCGAGGGCAATACACGTGTTCCATGCAAATCCAAAGATCCCCCCCGAAAGTTCCCCCCTCGCAGCAGGAAGTAGATGCATATTTCTCTATTGTCTCGCTTTTCCGTCCTCGCGGGCTTTCGTGGAAAAACTGCGGCGTACGTGTGGCGAAAAGATATACGGGAATAGTTTATTACATCGATATACGGCGTTTTACAAGAGGAAACGCTTGGATCAGGGTTCATATACGACTCGTATATACGACCATCCCGCGGGGTATTTACATGCACGGCGTGGCCAGGCTAAAGAGAATCGTGCATGATGTAAAGTTGGCCGTGTATATTCATCGTGCGCTGTATGGCCAGTAGCTTATTGTCGTGGTCGCCGCCGCGGTTATATAGCGTCTCTCGGGTATTCGCCTCGCAGGGTCCGAGTGGACTATATACTTTGAAGTAGGAACGTAACCATCAACATTTAATATTCGTGGCCAATCGTTACACGTATATATATATATATGCCGCGTGTGTATATAGCCAGTAACAGTCGAGCATATAGAAACCCCTCTCGTAAATTCAGGCCGGTCGATACCGACGAGATGCGCGATGCTTCAACTCGGTTTCTCTCTTTCTCTCGCATCGCTCGTTCGGCTCTCCGCAACACGACGGAAACGTACGAGATCATTTCGATGAAACGCCGCGAGAGATGCTCGCTTCAATCACTGCTGGCGAGCGAAACAGCTTTCGCACCTAGTCCCGGGCTTCTCACGACTCGCGTTATTGCAGCTGGTCTAGTGGGCTACGTTATCGAATTCATGGACATCGTTAAGGCTGAACCGAAACGCTATACGAGTCTTATCGGTTTATCGGGCGCATCGAAATTTCGAATGGTCGAGACGTGGATGTTAGGCAGCTGTTTTGAGTCCATTGGGAGTTCTGGTTGGAAATTCCATTCATTGGGTTGGGGGAAATGTTGAAAAAAGATTGGATGGATTTTTTGTAATTTTTGGTATAGTTAGAAAAAAGCGATTTTGTAGTCGGATTTTTTTTTTTATATACTTGATTATTTCTGGGCAGCTCGAAAGTTTCCATCGCTGTGATTTTATTTTCGTGAGGGATTGTAAAACAAACGAGTTTGTTGCGCTAACAGAAGTCATCACTCGTGGACGTCTCTGAGGTTCGGCGTGCGGTCGTCGTGGAAAAACAGTTCTCGATGAGTTGCGCAATCGCAGGTCGGATACGTGAGCGAACTTCGTGGGCAGATGCTTCGACGTGTTTTCTCGTCGCTGCCTATTGAGAACTGATTTTATCGTCGACGAGATTGATATTCATTATCACTGCAAACGCGATAGTTTTGTTATATTTTTGTCAACATAAAAAATTGGATACTATATACTAACAATAATTACTAATTAAAAAAAATGTAGGCTTCGAAATTCTAGTAAATTGGATTTTCATGGGAAGTGAGGCTTCGGCGACGGTGAAGACGAGAGACGAGCACAAAATATTCTCCAAAGGTCCAGAAGGCTGCGAATAAATCAGCTTACGAAACGGAAGCTCAAACATGGAATTTCCTCTAAGTCCCCCGAATTTTTTTTTATACAATATTTTTGTCAACTATAACAAAAATTAGCGATTGTTTTCAGGCACAAAACGTAGACCCCGCAAAACTGACGTCTCCGTGTTCCCCGGATGTAGTCGACAAATCGGATTTTCGTGACAAGCGAGGATTCGTCGACGGCGGAGACAACAGACGAGCTCGAGATATTCGCCAAAGGCTCAGAAGTCGGCAAACCAGCTTACAAAACGGAAGCTGGAAGGAAAATGGGATTTTCTCCGAGTCGCGTCCTCCGTTGTCCGGACGAAACACAGGCGGACAGAGGAGAGGCGCAAAATTTCCATCTGTAAGACGCTTCCTCGGTGCCTCGGCGCGAGAGAAGCAAAGCGGCTTCCGCGTCGTCTCTTCTTTCCGTCTTGAGGCGTCACAAAGAGGAGAGTCTGACGTCAGATGACACGTCGGTTGAACGCGCGCGAGCGCGCGGAAGAGAAGGCGTGCGACGAGAATGGTCCGGACCTGAGAATCCTGTCTTTTTACAGCCGGGGATTACGCAACGCGTTTGTATCAGGAGGGGCCTTCGCGTCTCTTCATTCGGCAGCCATCTTGGTGTAAACTGCATATTATAGTATAACGACTATATCACTTCCTCGGTCGCATTAAATAAGACATGATTCGTGGGTAAAAAAAAGATTGGCTCTTTCGATAATGGTCGATGCTGTTTCGCAATCAGAAGGCTCTTTTTTATTATGACTGGGTTTCGATTTTTATTGTGATCTATATAATATTTATAGACTGCATACTGTAGTATAGCGCGACTTATGAATACTCGATGTTGTTTCGTAATCAAATGGATTTTTTTTAATATGAGTGGGCTAGATTCGCCAATGCTCGATGCTATTTTACAGTCAGAAGGCTTTTTTTTATTATGACTGGGTTTCAATTTTTTACTGCGATCTATATAATATTTATAGACTGCATATTGTAGTATAGCGCGACCTTATGAATACTCGATGCTATTTTGTGATCAAATGGATATTTTTTTAAATGAGTGGGCTCGATTCTCCAATGCTCGATGCTATTTTACAATCAGAAGGCTCTTTTTTAATTATGACTGGGTTTCGATTTTTACTGTGATCTATATAATACTTGTAGACTGCATATTGTAGTATAGCCCGACGTTATGAATACTCGATGCTATTTCGTAATCAAAAGGATTTCTTTTTTATTTGAGTGGGCTCGATTCTCCAATGCTCGATGCTATTTTGTAATCAGAAGGCTCTTTTTTTAATTATGACTGGGTTTCGATTTTTACTGTGATCTATATAATATTTATAGACTGCATATTGTAGTATAACGCGACCTTATGAATACTCGATGCTATTTCGTAATCAAATGGATTTCTTTTTTACTGTGAGTGGGCTTGATTTGTATTGAGACATTTTTTTCCACAAACATTTTTTTAACGTCCGCATAAAATTTAAATATTCCGGTCAGATTTGAACCCGGATCAGAGTCACGTGTAGTAATTCGAATTTCCTCGTACGAGCGTCAATAGGTTTTTCCAACGAGCAGATCGATCGCTTGGAATGTATGTCAGTCGAAAATACAAATGTGTGAGTCACGGTCGGATCGCTGTAATTTTTTTCCCCCGCGGCGAGTCCTTATCGCCCGGAAAGATTTTTCGGAGCGATAACAACGTGTCTGACGGTTCGGCGTTCACGTGCAGCTTCGCGAGAAAAGTTTCGAAGTCGCTCGGCAATTTTGCCTCGGCTGCGCTTGAATTCTTGACCTATTGGTCTCTCCCGGATCGCTCGACGCCGGACTCTGCCTATGTCGAAAGACCCAATGACGTCTCTCTCACTTTCCTGGTAGAAATGACTAACGATCGCTATGTTACCGTGACTCTCGCGTGAGTAACCACATTTCAATGTCACGTCAAGCGATGAATCCAACATTTTTCCAAATGTTTTCACGTACTTGATTTTATTTATTTATTATATTTAAGAAATAACCAAATTACGATTGATGAGGCAAGTCACCATCAACCATTATAAATAGTGAGATTGAAACAATAGTGACATAAACAAAGTTACAAACGGTATAAATTGAAAAATAGGTTTTTAAATAAGTTTAAAGTAAGTTTAGTGAGAGAATCGCAGTTAATCTGTTTTTGAAACATAATATCGAGTCTCCGAAGAGCGGAAGTTGCGCACCGTATAAATTACCTAATCTAGAACAACGTGGAAGCCAGCTATGATAGTCATAGTTGCAGTGATATAACGGAACGAAAAAAAGTATCCGCATTTCGAGTTTCTCTTTGCGGCTCCCACAGACGAATCAACCACGAGAGTTCACTGCAATCTTCCGGATAATTTAATATTTAAAAAATAAAAGTAAGGTCGGCAGCTCGCCTGCGGTATTCCAACGAGTGATTTTGGCATTTTTCAAACGGAAGCCATCTCTATGAATTTTGACCACAAAAAAAACCTAAAAATTCATGATTTTCGAAATCCAAAAAGAAAAAAAAAAGTTGCAAAGTAGAACTTTGCACATTGCTTCCTCATTAATTTTCGTTTTTTACAAAGCCACCTCTATGAAGAAGCTTGTTTATTTAACATTTTGGCTTCCTCATAGAGGAAGCTTTGTGAAAAACGAAAATTAATGCGGAATCAATGTGCAAAGTTCTACTTTGCAACTTTTTTTTATTTGAACAAAAGAAAAATCCGTCACAAACACCGTTACATCTCATTTTCATTAGATACAAAGTTTTATCTTACTTTCTTAACTTTTGCGGAAGTTATCGCGAAAATCTAAATTTTTTGAAAAATTAAAAATGGTGTAAAATCCGAACGACTTTACCGATCATCACCAAATTTCGTATGTAGCAGGGCTGTATGTTGTTTTTCCACTATTCAACAATTCGGATCATTTGTTAAAATTCGACGTGATTTAGAGCTAAATTTTGTTTTTTTCGAAAATTTCAAAATTGTATAAAATCTGAATCGCTTTACCGATTTTGTCGAAATTCAATACCATACAACATTGAACGTATCTTCCATTATGAAGAACTATTTAGCCAAATCGTCGAACTTTTACGAAAGTTAGAGCGACCACGCCCTTTTTTCAACAAATTAAAAACTACATAAAATCTTAATGACTGTATATATGTTATCAAAAATCTCGCCATTGGAAGAGGGGCAACTACTCTACTTGCGTGCCAAATTTGAGCCAGATCGCTCGAACGGTTTCTGAGTAAGAGGCGATTGAATTTTCGAGGCCCAGCACACACACACACACACACACACACACACACATACATACGGACATTTTTTCTAAACCACTTTTCTCGACATTTTAGGTGATTCTAAGCATACTGGCATGAAAATCTCGAAAAAAATTTTTTTCATGAAAACAAAGCTTCCTCTATGAGGAAGCAAAACGAAACATCTAAAAAAGAGGAACGCCTGCGGTACTCCAACGAGTAATTTGTGCACTTTTCAACCGGAAGCCGGATCTATGATTTTCGACCGCAAAAAGAAAACCCAAAAAATAATGATTTTCGAAATAAAAAAAAATCGACACATCTAAAAAATAGGGCTTCAAAAATAGCAGCGCTTCATTTCACTTTTGCCTCCTTGTCTAGCCTGGGCGTCGGCTCCATTGTCCAAAGGATCCCACCGAGCCTTCCATATCTCCGGTCTCTCCGCGAAACCGTATTTTTTTTTACCTCTTCGGCACAGGGATTAATGATTTACTTTCCTGATGGAACGTTGCGCCGAACCCGGGCGCTCCCATCGCCTTCGCGGTGTCTCTCCCCCTCTCCCCCTGGTAGGGCGCACCTCTTGGCGTCTCTCCTTCTGCAAACTGGAGCGCAACAAAAGCCCCCGGTGTGTGTAGCTCGGGCAGCTCCGCACGAGAGAGAGAGAGAAGCGAGAGGCTCCTCTACCCACTCGGCGGAATTCTTCGGCCGTCGAGGAAAGGTCGAGCTCGGGAATTCGTTACTCATATCGTAGGAATGGTTTCTCCTAATCGAACTGTACCCGTCGCGCTCACGAACCCCACGAGCTCCACGCGCACCCCCATGGAAAAAAAAATATACTGAAAACAGTATATTTTTCGATGTCTTGAAAAATATATAAATAATATACGTGGTATTTGTCTTATATATGTTTTTATATACTTTTTATATAGTCGGCAGTATCCAATATTTCGACCGAACGTATATTTCACGAGTATACGTAAAATATAGTTTTTTCTTTTACATTCGTACGTGTATTCGGCAAATATACGTAGAGTATAAGCAAATAGCAAGCAAATATATTTTATTTGTTTTTAATTATATTTTTATTAAATATATATATTAACAAGCAAATATATTTCTTGTACATTAGTACGTATAATATGGACATAAAATATATGAGAATATATGAAAAATATAAAATGTATATATTAGATTTACCAAAAAACATATATTAACTAGTATACCACCGTATATACTTTGTAAGTACACTAAAAGTTATATCCGATTTATCAAATTTTTCGTCCAAACTATATTTGGTATAAAAAAATATATATTTTTCGATCTTTTTCCGAATATACTTTTTTTCCATGGGGTCAGGTAACGCAAGCAAATATCCGAGCGCGCACGTTGAACAAGTCTTCATGAATTCTTAACCGTGCAGTTTCCACGTGCGACGGGTATTCGGCGACATTAAATAGGAATATGATGGATGGCATCAATTACCGGGATTCTGGCCGGAAGGGAGGAGAAGGTGGAAGGGACGAAGTGGGGAACGAGGAGGTTGAAGGAGGTGGTTAGTCTTCCTCATCGAATCGATACCACTGGCAGCCCACATGTACGAATTATCTTCGCCTAGTGTGGCGAGACACACATGCGAATATGCCGAAACAACGAGACTCTCGTTTCCGAGTGCTTTGCACTCGCTTTCGACTGGCTGCGACGGCGACTGCTTGAAGAGCTGCGCGACGAATGAATATATATGACGTGCAGGGGACATGCAAGGTGGGTGCGGCTGTGTTGTTGCCCGGGATGTCGTGCACGGCGCACATGCCAATGACACAAGACACTCGTGTGTATATATCAAGCTGATAGCCACCGCCGCCGCCGACGCCGGGAGACGATTAAGCTTCGGGCGAGGTGAAGGACTCACTTCGCCTCGCACCGCGTGACACCTGGGAGTTTTTCGCACTCACGCGATCCCTGCGGTTCGCCTGCCTCTTTACTCGGAGCCTGGGGTGCATTTTTCGACGCCCCTTAAGGGCAGCTTCGAGGCACGTGGCCTGGGTGACGCATGAAATGAGTGTGGGGGGAAGAGAAGGAGCTTTTAATATTTCTGACGTTTGAAGAAATAAATTGAGTATCTTCAATTTTGTTCGATGAATAATTTTAGGTTTTTTTTTACGTTTTAAGGTAGTCCTTGTGACTAATATTGGTTTTGCATAAATTCGAGGAATAGGTATGAGCGAATTTTGTGCGTTTTTTATGGGGAAAATATGTGAAAATTCAAAGTGAACTCTAAAATCTGGAAAAATCCATACGTATTCGGAAAAATGAACGAAATATTTTCATAAAAAAAAATGATGGGTCTTCGAAATATTTGTTAAACAATTATTATTTTCATGAATTTGTTAATAAGATTTTATAATTATTATTATGCAAAATTAATCTTATCAGTACCTATAATGTGCATACATTTTTTAGATTTTTAGACCATCGAGAAGTGTTCGCAATTCTCTCTCATATTTCTCGAATTTTAGCGAAATGGATTCTAGACGCAAAAACTACCTTAAGTTGGAGGATCCTAATTTATTTGGTGCTCTGATAGTCTGCAGTGCATTTTATTCCGAACTCGAAAGCGGGAAAAGGAGAAACAGTTTCGCATTTAAAAATTTCGTTCCGGGTTTTGCCGAAAAAAAATCTATTTTATTGGGTGAATGATTATTTTTACTTTTTTTTATTTTACAGAGGTCTTCCCTGTGGAGTTCAGCCACCGGAGCCGGTGCCAGGGCCCGACGCCGACAAGCTGGCGACGATCGCCGCTCGTTTCAGCTACTTCCAGGAGAAAAAAGCGGCGCCGACGGGGACGAACAAGATCGACCTGCGGCGAAGCATCAATCCGCCGGCGAGATACAAGAACGCGCGACCCACGGTGAGGCTGCGACCGCGTCAGGTGCTCTGCAGCAAGTGCAGGTCGATATGCAACGAGAACAGCGAGAACGTCGACGTGAGCAGCAGCAGGAAGCGAAAGCTGGACGCTGTGGAGCAGCAGACCCAGCAGCCGGTGAGGCGAAGCGACCGACGACTCAGTCAGCCGCCGCAGAAGAATCAGCGGAGTCTCTTTCCGGAGTATCGAGCGCGGAACTCGAGCTCGAGACCAGTGCGGGCGGCCGCGGCGGCCGAGGAGAAAGATCCGCTGAGCCCGGACACCGTCGACTCGTCGACGAAACCGTCCGAGTCGCTCGTGGCCCCGAAGATCTCGGCGCGGTTACAGCCGAGCGAGATCGACGACGCGACGCGGAGCACAGGTGAGCACGGATAAAAAAGTAAAAGGCGCAATCTTTGAATCCACGATGCAATCGCTGCGTGGACTTTCTAAAAAATTATTCATACACACACGGGAAAAAAAAGATCATTGATTCGATACAACCGTGGATCGCGGGCTGCCAAAAACAAATGTAGTAAAATCAATGTCACTTCCAGTACCAAAAATTTCGTACGATACTGAAACGATAACTCTAAAATAGGCAAAGGAATATTTTATTGTTTCGATGTTAAATCGGATTGTGACAACGATGACTGGAGTTAATTTAAAAACATTGTTCTTGGCAGCAATCCACGGTTTTATTGTAGCAATGTTTTTTTCCCCGTGCATTTTCTTGGCCTCGATACGCTGACAACATTTTTTTCCCCCTATTCTCTTCTACGTGTTTATCGACAGCCGCAATTGTTGCAGGTAAGGCTCAGCTTGCGTCGGACGTTCGGGAAGCTTCGTACTGGCCGTGCTCGAACGGCGTCGAGGAAGCCTCCTGGAATCCCGCCGGCGTGTCGGGCGAGATTCAGCCGGAGCCGAGCGAGCTCGACAGCACGAATCCCTCGACGGCGTATTGCGCGACGCCGCGACGGCTGAGCAGCTCGTCGGTCGAGAGCGCCAAAGTCCCGGACGAGGACGAGAAGAAAACGCTGGCGGCGGCGGACTCGACGGTGATCAGGCCGAAGGCGTCGCGGGTGCCGAGGAAGAAGCGATCGGTGGGCTCGCTCGAGGATCTCTGGGACGAGCCGGTCTTCGAGGATCCGTCGCGAGCGACGGCGAGAGCGACGCCCGTGATTAAAATATCGTTCGGCGCTCAGGGCGAGGGAACCGTGCTGAAGATACCCTCGAAGATTCAGGATCCATACGTGAACGAGGCCGACACCGACACCGAGGACACGCAGCCGGAGACTGAGCGAGATCCCCTCGAGCTGCCGGCGAATTTCGACCCGGAGAAGACGCCGCGGGTCGCCGAGGACGAGGAGGGCCTTCAGGAGCAACTGGATCCGCAGAAGCAGAACGGGAAGGACGCGAGCGCGAAGGCGGCCAAGAGGGCGTTGAAGAAGGCGAAGAAAGAAGCGAGGAGGAAAATGCTGGGCGGCGTGTCGCCCGCGAGGTCGCCTTGCAATTTGTCGCCGAGGTAAGCAAAAAAAAACAAACAAAAAAAAACAGAAAAGAAAACAAAGATAACAAAAAAAACAGAAAAGAAAAAAAAACAGAAAAGAAAACACAATCATTTTTTCTTCTGTCTCCATCGTATTCCCCGTGTCTCGTCTCACTTTTTACGTCTTTCATTTGTCAGGTACACCACGACATTCGATCCAATATCGTATCATCGTCGAAAGCACAAAGTCAAGCACAAGAAAAAGCACAAAGAGGAGAGAAAGCACAAAAGCCTGCAGCCGACGGTCGTGGCGCCTGACGAGGCGGAGCGCGAGGAGGAGTCGCGGAAAGCCGAGGCCCAAGAGTCCGGGCTGACGGCGAACGGCGACGATCGCACACCCGACTGGAACGTTCGCCCCGGCGGGGAATCCTACACGGCCATCAAAGAGCAGTGCCTGAAACAGAAACTCTCGATTTCCCTCAAGAGATTGAACACCAACGCGTACGCGGCGAGATGCGATTATCCCGTGAGCAACGCGTCGTCGGGCTGCAAGAGTCCCGGGGCGAGCAGCGACGAGCTCAGCGAACCCGAGCCCGAAGTCGACGCCGCCGAGACCGCGCCGGACTTTCCACCGCCGTCGCATCCGCTCGCGATACGATTGGCCGCCACCCCGGTCGCTCATTGTCTCACCGCGAGCGGACGGCGGATGGACGTCGGGGACGTCGTTTGGGGCAAAATTCACGGGTTTCCTTGGTGGCCCGGAAAGGTTTTTATCTTTTTTTTTAATTTTATTTAGGGTAGAAGTACCGTTTTTGACCACCTTAGGTCCAAATGTGGCCACCAAGTTTAAAAGGATTTAATTGTTTATGTTGTTAAATAAAACGAAAATAGACTTGACAATCTTATCAATTTGTATGAATATTTTTGAGGTATCGGCATTCGAATTTGGAAAAACAAAATTTCAAATTAAAAATGTTTGTTTTGAAAAATTTTGAAATATTTCAAATAAAAAATATTTGTTTTGAAATATTTTGAAATAATTCAAATTAAAAATATTTGTTTTGAATTATTTTGAAATATTTCAAATAAAAAATATTTGTTTTGAAATATTTTGAAATATTTCAAATTATATGAATTATTTCTGTGATTATTTCTGTGAAATGAAATATTCATAATTTGAAATATTTCAAATTATTACAGTGAAAATGGCCACAAACGGTACAGAGGCCACAAATGGTACTTCTACCCTACGATTGCCGTTGTTTAGATAATAAATGTGAGAAAAAAAATCGTCTCAACGCTGCGGTAATTTTTGCAGGTTCTGAGCATATCCGTCTCGTGCAACGAGGAGGGCAACTCGTCGGGCGCTCAGGCACACGTGGCTTGGTACGGTTCCTCGACGTGTTCACTGATGTCGTGCGATCGGCTGAGTCCTTTCCTCGAAACCTTCAAGGTGAGACCTCTCGTTTTTTTTTAAATTTATTTTTTATTTTTTATTCTTTCGAATTCCATCCGGCGCATCGCCGACTGTTGGACATCGCCGCGACACTAACTCTTGCTTTCTCTTGGCTGTTTTCGAATTCGGCAGGCGCGTTACAACAAGAAGAAACGTGGCCCGTACAAAGAGGCGATAAGGCAGGCGCAATCGGAGGCCCGGAGTCAGATTGCCCCGAACTCGACGACGAGCGGTGTGCTCAGCGTCTGCGGCTCGCCGCGCGAGGTCAACGTACTTTCCTGAGGGCGGAACAGCGCGCGACGCGGCGGCGGCGTCGGCGGCCGCCGTCGAAGAAGCAGCAGACGCATCTATTCCTCACTGCCGTGATAACACGCTTCCCGCTCTGACTCGAGCGCAAAAAAGAAAAAAAACCACGAAGACAAGAAGAAAACACGGAGCGCTTATGCCGGTTTGGAATTGTAATGTAACATATAACGAAAAGCGAAACCTGTAAATAACGCGGTTAGGACTGAAACTACAACGATCGTGACGAGCGAGAGAGTCAACGAAGTTACGATCGGGGCCGGGAGTCCGTCGACGCGCGACTCTCGCTTACGAACGCGCCTCGCTCTCATTTTCTTTTCTTTTCTCCTGATCTGTTTTCTTTTTTTTTTGTTTTGTTTTTTTTTCGTTGTTTTTACACGGGGCCTCGACGTTCGCGAGAATCCACGCGCGACCTACTCCGCCGCGCCGAAGTCGTTTTCTTCTTTATTTTTTATTCCATTGTATATTCATACGGGTGGTACAACACGTAGGCTACGCTGCGCGCTATTTGAATTTTCCCTCGCGTCAGCGCAATTCGAGAGCAATTTAGTTGTCCCTCTGCCGCCGCGCGACACGCGACAGCGGGAGGCAAAAACCGCACTGCCGAGTTTATATGTGATCGAGGCGAATCGAACCCGCGTTCGCGATGGTGTGAAACGCGGGCTGATTTATTCGCGCGGTTCGGCGCTCCCGGCTGATCGATCTCGACGCGTTTTGCGAACCGTCGAGAGCGCCGGGAGGCGTCGGGCTTTGAGATTTTCGCGATCTCACGGGAATCCAAAGACTGCGGCTTCGAAAGACTTGTACTTCTGTTTACTATTGTTTTTTTTTTCTCGTAGTGTAGCGAATTCACCGCGGGCGAAGTATCCACCTTGACTCTTTAACGCGCGTTTCGCTCGGAGTCGGGAGTTGAAATACCGTCGACCGATCGACTCGCGAAACGAGGGGGGCCGAGAATACGCGACGGACGCGCGATGCGTATTACCTATTTTCGCGGCGTATCGATCGTTGCGATCGCAATCTATTTTTAAGATCGTTCACCGCTGTCGATACCTCCGACGCTATCGTGACACGAAAAGAAGCCGTCGACAGTTTGACTCTCGACGCGCTCTGCCCGCATCGCGACGCACGCGGCACGCTCGGATCCTGCATTGTCAAAGTCAGCTTCCTCGATGAGTACACTAAATGGAAATCCTTGGTTCACGACGTCGAGCTTGAACTCGGCGAGCTTCGCTCTTCAGCCCCGACAAGGTAAAGAAAATCCACGGTGTTGACTCCGCCGAGTGTGCGACGGACGTGTCGGAGTCGAGACGAGTTCTTCGTATAGGAACGTCGATTAAACGTAACTTCGACACGTCCGTCGGGCGAAGATTTTGAGCATTCTTGATAAAAAAAAAACTGTTTTGATTAACTGTGATTTTTTCAACTGTTTTATATTATATATATATATATAGATTTATATAAATAGATATATTATTATTATTATTATTATTATTATTATTATTATTATAAAAATTAATTATTGAATAATTTCCATGTGTAATTGATGGCAATTTTTAAGTGTCACCACGATTCGCACGGATCGGGAGCGTGAAAAGCTTTCGATTTTTTAAAAAATTAGACTAACATATCGGCGGCGCAAGATGGATGTAATCAGTGTAATCGAGAAGACGCACACACGCGTATTTGTCAGTGTGCTAGCAACACGGAGAGTTCGATATCGTTTTCTCGCTTGTCTGAACAGAGAGAGAGATAGAAAGAGAGAGATCGGACGATCGAGCCCCCTCCTCGGCGCACCTACTTGTAACATTTCATCGCGACTCGTAAATAATTAAACTCCTCGTTCCTACACGTCGATTACGCGCGCGTGTATAAACCGTGAAAAAAAAAAAAACCGCGAAGTTCGTAAACTATAAATGCCACGACTGGTTCGGAACATTGTAGTTCCTCCCCCCCCCCCCCCCCCGCGATTTCTCCGTTCTTCGTGACGATTATTTAAATTTTATATTAAAAAAAAAAACTTGGAGCGAAAGAAAAACGAGGGACGTCGTAGCGCGCGCAACTCGCGTCCCTCCCCATCGAAGAAGTGCTCGGGCTCGAGTCACCCGGCACTTTTCAAGTGTACGTGTACAATACACACACAAAACAACCATACGCTATATTTATATATAATGCTACGTTTTGGCGTGTACAAAGCCGCGATCACCACACACCTATATATTATTATACATAGTGATGTATCATAATGCGAGAAGAAAGTGAGAGAGTGAGTGAGCAAGAGAGAAAGAGAGGAGAGAGAGAGAGAAACGAAAGGATCCTAATGTTAAGTGCGTCTCGGGGGCGAGCGGGAGAAAAAATTCGTCTCGCTCGTCCTCCGCGGGCACTAGCGACAAAAAATAGCCTACACTCGAACGGTGTATAATTTTTTTACAATACCCTCTGTACCACACACTCCCCGTGCGATTCGCCGGCCGCACCCGCGCCGTCGTCGTCGCCGCCGCCGGACACTCCATGACGAGTCACGCGTTGCGCCCTCGGCGCGCGGTCCCCTCGTGTCGCACCCGATGCCATGTGCGAGTCACTATCGTGTGTATCGATATTCCGTGTACCGATTTTCGAATTATACGACGGATATCGCCGATCGCCATACCGTCTTCCATTTAGAACAATATTGTAGAGAAAGCAGGAGAGAAGAGAGAGGAGGAGAAGAAGAAAACAAAAAAAAAAAACAGAATCGAAACGACTAAGAAAAACGAACGTGTGCGAGCCATCCGCATTTTCGCCTCGCATGCCCCGCGTGCGTGCAGCGAGAACAACACGAGCTGATTTATCACACGCAACGAAGAAAAAAAAAAAACAAAAGCAACCACAAGATTGACAAATGTGTTCTCGCCTCGCGAGCGCCGTCGCCGGCTGAATGAAATGATACAAAATAAAGGCTCGTTCGTTCCATTGTACATCGGTCATTTCATCGCGTATACCATTTAAAAAAAGAAACAATGTACCGAATGTAAAACACACACACACAGAAAAACCACAGACACGACGGGAAGAGCCTATACGATTTCGATTTGTATAAATAACAAAATATACTTTTCTTCATAACACCAGCGTGCCTCGACTCAGTCAATCTTTTTTCCCCCCACGTACGCAAACATATCTCGCCAATCACTCATCTCCCAGCTGAATGTTATTACTACCCCCCACTACCCCTCCTCCCGTCTGCCCGCAGAGATTTTGCAGTAATTCACGAAGATACGTCACTCCGGGGGAATAACGGAACAATAGCCCCCGGTCGGTATATCTGGGTCGTGCATTAATTCCAGTGACAATGTTACGTAATATCTGCATCATTCGTATCTTGATTCGCGTTCCATTCGGCAGCTCGAGAGGTAGCAGCGAGCGGAAGCAGTTCTGAAGGCGCCATCCTCAGTGTCGGAATCGCGCAACCCAGAGAGAAAGAGAAAGAGAGAGAGAGAGAGAGAGAGAAAAAGTTATTTATTTCGTGCACTAGGACCGAAGTCCCCTAAGCGCACCGTGCATAAATCAATACATAATGATCAAGCAATAAATCAATGAACAAGAAGGCATGAAAAAACAAATTCGAAAAAAAAAAAAACAGAAAACCCTTAAAAATAACTTAACTATAAACTAAAACTAAACTAAGAGCTAAAACTTACAACTAAAAATTAGACACAATCAAAGGCAGAAAATTGTAACGGCAGATAAAAATAATAGAACGTAGGCAAAAATAATAAAAATAATAGAAAGAAAATGCAAAGAAAACAAGTCAAAATAAGGGAAAAGGGAAAATCAAACTAAGTCGAAATTAAAAACAAAGACTAAAAAATTAAGAAACGCCAGCAGAGAGAGAGAGAGAAAAAGAGAGAGACAGACAGAGTAGAGAGGGAGACAGAGCGACGTCGGAACGACATTGCGAGCTGTAGGTGCTGTCCGACTGGCGCGCGCTTCTCCCCGGATCGATGAGGGCTGGTGCCCGCGCGTCGCTCGTTTGCACGACGCGAGCGGGAGGTGGAAAGGGCGGGAGGCAGGCGCTCTCTCGCCCTTTCGCCCTTTTCCGCACGGGGGAGAAAATCGGGGAGGGCGCCCCGTCTCGCATGGCGCATACGCACGCGAGAACCCCACCCGCGTGCGCATCGCCGTGCTTTACACACACACACAAACACACATCCCTGCGCCTCGGGAGTAGACAGGAGAGCAGGACGATCTGTTGTCTTTTTACTCCTTCGTCACACAGTCTCTCTTTCTCACTCTCTCTCCATCTATCTATCTCTCTCGCTCTATATTTCCGTTTCTCTCCGACTCATCCCTATTAGCACCAGAATAATCCAGTCTCGCTCTGTCCTTCGTTACATCACCGCCATCCCCCGGTAGCTCTGTACACCTTAATATATATACATACATATATATATATATATACACACAAAAGCCTGCAGCCACATCCCGACGAGGTGGCAGGCCGGCCGGGCGGTTTACACACAGAGAGAGAGAGAGAGAGAGAGACAGCCCGAGCCCGCGTTGCCTGATTTACTATATACCAACAACGCTTTCGCACTATTGCGTTGATAGCCACCGGGAGCACAGTCTTCGCGCGACCGGGCAACGCTCGGTGGGCCGCTCTCGCCTCTCTCCGGCACCAGCAGCAGCACCAGCACCAGCATCAACAAACACCACCACCAGCATCAGCATCAGCATCAGCAGCAGCAGCAGCAAGCAGCGAGGGCGCCGCACGACGGGACAACGCGGATACCGATACGAATGGGCGCGTGTTACGGGATAGTTCGGGGCCGATATAGGTCAGAGGCCGAGCAGCAGGCGGCGAGCAACAACCATACGACGGGCGTGCCGCCCGCTCATCGCAAGTCCGAGCTACCTGGCTTCTATCACGGTGGCGGACGTCCGCCACGAGGAAGCGACGCGTGGTCGCGTCTACCCCGGGAGCCCCGCAGCTGCGCATAGTCCACGGCCCCGCAGTGATTCCGCTAACGGGTTGTGCACGTAAAACGCGAGGCGCGCGAGAGAGAGAGAGAGAGGAGGACACCCGAGCGCCGCGCCGCGCGTATCGAGGAGGCTCGCGGCGCCCCCGAGGGTTGCAGTGTCTTTTCGACCCTCCGCGCCGTCGTGTCGCCGACGCCGCCGCCGCCGCCGCTCGTCGAGACCCACCAAGCGCCACGCGAGAAACGGAAATTCCCAACGAGAACGCGAACGCCAACCGGATTAGACAAGGACGACGCAGAGGAGACGAGGAGACGTAAACAACAACAACAACAACAAAGAGATTTTTCCGTTGGACCTGTCGAAGCACGTTTTTTGAGAGTTGTAGCCGGCAGCGACCTTGAGAGAAGGACAGACTGATCGATCGGGTTTTGCGGAAGTGGCTGAGGGATAAGAGAGAAAGAGAGAGAGAGAGAGAGGGAGAGGGAGGAGAGAAAATCGTGTGCATCGCGGGATGTCCGAGCCGGGATAAGACACTCGCGGGGCGACCTCGTCATGGCTGTCTGCGCTGCCACGATAATCCATATGGACGCATCCGCTGAAGAATCGGGAGTAGATTTGTCGCAGAGTGTCGCTGAAGAGTTTCTGCAAGGCTGAGTCGCGATTTTTTTTTTATATCGGAATTTATTGTAAGGTTATAAATTGTAGATCGAGGGAGAAGAGAGTTGAGAGCGAAGAGGGTTAAGCCCTCCCCCCTCACCCCTTCCCCCTCTACTCTCCCTCCACCCGGGATCGCCAAGTACATCGGGGAGAGAGGACTCGCAGTGCGCGCTCGTCGGGCTCGTCGGGTGTGAATCTGAATTATGATACACGTGTCCTCGGAAAGCGCGCAGAGATACGACCGTGTTAAGCGCAAAGGCGTCGCTTTTCTCGCTGGGCTCTTCCGCACCAAGCGGCTCGTCGTCGGGATGAAGGTGGACGACGACGAGGAGATGGAACGCGGCGGGAGGATCGAGACGCCCGGTAAGTCGCGGGAGACGCGTCGACGGCGTGTGAGAAACGAGCGGCCGTGCGCCGCGCGATGTGAGTATTAAAAAAAAAGCCGGAAGTCGGCTGACGAGATTTTGTCCATGGGCTGTTGGATCGAGATGGGGTGAATTATCGGTATATATGGGAGGACTCGATTTATCGTAGAGGTCGCAGTCTGATCCTCCTCCTCCCCAGGGAGAAATCTCCCCCTCGTTATCCGCCGTGTAATCGACTAATCTGCCCGGCTTGAGCGGCGTATTTACTTGGCTAGTCTCTCTATACTCTCTATACACTTGCGACGTCGTCACGTCGGGCGGCTGCTTAATCGAAGCGAGATGAGATTTCCGAGGCTACGGGAAAGTAGCGATACGAAGGGATAACGAGGGTTCGATTAAAGTCCGAGGGGGGAGGGGGGAGGGGGGGATGATGAAGCGTCGGATCTCTCCCTCTTTTGATGTAACGTAAAGTGGGAAATATATAAAGTTTTCGCTTGACCGATCGGCCACTCTCGTACCATCCGAGAGCTGTCGCGCTTTTCTCGCTCGTCGAGTTGGGTTTTCCAACCCCCGAGTTTGCCAGTCAATTCTGAGTCCGAAACTTTTGCAATCACTCTCCCCGGGGGAGGGATGCAATCTCTACGCCGCATCCGCGACGCGGCGAAAGTTTGATGGATGTTTTGAGTTAGCGGAGACGAACGTGGGCGAAGGACGAGAGGAGATAAAAAAAAAATAAGACCGTGGAATAAACATTGATTACAGCTCTGGTGACGAATATTTGCCGGCGCAGCGGTCACGAGACCGAGAGCGCCGTGACGAGGATCCCCTCGACCCTGAGCGTCGCCGCCGTCGACGTCGTCGTCGCCCCCGCCGCCTGTCATCCCTCGCCGTCGCACTCGATCCTCACCCTCACCCCCGGAAGGACCCGCAACATTGACCAGGACATGGAGGCCCTCAGGCTCAGTCGTCAGGACAATCCCTTTCTGCAGGTAATCACGACCCTCGTTTTGCGAATTTGTCGCGTGCGATTCGCGAGAGATGCGGAATTTGTATAACTTGGGGTGGGGGTGAAAATATCTAATGATCAAAATAGCGAAAGACTAAAATAGTAAATTTCAAAATAATGAACAATCTGAATCTAGAATTGCCATCATTATGAAATTCGCAATTTCAGCCAATGGCTATTTTAATCATTCACTATTTTCATCCACATCTTTATTAAAATGAAATCAAAATAGCGATTGGCTGAAATTGCGAATTTCATAATGATAACCATTCTAGAGTCAGACCGTTCATTATTTAGAAATTACTATTTTAGCCTTTCGCTATTTTGGTAATTAGCTGTTTTTACCCCTACCCATAATTCGCATAATGACTAACGTATAATGGAGAAAAAACAATAATTTTTTTTTTTGCAATAGGTATTGGCCAGTCGAGAGAGCCTGGTAGAGTCGATCGAAGAATCGGAATCCGATGACGCTATTCTCATGTCTCAGGCAAGCCACGTTTTTTTTTACCTTCCTGCCGCAAACACGAAACCAAAAAAAAAAAAGCTTCGCATTCCTCGGCGAGGAAGATTGGAAATTGATAAAAATAGTTTCAAAAACTCAAGCCCGCTTTCACTAAAGTTAAATATTCAGGTAACAACTCGTAATCATAAAAAAAAAAGAATGCCTGCGGAACCTTGAAAGGTGTTGAAAGTTTAAACAGCGTAAAACTAAGAGCCATCGAGTTCGGCATCAGATACGAATTTACAGGCACTTCATAAAAAATACAAGACGCCTCGAGTCGCGTGCTTTCCATTCATTCGCCCGGTATCGCCCCGCAATAGACACGCGCGGGGACGGCGAATGAGCGAGTTTATTTCCACGCGCGGATTAATCGCGCGAGGCTAATTGATCCACGAATCGATCGCAGGAATTGGGAGAAGCGGATCCGTTGACCCTCGCTCAGGTTCACGAGCACCTGGTGCGAAGTCCGCCCCCGGCGTCCTGGCCGCACACACCGGCGTTTCATTTTCCACATCGGAACCCCACTTCCGGCAAGGTCGAGACCGTGGTAGGAGGCCACTACAAGAGTCCCTCGAAGAGCCCTCTGCACCGAGGCACGGATAACGAGTTGTCCAGGAGCGAGCCCTCGACCGACATCAGAGGTAGGCAAGAGAGAGAAAGAGAGACAGAGAAAGAGCGGCCGAGTGGGCGAGTGAGAGCGCGAAGCTCGCGCACTCCAAAACCCGCTGTTGGTATATAGATAGGGGAGGTGCGGGCAAAATGGGACGCACAAGCAAAAATGGTTTTATAACGAAAACAAAAGTGTACTTCGATTACTTTTGATCGAAAATTTCGATTTCAACCATCAATTTTGAGCATCGGCAAAAAAAAGTGCGGGCAAAATGGGACAGACCCCCGAATTCGGAAATTCGTGTTTTTTTTCGGTGATACTCCTTAATGGTTATTTCGCAAAAAAAAAGTTTAACATTTTTTTTAAATGCGGTTTTCGCCCCTCATTTTTCTTGAAAAAAAAGGAAATTTTGAAAAATTAGACAAAATTTTGAAAAAATTCATACGCATTCAGAAAAATGAAAGAATAATTTGCATCAGAAAAAAGAGTTGGGTTACCAGGTAAATTGTCGAACAATTCATTTTTCATTTATTTGTTAATAACATTTTGGAATTATTATTATGCAAAATCAATCTTTTCGGTACCTACAACGTGCTTGATTTTTTTCAGATTTTTATCCCATTGAGAAGTGTTCGTAATATTCTCTGAAACTCACGTTCGGCGGGACTGTACCGGTCGTATTACCTTAAAACACTCAAATTTGTTAATAATCTTTATATTCCGCTTCCATGCGTTGAATTGCGTCGTATAGAAGCGATTTTCACGAAATGGGGAGTCTATCCCATTTAGCCCGCAAAAATAGTATGGAACTGAAAAAAATCGCTGTCCCGTTTTGCCCGCACCTACCCTATAGACCCAGTTTCGAGGGCTGCACGGTACACGTAGAGCCCGCTGGGGGCTGGCTTTGCATCGGATTGCGGACGAAAACTCTCGGGGTTGCCCTCAGGTTGCGCGCGCGAGAGCCACGTCGGTGGATGCCCTCGACCTTGCCGCAACGCAGACGTCCGATCGATCATCGTATATTTTTACCCTCGAATTAATTAATCCGCGGGCCCCGCGGCCGTGCATCCCGCGCCAGTTCGGCGAGCCAGGGAGTGCCACTTCGGCTCTATTACCGGTCGACGGATGTTCGATTTTCTCTCAACCGCCCCCCCAGGTTTCGACGTTCCACGCGTTTAACGCGCTACTTCTCCGTGCAGCTATATATCTACATCGAGAGTACACGTTACTCCATTATAGATGTATGTGTGTGTATAGAGAAGGAAGCGGCTCAGCCCCTGTGTGCGTTTTGTCCACACTCGGCGTGCACATGCACTTATCGATGGCACCCACCCGCTGTCGCTCTCTCCGCGATATTATGCGCCGTGCCCCCCGTGGCTCACGCGAGATCGATGCATCGATCCCGAATGACTCTCTTCAAACTGGGCTAGACACACTATGAGAATGAATTTCACGCTCGGGCTTCGGCGTTAATATTTATATCGTTTTACCCGCGACCGATCGTCGCGGGGATGTTTTCCCCGGTTGCTTTTCCGCGAAGAGTCCTCGGCGGCTGAGAAGAAAATAATTGATTCCGTTGTCACACGACGACGGAAGGGGGCGGCCGGCGGTGCAAACTTCATCAGCATACCTTTTATTATGCAAATTGTAAACACCTCGATGGAATAAAAACTAGGCTACCGGGGGGAGGGGAGGGGGAGGGGGGGGGAGGGGGTTGAGAGCAAATTGCATCGAGCCCGGTATTAATATTTATGCAGGGAATAATTGTCGTCCGACTGTTTCTGAATTGGTATTGACTGCTTTTTTTTTTGTTTTGTTCTTGTTTTCTTCATTGCAGACCGGCATCCGCACCCGTTTTCGCTGCTGCATCCGACGCCCATCAGGACTCTGTCGGAGGTCCGACGACTGCACAGATCGGCGGACGACAGCGTGCAACTCATGTCCTCGGAGTAAATCGATTCCCCGTGGAAAAGGTCCTGCCGAGGACTCAGGCTTTGTCTTGAAACGCGAGCGCGCGCGCGAGCGAGCGTTCGAACGTCGCGGAGACGTCGACGTTGCGGCCCCGGCCGCGTCCGCCCGGTTCTTCCCAGCTCTTCCTGTTCCAAGGATCCAGGTGCGATGAAGACCAGGTGACTTTGTTGTTTTTTCCTCGCGAAGAGGAGACCCCGCGGTACGATCGGTTCCTCACCCTGAATCCTCGCGCTGCGGCGCGCGGCGCTTTTTCGAAAGGCTTTTCCATGAAAAAGAGAGAAAAAAGGACGATCCAAAAAAGTGCCGCGCGCTCGTAGCGAGAGAATCCGGGAGCTCGGAGCTCTCGTCCCGCAGCTATGATCGTTTTCCTCCTCCCGCCTCTGATCGTCGAGGCTTGACGAAACGGAATCCAATTGCCACCTCGCAAGTTCCTCGATGTAAAACTAAAAAACTCAAATTGTAACGAATTGTAGCAATGATATCCAGAGATAGCCTATACCGCATTGTAGCAATCGTCGTGAAAAATCTCGTTAAAGAAAAAAATCAAAGAAACGAAAAAAAAAAAAAAAAAATGTAAAGTTCCGCACGAGTCTAAAATAGGAAGAAAAACCAAAATGTATAAGTGATGATTTCGCAATAACTCGGGCAATTACGCGCACACTTTTTTTTTACTTATATTTTTTAATATTTTCCTTTTTCAATCGAACGTCGTACAGCTGCGAATCTCGTGGCCGCGTTCGAAAAAAAAAAAAAAAAAAAAAAATACGCACACGCATATTTCGTCGGAAACGTACGATTTCATCTTGTTTCGCGAGGGCGCGCAACTCGCGCAACTCGCGCACTAGGACGAACGATATTTTTCTACGATCAGCCGATTTTTCTATTTAGCGCGAGAAACGTTGCAGCGAACGGGACGGGGAATTTTCGCGGTCGCCACAACGCGCGTCCGCGAGGTTCGTCGCCGCGAGTTTTGTGATCGAGAATCAAAGCTCTCGTGTAATTACGGTATTATGTATATAAATCTACATATATTTAAGTGGCCTATAGCGACAGCAGCGATCGAAGCCTAATTAAGAGGTAAAAATTAGCGGATACTTTGATAGCCCGTAGGCGGCCACGTACTGATCATTGACATGATACCTATGCAATTCATAGAATTAAAAACTACATAATAATAACGACAACAGGAACAGCAGCAGCAACAACCAAAACCGTAGACTGGGCTATATTTGCACTTTGCGTAAACGAGCGTGATCGATTAAGCTGATACGATGGGTACAGTCCCGCCAAACGCGAGTTTCAGAGAATATTTCGAACACTTCTCAATGGGATAAAAATCTGAAAAAAATCAAGCACGTTGTAGGTACCGAAAAGATTGATTTTGCATAATAATAATTCCAAAATGTTATTAACAAATAAATGAAAAATGAATTGTTCGACAATTTACCTGGTAACCCAACTTTTGTTTCTGATGGAAATTATTCATTCATTTTTCTGAATACATATGAATTTTTTCAGAATTTTGTGTAATTTTTCAAAATTGCGTATTTTTCAAGAAAAATGAGGGGCGAAAACCGCATTTTTAAAAATGTAGACAAAATTCTAAAAAATTCATACATATTCAGAAAAATGAATGAATAATTTTCATCCGAAAAAAAAGTTGAGTTACCAGGTAAATTGTCGAACAATTCATTTTTCATTTATTTGTCAATAACATTTTGGAATTATTATTATGCAAAATCAATCTTTTCGTTACCTACAACACGCTTGATTTTTTTCCGATTTTTATCCCATTGAGAAGTGTTCGAAATATTCTCTGAAACTCACGTTTGGCGGGACTGTACCCGATGTATTACCTTAAACCTTTGTACCCCCCGCAATAGGCTCTCTGCACGGCGTGTCCGACGATGTCGATACGTCTGCTTCGATTAATACCGTTGATATATATATATATACGTAACGGAACTGTGTGGGTTCGTTTCGAACGAGTCGTGAGAACGAGGCTTCGCCCGTGCAAGCAACGCGCCAGTTCGACGTCTCTATGCTCGCGTATGCGACTGCTGTGGGCGAGGGAAACGACTTTGCGTCACGAAAACGTTGCCTATTTGTATTGTAATACCATAGTACACGCCGTTCGTCGGAACTAGACCTTGGAATATTTTCCTGATGCCTCGTTCGTCCTAGATTATTGTACTTTCGAAGCTGCCGACGACGACGGCGACGACGACGACGACGCTGCCGCACGCCTCCCGCGTCTGTTTGACAAATCGCTCGTCGACTTCGGGAATATCCAGTTTGCGAGAGTCTCTCACAAAGTCTCGGTTCCTCCAGGGACAACGTGTCGTTTTTTTTTCGAGAGAGAGAGCGCAATTGCACATCGCAAACGTGTGCAGCGTGACACACGCGCATCGGCTATTCTCGAGCTCGGATGCACCATTAGCAGGGTTTATACAGAAATTTCACGTAGATCGTAAGCAAAACGCGCGACGACGGAGGGAGTTAAGAGGAAGAAGAGGAGAAAACAAAAAAAAATGTAAAAGAAAAATGTAGAGAGTTTTTAATTACAGTCCAATTGACTTGGCCATTGAGAATTGAGATTAATTATATTATATATATATTATCTTTATGTATACAAGTATACACCGTGTACCTATTAGCGTTGAAACAATTTTATTGTATCCAAAAAGGAGTTCATTTCGTTTGGACGCGCAGCGTGCGAGAAACGTTGCGTTTGGGAGATAAGTTTGTGGTGGAAGAGGATGCGACTCTTTGCGGCAACGGGTGTAGTTGGCCGTGTTTGCGATTCTACGTTTTCAACCCGAAGATTTGTTCACTGATTGAGAAAAAATGTATTTTTTTTTGTCGACACCAGTGTTGATTTTGTTTCGATTGATCGCGTGCGTTTTTTTTTACTCGGACGTGTACCTGGCCGTTTTATAATTGATTTATTGTTTTCGGGATCAAGAGTGACCGGTCTCACTGGCGGTCGAGTACTAACGAATTACCGGCCTATACGAACACTGCACAAGCAAAATCCCGCGATCCATTATTCACAGGGTGTTTTCAATCATGACGATGGTGTGACGACGATGGCGATGATAATGAAGTATTTACGACAGCTCGAACAGTATTTCCGTGCATATTGTGCAATTTAGTTTATCGTGTTTGTCGATAATACGCGTATAATTACAATTCTGCCTCTATACCGTCTCAACGACTCTGACCGTCGACTTAACTCGCACCGTAATACATATATTTACCTACCGATTTTTCGTTCGCTCGGAAAATATGGTCGTTAATTATCTACATTGTTTTTGAATTAAGAATAAAGTATATTTGTGTTACTGTAATCTTCTGATCCTTTATTGTCTGTCGATTAATTGGTTACGTGGGGAGAAAAAAAAATTAGGACACTCTCGGATTAGCCCAAAAATGACGTTTCGCGATGGCAAAGAATCTCGGTATTTTTAACCTCGGCAACATGTCTTATTTACGTGACGATAAAGAAATTGTTTGTCCGCGACGATTGGCTTCGACATTGTCAAGCCTGAGGAAAAGAGGAGCACAAATACTGCGTTCGGTGAAATATAAATTTGAGGGGGATTCTGTTCAGGAAAAATGCATTCTTATGGATGAAAGAGCGAATCATGATGACATCAGTCTTCCGGAAACCAGATCTGAGCGTTGCCTTTGCAATGAGCCAAAATCGCAGTCAAAGTTCGTTAATAACTTGTCCAAAAAATCTATAATATTTATGTTCGTCCTGACCTCGTTAAAACACTTACGATCACTCAACTGGTTGTCATCGATTCGAGCAGATGGCGATCAAGGATGAACGACATCGGGTCAATGTCGCGTTTAGCTTTCGGGAAAAAACGCGACACGAATGTGTCCACCGAACCCGATATTCCGAATTCTAATCAAAATCAATCGGGGGCTCTGAGTCCTCAAAGAGAGACTGCAGCAGCAATCGAAGAATTCAATGTCTTAATTGATCCCAAACGAAATACATTATCAAGGATCTCTAAAGACAGTAAAAATCCATCGAGATCGTCGAGCGTTAAAGCCGAAAATGCAGCAGCAGTTTCCGTGGAAGAATTTCATTCGTTGAGTTCCCACGACGAAATTTCTAAAAAATTGTCTAGAATTTCTAAGGGCAGTGGAACGTCGCCCGAGCTCGAGCAGGTGGTAAACAATACGACGTCACGAACACCCGAAAGACGTTACAGTCTGCAGGAGGAAAGAAAATCCTCGATCAAATGTGATTGCTCGTGTCTCGAGGCTATAAATCTTCAGCCCCACAAATCCCTTGAGTCTCCACAAATTCTCATTAATACCCGCGTAAATCTTTAGCCCAGCGGGCTGCGAGTTTCCCACAGGGAGTAGAGCCAATGGAGACAATCGTTGAAACGGAGACCGAGAGAACTTCGCCAAGAATTAATGAAATCAATGACGAAGTAATCGAGACGTCAGGTGTAACTGAAGAGGGGAAAAAGTCCGCAAGGGCGTCGCCGACTCTTGAAGAGGCTGTCCAGAAAGTCGATGAGACACAACCGGTCGTAGACCTTGAGGCTGATATTGAAAAAGAGCAGCCTGTAATGTTCGAAGTAAAAACGATCTCGAGAAAAGAGTTTGACGATATGAAGCGGGATAAGGATGTGCGGAAAATTATTAGGATCGACCACAAAAATTTGCCACCGGACGTTGAAGACTTAAATGCACTTCTGGTTGACCAGACAGATGTTTATAAAGAATGGAGAGACCTTCCAACTCCGGTAAAAAAATATTTCTGAATAAAATAATGTTATAACTAAATTATATTATTATAAAAAAGTGAAAATAAAAATTGCCTGTGCATTGTGATCAGACTTATATTAAATTATTATCGTGCCACGTAAGGTTATCGACGAAATGCGACGAGTAATGAAGCCCAAACGACCTCACAAATGTTCGCGATCCTGTCCCTGCAAATTTACCTTGGAACTCATCGACATTTATCACGAGGCAAAAGTCCTTTCGGAAGAGGCTAAAAAAATTGTCGAGGACAGAAAGCACTGCAAATTTCGAATGACTAGTAGTGAAGTCGATTTCTTCAAAGAAGACACCAAAATGTGCAGCGTGATGATAGCGGAAACGCAGAGTCGAAGAGCCGAGATGCGGGAATTGATGGATATGTGGCAAGAGGCGAATGAAAAACTCGCAGTCCGAAAGAAAGAAATAGTTGGCATTGTCGAGAACGTAAGAAAGCAAATTTTTCTACCATGAAGTTATGAGTAGTCATCATTAAATTTGTATAGATCGAGAGAACCGAAAAACGGATGAACGAGGTCGAGAATTTATTAAAAGATTGGATGCCGGGAGGCAGAATGGAACAGCTCAGAAAAGCGCAAAGAGCAATGGAAAAAATAGACCAAGAGAAAATGGAAATGTTGGAGGATGAAGAGAGAGCTTTCTGCAAGGTGAGCCCGATCATTCGATAGAATAAATTCCGCTCATTTATAACTCTTAAATTATCTGCAGAAAAAAATTGAACAGATAATTCAGAAGCGGGAGGCTTGGCAAGCGGACGAAAAAATGCGAGAAGAAAAACGCGTGAGTCAGAGACAAAAAGATACGTTGGCCTTGCGGAACTCGACAAATCTGATGCAAAAGTACATCGACGAGCGTAAATCCCTATTAACACCATAAACCTCAATCGATTTTTTTATCCAGGTAGAAGTGAAGTATACGAATTTTCGTTATAAAACTTTATATAAAAATCTGTTCATGCGTACGTACAAAAATTATTTAGTCCCTGAAGGCGACAATCTTAGCGATTATTCACTGTCGGTCATGAGATCATCCACTCCCAGGCTGAACTTATCCGAAATCTTCGTTCTTCTTCGATTGCATTCAAATTGATTGGGCAATTGTACTCGTTGACTAAGAGGAACGTAAGGAACGTCGAATTCGTCGAAATCGCTGGAAATATCGTGAGCCGCGACGCTTCGGCGCTCGCGAACCTTCTGCTTGTTTGAATTCGACAGAACACCAGCTTCAGGTTTATCCTCAACGCGAAGCGCGCTGGAAACGACGTCAGCGATGACCGGCTGCGCGGATCGCTTGCAGCACATTCGTTCGATGACTTCGTCGATAATCAGACTCTCGTCCTCCATTTCGCTGGCGAAATCATCGGGCGTCAGTTCGTTGAACATTCGGCCGATGCTGCCGTCCAGCACGTCCGAAATTCCGGCGGTCGCCAGCAGTCTGTCGAATTGAGGACCCCGTTTGGGAGTTCCCGACGCCTTCGGCTTTCCAAAATCCGAGAGACCGGAGGGTTTCGTCCGTTTTGGTGCGAGAGTCAAAGCTTCGAACGAATCTTCCAACGACAGAGGAACCGGTGGCGCTTTAACGAATTCGTCCATTTTTCTGTTGGCTACGTCGGCCGCTTTTTTTCTGGTTCTTTTCGCAGGTTTTTTCGCTTCGCCGGTTCCTTCGGGAGCTACGTTCTCTTTATCCGCAGCCGCCGCTTTCTTCTTTCCTCGGGGCTTCGCTGGTTTTTTGCTCTTGGCGAGTCTCGCGCTTTCGAATTCCTCAGCCAACTCGGGATAACATCTGCGAACCGCGTCCTGCGGCTCGATAGATACGAGCTCGTCGGGCGCTTTCTCAGCGTCGTCGTCGTCATCCTCGTCGTCCGACATTTTCGCCAGCTTCAAACCGTCCAGAACGCCGTCTTTGTCCGTCCAGACGATTTCGTAGCTCTCGACGCACCTGAGTCTTCGGATTTTCTTTATTCTTTCCGGTATCATCACGCCGTGCATGAGAATCCGATTCTCTCGAGGAACGCCCGCGAAATGTCGAAGCTGCCATCGCGTGGCGAGCGAGAAGATCTTCGCGAATGCGTATTCGGGTTCCCAGCATACGTGGTGAGACATGAAATTCTGCGGACACGATTTTTTAAATCAAGTTCAACGATTCGCGAGTCGCGATGCTGAACTAAAGTAAAAGAAACTGACCACAAACTCGACGATTTGCGGCTGCCTCCACTGGAGATCAAGACGAGACGGCATCGGACTTTTCCGAACTAGAAATTCGTCGATGAGCTCCTGACTCGGGAAACCCTGTACCGAAAGAGCTTTTTCGCGCAAATTTATCTCGTGCTTCATCAGCGGTCTTAAGTCCCTGCGACACAAAATCAATTGTCAAATTTTTCGTCAGTGAAAACCGGAGCACGCGGTCGCTAATCGTCGAAATACTTGCTTGTACGAACTGTCGCAACCCGAGACGCTACCGCAAAGTTCGCAACCGGATTTTGCGTGCGCCCGCAGCTTCCCACGATGACCACAGGAAGTGCAGATGTTCGGATCGTTTAATTGCGTCTCCATTCGCTTGAATTTTGGATGGGTCGACCAGCTTTTTAGCCTGAGAAATAGATTAAAATATGTGGGTGCTGTTTGGATCGGGAAAGGCCAGACTAAAATACTACTAAAATACCTAAAATACCTGAAATACCTAAAATATCTAAAATACTAAAATACCTAAAATACTAAAATGCCTAAAATACTAAAATACCTAAAATACTAAAATGCCGAAAATACTAAAATACCTCAAATACTAAAATGCCTAAAATACTAAAATACCTCAAATACTAAAATGTCTAAAATACTAAAATACCTAAAATACTAAAATGCCTAAAATACTAAAATACCTAAAATACTAAAATGCCTAAAATACTAAAATACCTTTCCAAGACATCCTCGCCCTCGATGATCTTGAAAAGCTTCAAAACAGCCTCCTTGCCAACTCCATTTACCCCATCGTCATAATCACAGCCACAAAGCAACGCCAGAGCTATCATCTTCCTTCTGTCCAGCTTGAAGAGCCTCTCGATTCTTTCCATCGTATACTCGTCCACCGAGCCACCGGTGCCGCCGCGATTTCCCTGCACGCTCGTGCAAAAGTTTCTGTACACCGTCTTAGCTCCGTACAGGAAGCAGTCGCTGTCTTGACTTATACAGCCGTCGACCAGCTGAACGAAAATTTTCAATCAGACGAAAGTCTCGATCAACAGAAAATAAGTACCTTAAGTGTCCCAATTTTCTAGCTACAAATGCGATAATACTAATTAGTATCCAGTGATCCTTACGCCATCCTCGTTTAAATGTGCGCACATTGCCTCAGCCTCGCCGTAGCCCCTGACGCACTTGAGTCCCATCAGCATGAGCATCTTTTCGCACTCTTTCAGTATGGTATTCAAACGATTGCGTCCGCCCTTCTTGGTAGTCTTTTTCCCCTCGTCGCCCCTGCGCAGTTTGTTCCTGCGATCCATTTCCTTGTGTTTGAGGTCCGGCGCTTTGCCTTCCAGCACAAAGACAGGAAACGTCTCCTGCATGAGCAGATAGACGGTGCGGAAGAAGAGATTTCTGTGAGAAGACAAGCGGATTTTCAAAAGGAACAAATAAGTACTTAAATCACACGGACGTGAAAATAATCCGGCGCAAATAAATATTAAGGCGAAATTGAAACCTACCGCAGATACATCTTTGGCTGCGTTGAGTTGTCCACAACCATCTGACTGTCGACGACCCAGCAGCTGAGATCGACGGCGATGGTCTTGCCCTGCAGCTCGAACAGCGGCTTTTTTTCGCACGAAGGCGACACGATGTTCCAAAGATCCTTCACACCCATCGCGAAGGCGAAAATACGACGCCGAAGCGTCGCGATGTTTTGCCAGTTCGAGCGTCGATTTAGGTTATGTCGCTGTATTTACAATCTCGAAAATCCTGGCGCTACCGTACCGACCGAGTCAAAACAACAACAACACAGGAACCACTTATGTGTTGTAGTCCAGGGTTACAAAATTTCGAAAACAATTGACCGATTTTTCAGCTGCAGGAAACCAGAACCAAAAACAGCAATACTAAAAGAAGTAAAAGGCCCTGGTTAAACAATCCTATTAGAACCAATAAAACGGACAAAAATCCGATTAAAACCTGTTGGAACCGAATATTTTTCAATCAGGATTTTGTCCATTTCATGGGATTCTATGAGTGTCAATCGGAATTACTAAGCAGGGGGAGTAAAAGGACCACCAAAAGAAAACCACAGCCTCTCGATATATATATATATTTTTTTTATAAATTCGTTTATTTTAAGCAGGTAAATAATTACAAAATGTAGTTGGAAACATAAACGGGAAAAAACCAAGGAGAGTAGAGTAAAGTGAATTAACCGAATGGCCCTCTTCAGGCTCTCGTCGGTTGAAGACTTAACCAAGTTGTAAAGCTTCTAAGCTGTATATGTAAATGTTTAAAATGTTTTGGCCCCAACGACTTAAATTGCTGACGATGCTCCAGAAAAATGCGAGAAAAACTGAAGGGCCTCTCGATATCCTCCCCCACCCATCGCAAGAAACTCTCTCCATCTCTGCCTTACCGACCGAGCGCGGGAAACCGGTGTGGCCGACGGTGAAAGCGCGCTCGGCTGCGTGTGTTGGTAGCACACGTGCCTACGTGGAACGTATGAATGGTGTCTACGCGCGCGTAGTAGCTCGCGACATTCCCGTCGAGGGAAAAACGGTGCCTCGCACGGGTCAGTAATGGCCGTGCCGAGTGGCCCGCGCGGTGTCGTATCTGCGGCCTCGAAAACATGAGTGAACAATCGCGAAAAGTGAAGAACCCGCTGCTGACAGCGGCCGGCCAGGGATTTCCCTTCGAGGGTTACGCGTCGAGCGGCCTATTGATGCCCGTGACGCCCGCAACACCTGCGATTCTGCCGGACGGTGAGTTCCGTATAGCCGAGAGGTTGGGGCGGGGCTTGATGCGTTGGCCGCAGCCGTTTCTGCTCTTCGACGTGTGATTTCCGCGCTAGCGAAAAAAAAAAGAAACTTCATAAATCGCGCGACTCACCTTCCAGTCGTCGCCTCGTTCATTATCATCTCGCGTTTCTTCCGGCGTTTCTTCTCGGTGCCATTCGCGCGTTTCACTGCGGCTGCTCGCTCTCCGTGTGTCGACGTTGCGACTCGGAATCCAGCTGCACGCAGAATGAAACAGCTGTTGTGGGGAATGCGTCGCGAGAGGACTCGGACTTGCGCGCGCGGGTGCGCAGATCTCTATCGGCTTTCGCCTCGTCTCGTCTTGTTGTGCATCGGGAGAGTTTGCATAATACGGTGGATTTTTTTTTAATCGTCGGATAGTTTATTTTCTATCGTCGTTTTTTTCGTTTATTATTGTCGAGTCGTCCGGTGACGCGTGGCGAGAGAGCCGAGTTGCGGTTATAATACTGATTATAATGGGTTAGATGACTTTTGTCGACAGGAATCGTAGAGCTTATGGGGGATTTGCGATGGGCTGGAAGTGAAGTGTTTAGGTTATTTGTGGATGTTGGATGGAAGAGGTGGGAAAGTTTAGAATGCACTGGAAACGTTAGTCGTGTTCCAGGCTTTTTCTATCTCGTCTTAGGGAGAGTTTGCATAATACGCTGGAACGGTGGATTTTTTTTTATCGTCGGATAGTTTATTTTTTCTCGCTGACTGTCGAATCGTCCGTTGACGCGTGGCGAGAGCCGAGTTGCGGTTATAATACTGATTACAATGGGTTAGATGACTTTTGTCGATAGGAATCGTAGAGCTTATGGGGGATTTGCGATGGGCTGGAAGTGAAGTGTTTAGGTTATTTGTGGATATTGGATTGAAGAGGTGGGAAAGCTTGGGATGCACTGGAAACTTCAGTCGTGTTCTAGGCTTTTTCTATCTCGTCTTACTTGTTATACTTCTCGCGTTAATGTGAAATAATTTTTTAACAATTGTCGGGCGATGTAACACGACAAAAGATGCACAACAGCTGATGGGCATCGAAGCGTTTCCATTGTGTCTACGACGCGATCGGATAATACGCTGGAACGGTGGATTTTTTTTTAATCGTTGTATCGTTTATTTTTTTCTCGCTGACTGTCGAATCGTCCGTTGACGCGTGGCGAGAGCCGAGTTGCGGTTATAATACTGATTATAATGGGTTAGATGACTTTTGTCGTCAGGAATCGTAGAACTTATGGGGGATTTGCGATGAGCCGGAAGTGAAGTGTTTAGGTTATTTGTGGATGTTGGATTGAATAGGTGGGAAAGCTCGGAATGCACTGGAAACTTCAGTCGTGTTCCGGGCTTTTTCTATCTCGTTTTAGTTATTATTTAATTATTACTCTATCGGCTTTCGCCGTCTCGTCTTGTTGTGCATCGGGAGAGTTTGCATAATACGGTGGATTTTTTTTTTACCGTCGGATAGTTTATTTTTTCTCGCTGACTGTCGAATCGTCCGTTGACGCGTGGCGAGAGTCGAGTTGCGGTTATAATACTGATATAATGGGTTAGATGACTTTTGTCGACAGGAATCGCAGCTTATGGGGGATTTGCGATGGGCCGGAAGTGAAGTGTTTAGGTTATTTGTGGATATTGGATTGAAGAGGTGGGAAAGTTTAGAATGCACTGGAAACGTCAGTCGTGTTCCAGGCTTTTTTGAAATCTTATTTTACTTGTTACTTTTCGCGTTAATGTGAAATAATTTTTACCAACTGTCGTGCGATTTAACATGAGGAAAGATATTAACAACAGCTGATGGACATCGAAACGTTTCCACCGTGTCTGCGACGCGATCGGGAGTTCAATAAATAAAATAAAACGAATTAAACGGTCGGTAAACCGGATTCGTCACGGTAGTCTCGTTATCAGAAGTTCGTTCTCTCTGTGCTGGCGGGTGTTCTCGATCCGTATCGTTGCGAGTACGACAAGTCGTGGCTCTGCCTCCGGCGAACGCAGTAGACGGCGAGCAGAATGATCAGAATTATCAGCAGGAGAATCAACAGGGCTCCGACGACGATAGCGGCGATTTCGCCCTGCGACAGATTGTCCCAATCTGAAAAAAGCGATATCAATGGAATTAATTATCGTAAATAATATCGATGTCGTTGATACGCTGTTCTTTTATTTTTCGTACCTGTTACATCGATGGTGCGCGTGTAAATATTTCCCTGCACGTCCGTCGCTTTGATGTCCACAGTCGTGTAACAGCAGGTTGAGACGTAATAAAAAATCACCGCGTTTTTGGTACCGGCGATGAATTCCGTGCGGGGCTCCAGTCCCTTCGGTTGTGACGTCACGGTTTTCAAACCTCAAATAAAGAAATTCACATTAAATATGTTTTTTTAATTATCTTAAAACATATTAAAAACATTATTTTTAAATACATTGAAGAAATCTTTATGGAACATATTAAAACATCTTTTTGAAATATATCGAAAAAAACATTTCGGAATATATTGAAAAAATCTTTTTCAAGTATGTCGAAAAAATCTTTTCGGAATATATTCAAATAATCTTTTTGAAATACATTGAAAAAAAATCGTTTTTAAATATATTGAAAAAAATCGTTTTTAAATATATTGAAAAAAATCGTTTTTAAATATATTGAAAAAAAAATCGTTTTTAAATATATTGAAAAATAATAATAAAAATAAAAATTACCGGAATCTGAATCTTTCGCCGTGACCTCGACGCTCCAGAGACTCTTGTTGCATCGATCACGGTTGAGCTTCCCGTTGCAATTGTCGTTGAACGCGTAATCGATGCTCGGCTTGTCGGTGTCCGTGGTCTGCGGTGCAAATTCAGTAGTAAAATATTCAACGCCACTTAAGACCTACGATACGTAATGCATATTCACACACATAAATACGGATTATCAATAGTCTACGTACGGTCAGCCCGTTGGCACCCTGGACGTAGACGTAAGTCGACTTTTGCGCCACCTCAAGATTCTCGTTGCCGCCGACGTAGAGCGTCACAACACCCGGCGTGCTGTCCTGGGTATCAGGCACCTGAATTCGCACCGCGACTTCGACCGTCTCGCCCGATCTGATCCACAAACTGCAGGTGGAAAAATCGTAAAATTAAATAATCAATAAATCGTGGAACAAAGATCGCAAATTCGTGATGCTCGCAGGGTTACAAAATAAAATAAATAAAATAAAAAAATAAAAAAATAAAGGGTTAAAAATAAAATACATAAATACACTAAATAAATGAATCAATAAATAAGTAAATAAAGGGTTACAAATAAAATAAATAATTGAATAAATACATAAATAAGTAAAAAAATAAAGGGTTAAAAATAAAATAAATAAATAAATAAATAAAATAAATAAATAAATAAATAAAATAAATAAATAAATAAATAAATAAATAAATAAATAAATAAATAAATAAATAAATAAATAAATACTCACGCGTTGGCGGGTAAAATGCCGACAAACGGGAAGACCGTGCTGCGACCTTGAAAAACGTGTCTTATGCCCAGCGGCTGATTGTTCGTCACGGCGAAGACGACGTCATGAAAAGGCGGCTTCGCGATCAGCTGCGCGTTGGGGCTGAGCTCGACCACGGTTTTTCGCGTTCTCGTCTCGACCTCCCCCACGGATCTCGAGAGCTCCTCGAGCTCCGTGTCCTCCGTTATCTTCGCGGCCTCGTCGGACGATCCACTGGAAACGATTTTGTCGCTCTCCCGGGGCTTCATCACCTCGACCTCGAGATTCACCGCTCTCGGGGATTTTCGAGCAAACTTCCACCCGGTCGATTCCCGAGCTTCCGATGTTGCGGAGGATTCGCTCAACGCCGAGAATTCCAGCACTTCCGGTTCGCCGGCCACAAATCGACTGTCGAGCGTCTGCAATCAACGACAAATGTGTATTATTTTTTTTCCGGGGTCGAATCAACCTTTATGTCTGGGAGACTCGAGAAAAAAAAATTACAGAATAGGGCGACTCGAAAAACAAAAAAATTATATTTGACAGACCTGGAAGACAAAAAAATAAAAATAAAAATAAAAAATTATATTTAACAGACCTGATGGGAGACTCGAAAAAAAAAATTATATTTGATAGACCTGGGAGACTCGAAAAAAAAACTTAAAAAAAACAAATTATATTTAACACACCTAGAAGACACGAAAAAAAAAACAAACAAAAAAGATATTTAACAGACCTGGGAGACTCGAAAAAAAAAAAAATTATATTTTACAGACCTGGGATACTCGAAAAAAAAAAACAAATTATGTTTTACAGACCTGGGAGACTCGAAAAAAAAACAAATTATATTTTACAGACCTGGGAGACTCGAAAAAAAAAAACAAATTATATTTTACAGACCTGGGAGATTTGAAAAAAAAAAGAAAAAAATTATACCTGTTGCTCGTGGGACTTAATCGTCCCGGCATCGTCGTCGCTGATCTTCAGGTGTAGCGGACGCGATGACGTCGATGATTTCCCGCCGGGTCTCGCCGCGTCTGCAGGCGGAACAGAGAAATAAATGCGACGTGTTTGCGTGGTTGCGAGAGAAGCGAGGATAATGGAACGACGGAAGAGGCTGAAGTGCGACACGTTGCAGTCGGTTTGAAAGGAAGAAAAACGAGAGTGGCGGGCGAGCACCGCTCGTCAAAGAGAATAGTGCGTCAGCCTGGCGAACGCGAGGCTCGGCCAAAGGCCAACACACATCGGTTCGTTGCACAACGCACTAACGTATAACTAGCGTTTGCAAGACGCGCGCGCGTCCGCGGGCGAGAGGCCAGCGCTTCGCCAGTCAGTTGTCAGTGGGTCTTCGCGCCACGCGGAAGTTTTTATCCCGCGATCGCGCTTGACGTCGATCGCGCCGATCGACACGACGATCGACGAGGCTTCGCCGTAAATCAACTATCAAAAAAGTAACACTTATTTTTTTTTTTCGAAAATTCAATTTTGTGCAGATATGAATTTTCAACTGTGATTTCGACATTTTTATCTGCGGCTTCAACGTAAATAAACTATCGAAAAAAATACTTTTTTTTTTTTCTTTTTTTCGAAAACTCAGTTTCGTGCAGATATGAATATTCAACTGTGATTCCGGCATTTTTAACTGCGGCTTCGACGTAAATAAACTATCGAATTTTTTTTTTTTTTTTTTTTTTTCGAAAACTCAGTTTCGTGCAGATATGAAATTTTAACTGTGATTTCGACATTTTTATCTGCGGCATCGACGTAAATAAACTATCGAAAAAAAAACTTTTTTTTTTTTTTTTCGAAAACACAATTTCGTGCAGATATGAATATTCAACTGTGATTTTGGCATTTTTAACTGCGGCTTCAACGTAAATCAACTATCGAAAAAAAAGCTTTTTTTTCGAAAATTCAATTTTGTAGAGAATTTATTTTTAAATTGTAGCATCAAATTTGGATAGCATATTTTTACAGAATTTTCCGGGCTTCCACAGGTTTGATTTGGATACTCCAATTTTTTTTTGTCTCCATGTGCGATAATCGATTGGAATAAAAATAATGAAAGGGATTAAAGGGTCGCAGTTGAGGGAAAAAACTCACCCTCCGGCCGCGTAGCTGCAGTGGCGAAAACACTCGAGACACTCGAGACCCCCGCGGCGGCTTTCGCCGAAGCTGCGACGACGCCGAGACTGTAGTTCGAATTCGCCACCCCGAGGAGCCTCAGCCGCCATCCGCCCGCCGGGGGGTTGCGCGCGTCGACACGAATCCCCCTTCCGTCGCTCGTGCGCGATAGCGACAATGTTGCCCACGGTGTCCTCGCGTCCTCCGTGGTATCACCGGTGTGACTCGCTTGAAAAAAAAATTAATAAAAAAAAATTATTGTTCGCCGCGCGAAAATAACGTCATTTTATTTCGCACACGCGCGACAATTCGCTGCAATTATTTGCAAGCCGCGCGCGTGTGTATCAATTAATACGAACGAACTCGCGTGAATCCGTGAGTGCCGAGCGGAACGAACGGAAATATACCCAGTGACCGTCGCGAACAAAATTCAAGGTTTCTGCTGCTCCTAGAGTTTCGATCTGTCGCTTGAAATTCGTGACTTAAATTACGATAATTAGAAGAAGAAAAAAAAAAATCACGCCTGTCGTGCCAAAAAAAAAAAAAAAAAATTGAGTGATTTTGTGAAAGGAAAAGGCGAGTCGGGAAAGTACAGTCGATTCACCCCTATAACAGCTGATTGCATCGAAACGTTTCTAACTAGTCCACAGACAATCGGGAATTATTATTAATTTATTTATTTTTATTTAATTATCATTTATTTATTTATTTTTATTTAATTATCATTTATTTATTTATTTTTATTTAATTATTATTTATTTATTTATTTGGATTTATTATTATTTATTTATTTATTTTCAATAAATACATAAATAATAATTAGGGCGGTAAACCGGATTCGTTTTCACGACTCAGCTTAAAAAAAAAAAAAAAAAATCGTGCGTCGTACTCGAAAAAATTGAGTGAATTTTGTGAAAGGAAAAGGAGAGTCGAGAAAGTACAGTCGATTCACTCCTGTAACATCCGATTGCGTCGAAACGTTTCTAACTCGTCTATCGACAATCGGGAGTTCAATAAATAAAAAAATAATAATTAGGGCGGTAAACCGGACTCGATTTCACGACTCAGCTTCAAAAAAAAAAAAAAAAACAAAAAAAAAATCGTGCGTCGTACGCGAAATAATTCAGTGAATTTTGTGATGAGTACAACGAGAGCCTAGAAAATACTTAGAACTGGAAAAAAGTGGACAATCGATAGTGTTCAATAGGCCGTTCGGCCGGCGACCCTGAGGCTCGACGTTTCTCGAGCAACCGGTACAGACAATAATTACCGCAGCCGCCGCTCACGTGGCGCACGAGCACAATAAATAACCACCGCGAACATGCGGAAGACCCGCGGAGCCGACTATTTTCATCGCCGGTTGCGCCAGCCGGGGTTATTTCCGCGATTCGGAAATCGCGCGCGCGACTTCGCGATTGTATTAAAATGATTGACAAGCGTAAGCGAAACGGTGGGGAATCCTCGGGCGGCGAGCGAGCAGCTGGCCAGCCGCGTCGGCTGACAATCGACAAGTGTCTCTTGGCTCGCCGTGTGTTGTGACGTCGTCGCGGTGTCTCGAGACTCCGCGGTCTCGGTCGCGTCACCGACGAAAAAAGGCGAGAGGGCGAATAATAGGCTCGGCGCGATTTATTCGCGAGCCCCGGTTTTTTTGTTTTCTCGCTGCAGCTCCCACGGAAAAGAGATATACACGAAAATATATCCGACATATAGAACTTTTTGGACAAAATATGCAAGATCGAAATATAGAAGAGTATAACGAAATATATGAAAATATATATCAAGATATATCAAAACTAGCTGGTTGATAAACGCGCTCCCTACATGCTTGAATCAAAATTAAAACGTCAAGGAAAATAACGTTCAAACTTTGCGAAATCGAGACATTTTTTTTTTTTCGATTTCATAAAGTTTGAAGACCTCATCCCATGGGAAATTTCCCGCTGATTCCGAAAAGCGTCGTTGTTTGCCCGAAAAACATAAAATTCGATGACAAAAATGCAAAAAATGATTTTTCACTTTTTTCGAAATTTCGTCACTTCGCTAAAATCCAGGTTACTTTTTTTTCGATCAACGAAATCTGGGTTTTCGTCATATCGTTATTATTTGGCTTCCTCAGAGAGAAACTCTGTTTTGCGATTCCGGCCTGATTTAACAGTGAACATATTTTTTATGAATCGCATTTTTTTTTTACGAAAAGAAAGCACTTGCAGGAGAAAGCAATATTTCAGAAAAATTTGATAACTTTTCCTCCTTCGTTTCTAATTTTTTTAATAGTATTTTATAGAATAAAAATAGTAGCTAAACCCGGCCCACTTTGGTTTCAGGCTCAAAAATGTTGTTATTTCATGCAGAATTTTTCACAACTTTTACAGATTTTTAAATTTGGGCTAACGATATGTTAGCTTTAAAAAATCGTAAAAAAAAAATAAATGAATGAAAAAAATCTGAAAAAAAATTCCAGTACTTTCTGGAGTTGGTCCAATCATATAAAAAATGTTCAACCAAATCCGAGAGGTCGAAGGTCGAACCCAGATCGAATCGGTATGGAATGCCCCATAAAAATATATCAAAATATATAAAAGATGTATCTTGTATATACATCTTTTATAAATTTTGCATATACTTTATTTCCGTATGGGAGGCCGCAATTTTATCCCCCGAAACACGTGCGCCGAACGCGCGGCCTTCGACCACGTGGCCGATCGATCGATCGGCTCCCCAGCCGCCGCGGAAAATGCACTTCTTGTGCGGCTTCGGCGCAGCCTTCGCGGCTCGTTTTTATTCCTAAATATTATTCTTCGTGCTTCTTGGCATTATTTCTCGCTTCCACGCTAATATTATTCTTATATCCTCCCTCCCCCCCCCCTCCACCTCCACCTCGCGACCTCACAGCTCGCGCTCTACTGTTATCGTTTTACGCGCCTCGCTATTAATACAACCACTTTCCATCTATATACGTCTCATGCCGAGGCAACAACAGTGTAAGACCGCAGCGACGAGCTGCGCGGTCGCTGAGCCAGGCGGCGACAATCGCGTTATTCGTGTCTCACGTGCTATTTTGCATTTTACTCACCTGCGGGAATTTCGAGTATCGCCTGGTTTAATTTTCCCGATACGGCGATTCGCAGCTCCTCGGTGGCCTCGTTCACCGTGAATTCGGTCTCGGTGTAGCCACGAGCGAGATTCATCGACGCGAGGGTCTTCTGCGATGCAACGAAACGGGGAGGGAGATGAAACGTGTCAAGGTGCGTTGTCGCGTGGTACACAGCAAGTGAATTTTTTTTTTTTTTTTTTTTTTTTTACCTCCTGGTGATCCGAAGTTTCACCCGGCAGCGAATTAGCGGCGGAATTATCTGTTGAGTGGCTGAGAGACTCGCAGCCGATTTCGAGGTGAAGCTCGCACTTTCGATCTTCATAGTCGGAAATATTTGTAGCGTTGGACATTTTCGGTGACCACAGAAAGTCGCTTTTCGGAGGGGAGGATCCCGCTAAAAAAATGTTTAGATACAATAAAAAAATCTTCTTTCATTTCTCTTTAAAAAATCTTCTTTCAATACTCTTTTTAAAAAAGTCTTCTCAAATTTCTCTTTAAAAAAGTCTTCTCAAATTTCTTTTTAAAAAAGTCTTCTCAAATTTCTCTTTTAAACAAATTTTCTCAAATTTCTCTTTAAAAAAAATCTTCTCGGATTTCTCTTAAAAAAATCTTTTCTGATTTCTCTTAAAAAATCTTCTCTGATTTCTCTTAAAAAACATTTTCTCTAATTTCTCTTAAAAAAATCTTCTGATTTCTGTTAAAAAAAAACCTTCTCTAATTTCTCTTAGAAAAAAATCTTATCTAATTCTCTTAAAAAAATCTTATCTAATTCTCTTAAAAAAAATCTCCCCCCATTTCTCTATTCGCATCCGGTTTCATTCTATCCATCACAACGTATCGTTCTTTATCTCCGGCTTCATTGCGAATTATCGGCACTTCGGAAAGACCGACTCATCGATTCATGAGCAACAAACTACGTCGCACGAGATAAGACGAACCATTGTAGAAACTACACGGAAAGAAATAATTGGTTGCCATAGCCAAGCGCGTGGTTAAATACGCTCCAAGCGACAAAATTGGTTAAGAGAACCAACTATTGGGTGTCACAACTAACCGATTGGGTGTCACAACTAAGCACTTAGACGTTACAACCAACCACTTGGACATCACAAACACCCGATTGGGTGTGACACCCAATAGTTGGTTCTCCCAACCGATTTTGTCGTTTGGAGCGTATTTAACCGCGGCCATTGGTTAGGGCAAACACTTTTTTCTTTCCGTGTAGGCATGTAAATAGTCGGTAAAGGAAGAATAACAAAAAAAAAAAAAAATCGGCCGCGCATTCTCCGCGTTTATCGGTTATCACTGACGGAGAGTAGCAATAATTATGTGCGTCACGGACTGTCGGCGATCGCGCTCGATCGTTTCCACCACGGGGGTTGTTTTCCGTCGTCTATTTGTTTACGCTGCATTCTCTCGTCGTCGTATCTAATGCGTCAATGCGAGCGCGGCCGATAATAAAATCGCTGCGTATAAACAATGCAAAAGCTGCGCGGGACGACCGTGAACCACTTCGCGTCTTCCGCGGTCATCGAATTCCGGGAATCCGCGACTTTTTCCGCGAGAGAATAAACGGGGGCTTGAACCTGAATCGCGGTTATTCCAATGACGCCGATTTTTTTTTTTATTTTTTTTACAATATCTATCAATGCTGATAAGACGTCGTAAAATTGATTCGACGTCACTGTCGACGCGGAAGACAGCAGCAAGAAATAATAATAATTCAACGAACGTTACTGACCCCGAATACCGGATGTTTCTATGGTCACCCTGGGGTCGTCCAGAATCTTCCAGATTACATTGATTCGCCTCGCCGGGTCGATTTCCCCGTCGATTTTCCGGTTCACGCAGTACCTCGAACAGCCAGATTTATTGTCGTCGATTCCACGTGTCGAGAAATTTTCGTCACGTGTCCGGGGAATTTTTTCGACTTGGGAGTCACTCGCGTTTTCGTTACTCCACTGTCGATCACTAATCAGGTCTGCAGCGTCGTTCGTCTCAATATCGGGTTGATTGAAGAGCTGCTGAGGCTTCGATGGAACTGCACACAAAAAGAGGCAAAAGAGCCAAAAAAGTCCTCGATTTTCCATAATTGCGACTTGTTTTTTTTTCTCTTTTGATATAAATTTTATTTTCTTTAGTTGTGAATTTTTTTTTCTTTTTCTATAAATCTTTTTTTTTTACTATGATTTTTTTTAACACGATTCCGATTGTATCGTCAAGTGGTGGACTTGACGGCAACTGACGAACAGTCGGGCAGGTCCTCTTCTACTTATAAAGGCCGGGTTTCCGGTTTACCGAGCGCGTCACGTTACGATCCACACACGACGATGACGAGGACGCGTAAGGTAAATCTTGGGCGTCGTCTGACTGCGTTTAACAAATTACGCGAGAGGAGTCGGGAAACCCGACGTTTGTATCGACGCGAGTGTCCGGGGGACACAAGCATAACGCGCTCGGTTTAACAGGACGTGGGGCCGGTGAAACCGAGCCGAGATCCTCGACGAGTCGTCGCGAGAGTGAAATTATCGCTCGCTTTATCTATCTCGAATTGGGGACTCGTGGTATCCGGTCAAACATTTGCTATGCATCAATAGGTCTTCGGGAAATCAGGTGACAATTACCTCACTGCGTGCGCGGTAAAATTCGTGAAAAAGGCTTATTTCCTATTTTTCTGTCAACGAGAGAAAAAAGAAGAAAAAAAACTGAGTCATCACTGAGAGAAAAATCTAGTATTGGCAACTATAAAGTGACAACCGTAAAGTGGCAGTTATTTTTTATAGGTACAGCAACTATTTTTCTAGTTATGGTTTATTTTATAAATTATTTTTATAGTTATGGTTTATTTTATATATTATTTTTATAGTAATACTTTATTTTATAAATTATTTTTATAGTTACGGTTTATTTTATAAATTATTTTTATAGTTCATTACCGTGAATTATAAAAATAATAGCATGAACGAAAATTTGATAGTTGCCACTTTTTAGTTGCCAGAATTTACACGATTTCTCTGAGTGATAAATTAGCTGAAACGTAGATTTGAGTAGCTACTAATTTTTATTTATTTTTTTTACAGAGAGTCCGGAGGAAAGTTTGGTGGCCCAAGAGCCGGCAGCCGGCGTCCCGCCTCAGCCGCCACCAGCCACGGAAATCGGCATCACGAGCCTTCAGGATCCGGGAAACGTCGGCCGACCGGCCGATGCGGTTCGCAGTCAGCCACCGCGTCAGGGCTACTTCACGTCGATCCTGTCGTCATTGCCGAACCTGTCACTGTCAACGATAACGGGCGACGTGCCGAGCGCAGTAGCGCCGACTCCACCGCCTCAGCAGCTGGCCGGACCGCCGAATCCTGGCGGCAATCGGGAGCAGCCGAGTCCCTACGGATTCGCGCCTGGTCCGTATGGACCGCCGCCACCGTCGTCATCCGGGCCGTTCGTAGCGGCGGATCAGTCGCGAGGACCAGCGGGACCGTTTCCTCCGGCGTTCGGGGAAATCGCGCTGGGTGGACCGGCAACGGGTTCGCCGTCGCCTCTGCCGCCACCGACCGCATCAGCTCCGCCACCGTCGGGCGGTGAGTCGTACAATTCGATACATCGTCGAATTTAATTCGTCGAAATCGTCCTAACCAATGATACGTCAGTCGACTGACAAATTTGGCGCAGAGCAGAGTCGTAAATCACTCATTTTTGTGGAAGTAAAATTGATTGTACTTACAATTGGCTTTGTAATTATGGTTTTATAATAATAACTCGTAATGATTATAATACTATGTGTAAACTTTTAAATAGCGGCAGGAAATATTAATTTCCCATAAAACTTAGTTGAAAAAATACAGATTGAAAAAATCTTATTAAAATACGAGAGACTGAAAAAATCTTATTGAAAAAAAAATAGAGATCTTCTTACTGAAAAAATAGAGATTAAAAAAATCTTATTGAAACAATAGAGATTAATAAAATCTTATTGAAAAAATAGAGATTAATAAAATCTTATTGAAAAAATAGAAATTGAAAAAAATCGTATTGAAAAAATGGAAGACTGTGCTTGTCCATTTTTCTCACAATTTCTCCCAAAATGTAATAAAAAATACTGTTTTTCTCGTTGCTATTCAAAAGTTCACATATCAATTTTATAATCGCCACAAGCCATCGTTATAAAATAAACTGTCGTGTAAACTTTAATTCTTGAACTAACGGGGACTTACAACACTGACACAGCGGCAAATGTGTAATTAACCAAATTAATTATCCAGGTCCAGGCTCCTATCGATTGGGCAACCAGCGTCGCCTGAAATACGCCCCGCCGCCCGATCTGACGTCCAGCACCCCGAAGCAATATCCGGCGCCGCCAGCCTCGAGTTTTCTCCCTCCCGCACAGAGTCATCATCAGGCTTCATCCTCGCCGGCGGATTTTTTTATTCCCAGCGGCCGCGGTCCTCCCGCATCGTCGTCTAGCCCGAATCTCCACGCCGCACAGATCGGCGGAGTCCAGAGTCCTCAGACGCTGCCGTCGAGTCTCTCGGCGCCCTCGTTTCCCGAGGCCCAGCAACGTGGACCGCCGCTGCCTTCGACCGACTTGCCGAGTTGTTCAACGCAAACCCGGCAGCAGCCGCGCTACAATCCCGTGATTCCCGGATGGTCAGGACCCCCGGGCGGTTTGGCCTCGGCTCCCCAGGAGATTCCCTCGAGATTTCCCGAGACCGCAACGCCGCAGAATACACCGGCGAACGCGACGTTCGCCGGTTTCGCCGCGTCTTACGTCGCTGCCGCGCCACAACCGCCACAACCACCACCACCTGCATCATCGGCGGCTTTGATATCCAGCGGTCGCGGCGATGGTCGAGTTTCCACGGGCTTCGCGAGTTCACCGGCACCAACAAAGTTTCCCGAGGGTCTGACCTTCGATCTGCCGAGTTCGGCTTTCGCGGGCTCGAACGTCGGCCCGATATCCGGCGCTATCATCGAGCCCAACGTCTCGTCGTCGAGGGACGAATACACAACAACCGCCGCCGCCGCATCTGCGACCGTCGAGGACAAGAGTTTCACTCCAATTTCCGCCGCGAAAGTGACTGCCAAGTTGGAGCATCTTCTCGCTGAAAGGGAGGAAGATTCTTCGACCGTGAAGTCGGCTATCGAGTCGTCGTCGTCGTCGTCGCCACCCGCCATCACCGAGGCTGGAATCCTCAAATCCGCGGAGCGTCGATCGATCGTCGCGGGCTCGGACGCCAATCGGCAGGCAGCGAGGAGCGAGGCGAGCGAGGATCTCGCTGAGATTGATTTGAACGCGAGCGACTCGTTTCCCGTCGCGCCACCGACGCAGGATAATTTCGCCGCACAAATTTCCACGGGAATAGAATTCGCGCCGGCTCTGGGAAGCGAGATTTTCGCCCGTTCCGGGAGTCACCTGTCGACACCGGCCGACACTAATGTATCGTCGAAATCGAGCTCGATCGCCGAAACTTTTGCGCAAAATCAGCCCACCGATTCGGTGGCGTCGACCACCGGTTTTTTCGGCGGCGGAAATCAGGCGCGAAAGTCCGAACTGAATTATTTCCCGGCTGCCGTCGAAGCGCCGACGTTCGTCACACAGCAGTCGACTCAGTCGCAACCGACTCCCAGTTCGTTCTTCAATTCGGGACCTCCGACGGCTAGTCAAGCTTTCGCGCCGTCGCCGTTTCTGACTAACGTCACAAATTCCCAGCAAATTCCGCCGGCGACTCCCCCGCAGCAGATACCAACGTTCTACAATCCGGGCGCTTTTCCGGCGTCCTCTCGGGATCCGTCGTACACGGTTTTCGCACCGCAGGTGCCCGCGAGTCGACCCACGGTTCCCAATCCTTTTTCCACGGCCCTCGGCTCGAGTCCGCCGAACTTCCCGAGCAGCGAAGCCTTCATGGCCACTGCGATGCCAGAGCCCACCGGATCCGCGACGCTGAATCCCGTTCAAACGTCCGTTAATCCGGGAATCGGACGATCGAACCCGGAGATGGTACCACCGAGCCTTCAGAATTTGGTGAGTAACTTTCACTTTTATTGAAACAAAAAAAAAAAAAAATAATAATAATAATAATAATAATCCTCATAATAATATTAATACTCATAATAATATTAATACTCATAATAATATTAATAATCATAATAATATTAATAATCATAATAATAATACAAAAACCTTTCACCGTTAAAATCCTCGTTTCAGGCTGCAGGACCAGCCGATCGCAGGATGCAGTATCGACCGGTGTATCATCACTGGTTCTACCGCAAGGAGGTGGAGAGCAAAGTCCTCTGGTCGCCGTTCTCCATGCACGACAGTCTGAGCCTCGAGGAGGTGCACAACTCGTCGGAGATAACGCCGGAGACGACAGTGGCGACTGACGGCGGCCGCTACGACGTCGACATTCTCCGTCGTCGACGTTCGCCGGTCTACTGGACGGGAAATCCCACGGAGGTCAGACGCTCGTCGTGGTTCTACAAGGGCTCGACGGAGTCGCGATACATTCCGTACGAGGAGAGCACCGCGGCGCGCCTCGAGGAGGAATACAAGCACGCGTGCACGGGCGACAATTGGAATCGTCGTATCGAGCTGAACAACGGCGAGTACATAATATTCCACAGCTCGACGATTCAGGTCCACTACGCGCCGGCGACGTCGCCGGAGCTCGCCGCTTCCTGGGGCAACAGTGCCGTAAGTCCCGATCACGTTCAAACACCGTCCGCACCGTCGCTTCTTCTTCCAATTCGTCCTAGCAACGCGCTTACTAACCTCGTTAATCCGTTAAGAACAGCATACGACCTGATAACCCAAGTGCGTATGTTCTCGTTTTGATTGAAAAAAAAAATGCGCGTGGTTTTGTTGGAATCCTGACGTTTTCAGGGTTCAGAGACCGGTGCATATTTACAGGGCGCGGCGAGCCGGCCGAAGGTCGTGAAGCGCGGGGTCGACGAGTTCAACATCGACGAGGGCGAACCCGAGAAGGTCGATCATCTTCTGTTCCTCGTTCACGGCATCGGCAGCGTGTGCGACTTGAAGTTCCGGACTGTCGAGGAAGTCGGTGAGTCTTGAGTCTTGACTTTTTTTTTCAAAGATATTAAATTAAATACATAAGTTAAATGAAATACACACGATTTTAAAATCAATACAAAAGTTAAACGAAATATAAATGATTTTTAACTAAATACACAAGTTAAACGAAATACAAATGGTTTTTAATTAAATACATAAGTTAAACGAAATACAAACGACTTTAAATCAAATACATGAGTTAAACGAAATACAAACTATTTAAAATCAAATACATAAGTTAGGCGAAATACAAACGATTTTAAATAAAATACAAAAATTAAATGAAATACAAACGATTTTCAATTAAATACTTAAGTTAAGCGAAATACAAACGATTTTAAATTAAATACATAAGTCAAACGAAGGCTAAAGTCTCGAAAATTAAATGTTTCCAGTGGACGAGTTCAGGAGCATATCACTTCAGCTGGTCCAGTCGCATTATCGCACGGCCAGCATGCACGGAGTCGTCAATAGGATCGAGGTGCTGCCGATATCCTGGCACACGACTCTGCACTCGGAGGACACGGGGATCGACAAGAAGCTGCAGGCCATCACCCTCGAGAGCATACCCAAGCTGCGACACTTCACCAACGACACGCTCCTCGACATTCTCTTCTACACGAGCCCGATATACTGTCAGACGATCATGCAGACGGTCGGCAACGAGATGAACCGGCTCTACTCGCTCTTCAAGGAGCGCAACTCCGAGTTCTCGGGCTCCGTGTATCTCGGCGGTCACTCGCTCGGCAGTTTGATTGTCTTCGATCTGCTGTGCCATCAAAAACCACCGGCCGAGGAGTCCAGAGACGAGACGGACCCGACGCTTCTCAATCCCGAGAGCAAATCCGTACGTTCTTGTGATTTTTCGAGAATTTATTTTATATTTTCGAAGATGAGAATTTTTTTATATTTTGGAAGACGAGAATTTATTTTATATTTTGGAAGACGAGAATTTATTTTATATTTTGGAAGACGAGAATTTATTTTATATTTTAGAAGACGAGAGTTTATTTTATTTATTTTATTAACCATGAAATAATTCAGACGATTAATATTTGTTTGTTGAATAATTAGGACGAAGACACGGTTTCCTCCATGAAGACGATACCGCCAGTGCTAAAACGCCGGCTGAGCAAGAAGATCAGCTACGTGATGGGCGCGGCCGGCACCGGTCAGCCGTTCATCAACTATCCGCAGCTGAGTTTCCTCCCTCAAGCCTTCTTCGCCCTCGGCAGTCCCATCGGGATGTTCGTCACTGTTCGCGGCATCGACACGCTCGGCGACGACTTCGTCCTGCCTACGTGTCCGGCGTTCTTCAACGTTTTTCATCCCTTCGATCCGGTGGCTTACAGAGTCGAGTCGCTCATCAATCCGGACGCTCACAAATACCGGCCTATGCTGATACCGCATCATAAAGGCAGAAAGCGAATGCACTTAGGTTGGTTGCCGTCTCTTTTTTTAAACTCACTATCAAGGCGATCGAAGAAGAATATTTTTGCTTTAACGATGAAGAATATTTCGTCGTTAATCGAAGGTCGTAGAAGAATATTTTTGCTTTAACGATGAAGAATATTTAATAATTAATCAAAGATCGAAGAAGAATATTTTTGGTTTAACGATGAAGAATATTTCATAATTAATTGAAGATCGAAGAAGAATATTTTTGCTTTAATGATGAAGAATATTTCATAATTGATCGAAGATCGAAGCAGAATATTTTTGCTCTAACGATGAATGTTTTTCATTGCCGTTTTAGAATTGAAAGAAACTATGGCTCGAGTCGGCGCCGACTTGAAGCAAAAGCTCCTCGACTCGGTGAGAAGCACGTGGAACTCCGTGTATCAGCTGGCGATGTTCCATCGACCCGACAACGCGTCGCTCGAGCAGGAGATCGAGAAGGTGGTGGAGGAGCAGCTGCAGAAATCGCCGAGCGTGCACGAGCAGCAGAACGACGACGACGGGGGCGCGGATTTCCGGGTCGGCAGGCTGAACGGCGGCCGACGAATCGATTACGTTCTTCAGGAGGCTCCGTTCGAGTACATCAACGAGTATATCTTCGCGCTCACCAGTCACGTCTGTTACTGGTACGTTTTTTTTTTTTTATTACTAGAGTAATCAGGCGCTGGCGCGCGTGCCTGAAAAACTTCGCCAAAATCGACCTTGGAAATTTTTCTTTTCAAAATATCGACTTTTAACCTATGCCATCGTTCTCAAGTCGCATATTCTACCCCTGAAAATACTGGTTATGAACCTTTTTTAATCGATTTTGAAAAAAATCTTTTTGGCGACGATTTTTTTGTCAGAAATCGTAGATCCTGCTCTGGACCAAAAATCGCCAAAATCGACCTTGGAAATTTTTCTTTTCAGAATATCGACTTTTAACCTATACCATCGTTCTCAAGTCGCATATTCTACCCCTGAAAACACTGGTTATGAACCTTTTTTAATCGATTTTGAAAAAAATATTTTTTGGCGACGATTTTTTTGTCAGAAATCGTAGATCCGGCTCCGGACAAAAAATCGCCAAAATCGACCTCGGAAATTTTTCTTTTCAAAATATCGACTTTAGCCTATACCATCGTTCTCAAGTCGCATATTCTACCCCTGAAAAAATTATTCTTTCGCATTACCGATTGCTACTTTCGTTTCTAAAAAAATGCATATATTTTGGTAAAAAAATGTGTGTGCGTGGCACGAAATAAAAAGTGATCTGTGTTCTCAGGGAATCGGAAGACACGATGCTGATGATGCTGAAGGAGATTTACGGAACGAACGGCATTCAGGCGGACGCTCAGCTGCCGCCGCAGACGATGACGATCGAGAGAGCCTCGCCGTCTCCCCCGATCCCCTCGATGTCGGGAGCCTCGACCTCGCGACCCTCCGCGGCCTCGACGCCCGTGGGAATGGATCCGACGTCGCCGATAGCCAGCAGCAAACCCGTCGGGCCGCCGCCGATGTCGGGCTTCGTGCGGAAGTCGTGATCCACCGTGAAAACCCGAGCGTTTCAGCCGTGAAAAGGAAACGGACAACGTGAACCGTCTGCACATCGACGAGACGACTCGAAACGCACCGAGCGATCGAGCAGCGTAAACGAGAACGAAAATAAAATTGTTTCTAAACAACAGACGAAACGCGGAGACGTCGAAAGCGCGATTTGACTCGACGCGCGCTATCGGATCGTGGAAATTTATTCGGCGCGTTGACGAATGTCGTCGCGTCCGTCGGAGCGCGACACGCGAGCGCGTTGGAAAAAGAAAAAATCTATACGAACAGAGAGTGAGAACGACGCGACGACGGAGTGCGAAAGAGGGGAAAACGGGGAATGATAGAAAATTGTACAATAAAAAAAAAGAAAAAACGAGCGACGAAAACGGCGACGGTGCGCGAATATCAAAACATCGAGACACGTGCGGTGTCACTCAGGTGCCTCGAATTATTTTATTGTTTTTTCTTCGGCCGAGATAAGAGTGAGATGACGTTGGACATTATCGAGCTGCCGCGAGTGACGAATTTTCACTCGACGCCCGAGTGAGAAAAAAGAGTGCGAGAAAGAAAGAGAGCGAGAAAAAAGTGTGAGAAAGAACGAGACCGAAAAAAAAGTGTGAGAAAGAAAGAGAGAGAGCGAGAGAAAAATGAGTGGCCGCTGTTGTTTCTACATGAGTATATTTATATTCTTACGATAACGAATAAATCTCTGTACATCATTGATTATCGTTGGGCGGCGTTATCACTCACGACGTCCCTGTCTCCATTGATTACACCGGGGCGCGCATTACTCGCCCGGAACACCGTGTTTCGGGTGTAGTACATAACTGCTCTACTGTAAAAGCCATCGAGGCAGCAGCTCGGAGCTCGGAGGGGGTCGGAAAGAGGGAACGAGCGAGCGAGAGAGGGGCAAACAAAAAAAAAAAAAGCGAATTTGCAACGAGCCGTCCGTGTGGCAGGGCCTCATTTATTTCGCATTGTTTTGGAGTCGCATTACGTGTCCGTGGGGATCGTCGAATGGCGTCAGCTTATCGCGCACGGGTTGTTTAGTTACTCTGTGTGGCTTATACGCCGGGGTTTCACGGGGACCAGGGGGGGGCGAAAGGGGGACGGATGGGGGGTTGTTCGCTGCCTACTGTGCCGCACGGTAGGGAAAAAAAATGCCCCAGTGCATGCACCGGTATATCACGAAACGCTAATTAATTGCAGTGCACCAAGCCCACCCCCTCGTGGTCCCCTCACCCCCGCCCCCCTTTCCGCCCCTCTCTCGCGCCCTCACGGGGCATTTGCATTTTGCGTGCGGTCCCTCGTAAAACTACCGAGCCTGTCAGCCTCGGCGAATTTCAAGATGATTTATCGCTTTCGGAAAAGTTACTTTTTCGCCGATACCCCCGCGCCGGGCTCGAGTCGGCCCCGCGCGGCGACTCGAAGACTCGTGACGCCCTCGTCGACGCGGGCCCTTTCGACCCCCCCTCCCCCCCTTCGCCCCCTCGTCGTCTGCATGCAATCGAAGCCCCCACGAGAGAGCCTCGCGGGCTCTCTCGACGTTCGCGCTGCGCGCTTTCTTGTCGTCGAGTTTGTAAAAAAAAAAAAGAAAAAAAAGAGAAACGAGGAACGAAAAGAAAAAAAAATATGTGAACAGTTTTAGCATCTCCGTATTACTTTTCGCTGCTATAAAAAATCTCGGTCTTAATCGTCTTAGAGGGGGTAAGACAATTAAATGCGTTGGTGGGTAGGACGGTGGGTATTAAGGTAAAATGCCGCGAGGAAGCTCTCTGGGACGTTTACACCTCGGACGTGGGTGCGGCGCAGCCCGGGAGGACAGTGAGGGGCGCACGGAGGACCGGAAGAAGAGGGTCGCGAGTTCTGGCGATGCCGACGAGCTTTTACGGCGGGGCCATCGTGGGAGTGATTTATATCACGGAAAAACGCGGGACGTTTACGATTCTTGGGAATTATTTACAGTGTCTGGCCGACCTCAGTCAGGGCGAAGCAACATCGCCCGGGTGGCGGTGAGACCTCTCTGTATGCTCTGTGCTGGTGGCGACGGGGACGGTGGTTCACCGGGTCTCTCGGAGCGGCACTCTCGAAATTCTCTCATCACCTACTGCGCGGGTTTTGTGTGCACAACACGCAGAAGGCGCAGTAAAGTGCGGATAGCACCTTAAGGCGAGCGCGCACGATTTACAAGTTTTTCGATACGGTAGACGGCGAAAAGAGTGTGTTTTCCATCGTCGAAACGCAAAACCCCAGGGCAGCAGGGGGGGCGACTGAGCCATGAATCAAAGCTCGGACGTTTCAGGGCGAAACTACTTAACACCGCGCCGGCTACTTTGACGATAAAGGAAAAGAGGGAGGGAGGGAAGAAAAAAAAAAGCGGAGGCGAGAGAAATATTCTCGCGAGGCATTAAAAGCGCGCGGTTGTTCGGAGGATTTAACGGGCCCGACCCTCCTCTGACATCTGTATTTCTTTTTTCTTTTTTACGACGACGTCTAAACAGCGCAAACTTGGACGTCGAATGTGCGGAGTTTGCTCGAGTTTTTGAGTCTCGATCGACGCACCTTATTCACTTTGCTGTGATTCGCGAAATTAACAGTTAACTAGGAGAAAATGTCTTAAATTTGAGAAATTTGAATCAAGCGCCTCGGTTCGCAAACACGTTGATTTTTTTTTATGACGACCTCCAAAACGATAGAAACTTGGAGGACAAAAATTGTATACTCGTTCAAGTTGGTTGGTTGGGATTTGTCATCTGTACCTTATTTACTTTGCTGCGAATCATAAAATTATCAATAATTTTTTCTGAATTGAAATTTCAAGTAAAGAAACGTCGCTAGTTCAAAAAATTTTAATCAGTCCGCAAACACGTTGATTCCTTTTTTTACGACGACCTCCAAAACGATACAAACTTGGACCACAAAAATTCTGTACTCGTTCAAGTTTTTGGAATTTTTCATCCCCCTATAATTTACTTCGCTGTGCTTCCCAAAGCGAGCACTAATTTCTTTCTTTTTTTCCAATTTTTTTTTCTTTTTTCTAATTTCTTTCTTTTTTTTTCTAATTTCTTTCTTTTTTTCTTTTTCCTACTTTCTCTCTTTTCTTTCTAATTTCTTTCTTTCTTCTAATGTCAAAACGTCTCAAATTCAAGAAATTTAAATCACCCGCCTCGTTCCTCGAACACATCCCACTCCACGCGCGAAACACGCGCCAAATCGTCGCCCTCATCCCGCCAAATCGGTCGTCACCCGAGCGTGATTCGCGCTCCCGATCCGAGAGATCGCTGCGTGCGCGTCGATCCCCAGCCGCCAAGCGTTATGCACTCGCTCGGACCCCGCAGCCGAGGTTCTGGCGCGCAGCGCGGCGACCGACCAAGCGAGCTACGAAGGCAGCAGCAACATCGACTCTAGCTCGACGGTGGCGTCGGAGCCAGAAGAGGAGCGCGCGCGGCACAAAGGTGTATTTAAATAAAATTACTTTATGTAACAGAGGGCGAGGAGAGAGAGAGAGAGAGCCCGAGCGAGCAAATGTAAGTTCCACTCGGTGGCGGCTGCTGGCGTGAGGTCGCGGAGCACGCGGCGACGGGAGCAGTGCGCGTCGTGGCTTTAACCGTGGTGGCGGCTGCAGTCTAAGCTGCATCGCATTATGTCAGCCGCGGACGAGCTGGTAGCGCCTAAGACGCTGTGAGTATTATACACACAGGGCCTTCTCCTCTCCCCGCTGCTGCCGCTGCCTTCCGCCCCCCCCCCCCCTCCCCCCTCGCCCTCCTAGCATCGACTTTTTTTTTCTCCCTCGAGCCCCGCGTTTTTTCCCTCGTTTTCCTTTCTCCGCTCGTTCGGCTCCTTCTCTCACGGCCTCTGCCGCCTCTCTCATCCACCTCTCTCCGCGAGCCGAGCGCTCCGCTTCCGCCAGGCGTGCCCCACGCTAGCACGCGAGACCCGCGCTGCTGCTGCTCTCCGGCTGCAATGATATCGCGAACACAGGAAGGCTCGAGTGGGAAAACCCTCCAATCGATTTTGTATACCCACAGGCGATAGTAAAAAAATATAGGAAAATAACAAAATATAGGAAAATAAAAAATATACGAAAATAAAAAATATACGAAAATAAAAAAATATACGAAAATAAAAAAATATACGAAAATAAAAAAATATACGAAAATAAGAAAATATGCGAAAATAAACAAATATATATGTGTATATAGAGGAAAACAAAACGGAAAAAAATAAATAAAGGACGATAGACCAGCAGCTGAACTGCCGTGATCTCGAATTCATCGCGTGTCACTGTGGAGACGCCTCGCAACGCTCCGGTATATCCACCGATCGAGCATTATTTTTTTTTACACACAGCGGTTTACATTCTCGGCTGAGTGACACGAAATTCGCACGATTGGACACTCGAGGCGCAGTTTAAGCTGTCGCTCAAAATGAAAAGCGGGTTATTGCGCGGTGCTCGCTCGCCAATCTTAATGCCAAATGACGCGCGCGCGGCGGCGGCGGTTCATCGGGCCAGGTGGCCTTGACTTTGATCGCGCTCATCTCGCTCTCGGGTGTTCCACTTATGTTCGCGGTGCGTATTGTTCGGCTCCGAGGGCATCGGTGATACGTGTTAATTGGGAAAAATCTGAGGAAAATCTTAAGAATTGTGTGCTGCATACAAACATTTTCTAACTGCTGCCCGTCGTAAAGTTACGATTTTTTTTTCCATTTTTTTTTATTGAAAAATAGGCTGAAAAAAATGGTATGAATCGTCGTCAGACTTCGGGTCAGACACAGAAAAAAAAAAAAAAATTCCATAACATGTTTTTCAATATTTTTTCAGATTTTCAACATATCTGAATAATATTATTAATAATTTTTTATTATTAGTAATAATATTAATATGACAAAAATATTATAATATTAATAATAATATTATTATTTTATTAATAATAAAAAATATGGAAATATGGAATTCAAAATATCTGAACAATATTATAAAAATGATTAATAATAATTCTTATTATTAATAATATTATTTTATTAATAATAAAAAATATGGAAATGAGTCTTGAAAAACCGTCATTAATTACAATATGCGTAAAAAAAAAGAAAAAAATGAGTGATTATGTCAATCAAGTAAAAAATTGAGGACCCAATTGGAGGGGTCAAAACCCCGGTTGAAGCTCGGTGGAATGTCCCATATATAGATATATAAATATATAGATATATATTACACATATGTATATAAATTCGTGCTTGACGAGTCGTTGTCGCAGATCAGATCGGAATAATTTCTACGAGGTGGTGAAATGTGCGCAGAGTCTCGGGCATCTCTCGCATATGAATCTTATCTATATGCATAGCCGCCTAATTTCGTTTGGTGGATAACCTCGCGTTTGACTCGTCCGTGCGGCGTGCACTATGCGCGCTTAGCCGGCGTATGAGTTACGGATCCGCGCGACCACCTAGCAATACGGGTCAAACCTGTTTCACGAATTTAGTCGGTCGGTGCGCGAGCGGCGCTGCCGCTCGGGGAGCAGACGATGCTCCGCGGCGGTCTCGGGCTCGGCCGACGTTCTTCGCTTGTGCCACAAGCGAGCGCGAGCGGCCTTGACATTGATGAACGAGACTTTCGCGTCGTTCTTCGTACCGCGCGCGCGCGCGCGTCTCGCTTTCGCAGGTGTATCGCAGCCGTACCCGGGGATTTAATGGACCGCGCGTGGTTGTGTCTTTCGCTTTTTTTTTCTTTTCTTTACTTCCGAGCTTCGACTCACCTGCAATTTTCTTTCGCGTCTTCCGACTTACTTTTTTTATTTTGCTTGGCTTCCGTGGCCTCGTATTAATCGAGAAATTTGAGATCACGTCGAAGCGCTTGGAATAATTTCGTTTTTCACGACTTTCAGAAAACTGCAATTTTAATTTGTGAACCCATAAATTACAGTCGAGAAATCGAGCTTCGAACCACCTGCAATTTTCTTTCGTGTCTACCGACTTTTTTATTATTGTGTGGCTTCGTATTATAACTGAGAAATTTGAGGTGAAATTTTTGTTATAATATTTTTAACTGAGAAATTTGAGATGAAATTTCTGTTATTATAATAATTTCTGAATTTTTTTTTAGTTTTTTCTATGTGCGACCTCATTAATTACAACCTTCAACCCATAACTGCAAATTTAATTCACATCTTTCGACATTTTTTAAAAATATTTCGTGACCTCGTGTCTTAGTGAATAAATTTCATATCAACATCTTTGAAACTCTTTGAACAATTTGTGTTTCCACGTCTTTAAAAAAAGATAATATTTTTATTTTTATTTTTTTCTCATTAATAACAATCAACACCAACCTTCAACCCATAACCGCAATTTCCACTCGCACCTTTCAACATATATTTTTTTGTATTCCGTAATTTCATGTCTTAATGAATAAATTTCAGATCAACATCTTCGAAGCTCTTCGATCAATTTGTATTTCCACGTCTTTAAAAAAACATTTTAATTTTAATTTTTTTTTTTTTTTTAATTCAAGATCGTATAAATTACAATACAGAAATCGCATAAACCGCGGGGCCGATCGCGAAGAGATGATGCATACATTTTTCGCAGATTGTTTTCCTCTCCCTCCGGTGCTTCTGGCTTTCAGCCTCGTGCGCTTCGGGGCTGCCCCGCGCGCGCAACGCGTTTTGGCTGCCGTCCATGTGACTCCTCATGCGCCGTCCGGTGTGTCGGCCGATCTCCCGGACGCTCTCGTGCGCGCCCCGGGCCTGCGGTTTCCGTATCCCCGTGCGCGTCCGCCCTATCCGGCTGCGATCCGCCGTGCCTCTTCCGCTATCAGCGCGAGCGATCGAGTTCGAATTCCAAATATCCCGGGGGCCTTTTGGCACGCGCCGCGCCGACTCTATTAGACGTATACCCTATATTTTCCCTCCTCTTTTCGCTCGTGCTGTACACACGACGCGAGCGTGTCGCTCTTATCTCGTGCGGCGAACCGCGTGATCCTCGCGAAAATTGCGTTCGCGGTTCGTCGCCTCGGGATTCCCGATGCCCCCCGCATTATATTTTCGTACACTGAAAATTGAAAAATGTGGTGTTAAAAACTATACTAACACGATGTCTATATAGGCCCACACCAATCAACTATGATAACGAGCGGTGTTAAGGTAGTACGGGCGGTACTGTCCCGCCAAGCGTGAGTTTCAAAGAATATTTCGAACACTTCTCGATGGGATAAAAATCTGAAGAAAATCAAGCACGTTGAAGGTGCTGAAAAGATTTATTTTGCATAATAATAATTTCAAAATGTTATTAATAAATTAATGAAAAAATGAATCGTTCTACAATTTATCCGGCAACCCAACTTTTTTTCTCTGATGAAAATTATTCATTACTTTTTCTGAATACGTACGAATTTTCTCAGAATTTTGTCTAAAAATGTTTAAATGCGATTTTCGCCCCTCATTTTTCTTGAAAAAATGCAATTTTGAAAAATTAGACAAAATTCTGAAAAAATTCATACGTATTTAGAAAAATGAATGAATAATTTTCATCAGAAAAGAAAGCTGGGTTACCGGGTAAATTGTTGAACAATTCATTTTCACATTTATTTGTTAATAACATTTTGGAATTATTATTATGCAAAATCAATCTTCTCGGTACCTTCAACGTGCTTGATTTTTTTCCGATTTTTATCGCTTTAAGAAGTGTTTGAAATATTATCTGAAAGTCACGTTTGACGGGACTGTACCGCTCGTACTACCTTAAGGGAGTGTAAACACCGACTTTGCATCTGAAAACTTCGGAACTGCCGTTTTTCGCGAATGATGAACGGATCGAAGCGAAAATTGAGATACAGACGCCAGTAATGTGAATCTCGCTAATGAATTAGTCAGAATTTTTATTTTCGAAAAAAAAAAAAAATTACAGATCAATTACCCGTAGAGGGAATCTGTAATGAAAAATTCAATATTTTTTATTTTTCGATGAAAACTGAGAACAGCGACTAATTCATTCACGAGATAATAAGAAATCACACATGAAACGTGCATTCATGTTAAAGCGAAAAGTGTTAAAATGTTTCGTCGGTAACACAGGAATAAATTTAATGAAACGGTTGGTGTTAATTATACACCGTAAAAAGTGTTACTATTAACACTGTAATAAGTAACACTAGGAAAAAGTCCACACCAGCAGCGTCTGACACCGCATATTTTTAACAGTGTTAAAAATATTAAATAGCTTTTGACACCCGACAGTTTTAACGCTCGTTCCGAGCTTATTTCGCCGCCGATTGAAATATTTATCGCGCGCGCGTCCGTAATGCACGTATTTATGTCGCATTGTCATCGAGCGCGTCGTATTTATCGTAATCCGGAGGCACGAAAACGGTGGAAGCCACTCGAGGAGAGGAGCGAAAATAAAATAATACGCAGTAATTGGCAATTAAACTTTCACGGCGCGGAGAAAATTGCTTCGTAAATTTTATCGCCGCCGCGTTTCCCACTCGTTTTTCTTCGTGTTTTCGCGAATTTTCTGTAATTGATGGACGTACGGAAAATTATACTAATTAATCCGGTCCATATCGAATCGCCAGCGAGAGCAAAACGTATTTATATTTTGCTCGTTGGATTTTCCATCGTATTATCGGCCGTCATGAATTTTATCCTCCCCCGCATTTATATGATATAAATTATTTATATCTTTCATCCAGATACGTGGGAAATTTGGATTCGAGCGTTTCCGAGGATCTGCTGTGCGCGCTTTTCTCCCAGATCGGCAACGTCAAGGGCTGCAAGATCATCAGAGAGGTGAGTAGATGGTTTTTTCTTTTTTCTTTTTTCGTTCACCTTTTTTCGTTATTGTTCTTCTTAACCTCGCGCAAAGTGCACCGAGCCATTGGAATTTTCGCCGCGAGATTCGTGGGGTGAAAAGAGGATCGAAAAAGTGGGCGTGCGGTGTGTAACACGAAGAAACTGATACAGAGGGAAGAAACGGAGATCTTGCGATATATCAGACAGTGATGTGCAGGGATGATAAAGAGTAAGACGGAGAGACAGAAACTGGCAGAGAGTTCAGAGTTTATTCAGAGTAACACTGAACAGAGACCCACGGATGCTGGCGAACATGCGGCATACACTTCCTTGGCCTGGCGATATGATACGTGTTACGTGTAAAGAAAAAAAAAAGGAAAAAAAAATCGTGGCGAGAAACGTGTTGTTAATCTAGTTTTGTTTTTCGATAAATAATTTCTCAAAAAATGCAGCTCGAGAGAAAAAATAATGAGGCAAGAAACTTGTGGCTCTAATTAAATTTTTCAATCAATAATTAGTCCAGAAAATGCAGTGCGCTAGAAAAAAAATCGTGGCAAGAAACTCTTGACTCTAATTTTATTTTTTAATTAATAATTTCTCAACAAAATGCAACCCTCGAGAAAAAAGTAACGACAAGAAACGTGTCACGAAAATAATTTTATTATTCCATAAATAATTTCCCAAAAAGAAGCTAACGTCGAGAAAAAAATGGCACACGACACTAGTCACCGACCTGATTTTACTTTTCGATAAACAATTTCCCAAAAATGCGAGAAATTGGGAGAAAAGAATCACGGCGAGAATCTTGTCGCTCCAATTTTACTTTCCAATATCTATAATTTAATTATTTCTCAACCTAATAATTTCAATTTTATAATTCCTCAACAAAATGCAACCCGCGACAAGAAACGTGTCACGAACCTAATTTTATTATTCCATAAATAATTTCCCAAACAGAAGCTCCAATTTTATTGTTCAATTTCTATAATGTAATTATTCCTCAACCTAATAATCCCAATTAAATAATTTCTCAACAAAATGCAACGCACAATAAAAAAATAAAAAATTTCGCCCCAAGACTCACGCGGCGAGAAGGCGATCGAAAAAAGCGTGCATGCGGTGTGCAACACGAAGAAACTGATACAACGAAAAGAAACGGAGCTCTCACGCTGCATCAGACGGTGATGCTCAGGGATGATAAGAGCAAGACGGAGAGACAGAGACGAGCAGATACAGCGAGAGAGAAAGAGAGCTAGTGTGATAAGGGTTCGAAGTTATTTCGCGCGCGGAACGTCCGCAGCGTTACACGAACACTGAACAGAGACGAGGGACCCGCGGATCGCATCAGCCCCGCACACTTTTCTTCTTCAATCTAACGCGCGCCGAGCGCCAGTATTTTTCTCTCAACCCTTTTACGTTTCGCCGCTCTATATATTTTTCTTTCTTCTCTCCCGCTACACATTTTCCCTCCTCCTCCCCCGCGCTGCCCTTATTCGTCTCGCCTTTGTTTTTTCTCTCGCTCGCTTTCCGCGGTTCTCCCCGTCGGTCCCATCGCTCCTTCTCTCTCGGCGTCCCGGCAGCTCGTTTTTCTTTTCATTTCGTTGGATTGCACCGCGCAGCGGCAACGCCAGGAATTTTCGCCCGTGCACACACACGGCGCGCACGTTTCGTGGATCGCAACACCTATGATATCTTTCTTACTTATTCTTTTATTATAGCGCGGCGGTTTCTTCCACCAGGTGCCGGACGCGGCGGCGCCACCCCCATGGAAAAAAGTATATTTAAAGTATATTCAAAAGTATATTTTGGAGTATAATAAATATACTTTTTACGAAAAATTAGTTATGTCGAATACATTTTTGAATATACTTGAAAAGTATACTTGAAGTATATTGCGAAGTATATTGCGAAGTATGTGCAAAATATATATTCCATCTATTTCAAATATATATTTAATGTATGAATAGTAGATGTACCATACACGATGTTTACTCACGAACATAGCAAAATATAAGGCTAAATTGCACGCAATGTGCATCTGTAAAAATGTTCATACATACGACGATGTAGTATATACATATACTTTGCTGTATGTGTGAAGTATACTCATAATGTATATATTATATATTTTACATGGACGGCACATATACCCCTGAAATATACTTTTCTACGAAAAACTAGTTATTGCACATATACTTGATATATACTTCCCATGTATTTAAAATACATAATAAATATAAAAGATATATTTCAAGTATACTTAGAATATACTTTTTCAATACATTGAAAAGTATATTTTTAATTATACTTTTTTTCCATGGGGGCACACACGGGGGAGAAACAGCAGAGCGCGGCGTAACGCACGGGGTTCGTTTCTGCTCGCGAGACGCTCGCGCGGTCGGGACTTCCCTTCGCCTTTCCCTCTTTCCTCATTTTTACGCGCTCGCGCCCCTCGGCAGCCTCGCCTTATTCTGTTGCCGCCGTCGTTCGCCACCCGCGCTCTCTGGACTATCTCGTCAGCGCTCGAGTATCCCGCACCGACCTCACCGCGAGTAGACTGCGCTGTCTATTTTTCTCCGCTGCTTGTGCGGAATCGTCGGTGGGATTGAACGGCGTATGTCGGGCACAGGTGAATCGATCATGCACTCCGGGCGCCAGGTGAAGGGGGAGCGAAAGACACGAGGAGCGGGGAGAGAGGGATTTATTTGGTTTTTATTCGAGCGGGTGGTTCGCGGCGCTACGCGTTTTATTTCTGGTTGGCGTGGAATTTGGGTGAAAGATGCTAAGGAGGTTTATTTGTTCAACGCAATTTTTTTTTTTGCGGATAATTTTTTTCTTGCGGATAATTTTTTTCTTGCGGGTAACTTTTTTCTTGCGGATAATTTTTTTCTTGCGGCTAATTTTTTTCTTGCGGATAATTTTTTTCTTGCGGATATTCTTTTCCTGCGGATAATTTTTTTCTGCGGATAATTTTTTTTGCGGATAACTTTTTTTACGGATAACTTTTTTTCTTGCGGATAATTTTTTCATGCGGATTATTTTTCTCGTGCGTATTTTTTTTTCTTGCAGATAATTTTTTTTGCCGGTTACTTTTTCTTGCGGATAATTTTTTTTTGCCGGTAACTTTTTTCTTGCGGATTATTTTTCTACTGCAGATTATTTTTTTCTTGCGGATAACTTTTTTTCATGAGTATATGCTTTTTTTTGTGGATTATTTTTTTTCTGCGAATTATTTTTTTTTGTGGATAATTTTTTTTCTCCGTATAATTTTATCCTTGCGAATATATATTTTTTAATATTGTTCTTGAGAATTTTTTTTTCCCTACGGATAATTTTTTTCTCGCTGCATAATTAAGCTCGTGTCTGTTGCGATTATCAATTCAATGTTTCTCGATTATCCGGTTTAACGATATATATGTTATTTCGCCCGAGGTTTTTCCTCGCTGAGGCATATATTAAATAAATACGAGGATGCACTCACGTCGTTGCCCCGGAATGGTTCCCCTCATCCATATGCACGTATCGTTTTCCCCAGTTAATGCATCAATTGTTTATGTATTCCGCATAAGCAGCGGGCTCGGGGGCTCGCGGTATTTGCGTTTATTCGCTATAAACCTCGAGCGAACGACCGAGGCGCGGGGAGGACGTCGAAGAAAGTACGCGCGTTCGGTGTGTGTTGCACCACGGGTACTGCGGAGTTCTACACCCCCTCCCCCCCCCCCCACCCCCCGCCCACCGCCCCACTTGCTCCCATTTTTCGAAACGAGTAAGACGGATTTACGGCGTCGTCCCTCGTTACTGCCGCTTCCTGCTGGAATTATGGGGACGTGCTTTGCGGCTGCAGGCGAACGCTCGGCATACACTTTCTTGGCCTGGCGATACATGTTACGTGTAAAGAAAGAAAAAAGAAAAAAAAAATCAAAAAAGAAATCGTGGCGAGAAACGTGACACTAACCTAATTTTGTTTTTCGATAAATAATTTCTAAAAAAAAATGCAACGCGCGAGAGAAAATAAGAAAATTGTGGCAAGAAACTTGTCGCTCTAATTTTATTTTTCAATTAAATATTTCTGAAGAAAATGCAGTGCGGGAGAAAAGAAATCGTGGCAAGAAACTTGTCGCTCTAATTTTATTTTTCAATTAAGTATTTCTGAAGAAAATGCAGTCCGTGAGAAAAAAAATCGTGGCAAGAAACTTGTGACTCTAGTTTTATTATTCAATTAATAATTTCTCAACAAAATGCAGTGCGCGAGAAAAAAATGACGACATGAAACTTGTCACGAACTAAATTTTATTTTTCGACGAATAATTTCCCAAAAAGAAGGACCTGTCGAGAAAAAAAAATCATGGCACGTAACTTCTCACCAACCTATTTTTATTATTCGATAAATAATTTCCCAAAAAAAGGAACCGTCGGGAAAAAAATATCACGAAACTTGTCACCGACCTAATTTTACTTTTCAATAAATAATTTCCCAAAAATGCGAGAAATGGCGAGAAAAGAATCACGCCGCGAAACTCGTCGCTCTAATTTTATTATTCGTCGATTAACTTTTCAAAAAATAAAAATCCCGACGAAACCATTTTTCGCGACGAAAATCAGTGCTAAAAAAGGATAAAAACCGCACCTAACTTTAGGTCGCCCGGCAGGTACTGAATTCCCTTATCAAGATTTACTCGAACCAGCCTCAGTTCACCCCCACCTTCTTCCTACAGTTTATTTACGAGAGTCTCGATGTTCGGTGTTTCGCAGATCTACGGGCCGAGCCTCGAGGGCTGCTAGAGACTCAAGTGGGCCCCGGGGGTGTGCGGGGCGCGCATAAAGCGACGGGAAGACAGAGAGCCGGGGGGCCGCGGACGAAGGAGACAGAGCGGCGCGCGGGCCTCGCGGTCGCGAGGCATCCGAGCTATTTGGCCGGATGATGCACGACGCGGTGCCTCGTCCGCGGCGACGGCGGCGATCGCGCCCACCAAAAGCGATACGTTATCGCCGGTCCGGCGCGGCCGCAGTGCGCGCTGGACCCTCGCGAAACTTATAGGCCAGATATCCGCTAACCCACCGCTAACCCACCGCGATGAAAACTTGCGTCTCCTCCCCCCACCCTCCCTCCCCCTCAGCTCAACTTTCTCCCTCACCTCTTTTCTTCCACACTGAGAAAAAGGGACTCGGGTGATGCGTAGTAAATACTATATTAATTTGAAATATGCTATTCATATGGAAATAAATATCGAAATAAAGACAATTTTTCCTACGCGTACGCGAATAACTACGAAAAATATGATAAATTTTAGTATGCGGTATTGTAATAATTACGAAAAAAAAAAAATGTTTTTTTCCGTGCATTGCCTTTTTCCTCTTATTTCGTCCTCTTTCGATTTGTTCTCGCGGTAACCCAAGGGGTGGGGGTCAAAATATAGTTAATGACCGAAACAGCGAATGGCTAAAATAGCAAATTTCAAAATAATGACCGTCTGAATCTAGAATGCCCATCATTATGAAATTCGCTATTTCAGCTATTCGCTATTTTTATCATTCACTATATTTTGACCCACATCTTTATTAAAATGAAATAAAAATAGCGAATGGCTGAAATAGCGAATTTCATAATGATGGCCATTCTACCCAAGTAAAACAATTATATGAAGTTTATATGAAGGGCTTTGTGTACAAGCTGTATACGAAAGTGGACATATAGAATTTTCATATATTTTATATAATCTATATGAAATATATCGATATTATATGGTTAAATGGTGCCTATAATTTTGCAGAATTTGTTGATAGTATATACAAAGTATATACAATATTTTTATTTCTATAGTATAATTTCATATAGATTATACTAAATATATGAAAATCCTATATGCCCACTTTCGCATATAGCTTGTATACAAAGCCTTTCATACAAACCTCATATACTTTTTTTACTTGGGCAGATTCAGATCGTTCATTATTTTGGAATTTGCTTTTTTAGCCATTCGCTACTGATTATTAGCTGTTTTGAACCCCACCCAACCCAAGAACGAATCTAAAAAGACGTCAGAAGGTAAAGAAGAAGGAAACGATGGAGAGGGAGAAAAATATAAAAATCCGCAGACGGGAGGGTGGAGGGGGGGGTGGGGGTGGGGGAAGGGGTGGTAAGGCTCGAGAGCACTAGAACGAAATTGATGTCCCGCGCTCTGTTTCATTCGTATTGGCAGTCGCTTTTATGAACCCCGTGTACTTTCGCTCTTTCTCTTCCTCCCTCGATATACAGTCCGCCGGTATAGCTGTGACGACTGTCGAGGGGGGGTTGCCGAGGGTTTGTCGCAGGTGAAACTGCCGCTCCAAGCAGTTTTCCCCCGCGTATAACTGCAGCAGCGCGGATATGTTTGGTATACGCGGTATATAGTTCGCCGTGCGGCTGTCTTCCCGCGTCTCGATACGCTCGTTCGGTTCGCCCGGGTGTTTTATTTCCGCGACGCGGTTGCAGTGCGCTGTCGAGGCCACCGGGACGCGGAGCGTCGTTACCGTCCTCGAGACTCGCGCAGCCCCCGCGAGCTGCGGCTGCTTCGCCCGCACGGCCTTCGCCGAGCGACGACGTCTTCCTCGCTGGCTGCAAGAAGAAAAATAATGGTTTTGTTGAAAGTATCTTTTTTTTAAAGTTAAGTAAAAAAAAAAAAATTACGAAAAATGTGTTTAAGGATTAGAAAAATATTTCGAAATTTTCGAAAATTGTTTTGCCGGTCCCAGGAATGAACACATTTGTTATTTTTTTTGTTTTCCTCGACGACGTCTTCGTCGCTGGCTGCAAGAAGAAAAATAATGGTTTTGTCGAAAGTGTCATTTTTTTAAGTTGAGTAAAAAAAAAGAGGAAAAATGTGTTTAAGGATTAGAAAAATATTTCGCAATTTTCGAAAATTGTTTTCCCGGTCTCAGGAATAAACGCATTTGTTATTTTTTTGTCTTCCTCGACGACGTCTTCCTCGCTGGCTGCGCGAAGAAAAATAATGATTTTGTCGAAAGTATCTTTTTTTTAAGTTAAGTAAAAAAAATTAACAAAAATGTGTTTAAGGGTTTGAAAAATATTTCGCTTAATTTTCGAAAATTGTTTTTCCGGTCCCAGGAATAAACGCGTTTGTTATTTTTTTGTCTTCCTCGATGACGTCTTCCTCGCTGGCTGCAAGAAGAAAAATAATAGTGTTGTTGAAAACATCTTTTTTTTTAAGTAAAGTAAAAAAAAGATTAAGAAAAATGTGTTTAAGGGTTTGAAAAATATTTCGCTTAATTTTCGAAAATTGTTTTCCCGTTCCCAGGAATAAACGCATTTATTATTTTTTTGTTTTTTTTTGCGTTGGCCCAAGAAAACGATTTTTCTTCGTGTGGCTTCTGCGCCCGTGGAGAGCAAGGAGGGTTTTTCCTACGGTTATATAGAACGTATACATTAGCTGGCTCTGCGAAGAAAAAAAAATCGTTTCTTTGGGCCAGCAAAAAAAAATTGCGTTTTTCTCTTGGGTTAGAAAAATATTTACAAATTATTTTCATGACCCCAGGAACAAACGAATTTGTCGTCGCTTTTTTTTTCGTCTTCCCGCAACGAAAAACAATTTTTCACCCTGGAGCCTCCGCCCTCAGACAGCCCAAGAAATTCCTTTCCTGCGATGATAACCCCGACTTTGCTTTCAACGAATTACAGAAAATGCGCACAAAAATCTCGAGCCCAAAAACATTTCCCTTAATTTCCAAAATTATTTCCCCGACCCCAAAAATCGCGGGTTTGTCGTCGCTTTTTTTTTCAACATCCCAAAGCAACGATTTTTCCCCGTGTGGCTTCTGCCGGCAGAGCCAGCACAGGGGGGTTGTTCTTGTTCCTTTCCCGCGGTTGTACAGACTACCGTATAGTATAGGTAACGAGGAACCCGTGTGGCACGGATATTTCGCCTCTCGCGCGGCTCCTCTCAACCGCGGACTCGGGGGGCGAAGGAGGGGGGGGGGGGGGGGCTCGTGGCTCGCGCAATAAAACGATAAATCAGACGAACGGAAAAATAAGGGGGTGAAATAGAAAAAGCTTGTAGAGTAGATTTGGAGCCGGGCCAGAGACGAAGCTCGTGGGGCTTCGGTAGCGGCGCGAATCCAGCGCTGCTGCTGCTGCCTCTCAGTACCAGAGGCGGCCTAGGCTTCTGGTTCTCCTGCTGCTGCTGCTGTTGCTGCTGCTGACTTCCGGTCTCTCTCACTCGAATTCGACTCTTCCCGTGCGGCTTCGTGTCGCTCCTTTTTCCGTTTGGCTCTTGTTCTCTTGGTCCCTCGCTCCGCTCTGACTCTCTACCCCTTTCGTTCCCCCCAACCAACCCCCAACCCTCGTCGTTCGCTCGTTCTTTTGCTCCCCGGCGATCGAGCCACGACCGAACGACAGACCCCTAAAACAGCCGTCACCTCTATAGTTTTCCGATTCACCTCGTAAATCCCGCGCGACCGCAAATTGTTCATAAATAAAAATAAAAATAAAAATAAAAATCTTCGGAGCGTCGTGCAGCCCCCCAAAGCGCTTTCGACTCGATCCTCTCGTGCTGCTATATGGAATTCCGAAGGGCTTCCCGCCGGTCGACCGAATGATGATGTCTTTTAGGTATGAGACATTAGGTCCGGCTTCTCACTTTTCACTCTCACCAACTTTCATCGCTTCACTCGATGCTGAGCGGCTGACGCGCACACGCGGCGCTCGGGAATTTGAATCACCGTTACGTCAAGATGTTAATCGCTGTGTCTCGGATCCTGGTGATGTGAAGTATTTGTGTCGCGGATGGTGGAGTGTTTTGAGTTGGGGCGTTCGGGGGGTCTTTACGGAAAAATTGCTTTTGAGAAAAATATATATAATTTTTGCCTAACAAAATTACCAATAAAATAATCATCAATAAAAAAATGCCAATGAAAAAATTATCAATAGAAGAATTGCCGATGAAAAAATCATCAATAAAAAAATTACCAATGAAAAAATCATCAATAAAAAATTGCCGATGAAAAAGTCATTAAAAAATGTCCGATGAAAAAATCATCAATAAAAAAATTACCGATGGAAAATTAAGAATAAAAGAATTACCGATGAAAAAATCATCATAAATAAATTACCGATGAAAAGATCAGCATTAAAAAAATTACCGATGAAAAAATCATGAATACAAAAATTACCGATGATAAAAATCATGAATAAAAAAAATTACCAATGAAGAAATCATGAATAAAAAAATTACCGATAAAAAATCATGAATAAAAAAGGTTACCGATGAAAAAATCATGAATAAAAAAGATTACCGACAAAAAAATCACGAATAAAAAAATACTGCATGTCACAGTTTCCGGCAAAATTTCGCCAAAGACGAAGGCGCAGTCGCCGGAGGATATTGGCCACTCATTCGAAAGTCTCCGAGCATCAACTGGGCCTTCAACTCACACACACGCAGAAACCTTCACTCCGCGATCCACGACGGTCAGAGTTCGGGACGACGACTTTCCCGTAGCCCGCAAATACCCGAGGCGACAATCGAGGTTGCCGCACCGGCGATTGTCATCCGGACGTCGCGGAATCCTCGACCTTGAAGACGCGAGGCGCGAGCGCCGCGCGTCTCGCGACTCAATCTACGCGTTCTCACGGGTGAATTTTCCATTAATCAGCCGTAACGACTCAGCCCGTCGGACAATTATTCAACCCGACGGTAACGTTTCAACCCACCGCCTGACTTTCTAGACGTTCTACCTTGGAACAGCGGCTGATTGTTCGCCGCACGATGATCGCATTAAAGATATGACTTTCGCTCGGCCTAATCGTCGCAGTGACGAGCGATGAAAAATAAATAAGCCTCTCGGGCCGTCGAGAATAGACGCGGATACGTTTGGCCTGCGCGCCGCAAAACGCGTGAATTAATTCACACTCGAACGGACGATCCGCTTTTTTTTCCTCCCAATTTCTAAAATATTCATCGCGCGCATCGGGAGCCACGAGAAGCGCGCGCGCGCGCGATTGACACACATTCGCGAAGCCCGCCGCGGACTCTCTTAAATTTTCACCGAAATATATTTTCGGCAGTTCCGCGTCGAGCTCGCCGACGTTGACCCGCTGCTCTCACCTGAGAAATAAAAAAGAAAAAAAAGGATCTCTCTCCACCAGTCACACCGCGTAAACCGGAAAAATTAAGTCTATTAGCCCAGATATTTCGTCACGCTCAAGACCAACAAACGTCAACGCAAAAAAAAAAAAAAATTGCAATAAAGTGCAAGTAGAACAAAAAAAAAAGAAAAAATTGCAAAAAAGTGCAAGTAGAACAAAAAATAAAAGAAAAAAATTGCAATAAAGTGCAAGTAGAATAAAAAAAAAGAAAAAAACTGCAATAAAGTGCAAGTAGAACAAAAAAAAAAAAGAAAAAAATTGCAATAAAGTGCAAGTAGAACAAAAAAAAGACAAAAATTGCAATAAAGTGCAAGTAGAACAAAAAAAAAAGAAAAAAATTGCAATAAAGTGCAAGTAGAACAAAAAAAAGACAAAAATTGCAATAAAGTGCAAGTAGAACCAAAAAAAGAAAGAAGTTGCAATAAAGTGCAAGTAGAACAAAAAAATAAGAAAAAAATTGCAATAAAGTGCAAGTAGAACAAAAAAAAAAGAAAAAAAATTACAATAAAGTGCAAGTAGAAAAAAAAAATTTTTAAATTGCAATAAAGTGCAAGTAGAACAAAAAAAAGAAAAAAATTGCAATAAAGTGCAAGTAGAACAAAAAAATAAGAAAAAAATTGCAATAAAGTGCAAGTAGAACAAAAAAAAGAAAAAAATTGCAATAAAGTGCAAGTAGAAAAAAAAAGAAAAACATTCTCTATCCCCGCGAATTTAATATCCCACGATGCCTACGTCGCGGGTGTAAAAGTCAGAGGCGGAAATTTCGACAAAAGTTTCCGGCGCGAGATACGCGTTGGATCCGCGAGAGAGATTTAAGGTCTCTCGGCGCCGTCGCCGGGGGGGCTCGCCGTTCGCGCGGCGGTATCAGGAAGACGCGAGGCGCGGCGCGCGGAGACGCCACGGGATATCCGGGCAGGTCGACAGCGACGTACGTAGCGCGCGATTCTCGAGACCCGAAGCGTTCCGCGCGGTTACGAATGTGCAGGAGAGGCGGAAGAGGCTGCGGCTGGCTGGGAGGCGCAGCGGCGACGGACAGGAGCGCGTCCGGGTTTTCGGGGTTTCTTCTCTCTTTCGCGCCGAGCTTCTCTCCGCCACGGCGTTGGAATTTTATCCGACGTCTACGTCCTGCGCTGAGATGCCTGGGGAAGAGAGAAAGAGAGCGACGTGCGGTGTGTGTGGCTCCGCCGTTACCGGCGCTCGGTTGTACCGCGTAGCTTTCTATATAAGGCGTGTAGGCTATATATGTATAGGCAGGTACATACAGGGTGATTCAGAATCTCAGCACCAAACGGGTCCCGGAAGTTCGAAATGGAACCAGGAACGTGTGTGCAAAATTTCAGATTTTTATTCCCAGTCGTTTTTTTTAAATAAAAAACCATGAGAGCCAATTTACGACGTGTGTGAAACTTCAGATTTTTATTCCCAGTAGTTTTTTAAAATAAAAAACCATGAGAGCCAATTTACGACATGTGAAAAATTTCAGATTTTTATTCCTAGCAGTTTTTTATACAAAACTTTCAAATTTTTTTCTCAGTTGTTTTTTTTTTATAAAGAACTGCAGGGAATAAAAATCTGAAATTTATGACAGCCAATCAGAGAATTCGCCCTCAACGTACTCCCAACTTTTTTCTAATCCGCCCTCAACTTTCTCTCAATTCGCTTGAGGACGATTTAAGGGGAGAAAACCCTTCAAACACGCGAATATTAGTCACTTTATACGAAGTTTTTTAAAGGTGTTAAAATAATCTTATCATTTTGAAACTTTAACCTTATTTTATCACATCTGTAAAAATTTGAAAAACATTTTTTTTTTCAACCCAAAATGGCGGCGTTATTAATTCTTTTTTCCGGCTTCTTTATCTATTAAAATAAGTTTAAAGTTTCAGAATCATAAGATTATTTCAACACATTTAAAAAAATTTGTACAAAATGACTAATTTTCGCTCGTCTGAAGGGTTTTCTCCCCTTAAGAGAAAGTTGTATCCAAGCTGAGGGCGAGTCCTCTGATTGGTTCTCATAAATTTCAGACTTCTATAAAAAACTACTGGGAATAAAAATCATTAAAAATTACTACCAGGACGAAAAATCTGAAATTTTGCACACGCGTTCCCGGAACCATCTAGGACATCCGGTGCTCATTTGGTGCGGGAATTCTGGATCGTCCTGTACACGAGTGTAAGGTGAGCGGTGGCGCTCGGAGCCAGGATAAGACAGGACGAAGTTCGTCCGTCACTGCAGCGAAATTCCGTCCGCAATCTCCGAAGGAATCTTTGGTATCCCGGGCTAGTGCCTCCCGGGCCCTCAGCGCGGTGGCTGCTCCGCTCCTCTTCTTCCTCTGTCCTTCACACAGTATTTCGCTTCGGGTTCCCCGGTCTACCCCTTTGCAGCTCCTGCACCTGCCTCCACCCGGCTCGGCTATCCCTCGTTCCCCGTTCCCCGTTTCGCATCGGAGCATCCCGCGCGCGAACTCCCCGAAAGACGCCCACGTTGAAGCTCGTAGCTCGGTTGTAGGGGAGACCGGGGTAAAACGGGCCTCCGGGGTAAAACGGGCCCCCTTTTTTTGATCGTCGAAAAAAAAAAAAAAAAAATTAGGGTAAAATGTGCTCCCGTCTCCGTCGTAAGCTTTGAGGCTTCTTTCTTCGTAGAAACTTTTTTTCCCGCCGTCCTCCGTGATTTTTTTTTATTCGCGGACTTCTTCGGCAACATTTTTTTTCTCCATCAATTCTTGCCTGTACGGCGAATCCGTCACGACTAAAATGTGCTTTTGTGTCACATTTTAGTAAAAGACCCAAATAATCAACCCTCGTGCCGATCGGTAGCGTTTTGTGTAGTAATTCATATTTGTGCCGGATTCTGAGGGGGGCCCGTTTTACCCCGGAAATTTTTTTTTTGCCGACGCTCAAAATTGATGATTGGTATCGAAATTTTGAGTGAAAAGCAATAAAAAACACTTTGGGTTTTGTCATAGAGCCATTTTTTGCTTAGGGGGTCCGTTTTACCCCGGTCTCCAATACTCGTAGCTGGGATCGTAGCGACGGATACTGACGGAAGTGGAAGGTAAAAAGAGAGGGACATAATGCCTGAGGAGGAGGAGAGAGGAGAGAGGAGAAAGAGGGAAGGTTAACCGATGCTCGTGGAACGAGGCGAAAGGGGCAACAGAAAAGGGCGAGGGGCGGGGGGGGGGGGGGGGGGGAGAGGGTTGGAAAGGGGAGTCTCGAGACGAGATTCCAGTAGATGGAAAGAAAATGCGCGCCCTTGTGCGGCGAGAGAAATAAAGGGAGAAACGCGATATACAGAAAGAAAGACGACGGGGAATAAGCGGTGGGAGAGAAGATGGAAGGACAAGCGGCGGGTGGAAAGGGCGAGGAGGAGGAGGAGGAGGAGCTGGTAAAGCGATAGTTTTGTTTTACGAGGAAAGAACGAGACGCGGAAAAGCTGGAGCTCGCGGGAGATTCGCGAATCCACTTTCCGTCGACGCGCCCTGCTCTCGATCTGCCGAACCGCGCGAATCCCGCCGCGTGTCTACGTTTTATTCGGCGCTCTGGTGTTTTGCGCTCGAGCGATCGCTGCGATGATCCAATCACAATTTTTCATATCTTCGAGCCTGAAAAAAAATTGTGGATGGGTGCGGCTTTGAGCGCCACTGAGATGATTGAAAATGCGAAAATGATTTCTGTTTTTATTGCGGCGATGATTCAATCAATTTTTCGTTTTTTCGAGGACAAAAATGTATTAAGGGCTTCGAGAGGCGTTGAGATAATTAAAAATGCGAAAATGACTTTTGTGTCTGTGCGTGGCGATGATTCAATCAATTTTTGGTACGTTCGATGAAAAAAAAAAAAAATTATTAAGGGCTTCGAGAATCGTTGAGATAATTCAAAATGCAAAAACGACTTCTGTTTCTATCGCGGTGATGATTTAATTAATTTTTCGTATTTTCGATGAAAAAAAAAAAATTATTAAGGGCTTCGAGAGTCGTTGAGATAATTCAAAATGCAAACACGACTTCTGTTTCTATCGCGGTGATGATTTAATCAATTTTTCGTATTTTCGATGAAAAAAATAATTTATTAAGGGCTTCGAGAGGCGTTGAGATAATTCGAAATGCAAAAATGTTTTTTGCATTTTTTAATTCAAGGCCGAAAAAAAAAAGAGATTCCATTTCCCTCATCCTGACGTCACGCCACGTGTGTCGTATTCGATACGTAAAAATGCTTCTGAGCGTGGAGAAAAAAAATAGAAAGAAGAGATTCCATTTCCAGCCGAGCATCCTGACGTCACGCCGCGTGTGTCATATTCGAAAGCAACGTCGATTAAAGTCGCGCGCGCGAGCGCGCGAAGATCGATTTACAATCGGCGCAGCGTATCGACGTTTCCGCAATTGCGAAAATTCTTTACGCGCAATATCGTCGCTCTCGACGCGGCTCGCGATGTATAAAAGTGTCTCGGCGCGCGAACTAATGGAAAATGGGTTTGCGATTTCTCTCCTCGCGGGCTTCGCTCGCCTTTGAATGAATCATCATCGTGTGTATACAGGATGATCCAGAATCCCCGCCCCAAACGAGTCCTGGAAGTCCGAAATGGTACCAGGAACGCTTATGCAAAATTTGAGATTTTTATTCCCAGTAGTTTTTTTTTAATGAGAGCCAATTTATGACAGCCAATCAGAGAATTCGTCCTCAACTTACTCTCAACTTGCGTACGAATTAAGAGATTCGCTCTCACGCTTGAGGGAGATTTGAGAGAAAATTGATTAAGAGAAAAAAAATGAAAGTAAGTTGAGAGTGAATTATTTGATTGGCTGTCACAAATTGGCTTTCATTAAAAAAAAACGACTGGTAACAAAAATCTCAAATTTTGCACATCCGTTAATGGGATCATTTTGGACTTTGGAATCACCCTGTATAAAGCTTCAGGTGGAATGCGATCGGGTTATGTATAGACAATAACGTCATCGCGATGAAATCCGGATCTGGCGCTGCGTGGAGTGGAGACGCCATCCGGACTCTCCCGTTTCGCTCTCCGCCTCGTTTTCAATATACCTGCCCATTGCCGAGCGCCGCCGAGCTGCCGAGCTTCGAGGAATCGTGGGAAATCTTCGGAAGCCGGATTAGGCGCAGCGATTCATCCGCAGTCCGGGCGCCCCCGGGGTGGAGATTGAAAGCGAACGGAAGACGAGCGCGCGGATCACGAGCAAATAAACAGCGAGAGTCTCTGCTTTGCCATCTTCGTCCTTGTTTCTCCCTCTTTTCCAGCTTTGTCTCTTTATTCTGTTTTTTTTTCTCTTTTTTTCTCTCTTTTTTATCCTCATCTCTCTCCCTCACTTTGTATTTAATTTTTGTTCTTATTTAATTCTATTTAATTTTTTATTTTTATGTTTCTGTATGTAATTGTATTTAATTTTTTATTTTTCTGTGTGTAATTGTATTGAATTTTATAATTTATTTTTCTGTATTTAATTTGAATTTTTTGATTTATTTTTCTGTATTTAATTTTTATTTTCAATTTTTATTTTTCTGTATTTAATTTTTATTTTTAATTTTAAGTTTTCAGTATTTAATTTTTAGTTTTAATTTTAAGTTTTCTGTATTTAATTTTTATTTTTCTGTATGTAATTGTACTTAATATTTATTTTTATTTTTCTGAGATCCAAGCTGACAACTTGATTTCATTTAATATTATGCTGAATAATGATTTATAATTTTCTGTGTCATGATTTTCGCACGTTGCTTTTAGGGGGCGTAGGCCCCAGGGTGCGAAATAAACGACGCTTTCTCCCTCTTTCTCTACTTTTTTTCTCTCTCTCTCTCTCGTTCTCCCGTTCATCAGCTCGATATGCGGTGAAAATAAAAATACCCGAGAGAAAGAGCGAACGCGCGGTGGGCAGGAATATAAAGTCGGTGGACGTTCGGCGGGTTTACCTTCGAACCGCGCGCTCGTCGGCAGGAATTTAGGAAGTCGCGCGCCCGCTCTCCGGACGCACCGGGAAACTTTCACCGTGCGGAATCACGCGAGAAACAAGCGGCGAATGGAGAGAACGTCGCGCGACGAGCGAGAGGCGACGCGGTGCGCGAAATCCCGCGGCGAGGACGCGGGAATGCGACGCCGGCCCGATGAGAGCGACGCCGGAACAGGATCGACACGAGGCAATCGGACCTGCGGTTTGGAGCATCGGGCATCGTGGATTAATCGCTTTTTCAGCTCTGCGGTCGGTGCTCGTCGCCTGTCTTTTATCGTCGCACGACGACGTGCGATGCGACATATCCGGAGGCAGAGAAACGACGATGCAGATTTTATGTCAAGTAAGAGGATCGTCCGGTCGTCGTTTCTCGCGATGAACTTATATGTGGTGCAAGATTCAGCATCGCAATCAGCCGCTATGATTATTGGGCAGGCTGTGTAATTAATTTTCGTTGAGGTGAAAATTATGCGTGGAATTATCTGCGTTTGTGAAATATGCTAGAAATGTCCAGCTATAATTATATTTTTAATATAAATATAATATAAATATAATATAAATATAATATAAATATAATATAAATATAATATAAATATAATATAAATATAATATAAATATAATATAAATATAATATAAATATATTTTTGTAAGCATGTTTTTAATGAAATTATAATAATAATAGAAACTTATTAAACTCTGCTGACTTTCCTGCACTCAGAAAAATCCTCATAGTCTTGATAGCTTTTAATTATTTTTTCACCCCGAAATTCGTCGGAAAGTCTTCGCACTCCACAGTCGGCTTGCAACACGAACGGTTGACAATGTAACTGCGAGAGAATCGCGAGAATTGTCGGTGGATCTCGCTGCGGTCGGGGTGGGCTGTGGTTTGACATAAAATGCAGCGTTTAAGAAAAAAAAAACGGGGGTGCAGCTCGCACTTTACGTGTCTCGAGGTGGGAAACGTGGCGCTTACGAGACGAAACAAATTCTGTAGCGAGTGTCCCTCGCACTCAACGCTCCTCGTGTCAAATTGGCAATATGGGTCGACACAAAAAATGAGGGAAAAAATTAGGGAATTGCTAACACTTCTCGATGGTTTAAAAATCTGAAAAAAAAATCATGCACATTAAAGGTTCTTAAAAGATTAATTTTACATAATAATAACTAAAAAATTTTACAAAAAAAATTATGGAGAAAAAATTGTTTAACAAATATTTTGATGTCCCAAGTTTTTTTTTTTATGAAAATGGTTCCTTAATTTTTTTGAATACGTATGAATTTTTTCCGATTTTTAAGTTCTCTCTGAAATTTGTACATATTTTCCATATGAAAAAAAACACCTTAAGTCACATCGTCGCGATCTTCAGGAAGACGAAAAATTAGGAAGACAGCGATTACGAAAAAATTAGTGCAAATAACACCGTACGCTATACGCACGAACTCCCCGTGCGCGTCGCCTGGGCGATCGTGGCGTGTGCAGAACGGTTCGGTATATAAAAGCGAGAGTGAAGTGCGCGAAGAACACGCGAAGATGAAACGCGCGCCCGGAACGATCGACCATCTGCGGCGGTGCGGGTAGCAGATAAGTAGGTAACCCACTGACGTTCGGCTTAGATCAGACACGAACGTCGCGCGTTCGGGCTCACGAATAAGGAACTGTCGACCGCCACCGACGAGAAAAAAAACACCGGCCCGAGTTTTTTCTTCTCCTTTTCATTTTTTTTTTTTTTTTTTTTTTTTTTTTTTTTTTTCGTCGTCGAAGAAAAGTTGCGTAACGTGAAAGCGTGCGGAAAAAAAAAGACAAACACGCGGTATAGTATTATTAGGTTCCTCTCTGTCAGGACGAAATAATCGACTGGCAAACACGTTCGGTAATTAGCTTCGACGCAACTGTCAATTAGCGATGTCTCGCTGAAAGAAAAAGCGAGGATGAGAGTCGCGGGCGTCATAGACACAGCGCGTCAGAATAGTTTGCGGTTGCGAACGGCACAATTGACGGATATATAACGCTGTGACGCTCGCGCGTCTCTGAGGCGCGGGTGGCGGTCTTCCTCGTAGCGTCACGCGGCGATGATGATGATGCTTACGACTTTCGGTCGTCGATTGCGCCGTCGTCACCAACATTTTTTTTTTTTTTTCCCACCCCGGGAAGGTTTGATTTCACGCTTCGAATCACTCGCGAGATTCCGCGTAGCCGGTGTCGCGGGAGCTTCTCCGTGGTGATGCAAAAACGAAAAATTGATACCACGAGAGAGGTAAGCGACGTCGCGGCGAACTCTGTAACACTTGCAGTGATTTTCATAGCCGTTACGAGGCTGGGGAGTTCCGGGTGTCTTTTTGTTGGGACTTTTTTTTTGTTGAGGCGGAAATATCTTCGTTTGTTATTGTTTTCAATCGAGTTTTTAACGTGGAAACCTATACCACGTGGTATTTATTCTTCGAGATAGCGACTTTTGGCCTATATTATCGTATACTCTAATCGCATATTTTACTCCCGATAACACTGCTTACGATCCAAGTTTACTTGATTTAAAAAAAAAAAAAAAAAAAAAAATTTGTTACCCATGATTTCTGGTGATTTATTTTTTTTCACCAGACCACAATCGACCTCACGAAATGTTTGTTCTCAAAACGTCAACTCTTTATTTATACCATCGATCTCAAGAAAAAATAATTTGGAGAAAAATAATTTGTTACCGATGTTTCCTGGTGATTTTTAAAATTTTCTCCAGACCAAAATCGACCTCACGAAATGTTTATTTGCAAACACCATCGATCTTAAGTCTCGTATTCTGAAATTTTATTTTACTGAAAAAAAAACTTCCGTGGCAAAGAAAAATTAGCCCAAACAGCAGGATCTTTATTCTTTACTGACCGTCGTAAAATCCACTTTCTCCGACTGTCTTACGATGAACCATAAATTAAGAAATACCAGCGTTTCATACCAATGTTAGCCGGAAACTCTAAAAACATAATAACACCGCATTCAAATAATTTCAGGTCTCTTAAAAACACAACAAAAATTAAATCCTTTTCATTATTTATCCAGCGATCGACTTGTGAATTAAAATTCAGGTCGAGTGTATAAAATGAGTTGGCAAAAGACAGACAAAGGCGGTGGGTGACCCGAATGAAACCCGCGAAAATCGCGTCGGCGTGGAGCCCACAAACGATCGGTGGGTCCCGAAGCAGGCAGGTTAATATTTGGGCCGTTGTGGCATGTGGGCCGTTTCAGGGCCGCCGGCAGTGTGTCAGGGGCCTCCTCGGCGTATTCAGCCGACGAGCCGGGTGCGCGGATCGGCTCGAGAAAGTGGTCCACGTGTTTGTCTGTGCGCAGGAAGCCACGAAACCGTTTGAGGTTTCCCATAGTCGCTGTACGAATGTTTCCCGGGATGATAATGGCGACTGCAGCAAAAAAAAAAAAAAAAACCATTAGACGAGCCCGGTGGAACGCTTTGGTATTTACCAGCGAAATTAATTTCGCTTTGGTATTTACCGCAGCCCCTAATTCACCATAAACCATTTAAACTGCAATCGAACGGTGAGCAATTTTCCAGCGCCATCGAACTTTGGGCTTGGATAATTTTTTCTTGCGTCACTTATGCGAGAAGCGCGTTAAAATTGTACGGAGGAAAATTGAGCAAAAAATTATCGAGCTGCATATAATGGGAATCGGTAAATGCCAACGGCGATTCGGTTAGTTGCTGCTGCCCTGTAATATATAAATATCATATAAATATGTATATATAAATCTTGGCATCTGCCGCAGTGTAATAGAAAATAATAATGCACCGAGAATTTCGCTTGCCTGTAATATTATTAACGATCATGACGACGTTGAACCGACTTGCGAAATAATACGCGGGACAATGTCGATTACGAAAAATACGTCGAAGTCTCCGTTGGTCGTCGTCTTCTTCTTTCCCCGTGTGGAGAAAAATACGTCGAAGTCCATGTAGTCCTCGTCTTCTTCTTTCTACGTGCGCGGAAAAAAAAAAAAAAAAAAAAAATTGTGCTCGCCCCATGCAGCCGAGTTGCAGGTGCAGCGGGACGCGACGCGTCGTCATCGCGACCTACAAGGTGATCCTCGATCGTGGCATCCTTCGTGCGATCGTTCGCGGGGGGCATCGACGTCCGGACTTGGCCGGCGCAACGCGACGAGTCGCGAGGAATTTATATGGAATTAGTCGTTATTCGTGACTCGGTCGGAGATTCGATTTCACCAGCGACCGACGGACCGATCGATGTGTCGATCTGTTTACGACGTCGACTCGAGACAAAGTCGGTAACGAGCTGTAAGAAAAGGGGACAGTGGAAGAAGAAAAAAAAAAAAAATGTGGCGAAATGTTCCATCGGTAAGAAAACGAGGGGAATAAAAGTTATTATTACGCTTTAGCAGTGCAACGACCTCGAACTTCCGTCATCGGGTAATTACGATAATAATAATGAGAAAACGCTGGGGGTTATAGATACTCGTCGAGCGGCCAGGTTTACCGGGAGAAATTGCTCATTTCCCGTGGCAGTGGAAACGAAAGTCCGCGGTCATCGATACATTTATATCGCGAAGTGGGTATAAGTTGTATATTTGTGTAACGTAACGAGATGATAAGGAATTGGTGCACAGGTGGCTGTCCCAGTGATTTTATAAAGAATTTCTCTGGTACAAAATTTCACAACTAGCTGACTGTCATGGCTTACTTATCACTATCACTCTATAATTGTCATGGCTTACTTATCATAATCACTCTATAATCTCTATATCTTATTCGTTCTTGAACTTTCAGAAAATATTTACTTATAGAGATTTTTGGCCTATATCGTCAGACTCAAGTCGTGAGTTTCAGAGAACGTGAGTTTCAGAGAATATTTCGAACACTTCTCAACGGGATAAAAATCTGAAAAAAAAAAATTAAGCACGTTGTAGGTACCGAAACGATTGATTTTGAATAATAATAATTCCAAAATGTTATTAACAAATAAATGAAAAATGAATTGTTCGACAATTTATCTGATCACCCAACGTTTTTTTCTGATGAAAATTATTCTTTCATTTTTCTGAATACGTATGCATTTTTTCAGAATTTTGTCTAATTTTTCAAAATTGCGTTTTTTTTCAAGAAAAATCACTGTCCATTCACTGGTCGATTCACCCTATTTGACCCCTGAAAAAAACTATTTTCAACCCATTTTTTCATTATTAAAAAATATATTTAAAAAAAATTCGACACACGTTTCGCCAGAAATCATATAAATTGCTCGTTTAACGTGGGAATGGAAACGAAAGTCCGCGATCATCGATACATTTATATCGCGAAGAGAATATACGTTATATTTGCGTAATAACGCAACGCGATGATACAGACTTGATGCACACGTGGCTGTCCCAGCGATTTTAAAGGATTTCTCTGGGCCAAAATTCCATAAATAGCTCACTTCGGCCTTCACTATTTTTTTTATCACTCTCTCTTCGGCGTTCTCGAATTTCTAGAAAAAATACTCGTCAACACAGATATCTGCAGGAGCGACGAATTTCTCGTTGGAGTGTCGACGCGATTGCCTCGTGTACCTGTCGCGTCCTCGACCGGTGGCCACGCAGTAGGACACATTTGCATAGATCAGCGAGAAGACACTTCCCGACATTATCTCAATGGCCCCCCCTCGGTTACTCGCCGAATAAATTGGACTCGTAATAATAAATTTATGTCCCCGGTATGTTTTATCTCGATTTATCGACACAGCCGAGCGCTGCTGCTCGCTGATTTATTCACGCGCTAATTAATCGTCGGACTGCGGCTGTAAATTGAAACTCCGGTCAGTGCGAGATTATTAATTTTGTCAGGTTACATCCGAAAGGTTGGAGCCTCGCTGAGCTTACGGATGATTTTGATGCCTATTTTAAAAATAAAAATAAAAAATAGAAATTGGATAATTTATTTTTTTCTTTTTTTTCGATCACTTTAGCTACTCTCACTTTTACCGGTTCCAGTTTTTTTCCATATACTTTCAAACTGCTAATTTTTTTCTATCTTTATTATCAGCAACTCCACCTCAACCCCTCGGCTTCAGTTTTGAGGTGTGTCCGAAATCATCGCCACCAGATGGAAATTATTGTTGCTCAAACTAGGAGCCACTTCCAAATTTCCACTTTTGTCAGGTGTTCACCGAAAAGTTGGACCCTCGCAGAATTCACGGGTGATTTTGGTGCCTAACAAAAAGATTTAAAAAAAATGAAATTCATTCGCTTTCAAATTGTCAACTTGCTTCTATCTTTATCATCAACCACTTCACTGCAAACTCAACCTCTCGGATTCAGTTCCGAAGTGTTTTAAAAAAAGCGACATTTCCACTTTTGTCATGATTGAAAAATTGAACCCTTACAGAGTTCATAGATGATTTTGATGCCTAATAAAAATAAAAATAAAATAAAAATGAAATTCATTATTTTTCAAATTGCCTAAATCGTCTTCATCTTTAACATCGACCACTTCGTAACTCAACCTCTCGTATTCAGTTTCGAGGTGTCTTCGAGGTCATCGGCCGCCAGGTGGAAATTATCGTTTCTGAAACTGGGACATTTCCACTTTTATCATGATTGAAAAATTGAACCCTTACAGAGTTCATGGATAATTTTGATGCCTAATAAAAAATAAAAAAATGAAATTCATTATTTTTCAAATTGCCTAAATCGTCTTCATCTTTAGCATCGACCACTTCGCCCCTCAACCTCTCATATTCAGTTCCGAACTGTCTTCGAGGTCATCGGCCACCAGGTGGAAATGATCGTTCCTGGAGGCTACTGGGTCACTTTGACTCGGGTTACCCGCCGCAGGTCGCTTAACCAGAGACCCTGACGAACGGCTGCACCGCAAAAACCCCGCGGCGATCGTAATTGTCTCTCGAAGAATCCCGGAACTACTCCAGTTCCCGTCATTTCTACTTCCCGCAACGGTATCCATCACGAGCGGCAATCGCCGCGACGCCGGATCGTTCGGTCACTCAGCGATGCAGAGTCGCGCGTCCGTAATTCGTCGTAATCGCCAAGCGTTAAATTTCTTCTTCTTCTTCTTTTTTTTTTTCGAGAACGCCAGTTAGAAAGTGCAACCGACGTGCGGTACACGTCTCGCATCCCCGCAGCGTTAAATTCGCGTGCGCCGAGGCGACGACACGTACGCAGCGCGCCGCTCGCTGAAGGCATCAAGGCGGCTGCGCGCGCGCAGGAATGGAAACGAAGAAGCTGCGCGCGCGCGAGTCGAGTGCATCGCGCTCTCGCGGTTGTTCCGAGAAAAGAGAAATGACCCGTGGAGACGCGACGACGAATAGCCGAGAGGCATTATAGCGCTTACAGAGTGCAACGTATACTATATACGTGATGCGGCGTCGCTCGCTGGAGACGCGCGAACGCCCAAGTTCAAGCGACAAGGACGCTTTCACGCGTGCGCGCAGCCTTCGACGTGCGCGACACACACACACGACGCGAGAGAAAAAGTTTCGTTGGTTCAATGAAATTTCCTTAAAATCTCAACCTATGAAACATTCCTTTGACGTCAATGAAATAATATCCTTTAAGTTGATATTGTATTGTCTTTGAATAATCTCATCGACCAAATTATACATATTTCGTGCACTGCACCAAACAATTTATTTCCTGCACTGGGACCGAGGCCCCTTGAGAGCACCGTGCGAGAAACAATACATGCACATTACAAAAAACAAAAATTATAAGCAAAACAAAAAAGCGCGTCGCAAAAATAAACAAAATCTTAAATCTACCTTAATATTAAATCTGAACTAAAAATTAGAACTAAGAATTAATAAAACACCATGGGTACGTACCATAGTAGGGGAAGCCGGGGTAAAATGGGCCTCTGGGGTAAAACGGGCCCTCTTTTTTTTATCATCGAAAAAAAAAAAAAAAAAAAAATTAGTTTTGGGCTTCTAAGTTTCTAAGTTTTGAGGCTTCTTTCTTCGTTAAAACTTTTTTTCCCGCCGTCCTCCATGATTTTTTTTATTCGCGGGCTTCTTCGGCAACAGTTTTTTTTCTCCATCAATTCTCGCCTGTACGGCGAATCCGTCACTACTGTAATGCGCTTTTGTGTTATATTTTAGTAAAAGACCCAAATAATCAACACTCATGCCGATCGGTAGCGTTTTGTGTACTAACTCATATTTGTGCCGAATTCTGAGGGGGGCCCGTTTTACCCCGGAATTTTTTTTTGCCGACGCTCAAAATTGACGATTGATGTGGGACTTTTTAGTGACAAGCAATAAAAAAACACTTTGGGTTTTCTCATAGAGCCATTTTTTGCTTGGGGCCCATTTTACCCCAGTCTCCCCTACTTAGATACTGTTAACCAATAATTTATAGATGGTTTGAAAAATTATTATTTTCTTGATTTGTCTTGACTTGACCATAACATACAGCACGATGCGTCGCTGCGTGTAACCAACGACGCAGCCCTCACCAACTCCACCGATATTTTGTATACAACGAGGCGCGCATCTTCCCGAGGAATATGAGCGCGACACTCGGGAGAGAAAAAAAAAAAATAAAAAAAAGGCCTTTAACTGGAAGCTTCGCTCTTTTCACCAACGACGCACGATCCTAATCTCCGTCGTCGTGGCCGTTAAAGCGCTTATAGGGTTGAGGAGTTAGTGTCCGAGCGAGCGAGCGAGAGAGGATAAAATATGAAAGCAGCGCACCTACGCGACGGTCGTTGTCGTACGTCGCCCGGTGTATCGCGACCCCCGGGAGGAACGGGCGGCGGGGACGAACAAAAACGAGGCACTGAACGTCGAGGATAAAGAGGCGGGAACTTAAATTCGTTTATCTGTAACGCGTTGCCCGGGATACGGGGGTCTTATGAAGGGAAACGGAGGCGAGGAGGGGGACAAAATATATAGTTACGAGACACATCGAGGAGGGATTTACGATGACGAGATCGCGGGGTCGAAGCACCGAATGGTCTGTATAAACAATGAGCCGTTGTTGGGTGGTATTAATGTTCGCAGCTCACATGAGATTCACTGTTCAGTGAAAGCTGCGAGTTTTTTTTTATTTGATAGTCGTGTATATAGCGATTTTAGGATTTTTCCGGCACGCCCGGTTGCGTCTGGTAATTTTCGTAATAATTCGGGAGACTGAGGGTTACGAGGGGTTGGGACTTTTTGGTGTGAGAGATTCTATGGGTCGTCGGGAATGTTGGGATGATGGGGAATGCGGTACGAATTATGTGGTATTAATATATGTGTAGTGTTAATACACAGGGTGATTCAGAATGATTTATCAATTTTTTTGTCAGTCATAAATGATCTTAAGAAAAGTTACTTGGCAGTATTTGAAAATTAAAGCACTGTAAATTCGTATAAATGGACCAATCGGACACGCTCACTTATTACATTTTGTAATATTTATTATTAAATAACTATTGCCATTGTTTTATTGCATCGTTTGAAAAATAAAATTGCAATGATCATGATCAGTTTTTAATAATCATTTTAGATCTGAATAAATGAATGAATCAAAGTATCCTGTTTATGTTGCATTGCGAAACCTAGAAGTACCTGATAGAATTTATCAAAATTTATAAAAAAATTATAAAAACATCATACAAGCATCATAAAAAAATTTAAATAAATTTTCTTTAATATAAATAAATTTTCATACAAGCATCATAAGAAAATTTATTTAAATTTTTTTATGATGCTTGTAATTAAACAAATACTGCTGATGTTTAAAAAATCGCCGACATAATTAATTAAATCTCATTCTAAATCACCCTGTATGTATAGTGTACACACATACACAGCCATATATACTTCAACACACACGACAACGAACGGCGTGTTTTTTTTATTCGAACATCACATCGCGATTACGAGATTTTTCCGGCGTGCGGGTGCGTCTGGTAAATTTTGCAATAATTCGGGAGACTTGGACGGTTTATGAGAAATTAAGAGGCTTCGATCTGAGAAATTCAATTGATCCTCGGAAATGTTGGGATGATGAGAAACGCTTTACGAATGCTGTGTTAATATATATATTTTTTTTTTAATATATAAAAAAAGTTAATATATATATATTTCTTTATATATAAAAAAAGTTAATATATATTTTTTTTTATATATAAAAAAGTTAATATATATATTTTTTTATATATAAAAAAAGTTAATATATATATATTTCTTTATACACACATATACAACAATATAAATATATACACAGCCGCCGTACTACGTAGTTCAGTACGCACGATACAATGAAGAGGGACCGAGGCAACGAAAACAGGGGCTCCCACGCTCGAAGATTCAGGTTCTACCCGGGAGGAGAAAGTGCTGCGCGTCGTATTATACCGACTACACGTACCGCAACTACCACACGGCCGCGAGAGGAGGAACCGGCGGCGGTGATGCGCGCTGGCCCTGAAGTTACCGGCCCGCAGGAATGTATGTTAATGACCCGTCGAGAGTATAACTAACCGGCGGCGGGTCGCCGCGCTGGAAACTCCATCCCGCCTGCTTCTTTCCCGCGCGTCCCGCGCGCGCGCGCGCGCGCTCGATCGAGCGTACGCCCAAGTTCGAGGTTCCAATCAAGATCGTTCACCTCCGATGTACCTCCCGTTTTCTCCCGAACGTTTCACGCGCCTCCGCGCCCGGAAATCTTCACGAAAGTTCGACTTCGAGCGCGGCGGAATTTTTTAACGGGAGGCAAAACAGATTTTTTTTTGTACGAGAGGAAATTAATTGGCTGAAACAGCCGGACGATTGTTAGGTAATTTTGGACCGAGCGTTTGTGTGTTTGGTTTTAGAATCGGCGCGGGGAGAGAAAAATACAATAAATTTTTGTATTGTATTTTAGAATACAAATAGAATACAATTTTTGGTAATTTAATTGCGCATTTCTTGATGAAAGTTCGGCTGTTTTAATCGCACCGGATTTTTTTCTAGAGAAGGCAACAGATTTTATTTTATCCGAGAGTAAATTAATTGGCTGGAACAGCCGGACGATTGTTAGATGATTTTGGACCGAGCTTCTGTGTCTTTGGTTTTAGAATCGGCGCGGGGAGAGAAAAATACAATAAATTTTTGTATTGCATTTTAGAATACAAATAGAATACAATTTTTGGTAATTTAATTGCGCATTTCTGGATGAAAGTTCGGTTGTTTTAATCGCGCCGGATTTTTTTCTAGAGAAGGCAACAGATTTTTTTTATCCGAGAGTAAATTAATTGGCTGGAACAGCCGGACGATTGTTAGATGATTTTGGACCGAGCTTCTGTGTGTTTGGTTTTAGGATCGGCGCGGGAAGAAAAAATATAGAATACAATTTTTGGTAATTTGATTGAACATTTTTGGATGAAAGTTCGGCGGTTTTAATCGCGCCGAATTGTTTTCTAGAGAAGGCAACTGATTTTTTTTATCCGAGAGCAAATTAATTGGCTGGAACAGCCGGACGATTGTTAGGTAATTTTTGGACCGAGCGTCTGTGTGTTTGGTTTTAAGATCGGCGCGGGGAGAGAAAAATATAGAATACAATTTTTGGTAATTTAATTGCGTATTTCTCGACGAAAGTTCGGCTGTTTTAATCGCGGTGGATTTTTTTTCTAGAGAAGGCAACAGATTTTTTTTATCTGAGAGTAAATTAAGAAGCTGAAACAGTCCAACGACTGTTAGGTAATTTTAGATCGTGGAGCAGCATTCGTTCGGTTCTGAGATCGTCGCGCGGGTGAGAAAAATACAGATTTCTTGTTTGGCGATTTGATTGCAATTTGCGGAAATTGCGCGTTACGCGGAAGTCCCGCGAGGATCGTCGGAATTATTTCCTGACAATTTGTTGATTCGTAATTGCGTAATTAGGAAATTTTCGCTAACCGATAATTCAATGCTCTGCGTTGTAAAACGAATTAATTCGCCTTTGTCTTTTTTCCACAAAGACGCGAAATTTCGTATTACAAAAAAAAAAAAAATCTCCACCAATCAGGCTGCAACGACTGAATTCCTCCGTATTTCCTCCGTTTACAATTTTTTAGCGTTGCAAAACGAATTAATTCGCCTCTGTATTTTTTTCACAAAGACGCGAAATTTCATATTACAAAAAAAAAAAAGTCTCCACCAATCAGGCTGCAACGTTTGAATTCCTCCGCAATTCCTCCATTTACAATTTTTTTGCGTTGTAAAACGAATTAATTCGCCTTTGTCTTTTTTCCACAAAAACGCGAAATTTCGTATTACAAAAAAAAAAAAATAATCTCCACCAATCAGGCTGCAACGTCTGAATTCCTCCGTAATTCCTCCGTTTACAATTTTTTAGCGTTGTAAAACGAATTAATTCGCCTTTATCTTTTTTCCACAAAGATGCGAAATTTCGTATTACAAAAAAAAAAAAAAAAATCTCCACCAATCAGGCTGCAATGTTTGAACTCCTCCGTAATTCCTCCGTTTACAATTTTTTTGCGTTGTAAAACGAATTAATTCGCCTTTGTATTTTTTCCACAAAGACATAGAATTTCGTATTACAAAAAAAAAAAAAAAAAATCTCCACCAATCCGACTGCAACATTTAAATTCCTCCGATGACGAATCGATGCGTCGGTTCGTCACGCACGACCCAAAAGTAATGGTCACGGATGACACCAACAGCCCTCAGTACACATTAAGCCGTATACAATATGCCAAGAATCATCATTGGGTGTTGCATCCTTATCCGGTTGGAATTTCCGAGTGCCCACACAGCCGAAGCTGCTCACTTTCAGGTGTTACAAGAGTCCACAGCGAGAGAGTCGTCGAGGATCCGGGCGACGTCGATCGAGAGTTTCACTCCCTGCACCGTGAGGATCCCGTGATTCATCCTCCTCGTGCCGTAACATTACCGGGCGCCGCCCGTCCGTCCCCGAGTCACGAGGATCGCTCGCGCGCGCGTCACGTGGTGCGGTGAAAAGTCCGCCTGGATGGCGAAGAGAGCCTCGCGGATTTTAAATTGCAAATAGCCCGACTGTACGGCGCACTCTCGTGCATTTCCGTATCCGGTTGCCCGCACATTGTATGCACGAATCGTCGGATCGCAGTTTACGCACGTAAATGTCGGCGACTGTCGTGCAACGTGGGGGCCGTTGTTTTTAAATTAAGCGAAATATAAGAGACGCTCGGTAAAGTCATCGGGAATTCACGAAGCGCCTTCGGCGCAAAGTCACTCTGGTCTTTTTCTCTCTCTCGCTCTCTCGCTTAACGTGCGTGTTCCGAGTTTCCGACACTCAGTGCACTCCGGAATTCCTGCTAGCGAAACGGTTATCTATGGTTTTTACTATTTCCGCGGTGGAAAAAAAGCACTTTCGACTTCGACGCGTCGCGACGGGGACGCGAATTGTGGAATTCGAGAGTTTCGAGGAGGCGACGCGTTGGTTCATCAGGTGACGGATCCACTCAGCGTTGGTTCTTCGATTCACACAGGCTCGATGATATTTCGGTGCCTCCGTTGAGTTGAAGAATTATTTATTTAATTTTTGAAAAAAAAAAAAAAAAAATAGCGTACGTACAACGCAGAAGGAAATTCTCGCTAACGTCCTAATTCCAAATTGGTCACAAAAAATGACAAATCCAACCAGTTCATTTTATTTTAATTTCCCATTAAACCTCAGTGCATCCTCCAAACCTGTAAAAAAAATTTATATTAATATCCACAGTTGCGTATTATTTTTCTAAGACTTGCTTAATAACGGTTAAGTAATATCCAAACATGGTATTATTACATTATGGATGTGAGAAAATACTTCAACAGTATTTTAACACCGAGAATTAAATTCCACATGAGTACAACAAAAATCAATCACGTTCATTAATTTCCTTGTGCATTATGCACGAACAGTCATTAACTAGATCAGGCCCGTAAATTTCATACAACGTATAGTACAAATCTTGTCAAATTTCACAAACATTTCACACAGTCAACATCTCCGCGTGACCAAGACGCAACATTTCCGGAGCTCAATAAACAATTCGACCCCGATGTCCGCTGAAAAGTGACACGAAGTAAAAAAAAAAGCGAAGAAAGCGAGCACGGTGGTTAGAATCAGCAAGGTGGATGCACTCTCGATGCCCCGGAGCGCCGATATCCCGTGTTTCGTAGCGATGCGCTAGTCGCCAGGATTCACTGGCCTCCCGGGGCGTCGCAGTTGCGGAAAGAGAAAGAGATTCCTCCCTCTTTCTCATTCTCGAACAACAAAAGAAAAAAAAAACGCGAAGTCGCGTGCGTCGAGGCGTAGCGCGCGAGTTGCGCGCCCGGCGGGGCCGTCTAGGTCTGAGACGCTCGAGCGCAGCTCGAGCCAAGTGTAAATCGAGCAAATAACGATCGGCTCGTTACGTCTTCTCTTCGTTACCGCAGAATTACGTGTGTTGTTGAATATATATGTATACAGCTCGCGCGCGTTACCCACGCGAGCGCTCAACCGTTACGGTCCCTCACGTATATACATACATTATATCTCTCACGGCTGCGCCGGGTGCTAAGAAGCTTTACGAGATCCTCCGCATGTGCCGGCTCCTTCTGTACCTACGGGAATGCACGAAGACGCGCGAGCTGCGAGCATAGATATACAGGGTGTAATGTAACTACTGTATCAACCGTGGCGCTTAGGTAGATAATGACGAGCTGAGTAAAAAATCATTGGGGTAAAATGTCGTCCGGTCAAAATTGACCGAGTTACAAGGGTTGCAAGTTGAACCAATATGAACCAATGAGAATAGAGATGTAAGATATTGGTCTTCGACACGACTGTGGTGAGGAAACGGTAGGAACAAGGTTAGAAAAAGAGGAGACCATGTTGAGAACAAGGTGAGAACAAGGTGAGAACAAGGTGAGAACAGGGTGAGAACAAGGTGAGAACAAGTTGAGAACAAGGTGAGAACAAAGAAGTTGAGAACAAGGTGAGAACAAGGTGAAAACAAGGTGAAAACAAGGTGAGTACAAGGTGAGAACAAGTTGAGAACAAGTTGAGAACAAGGTGAGAACAAGGTGAGAACAAGGTGAGAACAAGGTGAGAACAAGGTGAGAACAAGGTGAGAACAAGGTGAGAACAAGGTCAGAACAAGGTGAGAACAAGGTGAGAACAAGGTGAGAACAAGGTGAGAACAAGGTGAGAACAAGGTGAGAACAAGGTGAGAATAAGGTGAGAGCTCTATACCTATATCTTCATTCTCATTGGTTCACATTGGTTCAATTTGCAACGCTTGTAACTCGGTCAATTTTGACCGGACGACATTTTACCCCAATGATTTTTTACTCAGCTCTTCATTATCTACCTAAGTGCCACGGTTGATACAATAGTTACGTTACACCCTGTAGATATTTGGTGTCTTCGGGTCTCTGTCGTGCGCGTCTCACACTCGCACCTGCGCCGCACTTTTCCCGCCGCACCTGCGGACTCTGCAGCGCAGTAAACGCGCGACGAGGATCGCGGCTACAGTAAAATTACGCGCGAGGGGTTCACGACTCGCGGAGATTGCGCCCAAAGATCTCGCGAGTCTTCGCAATCTCTGGCGTTGTAACACAGCTCCTTTTTTTTACACTCGCTTCGGTTTTTTTAGCGCCGGCGCGAACGGGACGTAAAGCGAACACCCGGGCGCGTAGATGAATTAAGCTGCGGCACGAAGACTTTTTTTCTAAGCGAGTAAATCAAATTTGGCGAAATTTGATTCATCGCTTTGTGTTTTTTATATGGAGAATATTTGCTAATTTTACGGAGAATTTAAAAATTTGAAAAAATTCATACGTATTTGGAAAAACGAAGGAATCATTTAAACCATTTTTTTATTCATCGATTTGTTAACATTATAGAATTATTATTATGCAAAATGAATCTTTTCAGAATCTTTAAATATTTTCCGATTTTTAAACCATCGAGAAGTATCTGCATTTCTTCCTCATTTTCCTTGAATTTATGCGAAATTAATACTAGACGCAAGGACTACCTTAATATCTTTCCCAGAGACTTTGAAATAGTTGAAGGAAAATGTGTGAGCCGAAAAAACAAACTCATTGTAGGCTAAAAACTCATTGTGCGCTCGACGGTGTTTACCAAACTAACGCGCGAACCACGATAGCGCAACAGTCATAAAATTTGTGAAATTTGATTCACTCGCGCTCTGTACGCGGAAATTTCGTCGGTGTGAAAATAACACAGGGCTCGGCGTGTGATTTTCAGGCGCGAGTTTAATATTTTTCCCAAACCCGTGGCGGGCGGAAACCCGCGAGGTTTCGAAATAGTTGAGCGAAAACGTGCGAGGCGAAAAAAGAAAAAAAAAAAACTCATTGTGTGCTCGCCGCGCGATGTTTACGAAAAGCAGCGCGAAACACGATAGCGCAACATTAGCGCGACGTGTGGCAAAGTTTGAGGAAGAAAGAAGCGGAGAGAGATGTGGAAGCGAAGTGACCCGGTTAGAGTTCAGAGCATCGGTAACAATAGGGATATTTGCCTTAAGAAATTCTTCCGTAACGAGGTATAACGATATACTGTGACTATAGCTAAGTATTCTCGAGTCAGCGCGTCTCTCGCGCCCGGGGGGCATTTGCGAAACGATCGACTCGCCGCGTTTCCGTTTTTCGCCGTCCCCTTCGCGCGGGGGGCACCGAGCGGAAAAGTTGGAGCGTGAAATTGCCGGTCTCGAGTCTTCGCAATCTTTTTTAGGGCCATCTTCTTATTTTTACTCGGAGTTGGGCGCGCGAAGGTTCGAAAAAAAACCCGAGTTAAAATTTCTGGCTTTCGTGGAATCCTTTTTTTGGAGTAGGAAAAGGTTGTATCAGGCTGTATCAAGGGATTGGAGCCTTCGTTCAACCTTAGGACATGGCACATATTACCCATTTGAAGTGAACGAAGGTTAGAGGGAGGCTTAAAACCAAAATCCACAGACCCTCAGATGAATCTCGATAGGCTATAGGGTAGAAGTACCATTTCCCAGAAGTACCATAGAAGTAATTAATTTGAAATATTTGTTTTTTCATATTCGAATGCTGATACCTCGAAAGTATTCATACAAATTGATAAGATCGTCAAGCCCATTTTCCTTTTATTTAACAACATAAGCAATTAAATCGTCTTGAACTTGGTGGCCACAATTGGACCAAAGGTGGCCAAAAACGGCACTTCTATCCTACAGGTTGAAGCGAGAGTCACGGCTCTGCATAGAACCCCCGCAAGTAGCACACTGAGAGAAAAATATAGTATTGGCAACTATAAAGTGACAACCATAAAGTGGCAATTATTTTTTATAGGTACAGCAACTATTTTTCTAGTTATGGTAACTATGACGCAGTTATCATAACTATTAATTAATCACCGTGAACTATAAAAATAATAGCATGAATGAAAATTTGATGATTGCCCCTTTATAGTTACCAGAACTTACACGATTTCTCTGAGTGCAGTTATTACCCATTTTCATTATATTAAGGTTTTTCAGAGGTTCTATATTTCAACTCAAGAAGAAAGAAAAAAAAAAAAAATGAAGGATGCGAGTTGGACCCGATAATTCGAATGTCCGTAAGATACTCAATTTTTCAGAAATTCTCGCAGTCGCGTCACACCCGAAAGCGCGCGAGGCCCGATCGGGCGGCCCGTTAGCGTTAACCGTGAGCGCGCGGCGCGCTCTGCTTCGCTGCAATTACAGTCATAGCCGACGAGTGCACCGCGCGCGTCGCGCGAGCGACGACGGCTGTGTATAGCTGTATATATCTATAGACACGGCTACGCCACGTACCACAGGTAGCGAACTATTTGCGCGGCTGATAAACTCCGGTAAAACACGAACGGTGTAGAACTTTCTCCGATAATGGCTCGACATCTACCAATTTTGCACCCGCGTCATTACCGACGATGTAGCGGCGGCGCTCGGCTCGCTCGTCTCGCCGCGGGCCCCGCGGTGCGCCCTCCTCGTGTTCGGCTCGCAGTCGTACACGGGTTAAAAATGTTTCAACTAGCGGTGGGTATAACGATTGACCGATTGACTTATATACCCCACGACGCCGGGGCGAAATGTCCGCGGCTTTTAAGATAATAACAGGCATTTTGCAGAATTTTAAGGAGTCGCGCTCGACGCTCGCTTGCGGAGGCGAAAAACGCGAATTTATTTGCCGCACGAATAAAATAAGTTGAAGACAAAACGATCGAGGAAGATAAAACATATCCATTTTATTTTACAATTGCAACGAAAAAAATTGTTGGATCGAATAAAATAAATAGAATTAAAATAAAACTACCGAGGAAGCATAAAACATACCCATTTTATTTTACAATTTTTTGCAATGAAAAAAAAATGGTTGGCTCGAACAAAATAAATAGAAGTAAAATAAAACTACCGAGGAAGCACAAAACATACCCATTTTATTTTACAATTTTTTGCAACGTTTTATTTTGCAACGAAAAAAATTGTTGGCTCGATCAAAATAAATAGAAGAAAAATAAAACTACCGAGGAAGCATAAAACATACCCATTTTATTTTACAATTTTTTGCAACGTTTTATTTTGCAACGAAAAAAATTGTTGGCTCGTACAAAATAAATAGAAGTAAAATAAAACTACCGAGGAAGCGTAAAACATAGCCAATTTTTTTAAATAATTCAAACCAGTTTGGTTGTACTGAATACCCCATGGAAATAATGTATATTTGAAAATATATAAGAGATATAGAACTTATGCCCGAAAATATATATAATAAACATATTTTTGTGTTTAAAATATATCTCAGATATATCTCATTAAAAAATATCTGATGGATATATAAAATATAGATAGCGTATATTTGTAGAACTTATGGCCGATATATATAATTGTATATAATTTATATATCTTGAATACACTTTATTTCCATAAGGGATCCAATCGTCGTAAACAAAATGCAACTTCTCACTCTATTTTTTCCGACAGCCGCTTTTCGCGGGAATGTTATGAAAAAAATAGGCGCCTCGTTACCTCAACGGTTGAGCAATGCACCTTTTACTCGCGGACCTTCGGTACACGCAACGAGAACAAAGAGGAAGCGAACAAAAAAAATGAAAAAAAAAAAACGATAATAACAGCCACGTGTTTCTGTAGCCTCCATTGTTGCTGCGGATCATATATTTAGATTTATCGACAGACGGTTTAACCAATACAGCCACCAGTAACCATCGTTGCTGTTCGCAGTTGCGAGATCGAAGTGACCAACCGAAAAAAGCGGGGAAAAAAAAGCCCTCTCCAATTACGCAGCCCCTTCGGCATCCGGTTACCGAGAGCTGCACTCAATTTTTTCGCCTCCGTTTCGACGTGTTTAGGCATTAACACGCCGTTTATTCCAAATCACCTGCAGTCATTCGTTTCTCGTACGCGCAAAACGCATGACGAAACACAGTTGAAACTCCAAAGTGCGTCCGGCACGAAAAAAAAAAAAATGTAAAAATGCGATAAACCCGATACTTTGTTTCCTGCAAGAATTTCCAAGCGCAACGTCGCGCGTTTTCCCCGACAGTTACGATCCGGCTGAGATCATAACTGACGTCAAAGTCAAAATTCAAAATTCCTCTCGGCTCTGCTTCGCCTCTCATCTCCAGAGACAGACAAAAATCCCACCGTCTCTCACGTGTTCATTCGCACGTATAACGGCGGACATGTTGCGCTTATTAATCGAAATCGAACTGACAAAAAAAAAAAAAAAAACCCTCTCCAATTACTCGCAGCTCCTTCAGAATCCGGTTACCGTCGCTCGCTCGAGCTGCACTCAATTATTTCGCACTGCATTTCGACGTGTTTAGGCATTAACACACCGTTATACGCTAAATCATTAAACGACCGATCGCCATTTATTTCTCGCGCGCGCAAAACGCGTGACGAAACCGCCTAAATAACTCTGAAGTACGTCCGGCACGAAATAGTAATTAGCAAAAATACGATAAACCAGATACTTTGTTTCTCATATAAGAAATTCCAAGCCTAACGTCGCGCGTTTTCCCCGCATGGAAAACATGGTTTTGCTATACCTGCAAATCTTTTGTTAAAATAGTGACAACATTGCGTTATCTGCTAGGCTAGCAATTTTTTTTCTCGACTAACATATTTTTTTGCTGGTTTTTTGCTGGACAAACCAATTTTTTTGCTGGTTAATTTGCTGGACAAACCAATTTTTTTGCTGTTTTTTTGCTGGACAAACCAATTTTTTTGCTGTTTTTTGCTGGACAAACCAATTTTTTTGCTGTTTTTTTGCTGGACAAACCAATTTTTTTGCTGTTTTTTTGCTGGACAAACCAATTTTTTTGCTGTTTTTTTGCTGGACAAACCAATTTTTTTGCTGTTTTTTTGCTGGACAAACCAATTTTTTTGCTGTTTTTTTTGCTGAACAAACCAATTTTTGCCAGAACAACAAAATTATTTGCTGGGTTAGCGGATAACGCAATGTTGTCACTATTTTAAAAAAATATTTTCTGGCGTATCAAAACCGTTTTCTCCGTGCGACAGTTATATACGATCCGCCTGCGAGAGATCATAACTGACGCAAAACTCGACGTCAAAGTCGAAATTCCTCAGCTCCATTTGCGGCTCTCATCTCATCCAGAGCGGACATCAGACATCCCACGTGCTCGTCCGCACGTATATAACGACGGCGGACCCGATGCGCTCATTAATAATATTAAACGCGCATATTACAGCGCCTAATACGAGCGTCTGCGTTCGAAACGGGAAGATCGACGGAGAAATTACTCTTCCCGTAGTGGCTCCCACAGGACACGCGGCGCGCGAGAGAGAGAGAGTTACGATCTCGAGCCCCGCGTTATATCGACGCGCCGCGGGTTATGACCCTTTATTTCGTGAATCACACGCTGGAGCATTCGCCGAGAGCCGCTGGATATCGGGAAGCGTTGATCCTCGTCGAAGCCCCCCCTGAAAACCCCCCCTGAAAACCCCCCTTGCTCCCCCCCTTCCCGCTCAGCCCTCTCGCGTGGCTACCTCTCGTTCCACCTGATCTCTCGCCGGTTCAGTGACTCCTGTCTGTCTATTCAAAGTGCCCGCGCTCGCAGTGGGCCAGCGGTGCCTATACAACAGCGGCGTCGGCTCTGTAAAACACACATTTTCTTTTTTTCTTTTCTCCACCTCGTGTTCCTCGTTTTCTCCGCGCCGCTTCTGCTTCCTCACTTCGAGGATCGAGCGGGGCTTGCGACATCGTTTCGAACTCTCAGATTTCTCTCTCTCTCTCTGCGTGGGTTTCCAAGCTTTCCGCCTTCATTTTCGTGTCTTCGTTCTGCGATTTTCTGAGTGCGAGCAACGACGAGCGTCGTCGTAGCTCGACGAACTCACGTCGTTAGGTTTTACGTGTAGACACGGTGGACTGCGGCTCGCCGTATATAGGGGAGACCGGGGTAAAATGGGCCTCCTAAGCAAAAAATGGCTCTATGACAAAACCCAAAGTGATTTTTTTATTTCTTTTCACTAAAAAATTCGATAACAATCATCAATTTTGGGCGTCGGCAAAAAAAAAAAAATTCCGGGGTAAAACGGACCCCCCTCAGAATCCGGGACAAATATGAGTTAGTACACAAAACGCTACCGATCGGCATGAGTGTCGATTATTTGGGTCTTTTACTAAAATGTGACACAAAAGCACATTTCAGTCGTGACGGATTTGCTGTGCAGGCAAGAATTGATGGAGAAAAAAAAACTGTTGCCGAAGAAGCCTGCGGATAAAAAAAACACGGAGGACGGCGAGAAAAAAGTTTTGACAAAAAAAGAAGCCTCAAAATTTACGACGAAGACGTAGCCCATTTTACCCTAATTTTTTTTTCGATGATAAAAAAAAGGGGGGCCCGTTTTACCCCAGAGGCCCCTTTTACCCTAATTTTTTTTTCGATTGTTAAAAAAAGGGGGGCCCGTTTTACCCCAGAGGCCCGTTTTACCCCGGTTTCCCCTCCAGTTCACGATATTCCTCGGGCAGCAGCCCGATTCCTCTTGCAGCTGCAGCTGCAGCAAGGAATCGCGTGTTGCACTCTCGGCTGGTTACTGCGATACCACTGCAACACATACTCCGCGCGTCCGTCGCTGCGTGTAAAGAAAATTCGCTCTTTTCACCGCGCGCTATTTTTACGACGAATTTATGGCTCGAAACATGGAATCCATCTCCGGGTGGTTCGCGCATAGGTGGCACAATAACCGCGTACGTTTTTCTTCCGATGCCGCGTCGCGAGAGTCCTGTGGGAGTGCAACGCCCGCGACTCGCGTAATAATCCTCGCCCTCGCGATGGGTACTTGGGCTTAGGTTTTATTCTCGCGCTGGTCGCGGCGACAGTGATACAAAAAAAAAAAAAAATAAGGGACTTGAAAGTATCGGCGAGATCGTAAATCGATGGAATCATTAGCGTCTCGACTCGTGGGAGGTTTTTAACAGCGCGAAAGAGACGCGAGACGCAAAGGGAGAAAATATTGTCATCTCGGATTATGATTATTTGTTGCGTAATTTTTGGCCTATAATTCTTAGCTGTGGCGTGCTGGAAAAATTAAATTAAAAAATGTTAGTGGATTTAAGTGGCAAATTCTGATGTCACAGTGACAGCTGGTTTATTAATCGTCGGGTGTTCGGAGATTTCGCCGCTATATCTGGCCGATGATTATTAATTTGTCGGTGGATCTTCGCAAAAGGCTCGAGCGTAATTTTCTGCTGAGCAGGAAACGGCTAATGGCTTGACATTTTCCGTGAATGTCTGAGTCCTCGAAAAGGCCGAGCGGCGTGCGAATTATTAAATAAATGTTGCTGATAAAAATGGGGACTGAGCAAAATTATGCAAAACCGAGCAAAAGCCGTGGCTAAAAAATGAAATAAAAAATCTATTAGTGGATTTAAGTGGCAAATTCTGATGTCGCAGTGTCAGCTGCTTCATTGACTGTCGGGTGTTCGGGTATTAAATAAATGTTGCTGATAAAAATGGGGACTGAGCAAAATTATGCAAAACCGAGCAAAAGCCGCGGCAGAAAAATGAAATAAAAAAACTATTAGTGGATTTAAGTGGCAAATTCTGATGTCACAGTGTCAGCTGCTTCATTGACTATCGGGTGTTCGACGATTCTGCCGCTATATCTGGTCGATGATTATTAATTTGCCGATACATTTTCGTAAAAGGCTTGAGCTTAATTTTCTGCCAGGCAGGAAATGGCTAATTGCTTGACATTTTCCGTAAATGTCTGAGTCCTCGAAAAGGGCCGCGAGGCGCGCGAATTATTATAAATAAACGTTGTCGATAAATGGGGACTGAGCAAAATTATGCAAAATCGAGCAAAAGCCGCGGCAGAAAAATGAAATAAAAAAAACGATTAGTGAATTTAAGTGGCAAATTCTGATGTCGCAGTGTCAGCTGCTTCATTGACTGTCGGGTGTTCGGAAATTCTGCCGCTATATCTGGCCGATGATTATTAATTTACCGATACATTTTCGTAAAAGGCTCGAGCTTAATTTTCCGCCAGGCAGGAAACGGCTAATTGCTTAACATTTTTCGTAAATGCCTGAGTCCTCGAAAATTTATTATAAATAAATGTTGTCCATAAAAATAGGGACAGAGCAAAATGATGCAAAACCGAGCAAAAGCCGTGGCTAAAAAATGAAATAAAAAAACGATTAGTGAATTTAAGTGGCAAATTCTGATGTTGCAGTGTCAGTTGATTCATTGACTGTCGGGTGTTCGACGATTCTGCCGCTATATCTGGCCGATGATTATTAATTTGTCGGTGGATCTTCGTAAAAGGCTCGAGCTTAATTTTCCGCCAGGCAGGAAACGGCTAATTGCTTGACATTTTCCGTAAATGTCTGAGTTCTCGTTAAGGGCCGCGCGCGACTCGCGAATTATTATAAATAAATGTTGTCGATAAATGCGGGAACCTCGACGAAAATTATGCAAAACCGAGCGAAAGCCGCCATTTAATTAATTATCGGGTGCTCGCGTCGATCCCGTCGCTATATTTGGCGAATAATTATCGATTTACTACCGACTAATCTCAACGCGACTCCAGAGTATAATTTCGCTATTCTCGCAGCGTCGAATAACAACCACCAATTGCTTGACATTTTTTTTCCAGACCTCGGGTGTCTCGAAAGGGCCGCGTGCAAATTACGGAGTAAACATGTAAGCGACGGGAATGGAGATCGAGAAAAATTATGCAAAACGAAGCGAAAGCTGCGAGAGAGCTGGATCTTCCTCGTGTGTGTCGCGCACGACCCGCGAGCGTCTCGCCTCCGGTCGCCATGGGCGAAGAGGCTCGCGATGATCGAGACCACGTTAACCATCGCGTCTCACACGTCGAGCGGGGAGACGCGAGATGAACGTGTATACAATTTCGTCGATGATTTCTCCGACGAGACCCGCGCGAAGCCGCGTCGCTCGCAACTCGCAGCGGATACAGTAGAACCTCGATTATTCGAACCAATTGGGACCGAGACTAGTTCGGATAATCGAAACGTAATTTTTTTTATCGTAAAAATCGATTTTTACGGGATCGTTTTTACGGGATCGTAAAAAACAATTTTTTTTTACATTTAAACAGTAGATATAGGGGAGACCGGGGTAAAACGGTCCACCTAAGCAAAAAATGGCTCTATGACAAGATCCAAAGTGTTTTTTTTACTGCTTTTCACTAAAAAATTCGATGTCAGTCATCAATTTTGAGCGTCGGCAAAAAAAAAAACGGGCCCCCCTCAGAATCCGGCACTATATGAGTTAGTACAGAAAACGTTACCGATCGGCATGAGTGTTGATTATTTGGGTCTTTTACTAAAATGTGACACAAAAGCACATTTCAGTCGTGACGGATTCGCCGTACAGGCAAGAATTGATGGAGCAAAAACGGTTGCCGTAGAAGTTCACGAATAAAAAAAATCACGGAGGACGGCGGGAAAAAAGTTTTGACGAAGAAAGAAACCTAAAAACTTACGACGGAGACGGGAGTTCATTTTACCCTCATTTTTTTTTTTTTTTTCGATGATCAAAAAAAGGGTGGCCCGTTTTACCCCAGAGGCTCGTTTTACCCCGTCTTCCCCTATATATAAAATTTCTACATTCATATTACGTTCAGAAACTTTCAAATAAACATCTGAAAAACGTTGAATGCTGTTTTGCGTATTCAAGCAACAATGTATCTTTCTCTCCAACGTTCGGATAATTGAACGTTCCGATAAACTAAGTCATCGTTCTTATAATTGAAGGTTCCGATGATCGAGGTTCGCCTGTATACGAATAAGAGAGAAGAAAGTTTTTTCGCCGTGATCGAGAGTGAAGGGACGGGACGAAAAATAAAGAAATCAGGAGGGAAAGAAAGAGTGAGACCATCAAGTCGGTGTGGATGACTCGATCGCGAGGATCCTCGCGGCGCACCTGCGCGCATTCCGATCTACACCTTCCTAGTCGTCTCCTCTCTCCGTGACCTTAAAACGCTACCTCGGGAAGTTCGACACACGGCGAGGCTCACCTCAGCTCACCTTGACCATGATAATGACGCGCCGCATCTCCTCGTCGATCTGATACGTCCGACTGTCTGTCCGTTTGTACGTGTGTGTAAACACAGCGCGGCGCTTCTTCTCCGACAAGAATCTCGGCGCTAGCGTTCTTCACCGGCTAACTTCCTGCTCGCCCGGGGCGTCCTTGAGAAACACGTATTAAGGTACCTGTAGAATTCGTCCGAGTTGCTCCGGGTGAAATCGGATTTCCCTCGTATAAGTCGTTGGCGATCATCGTCGAGTCATCTCATCTCACTCGTTATTTGCTCTTTAAATCATCTCATCTCACTCGTTATTTGCTCTTTAAATCATCTCATCTCACTCGTTATATGCTCTTGAAATCATCTCATCTCACTCATTATTTTTTCTTTTAATCATCTCATCTCACTCGTTATTTGCTCTTTAAATCATCTCATCTCACTCGTTATTTGCTCTTGAAATCATCTCATCTCACTCATTATTTTTTCTTTTAATCATCTCATCTCACTCGTTATTTGCTCTTTAAATCATCTCATCTCACTCATTATTTGCTTTTTAAATCATCTCAAATCTCACTCGTTATTCGCTCTTTGAATATGGTCGAATATGGTTAAATTCTCATTCGCACGTTTATCAGAGTCAGAACTAAAACAGAAGAAGAAGAAGGAGAAGAAAAAATGAAGAATTGGGCCCTGGAATATCAAATTCCCTACAGACCGTAGGCTAACAAAAATATGTATATGCGAAAACATCTTTAGCCGTTCAGGATTTTTTGCCACTTCCCGAGACACTTCTTGAGGACATTTAGTCGAAATTCACTTTTTTCCCTGAGTGGCCGTTACGCATTTTGAGGACATTGCGTCCAAAATTCACTTTTTTCCCTGAGTAGCCGAAATGCTTTTCGAGGACATTTTGACCAAATTTACTTTCTTCCCCGAGTGGCCGTAATACTATGGACATTTTTTTTTTCAGAAAACCCACCCTAAAGATGTTTCCACATAAAAAAGCAACAAGGAGAAAAAGCAGACCTAGTAGTAATACAGAAAATGATCTTAAACTAAATGATGCGATACAAAAGCAGAGATGATGAAAGTTGAGAAGGACATTTTGTCCAAATTCACATTTATATCCCCGAGTGGCCGTAACAATTCTTAAGGACATTTTTTTTTCTTTTTTTTTCAGAAAACCCACCCTTAAGACGTTTTCACATAAAAAAGCAACAAGGAGAAAAATAGAGACCTATAGTAGTAATACAGAAAATGATCTTAAGCTATAAATGAGGCGATACAAAAGCAGGGATGATAAAAGTTGAGAAGGAGAAGAAGAAGAACAAGAAGCCACTCGTCACTCGTCACTCGTCACTCCTCGCTCGTTTACCGATGACATTTCCGACTGCCAACGACATATATATTTCCAGACACAACACATTCGCCACAGGCAAACGCAGCGAACGCGGCCCCGCGATTGTAGTTGCGGAGGGCGCGCGCTAATTAGGTCGAACGCGAGGAACTCATTATCGGACCGTCTCGTGCATCGCCGGACGATTGCGATGTTGGCTCCTGCGGTATAATAACGAAAACCGAAATGTCACTAACACACAGAGCGAGAGAGAGAGAGAGAGAGCGAGCTGTGTCGCATCCCCCGGGTGATTCAAACCGCAAACCTTTCGCCCGCGCGTTCCATTTGCGCTATGACGTTCCCCGCCCGCCCCGGCCGAGCTTACGTTTCCGATAATCAGGGTAAATCCCAGCGCCCGGACGATCAACTCTTGCGCCGGGAGAAATGAATTTCGCCACCCCCGCTCTGTATTATTTATATATATATCGCCCGCGCGTTCGGCCGGCGCGTCATTGAATTACAAAATAATTTTCCGCGTCGATTTTGCGCTCTGCGGCCGCGCGGCAACGAAATTGCGATTTTATCGGACGCGCCGCGTCGACGCGCGCGAGGAAAACGTTTGAAAAATTATTTTCGCAAATCCTGGGCCAGTGCGAGTCGATCAGCGAAATGGTGGATTTGTTTGTCGGGCACCCGGGTGAAGAGACCTTTTGATCCGACGGTCGCGTTGTTGGCGTTTGGACTTTATTATCGCGAATCTCCGCGAGTCGTAAAATAATTTATTTTGTGATCGCGAAACGAATTAACTAATAATTTATTCCATAAGACCTGAAGGGCAAACAATTTTATTTGAAAAAAAAAAAAAAAAAAAATACATAAACAAAAAAAAAGTATAAATTGAGCACATTTTTTCCCGATTAATCGCAATTTTGCTGTCGTTTTTCAATTGCTAATTCAATCACAATTTTGGCAGTCAATGAAACGACAACATAATTAAAAAAAAAAAAAAAAAAAAAAAAAATCCTGCAGTTCCGCCGCGCAGTATCGAGTTGACAGGATTGACCAGGACTGACCAGACGCTTTTCTTGCGTATCGCGAACGGGCGGGACGAACACATTAATCACAGCTCCAACTTAAAAAAAAATATATATATATATATATATATAAACAAAAAATGTATAAATTGAGCAATTTTTCCCCGATTAATCGCGATTTTGATAATGCTTTTCAATTCCTAATTCAATCACAATTTAGGCAGTCAATGAAACGACAAAATAATTAGAAAAAAAATCCTGCAGTTCCTCCACGCAGTATCGAGTTGACAGGATTGACCAGGACGGACCAGACGCTTTTCTTGCGTATTGCGAACGGGCGGGACGAAAACATTAAACCCAGCTCCAACTTACAAAAAAAAATATATATAAACAAAAAATGTATAAATTGAGCAATTTCTTCCCAATTAATGGCGATTTTGCTGTCGCTTTTTAATCCCTAATTCAATCACAATTTAGGCAGTCAATGAAACGACAAAATAATTCGAAAAAAAAATCCTGCAGTTCCTCCACGCAGTATCGAGTTGACAGGATTGACCAGGACTGACCAGAAGCTTTTCTTGCGTATCGCGAACGGGCGGGACGAAAACGTTAATCACGGCTCCAACGTCGTTCCGAGGGTAGCGGAAAAGGACTTCGTAAAGTGGGACGGGTGAATTTTCGTGCGGCACATTTCCCTATAGTCTCTCGATTGTGTTGGCCGTATAGCTGCGCGCGGCGGGGGCGAAATCCACGAGCGTCGAGCGTCGACTATAGGTAGGCAAATGCGAGTTAGCTGCGTACCCCGAATAACGCTGTTTACGGGTCCCTCGTTATTTCAAACAGGGGGGGAGGGGGGGGGGGAGGGGGCGGCGCGGCCTATGGCCGAAAGTACGCCAAGGTAGTGGACGCTCGGCCGGTCGCCCGCACGAGCGGACCAAAGCTAAACCGTCACGGGCAGCGCTTAAGCGCTGAATTATTGATGCCGCTTTAATGGATCTGCACGTTGCACGGGGGGCAGCAGCAGCAGCAGCAGCAGCAGCAGCAGCAGCAGCAGCAGCAGCAGCACCGCAGCTCGGTTGTTCCCAAATGCAACTGCATCAGGTATGCACGGGCGTGAAGTGCAACCCGGCCGATTTGTCGCTCCTATTGCTGCCGTTGCTGCTGCTGTTGCTGCTGCTGCTGCTGCTGCTGCTTCTCGTATATGTACGCTCGTAGTTTGTGGTTGGCCGTGTATGAACTCGCAATGTTCGGCTGTACATGCGGAATGACAATGTCACTACTAATCTTATATATATTTTGGAAAGTTGTTTGTCTGTTTGTCTGTCCCAGCCCCCTTAATTAAATAAATTAAAAAAAAATTAATTAAATAAAAATAATAAATTCTGTTCGTTATAGAGTTTTCTCTCGAACACAAAAAGAAAACGCAGGTTTGGTCGATTGAAAAAAGTAACCTTGATTTGCTTCTCGTATATGTACGCTCGTAGTTTGTGGTTGGCCGTGTATGAACTCGCAATGTTCGGCTGTACACGCGGAATGACAATGTCACTACTAATCTTATATATATTTCGGAAAGTTGTTTGTCTGTTTGTCTGTCCCAGCCCCCTTAATTAATTAATTAAATAAATAAATAAATAAAAATATTTATATAAAAAATATAATTAAATAAAACAAATAAAGTAAATAAAAATAATAAATACTGTTCGTTATAGAGTTTTCTCTCGAACGCAAAAAGAAAACCCAGGTTTGGTCGATTGAAAAAAAGTAACCTCGATTTTATCGGAGTGACGAAATTTCGAAAAAAGTGAAAAATCATTTTTTGCATTTTTCACATCGAATTTTGTATTTTTCGGGCAATCAACCGTGCTTTTCGGAATTAGCGGGACATTTCCCATCGGATAGGGTCTTCAAACTTTACGAAATCGCAAATTTTCCTTTCTCGATTTCGTAAAGTTTCAACGTTAATTAACGGAAAATATTAATGTTTTTATGAATATTTATTATTAATTATTTTTACATGCAGCTTGCACGGTATTAACGCAACAATTGTTAATTTTATTCGCGCTGTTTGTTCTTTCACGTGTACGAAATATTGACATGTCTACGCAATAATATTGCATTTTTAATGAATCTTTATTATTTATTATTTTTACGTGCACCTTGCACGGAATTAACGAGATAATTATTTATCGCACTCGCGTTATTTGTGGCTTCTCCCACGGATGCAATATTAACATTATTTACCCGCAATATTATTTCGATCAAATTCTTTAAATCAAATTTATAGTAATTATTTTGACGTGTGCTCGAAATTAATGACGTAATTATAGCTTTACTCGGGCATGATTCGTCGGTTCCCCGTGAAATTGGTTTGATTGCACCGATCGTCCTTTCGCTCTCCGGCCGGCATTATTCGCGAGGACCACGTAGGCGGATGCTGCACTCCCGACGCATTGATTCGGGATCAACTGCACGTCCGGCGCGCGCCGAGTCCGTCACCGGGACGCCTCGCGTTTAATCCCGACGGAAGCCGCGCTCAGGGGCATCGGCAGTATCTTAATCTAGCCCCGGCGCCTGCGAGGATCGATCCAATCGCACGAGGCGCGGCAATATCGTCATGAATAATTGGCCCCCCCCCCCCGAATTTCCGGTGGATTAATCGAAAATCCGGATAGTCCCATTTATCGCGCTCGCGCGCGTCTCGTAAACACACGAATTTTACCCTTAATAACAGTCACGAGAATTTTCAATCATCGAATCCGCCTCCGAGCGTCTTCGGTCCTTCCTAACTCACGTGCCCCGAGGGTCGAGTTTTCTTCACGCATTCCTCGAGAGTCTCGAGATCTTTTTTTTTCCAACGATATTAATCACCCTTTTCCCCCGGCCATCAACTTTCGTTAGCCACGCGGTGTCTCGTTGGTCGAACCCGGAATTCTCGCTTCCGAGGATTCGTGAGTAGGACTCACCTGAATATCTCACGCGATGCACTGAGAGACGTCGTAATAGTTCGGAGTCACGTGACGCTAGTTTCACGATTCCCAATGGACCCCCCTTTTTCCCTCCCCCCTCCCAAAAAAAAGTGAAAAGAAAAAAACAGGATTAATTCACGCGCAAGAAATTCCATGGAAGCTCCATCTCGTCTATTCCCAATGAAGCCCCCTCTGCCCCCTCGAACGTAACAAAAAGTGAAAAGAGAAAAAATAAAAAATAAACAGGATTAATTCACGCGCAAGAAATTCCACGGAGAGTCCAGCCGGTCTATTCCCAATGAAGCCCCCTCTGCCCCCCTCGACCGTGACAAAAAGTGAAAAGAAAAAAAAAATAAACAGGATTAATTCACGCGCACGAAATTCCACGGAGGGTTCATCTCGTCTATTCCCAATGAAGCCCCCTCTGCCCCCCTCGACCATGACAAAAAGTGAAAAGAAAAAAATAAAATAAGCAGGATTAATTCACGTGCAAGAAATTCCACGGAGGGTCCATCTCGTCTATTCCCAATGAAGCCCCCTCTGCCCCCTCGACCGTAACAAAAATTGAAAACAAAAATAAATAAATAAATAAATAAACAGGATTAATTCACGCGCAAGAAATTCCACGGAGGGTCCAGCCCGTCTATTCCCAATGAAGCCCCCTCTGCCCCCCTCGACCGTAACAAAAAGCGAAAGAAAAAAAAATATATATATACAGGATTAATTCACGCGCAAGAAATTCCACGAAGGGTCCAGCCCGTCTATTCCCAATGAAGCCCCCTCTGCCCCCCTCGACCGTAACAAAAAGTGAAAAGAAAAAAAAGCAAAAAAAAAACAACATTAATTCACGCCCGAGAAATACACGCAGGGTTCGAGCAACGTGTGGTTCCCCTCCTAAGCGACTCGCGCTCGTGCGGACGAGCGCATCTTCGACATCCGAATAGGCAACACGAGCTCTCAGCGGGCTTCCCGGATCGCCGGCAGCCTACTTTCTCCGCAAAGAGAATTTTTAAAAGCGATGTGTGAGGAGAGCAGGACCTCCTACTCCGTGCGCGAAGCCTTTTCCCCCCTTTTCTTTCCCCCCCCCCTCGCCCCCCCGCGTGCCCCTTTTTCGTTCGCTACCTTATGCGCCACGTACTTGGCTGCCGCGATGACGTCGCGCTCGGCTCTCCGTTCCGTCCGTCCTGCTTCCTCAGCAGCGCAGCGCACTCGATCCCCGTTCGCCGCCGCCGCGCTCGAGGCTGCCTCTTTCTCTTTCTCTATCTCCCCCGATTCCACCTGGCGTCAACCGGCAGCCTCATCGCGCCCGGGACACGGCTACACGGCTACACGGGCCGCGACCGCCGTCACACGCGCCCCGCCGAGTCTATATAAGCCGAGGACGATCACGAGGCACAGCATTTTTTGAGTGAGTCGCCAGCACGCGAGCGACGGACCAGCGTTTGGACGAGAACAGCGAAGCGCGCGTGGAGTGTCTCACGTCGTGATGGTGCACGGGACATAAGATATTTTTTTTTTTTTTAGTTTCGAACACAATCGATCCGGAATAATCGATTCGGCCGAATATTTCATCGAATTTAAGCACCGTATAGTGTTTTTTAAATTGTTTATTTAAAAAAATAAAAAAATAAAAATAAAAAAACGTCGTAGTGTGCAGTGTGAGCTCGATACGAGCTGCAAGTGCCATGGCTAATTATAAGGTAGGTGTGACATCGATAAATGGTGTGATGACTAAAATTCTAATCGTTCGTAACGGAAATCCCTTCGCGAGTGATAAATTATATATCTATGCGATCGTTTGCGGATTGCAAAAAAAATAAAAATAAAAAAAATTGCGCGGGGTTTGCGGAAGGATTGTTAATGGAGTTTGCAGAAGGAATATTATATGGGAGTCAATTGCCGCCTCGGGGCGCGGTTGATTTGACGGCCACGTGCAATCACAGCGGCGCTAATTCGAATATAGCGCGCCGCGGGACTTCAGTCGTGTTGTGCGCGACGTGCGCTGCGTATATTTATATGCAGACCGGCGAATAAATCGCGGGTCTAATAAGGGACCGGGCGAGCGTGGGGCAAACGAGTACGTAGCATGCATTACCGATAATTCCGGTCCGACGACGACGACGACGATTCCGGGCAAGAGATTAAGTAATTGCCGGGTTCCACTATCGGACGGTGGTCTCGTCTCGGCATTGGACCGGCCCGGTGCTAATCCCCGCACGATGTTCATTCGCTTTGCTCTCCAGACACCCCCCCCACTCACCCTTCTCTTACTCTTTCGTCCTTTTGCTCGCACCCGACGCAATCTCCACAATTTCTCGCTGCGGTGTCTCCGAATTTTCACCGTTAACCGAGATCGTCGGACGTCCCGTGTGATATCTGTAATTTCTTCGCGTATCCTGTAATCCTCGTTTCCGGAATTCTGGTATTCCACGGAAGGAACGGAATTGAATAACAATTGCGGTTTCGCTTTCATTCCCATTTTTTGTGCATTCGAACAAAAAAAAAGTGTGAAAAATGGATAAAACGGTTTCTTGGAAATCCCATTTTTTTGCGTTCGAACAAAAAATGTGAAAAATGGGACAAAAATACTTTCTCATAAATCCCATTTTTTTACGTTCCATAAAAAAAGTGAAAAATGGAAAAAAAAAACTTTCTCATAAATCCCATTTTTTTACGTTCGATAAAAAAGTGAAAAATGAAAGAAAAAAAAAAACTTTCTCATAAATCCCATTTTTTTACGTTCGATAAAAAAGTGAAAAATGAAAGAAAAAAAAACTTTCTCATAAATCCCATTTTTTCTGCATTCGAATAAAAAAAAATGTGAAAAATGGGAAAAACACTTTCTCATAAATCCCATTTTTTTGCGTTCGAACAAAAAAAGTGAAAAATGGAAAAAACACTTTCACTCAAATCTAATTTTTTTGCGTTCGAACAAAAAAAAATGGAAGAATTGAAAAAGACACTTCGCCACAAATCCCATTTTTTTGCATTCGAAGAAAACATGTAGAAACGGAAAAATCACTTCCTCGCGAGTCCCGATTTTGTCGCATTCGAACAAAAATGTCGTCTTACGTTTAAACGCGGAATTCAGGTTTACTACGCAATTAATTGCTCGTTTCCTAACTTATCGTTGCGACAAGAGTGTAAACAAGTCGTTGTCACCCCAGGGAAATATCAACATGCGGTAAACTTGATAAAACTCCCTCCGACGTTTCATTGTCTCGGTGCAAATTAGCCGGTACATCGAGTGTAAAAGTGCTATTGACGCGAAGCTCGCCGCTCTCGAGTTAATTTATCATTAACGACCGCAGCTTTTTACTCGCGACTTTCGAACCGATCGTTTTCCTCGCGTCGAGCGTCTCCTGAAACTCAAACGTCGAAGAGACTCTCTCGTAATCGTCTCATTATTAATTCGCACGTAACTCGGCCAACAATCCGTAATAACGTGTCGGGCGTTGTACGAACGAAAAATCTTACTCGCATAGTAATGACGCCAATTACCGCGCTGCGCATTATTATCAATGTGTATCTCTCGGCGCAAAAGTGGATTCTGAAACCGAGAGTGAAGAGTTGGCGAGCCGCGAGCGAGATCTCGTTCCCGTCCGGCTCGTTTATCGCGCGACTCGTCGCCGTCGTCGTTGTCGTCGTGGGGCGCGTGATGCGAATGGGAAAGCGCGAGCGGCTGCTCGACGCGGGCATCGCCAAGGCGGAAGCGGACATCGGGGATCTCGCGGGCAACGCGGAAGGAAATTACATTAATAATATCGAGTCGCGTTCGCGGTGTATAGTGAAATATATGTACAGGAGTGACATTATACTTGCTGCACATCACTGGCAATTCGAAGATTAATTACCAAGCGCATTTTTTCCTTTCCTCGATTTTCAGTGCTTGAGACATTTTTCGTCATTCACTGTGATTAAAAAAAACGGCCTCCTGATATTTTTTGGAAGCCTTTCTTTAATCACTTTGTTGGAATGGAAATTAGATTATTAATTAAATTGACGCGGAAAAAAAATAAAAAGAAAAAAAAATAGAAAAAAAATTGAAATAAATAAAAAAAAAAAAAATTGAAATGAACAGAAAAAAATTGAAATAAATAGAAAAAAAAAAAAAATTGAAATAAATAGAAATTTGTAATTTTGGGCTGACTTGAATTAAGAGGGGCAAGTCTTTATTATTTAAGGCAGACTTTAATTAAAGAGGCTGGGACAGACAAACAGACAGACGGGCAAACCACTTTCCAATATATATATAAGACTAGCAGGTTGTAGTGGCTCGCGTGCTTCGTTCGCTCGCAATAATGTTCGAATAAAAATTAGATTATTAATTAAATTAATGCCGAATGAAAATAAACATAAATTTGTAATTTTTGGCAGACTTGAATTAAAGGGGGGGGGGGGGGCTTTATTATTTAGGAAAGACTTTAATTAATGAGACTGGGACAGATAAACACACAAACAACTTTGCAAAAAATATATAAGATAAGAGTCTTCCCTAAAAACGGTCGATGAATAATGGAAAATATTGTCATCGTTCTATTCATGCTATGATTGGTCCTCGCGGCAATTACATCAGGCTCTGCAACCAAGCAAAACACATCTGAATCTCATGCTTTGCTGCATGACGATAAATAAATAAAAAGTGCAAAAAGTCCTGTAGACGCGCATCATCAGCGCGCATGTGTGACCCTAGTGTAATAAAATAGTCGGAATTAGAAAAAAAAAGAAGAAAAAACACGTGGCTCAGCTGATGAAAAAATGCCCCAGATTCGCGCGCGTCAAAGCAGCCCAGCGCGATTGGCACAACAGGCAACAGCGCGCTCGGCAGGCGTCGAGATCTATACCGCTATCCCCGGTTATTTGATGTTGCCACTCTCGCCGATAACCTACCGACTCACTGCACTCTTCTATATGGGCGAGAGTCGCACTGTGCCCGACTCACCGGTGCATAATGCGCGGCTGCTGCCCACCGACGTCCTTCCTCGCTGCTAACTATGGTCTGCGCGCGAACGGTTATAACTACTGAGCACGCGAGAGGCGCACCAACGCCAGAATCCAGCGGCGCAAAGCCTGTCGCGTTGCACGTCGAAGGGCCTCGATCACTCGCTTTCAGGGTAAATCAGTATAATCACTGGTCGCCTGAGTAAAACGAGGAAAAAAAATAAAAATAAAAATAGAAGAAAAAAAAAACAAACTTGTTGACACACTTCTCTCGCTGTTAATTTGTGTCTCGGAATTTACCCACTGATACCGGGTTGTCAAATTTAATTGATCCGAGATCCGGGAGCAACGAATCTATGTCCTGCAATTTATGAAACTGTTTATACAGATATCGACTTTGGAAAAGCAAAAAAACATCTTTAAAATATCGGAAAATTTTTCCCGATATTTAAAAAAAAATTTAAATCCCGTTTAAAAAAAATCCCGTTCCCGTTTAAAAAAATTTGAACCAAATGGTTCAAATTTTTTTAAACGTCTCGTCTCTCCTAATTTTGCTTCCTGTACATTCAGAACGCTGTGGAATTTGCAAATCAAATGCAGCAAAGTGCCTCGATTCACTTTCGCTCTTTATCTCCGAAGAATTCACGGCTTACCCGAAAATTCACCGTTGTCGTCATTTTTTTAATTTTTAAATTTAAATAAAATTCAGATATCGTTTTACAATCTCATTAATTAAAAAAATATATATTACGACTCACCCAAAAATTCGCCCTCGAGTCGCAATTAAAACACCTGCCAGAGGCGAAATCCGCATTTATCTCAGCGTCGCACGAGGACCAATCACCGATGGACGGTCATTAACCGCGCGGCTTCCGTTACTGCATTCTAACAGTGGTCACAGCGTCGCTCGATTAGACGACGTCCGAGAAAGGACCGCGCGTTGTCGTCTCCCTTTTTTTTATATATATATTTTTTATTTTCCTCCTATTCTCTCCGCCCGACGTTCGCTCCACGGAAATCGAAGGCTACTACGAGCACCTTAGTGCCTGGCTGACATTCGTACACAATGCAGGAGGAACAAAAAAAAAGGAAAAGAAAAAAAGAAAAAAAGAAAAAAAGCAAACGAGAGACCGTAGGAGAATCAAGAGTGCAGGGGGCCTGGGACGCGGTGGCCGGGAGCCCCACGCGACTAATGGGATCTCTCGTCGACCTAACGACCGAGTGTACTCGGATTACGGTCGTACGTGACCCCCGGGGGGGTCGACGCCGTCGCGCTCTTGCGGCCCAATCGCCTCGATCGATCTTCGAAGACACCGGCTTCTCGACCCGGCCCGTCTTACGGTTATACTGCAGCAGCACACCAAATGCATTGTCCTCCGTCTGTCTACCTACCTGTATTACACACATATATATATAGTGCAGGCAGCTCCTTTACTGCCATCGCAGCCTCGGACTCTCGGACAGTGAGACGTGTGCGCCACCGACTTTTCGCGAACGGACCCGGAGAAAGGTCGCTGCGTGATTGTAACACACGTTTCAGCGCGATGATCCACCGAGCGGGGATCGTTTACGGTCGCGTTCGATCCACTCGGTGTATACGGAGAAACCTGGTTAGTCGAGGGCACAGTCTTTTGGATGGTTGGAGGCAGTTGGTTGGAGAAAAGATAAAATTGTTTGTGGCAATTACATCGCATTGCTTACTTCAACCATTTTTGGTTGGTTGAGACAAATATAACAGTTGGTTGGTTTTACGAATCGATCGGCTGACATTACCAATCGATTGGTTGGCACTACCAACGCAACATTAAGGATGTAGGAGCGCGAAGTATTCAATTCGCATAAATTCGAGATATGAATTTTTTCAGATTTCTATTTAATCTTTGAAATTTCTACATAATTTCCATACAAAAAAACACAAATTTCACAGATTAGATAGAAATCTGAAAAAATTCGTACGTATACAGAAAAATAAAGGAATCATTTTCATTGCAAAAAAAACTTGGGTCAACGAAATATTTGTTAAACAATTTTTTTTAATACATTTGTTAATAACATTTTGGAATTATTATTATGAAAAGTGAATCTTTTCAGTACCTTTAGTGTGAATACATTTTTTCAGATTTTCAGACCATCGAGAAGTTTTTGCAATTCTCTCGCACTTTTCTCGAATTTATGCGAATTGAATACTTCGCGCTCCTACATCCTTAATTGGTCGCATCGACCAACCGAGACGATGGATAGTTGCGATTGGTTAGTTGACACGACTACCGTGAACCAACTAACGACTATTGATTTTGATACGCAATAACTTGCTAATATCATATTCAACAATACCGGTTTGTTGACACCTGTCAATTCGGTGGTACTCCCAACTACACCTTTTTCTCCTTGTACGCACAGAGAAAAATATCGATGGAGTGACAACAAATTTTTTGCTGTGACAGCTGCAAATTTGCTGTGGTCGCTGAAAATGTTGGCTGTCATTGCTGAAAATTGTGCTGCGACAACAACAAAAAATCGTTAATAGATCAATCGATTTGTTATCACTCGCTGATTTTTTTTTCTCCATGCGCGCGTTGGGAATTAGGCAGAGCGCCTCTTGCGATATCTGGGTTGGATCGTTGGATCGGAACTAATCAAGGCGAATGTAACTCTCGTTTGACCTTCCGTGTGAAAGTCTGAAGCGCTCTGGTGCGAGGTTTTCTCGATCGAGATTGCCGCAACCAATGGAGTCAGAGTCAGAGTCAGAGTCAGAGTCGTATCGTCGGTTCTCACGATCGGCGATAGCGGCTGTCTGTGTATCAATTAATAAAATTGTTATGGGATGAGGCTGCAGTTGAGTCACGGGAATAATGGGTCGAGGGGAATGTGCCATACATTGCGGCAAAGCGGTAAACTACGGTACACAAAGATGAAGAGCGTACATTATTCACTCGTATTCTATTTTCTCGACCAGCTTCACGTTGAATTTTCTCGGCTCCGCCGCAGCCGAAGCGTCGAGGCTCCCGATGGTCGCATTGTCGAAGCCCAAGCGGCGCTCTTCCACGTTTCTCGCGTGAAATGCTCCACCGTTGTGGCTCGAGTCTTCTCCGCGGCTGTCTCGTCCGGAGAAAGTAAGGACCGCAGCGGGGTCTTATTATGATGGCCTTGCATCTCGGCCGTCGTGCCACTTTGGCCTCGTGTCGCGTGGATTAGCGCGGACACGCCGCGAGCGGCTCGTTGAAGCGTCGAGGAATTCACGACGCCTCAGGTGGTCGAGGAGTCGCGATGTGTAGGATTGTTCTGTGGCTGATTTTCTCTCGTGAGGAGCGGGAGACGAAACACAATTAATTTTCGCGAATTTTCGCACCGACGAATGGCCGAGAAATAATTCATTGTTGAAGACGACTTTTGCCGAAACCTTTTTAACATCGAGAAATAATTCATTGTTGAAGACGACTTTTGCCGAAACCTTTTTAACATCGAGAAATAATTAAACGCATCTCCGTCTGGGTCAGATTTACATCGAGCCTTTTGTTAATCATTTATAGAGGTGATGGTAGAACCGATTTGGAATAAACAATGGCGCCCAAATTGGAACTGTTAACCTGCTTTTTTTGTCGTTCATCCACTAAGCAATATTCCGAGTGCTGTTCAAGATTTCATTGAAACCGAATTAAAAATAAAACCCAGAGTGTCAGCGATCTGGCGTTAATACTTTGCAGATGCGAATTATCTTTTTGTGGGACGAAAGTGAATAAGTGAAGACACTTTTGTCTGGGTTAGATTGTAACTGACGTGTAGCAGCCTCCTGAAAAATTGACGCACCCGAATTAATTGCGCGGCATGTTTGCCGGGTGATTTGAAATAGCCCTCAATTTTTATTTACATCCTCGTGAATTAATTTCACGCGATGAGACGAATGGAAACGATATTACTCGCGTTTGTCTTTTTTGTGACCTACAAAATTTTGCAGCTCCCTGAAAAATTGATGCACCCTAATCAATTGTGGGATGTTTACTGAACGATTTAAAATAGCCTTCAATTATTATTCATTCCAAGTGAATCAATTTTATCAGTCCGGCTAGAGGAACAGCGACGATAGTTCTCGCGATTGCCTTTCGTGTGACCTAGAAAATTTTGCAGCTCCCTGACAAATTGATGCACCCTCGTCATTAATTGTGGGATGTTTACCGGACGATTAAAAATAGTCTTCACTTTTTGTTTATATGAAGTGAATCAATTTCATCGGTCCGATTAGACGAACAGAAACGATAGTTTTCGCGATTGCCTTTCTTGTGACCTACAAAATATTGCAGCTCCCTGCAAAATTTATGCACTCTAGTAATTAATTGTGGGATGTTTATCGGACGATTTAAAATAGCCCTCAATTTTCGTTTATTCCAAGTGACTCAATTTCATCGGCCCGATCAGACGAACGAAAACGATATTTTTCGCGATTGCCTTTCTTGTGACCTACTAAAATATTGCAGCTCCCTGCAAAATTGATCCACCCTAATAATTCATTGTGGGATGTTTACCTGACGATTTAAAATAGCCCCCAATTTTCATTTATCCCAAATGACTCAATTTCATCGGCCCGACCAGCCAAACGGAAACGATAGTTCTCGCGATTGCCTTTCCCGCAACCCACTCACTCCGTCTTCTCTCCCGCGTGTTTCGTCAGTCAGCGCCGAAGAGCCGCGCACGCAACGAGCGCAAGTTTCCACAGTCAGAGCATCGGGCGCTATACGCACACGCCGAGCGATCTCTCGTCATACATACCAGTCGCGCACTCGCACTTTTTGCTCGGCTCGTTTCGAGCCAGTTTGATCGCATCGCGGCGCATCCTCGCCCAGCTACCGCGGTTGCCTGGAAAACGCAACCAGCGCGGCAACCGCGAGCGCGCGCGGAGCTACCACGTGTATTGCGCCACTCCGGCCAATCAACGTGTCGGACGCAACGCGCGCGGCCCGCACGCGCCTCCCGCGCGCTTTACATAATTCTCACATCCATCCCGCCTGGCGCGCGCCTCGCGGGCTCCGCGGGAGTTTCGCGAGACCCGAGAGTGCGCGGCGCGCATCTCCCGATCCGCCGCTGTTGTACACCGCGCGCGTCGTGCGAATATGAACATCGCCACCGGTGTTGTAGGAACTCGTGTAACACGTCCCACGGCCTCTCAATGATCTGTCATACAATGGTGCAGCCTCTGCAGCACCAGGGAATCCAAGGTGAGGGGGGAATGGAGTGAAGGGGGAGGGAAGCATGGAAAACCAGAGTGCGAGTAGCACAGCACAGTGCGGGAGTCGAGCTGCTACTTTCCCGATGCTTAACACGCGCGTATTACGCCTGATATACATTACTCGTTTGGCGCGCGTCCTCGAATGCCTGGAACACGATTACCGTGTCTAGTGTGATATGTACCAGCGGTGGTACAGTCGACAGGCAAAGCCAATTCGACTGGATGTCAGTGGGAATATCGTGAGGCGTGTGTAATTCACCCGGGTGAGCTGGACGTGATCATTGCCACTTACATATATTTTTACGAAACCTCATCAATCCGCTCTGATCCCACACGGTGAAATCCATCTGACATCAACGAGCCTTTCGCTTTTCCCGACGCACTCGGGTCCTAAATCTCCGGCTCGCGGTTCCTCCGAGCGTGTGATCGCTGTGATCGTCTATACGATATGTTAGGAAATAATATGGACGTATCTGGACCCATCGTCCATTAGCGTTCCTTGCGCCACGTGTCTTGTTCACGGTGATAGAGTGCGTAATTCGTATAGGAGTGAAGGGATTTCCGCCGCTATAACCTTAATCGCCCCGATTATCTCCATATTAGTTCCAAAACACACGTGTGATATTCCTGATTCCAGATGGCGTCGACGCTCCTCTGCGTCCTGCTGATGGGCCAACAGGCCCTCGGGGTGCTCAACAAATCTCCGGCCCAGTCGTCGAGCAACCAGGACAAGACCGACCAGAAGGACGAGATCGTGGCCGAGGACAGGATAATAAGCGACGTCTACGGGGCACCGCCGCAATTGTCCAACGACTACGGTCCACCCCTCAACGGTGGAGGAGGTGGAGGTGGAGGATTCAACGGTCCCGCGCCTGTCTACGGACCCCCCGAACTCACCGGCAATCACGGGCCCGTCCAGGTCTACCCGCCTCCTCCCCCAGACCTCCCGCCGCCTCCTCCACAGTCGTACGGATTGCCGAGGAAGCCGAAGCCCCAGTACGGACCCCCGAAACAGTCGTTCGGACCGGCGAGCCCGGGATTCGGACCCAAACCCGGTTACGGACCACCGAAGCTCAACTTCGGTTCACCCTCGTTCGGATTCTCCCGGCCACCGAAGCCTCAGTACGGACCACCGCAGAAATTCTCCGGACCGCCGAATCTTCAGTTCGGACCGCCGAGATTCGGTGGCTCGAAACCCGGAGGACACGGACCACCGATTCCCATTTCCCTGGAGACCTACGGACCCCCCAATAAGGGTCCCTCGTCGCCCTTTGCCTCGACGCCCCAGCAGGATTACGGACCACCTCCAGCGCCCAATCCGGCGCCCCAGCATCAGGCCCAGCATGGACCACCGGCTGGAGATTTGTACGGACCTCCTCCACCGCCGCCACCGGGCGTCCCAGCACCACCGACCCCACCGGACATAAAGTACGACGGATGGCAGCCGATCGCCGGTCTCGTTGGGGCTCCCAATCACCACGGACCCTCCGACTCCTACGGACCCCCGGATTCCTCTAACGGACACTTCAATTCCCACGGATCGTCGTCGTCAGGATCGTCGAGCGGTCACTCGTCGGGAAGCCACTCCTCCAGTCTGATCCTCGACGGCGCCAAGCACAACGTGCCGAGTGACTCTTACGGCGAGCCCATCCACAATCCGGACGCTCACAATCTGCAGTCCTCGGTCCACGAGTCGACGAATTCCCACGGGCTTCCACCACCCCCATTGCCGCAGTCCGAGCCGCTGCACAACAACCAGGGACCGGCCCAGAGCATAGCCGGTCATCAGGAGCACCATCAGCACCAGCATCAGCACCACGACTCCGGTCGTCAGAGTCACCAGAACCATCAGAGCCATCAGAGCCTGAATCTGAACCAGAATCACCATCAGTTCGGCTCATCCGGCGGCCTGCTGGACACTCAGTACGGACTACCCAACGGTGGAGACCTCAAGGCCCCGGGTTTCCCCGAATTCCTGCCCGAAGCTGCTCCACTCACCGGTGACCTCCACGGTCTTTCACTATCCGAGGGTTCCAGCTCATCATTCGCCACCTCCGACTCCGCGTCCGGCAGCTTCCACGCCGATCTCGGCTCCTCTCTGTCACTGCCCACGCTCACCCTGGACAACTTCGGTGCCCCCTTGAGCCCTGATGCTCATCACGACTCCCACGGTCTCCAAGGAGGTGACGACCTCACGCTCCAGCAGCTGCCCCTCAGCGGACCGTCGCTGTTCAGCGGCGCATCCTTCGGCGGCCACGGTGGTGGCAATTCCGGGCTCTCGCTTCCACCACCGCCCCCCATCGACTCCTATGGTGCGCCACCAGCGTCATCCTACTCGCCCAGCGGCTCCTATCCTCTTTCCCAAGGCGGAAGAGGCAGTGGATCCTCCTGGCTCTCGGCGTTCAACATCTTCGGATCCTCGGGAGGAGGTGCAGGACACAAGCAGCACGGCAACGGGCATCACCACCATCATCATCACAGGAATCACGGTCCCCCGCCACCCTTCAGACACGGACCACCCCCCGCGTTGACCGGCAGTCTGATACCGCCTCGAAGCCGCGCACCCATCAAGTTCAGGGAGCAGGTGCCCTCGGGGCTTCTGGCCAACATCAACCGCTACCTTCCGCCCGTCACGAAGCCGTCGATCAACTACGGGGCGCCGCTGGAGCAGCAGTTGCCCTCGTTGAATGGTCCCCTCTCCTTCCAGTCGTCGTCGTCGTCCTCCGAGTCCTTCGGTAACGCCTTCAGCTCCAGCGGCTCCTTTGGAAAGAGCCATCAGGTGTCCATAGCCGCGCCCAACGTGCACTACGGCACCCCTTTGTCGTTCAACAACTTCAACACCCCAGCGCCGGTTCTGACCTACGGTGCCCCCAACTTCGGACCCGCGACCTCCTTCATCTCCACGTCCCTTGGAAGTTTCGGGGCCAATCACAATCTCTACAACAGCGTCGCTTCGAACGCCCTCACCGCGACCTACGGGACCCCCGTTGCATCGATATCGTCGGGTGGTCCCCTTGGTGGCGGTCATGACTGCGGCTTCCAGAAGTCAGGCGGTTCCCAGGGCTTCAGCCAGTTCGCCAGCTTCGATGATGTTGGACATCAGGCCGGTGGTCACCAAAGCTTCGGGGGTTCCCTGCAGCTCACTGGCGCCGGTCACTCCGCCCAGCAGCAGCAGCAGCAGCAGCAGCAGCAGCACAGCCACGAGGCTCAGAACCATCATCAGCATCAGCAACAACAAAACAGCGCAGCGTTCGCCAACGCCGGCGCAGAAAACTCGCTCCTCGGGCACGCGCAGCAGTTCACCGAATTCCCAGGCTCGTCGATCAGCGACCTCGACCTGGAGAGCCACGAGCGTCAGCAGGGCGAGCTGAAGGACAGCTACGGGAACCCCGTTGGGGGTCTCAGCTTCGAGAGCAGCGATCAGACCCCCGCGTTGACCACCAACGAGATCCACTCCACCGTTGGCGCTTCCTCCGGTTTCGCGACTCAGGAATTCTCGCAGCACTCGCATCATCATCATCATCAGCAGCACCAGCAGCAAAATTCCTTCGTCTCGGCGACCAATTTCCTGAACGACGGAGCCTCGGCCGAGGCGCTTACCGCCGCACTCACGGCTCAGGGCTACAGCGAGGGCAAGAATTTCGCCTCCAACGAGCTCGCCCAGGACGCGAGCGGCCACTACTCGGACATTCATCCGCCGAACAGCGACGAGGCCATCGCTCTCGCTCAGACCCTCCAGGCCGATGGTGCCGACGGCTTCCAGATTCAGGGATCGAAGGGGACTTACATGCTGCAGATTCAGGCGGCGGGAGGCGGTTTAGGTACTGAGAACTCGGACGGCAGCATCAGGCACGACCAGGTGCTGTCGAACGGCCTCCTTCAGGACATCCTGGCGGCCATCGAGCAGCCCGGAGCTGGACCGGTGGAGATTCAGGGACCCCCGCAGCCCCAGCAGCTTCAGCACGTCTACGATCAGGTCTCCAATGGTCATCATCGCGTCGATGGAACCGCCGGAAGTCACGGTGACATCGTGGAGCAGGTTCTCGCGGCCCAGTCGAATGACGGTTCAAGTGTTGACCTCCACAGTTCCGCGGGGTCCGACGAGCATGTTGCGCTTTTCTACAACAACAACAGCAATAATAACAACGGCAACGGTTACGACGAGTCGAAGAAGGAGATTCGCTCGACCTCGAAGAGCGAGGCTCAGGCGAGTCTGAGCAAGAGCGACGAAGCTCGGGAAAATGGCAACGGCAGCAGTCAGGCTGAGGCCACGAAAAAGTCATCGTAAAGGGTGATTAAATGAGTACTTTTAATTAAAAAAAAAGAAACGCATATATCGTCATCGCGAGAAGCAGAAGCATCGCGGCCGAGGCGATGAAAAAGCAATCGTAATGGGTGCTTAAATCAGTACTTTAAATTACAAGAAAAAAGAAACACATATATCGTCATCGTGAGAAGCAGCGCCGTGAGGTGAATAGTTTAGCAATTAATAGAAGAATATTTATAATCGCCGACGGAAGAGGAGGAGAGACTGAAGATAAGGAAAAGAAAAATAATCCTCACGAGGCGATCTTCCGTGTCGGATAAAAATTCGCACACCCGTCAGCCATATCGACACGTGCGAGGCTCGAAGGCTCGGCCAAGGCGCGGCCTTGAGGACGGAGCGATTAGCGGAAAGAGAGAAAAAGAAGAAGAAAAAAAAAAGACGCCACAGGACGCGCGAGGAGTGTCGAAAGATAACGAGTGGCGCGTAGGCTCGGATCCACCTCGTCTAGTCGGGTCTTGCGTCAGCGGAAGTGACGAGAGGGAACCGCGCGGCCGAACCAGCTGGGACCACCGACTCTCAATGAGCGATATCATCCACTTTCACCATCGCAGACCGGCTGCTGCTGCTGCTGTCTCTCAGCGCGAAACTACAGGCCGCGTGCGTGCCCGACTTTCGACCCGCTCTCCCCTCTCTCTTTCTCTCTCACCGTAATCGAGCGTGCGAACTCCGATGAACCCGTGGCGCGCGGACGGGCCGCCTGTACACCGACCGTATATCTCTCGCCTCGACGCCTACTTCGTCGGCCGAGACCCACAGCGGGATCGAGGAAAGTTGCCGCGGTCATCATCGTCGTCGCAGCCGAACGAAAGTTCCGCAGATCCCACCCGAGGATCCGGACCGTTTCGCGATCGGCGGGTAACCTCGAAACGGGGCCACACGGGACGCGATCATCGAGATCGTTGGGATCCTTTCTACAGGCGTTCAGCGCGCCCGGAGGGCATCGGATTTTTTTTTTTTCTTTTCATGATCCTCGCGGCGCGCTCGATTTACGTGCGACGTTGGGCAAGGAGAAAAGAGCGGAGCTGGAGAAGAGTGGAAACGAAAGAGGAAGACAAAAAAAGGATTGGAAAGAGACGCAGCGGAATCGCAACGGATATCGAATAAGGTGGGCGATATACACACGACTCGACTGTCTACGTGTGTGTTGATTTTTCGCCATCGGGACCACGTCGAGAGTCTCGAGACTGTCCATCGCGTCGATACCCTGATAACACCCGATGGACGTCAAGGTGTACATCTCATGTAGGAATAAAAAACTACGCTTTTGAATGAACGGTCAAACTTTTGCAGGCGCCTTACTAAGATTAGGACCCAACAAGGAATACTTTTTTGGACATCATAAGCCTAAAAATGGAAACCCAGTTAGTGGACCTTGGTGTACCAAATGCTCACAAATGGACCCTTTGGTGTTGTCAGGAACAAACCGCGCCGAACGGGAGTATCGGGAGCCCCGCATTCTGCAATCCCGCTGCGGGTCGGGCCGCCTCGATTCGCGGCAAACACGCACATCTTCAGCCCGTGTTTCGAGAGCGCGCGCGCGTCAATGCAAATGCTCATTTGGGTCAATAGGCCGCCGGCGAGACTCGCGACGCGAGGAGCGGTGTCTTCGGGCGAAGGGGAAATGCGCGCTGCTGCTGCTGCTGCTGCTGGTCTAAACGATGGAATTCACGAATCTGCGAGAGATACCGCGAGGCTGAAAGAGAGAGAGGGAGAAGAAAGAGCGAAGAGGAGGGAAAGAGACCAAGTGCGCCCGACGATGAGGACGAGGTGAAAGTTCAAGGCGCGCTCGCTCGCGCTCTGTGTGCACAGTGTATACAAGCCTCGCCGTTGCGCGTCTTTCGTACACCGTCGCTCTTTCGCCTCTCTCGAAACGCTCGCGCGCTGTGTGTATATCGCGCAACCGGAGTGCAACGCGCGCGCCCGGTGTATCTTTCCGCTCTGCCGCATCGGGTGGCGGCCGTGACTGCATTACGCGAATTAATCGACGATAAAATTGCTCGTTGTCCTGCGCGCGAGCGCGAATTAGCGAGGAGACCGAGAGTCATGTATCGCGCTCCAAACGAAATATACATACAGACATACCTATACGTATTTATAACACACGTGACGAAAAAAAAAAAAAAAAAAAAAAAAAAAAAATGCTACGTAAGGTAAAGGTACCATTTTCAGGTTTCGGCCATTTTCACTGTATTTATATTTCAAATTACTGTTTTCCGTATTTTTATGTTGATACTTCGAAAGTATTCACATAAATTGACAAGTTTATCGATACGATTTTATTTCATTTTAATAATACAAATAATTGAATTCTGTGGTTGCGAACTCGGTGACCGAAACTAAGCCAAAGGTGGCCGAAACCGGTACCTTTACCTCAACAGTCAGACTAACCGAAACAGAGGGAAAGATCTTTTTTATTACGCTATATACGCAGTATTTAAGATCCACGCATCAGGGAATAAAAAAAAAAGAAACGCACCATTTACGGGAGTCACGAGTAAGAGTGGCGAACGAGAGGATTCAAGGATTCTTCTTGCCGGTGACGCCACTGCCAAGCCATAAACCCCCTTCTTCTCCCTCCCCCCCTCCGCCCCCAGCCCCCTGTAACCTCGCGTCGCCCGCCCTCGCGCTCCGACCACCGCAGCGCTTGTCTATATGTTTCTTATGTCAATTTAATTTATTACCTTTTTGTACGCGCGCGCACGCGGCTGAAGCGCTCGGAGCGCGAGGATTTCGCCCCCTCCTCCCCCTCTGTGCGCGACGCTGAGAAATTTCCGTCTGCACTGTCCGACCTGCACCCCCCCCCCCCCTACCCTGACCCCTATAAACCCCCTTGCACCCCACTTTCCCCTTCCTCTGTCCATCGCGATGCTCTCGTGCAACGCGACGTTTATATTCGCGGCCCGGACTCCGCGTAGACTCAATCTCGGACCGGATATAACGTTGTCCGTGTATATCGCACGACCACGCACGCGCGCCCTCGTATTATTACATCCTCCCCCCATAACGCTATATACACCATAGACATATATTTCTACACGTAATGTTATGCAGCAACGTTGTACCATTTTTATATCTACTGTACCTCTCAACGTGGACCGTGTAAATATATTATTATTATTATTATTATTATTATTATTGTGTCTACATGGATGTATTTTGTAAATACAACGAGTCGTTGTTATTCAACCTCTGTGCGAAATTTCTTTGTCCTCTCCCCCATATGGAAATCAAGTATATGCAAAATATATGTAAGATGTATTCTAGATATACAAGATATATTTTGTTCGAATACTTCTATATGTCGGATATATTTTACAATATATACGAAATATACGCGAGCGAAAAATATATCTAAGATATATCCAAAATATATTCAAAATGTATTTATATTGTATGATCATCCGAAAAGGTCTATATGTCAGATATATCTTCGTGTATATTTATTTTCTGTGGGGGCTCGTCCGACCGATAAAAAGGTTAGTTGGGACAGCTCCCCTTTTATGAGTTAGCTAAAAATGAGTTGCTAGAACGATTCACTTCACGCCTACAACCATCTTGTGAGTTGGGGCAACGAATAAGTGGTTGTCTTAATTCACAAACGAGTGCGACTATATGGTCTGACGAAAAGTGAGTTCATGCAACCACTTTTTGAGTCCACCCGACTCTTTTCTTTTCTCCGTGTGAGTGTTCCCCATTACCTACCACACAGGAAACGTGGGTGGCCCTCGCTGAATCCAGTTTTCACCGTAAAAGCCCTGCCGCCGTCTATTTCGATCCAGGCTCGTTCGCGTTGTCTCCCCGCGATTTCACGTCGGCCCTCATGTGTGCCGATCGATATAGCGCGAGGCGTGGTGCGAATAAAAAAGAAAATAACTAAAGGAGAGAACTGAGCAAAGACTGAGGGGGTGGGGGGCAAGTCATTGGGACATTAAAGTCTCCGTGGGAAATTAATCCACGACGAGACGGATTTGCACGCCGAAGGCGGAGCAAATCGCGGGTCACCCACGCACGCGGGAAAAGCTACGACTTGGCGATTCTTACGACTTGGCGCTCCCCGTGCAGAAATTTAGTCAGGGCTGTATACTGGGCCCGTACAATCTTCCCTGACTAAGTACGGGGCCCATCGTGGAAATCTAACTGCAGCCCGTATTGGGCGGTCACGCTTTTAATGCTTGGGCCCGTATAGGACGATAAGACTGGGCCAATACTGGATTCCAGTACTTACCCCGTACTAAATAAATAAATTTAAAAACATGATTTTGTGCTAATTTATAGCACTTTTAATTGATATTCCGTCATTCTTATACACGCTAGTGTATTTTTATCGCTGAAAAAGCATTTATATATTTGACATGGCCGGGGATCGAACCCGGACCTTCCAGATGGTTGCTGCGCCTTAGCTCACTTGGCCATCCGGATCTTGTGATTGTAATAATTTTTTTCCTTATTTGAATTACTAATATATGAAGTATAAAATTAATGTAGTATAATATAGTCACAACTCTATAGATTTATATTATGAAGTTTGCTGTAAGACTACAAAAAGACTTTGATATTTTTTTATGGGAGTTCGGAAATTCGGTTGCCCCTAATAGTCAGTACTTTATTGAGTGACTTCTTAGCTGACCCTGACGAGCAATACTAAGATGGGTGACTGTTTGCCTGACCCTGACGTTCACTATAGTTATTACATTATATTAAATAATTATATTAAAGGGTGACTGACTACGGAGACTTGGCGAGGGAGTCTTATCGTGATTTTTAATGGGCCAAGTATGGCCATAGTTTGGATTCCCTGTCATGGCTTCCGCGAAAGCGCCCGGAAACTGTGTTGGCGACAGTCTATTGGGCCAAGTAGGGACCAAGACTGGTTGCCCTATCATGGCTTCCGCGAGAGCGCCCGGAAACTGTGTTGGCGACACTTTATTGGGCCAAGTAGGGACCAAGACTGGCTGCCCTATCATGGCTTCCACGAGAGGTCCCGGAAACTGTGTTGGCGATTCTTTATTGGGCCAAGTAGGGACCAAGATTGGTCTCCCTGTCATGGCTTCCACGAGAGCGCCCGGAAATTGTGTTGGCGACACTTTATTGGGCCAAGTAGGGACCAAGATTGGATTCCCTATCATGGCTTCCACGAGAGCGCCCGGAGATGATGTCGCGGACGCCTTTGTTGGGCCAAGTAGGGCCCAAGACTGGATTCCCATTTCTGGCTTCCATGGATAAACCAATAATGGGCCTGTACTTAGTCGCGGACGCCCGTATAAATTTCTGCACGGGTCGCTAAACGCTTCACCTGACAACCTCGCGCTTAGCCTCCTCCTCCTCCTCCTCCTCCTCATCCTGGATGAAGTTTTTATCCCCTCGTCGCGCTATGTCGATCTATCGAGTGGAAACGATAAAAATAAAATCCATCGGAATCCCGGCGTACCGCACCGGAAAGGGAGAAACATCTTTTTTTTTCACCCCCTCTTTTTCACTCAGGACGCAGTCGAACGTGCGGCGCTCGAGCTCGCACCGAGAGAAAAAAAATTCCTTGATTCCAAAGAAATGGGTGGATTGAATTTTTTTCATTGATTTCAATGAAACATTTCTTTGAATTTCAAAGACATGATCTCCTTGATTCAAAGAAACGATATGCCTGACGGCACCCGGTCTGTCAACGTTTGGCTCATTCGCGATAAGTCGTATTGGTGTTTCTCGCGCAAGCTGATCTGTTATGTTATAGTTAAGTCAAATCAAATCAAGAAGATAATCATTGGTTAAACCATCGAAGTTATTGGTCAACATATCTAAGTACTATGGTACGTAACCAAAAACTTGGTGGACATAACCTATAATTTGGTTGATGACATCATACAAAGAAAATATAATATTAACTTAAGGACATTATTTCATTGACCTCAAAGGAATGTTTCATAGGTTGAGATTGCAAGGAAATTTCATTGAATCAAGGAAACTTTTTCTCTCGGTGCGAGGATATATGTCGAATGTCCGCGTTCCTCGCGCGAGCTGAGCACACCCGGTATTATAACCTTAGTTATATCGGTTTATACGTTCGGGTGCGGAGAACGGAGATTCGAGTGTACGAAACGGTCGGGGGGAATAAAATGAAAAGGTAGTACGATGGAGGGGGGAGATAGGGGGGGGCAGGGGGCAGGGGGAACGAGAGGGTATTAGCCGTACGCCTCTAAGTAGGATTACGGTTATGTAAATGAACCGCCTATCGGACGGCTAGACTCTCGTAGGTATCGCTCGGGTCTCGCTCTCCACGTAAAGCGAGTACAGTGCACTCCGTGCCCGGGATTGGAAGTCGCGAGCGCGCGTACGGACGGACAGACAGACAGCGCGTACTACGTACGCGACGAGCGGTTTCCTCCGCGCGGCGGAAGCGCGGTGGGAGAGGACTTTAAGGCTATATAGCGTAAAATATGCATGCTTTCCACTCGTATCCGTCTGTCTCCCTCTCGCGAACTCTTCGTCCCTGTCGCTCGACGTCCCACGGTTACCACTCGCCGCGCTTGTCTCATTGAGCAGTACAAATGCAGTTAGCAGTGTTTTAATGCCGCCGGAGATAAAAGTACTTTCGCGCCACGATCGTTTAACCCGGTGGTTTTGGAGCGCTTCGAGCGCAACAGCCGTGCGGATTTTTTCAAACTGATGTATGTGTATGACGTTCCACATCTCTGGATCATGTTGATTTTAATGTGTGTTTGGGATGCATCGATCGCAGGAAATGGGAGGAAAATTGGGAATTACGGTTGACTTGAGAATGATTTAGAAAAAATTGAAAAATATTCAATTTAAATACTGAGAATGATATGGAAAAAATTGAAAAATATTCAATTTCTATATTGAGAATGATATAGAAAAAATTGAAAAATATTCTATTTAAATATTAAGAATTATATAGAAAAAATTGAAAAATGTTCAATTTCAATATTGAGAATCATATAGAACAGATTGAAAAATATTCAATTTCAATATTGAGAATAATTTAGAAAAAATTGAAAAATGTTCAATTTCAATATTGAGAATGATTAGGAAGAATTGAAAAATATTCAATTTGAATATTGAGAACGATTTAGAAAAAATAGAAAAATATTCAATTTCAATATTGAGAATAATTTAGAAAAAATTGAAAAATGTTCAATTTGAATATTGAGAATGATTAGGAAGAATTGAAAAATATTTAGTTTGAATATTGAAAATGATTTAGAAAAAATAGAAAAATATGAAATTTCAATATTCAGAATAATTTAGAAAAAATTGTAAAATATTCAATTTCAATATTGAGCAATACTAAAATTGTTTACGGTGATGCGGGGATATCGATACCTCTGATGACCCCAAACGATCGTAACTTTACTCCGTCTGGGATGCATCGATCGAAGGAAATGTAAGGAAAATTTCGAATCATAATTAAATGGGGGTGCGAGTACCTAATTCGAAAAAATGACTAAGTCTTACACGAGGGATCGATGCTCGAGGGATATGGGACTTTGACGTCAGTTTTTCGTGGCTCTGTTTGCCCCCAAACGATCGTAACAATTTCGCAGGCGCATTCGTGCCAAACAGCCACAAAGATGACGAGTGGGGAGGGAGGGAGGGAGAGAGAGAGAGAAAGATATTAAAAGTTGCAGGGACCGGGAACTCGAGATCGCTTCCGAGAAATATATAGGCTGGAGGAGCACCGTACTTTGAGCGCGCAGACGAGCCCGCGTCACGCGCGCTCGCGGTAAGTAGAACGAAAAATGCCGGTTAGCCCGGTGCGCGGCGGTGCCCCCCCCCCCCCCTTCGCCCCCCGCCGCGACGGTGCGCTGAGCCATCGGTGATAATTGAGGGGAAAGTAGTGGAGGTGCCCGCGCCTGATGGGCACGAGACCTCGTGCTTTTCCATAGTATTCGAGGCCGGTTCTCACGGGGATGCTCGTCCATTCTTCTCCGCGCTTCTCCGCGTACGACGTATACCGAGCAGCACGCTGCGCGCGTCGCTGGGAGCACCGGAATTACCGGAGGTTTGCAACTAGGCCTGTGTGAGATAATAATTAATCAGGTCGAGAATGAAATTGGAAGAAGAACAAATAGTTGCGAAGTGGAACTTGTATTGCACGTGGCTTCCTCCTTAATTTACATTTTTCGCAGGGTTTCGCGGAGGCGGAAGCTGATTCTACTTCGCTACGGTTTTCACTTTGATTGGAGGGGAAGGAGAGAAAAAAGAATTGACGTTTCGTTACGTCAGAATGGGGACTCGCGGCTTGGGGTTATGATATAAAAAAATATTAAAAGTGGAACCTGTTTAATGAAAAAAACAAAATTTGAGACATTCTTTTTGTCAGAAATCATGGATGCGGCTCCGAACCGCCAAAATCGACCTCAGAAATCTTTTTTTTTTCAAAATGTCGTCTTTTAACCTATACCATTGTTCTCAAGTCGCATATTCTACCCCCGAAAACACTGGTTATTAACCTTTTTTAATCGATTTTGAAAAAAATCTTTTTTTGGCGACGAAAATTTTTTTTTTTTTTCAGAAATCGTAGATCCGGCTGCGGACCGAAAATCGCCAAAATCGACCCTAATTTTTTTTCTTTTCAAAATATCGACTTTTAACCTATACCATCGTTCTCAAGTCGCATATTCTACCCCCGAAAACACTGGTTATTAACCTTTTTTAATCGATTTTGAAAAAAATATTTTTTTGGCGACGAAATTTTTTTTTTTCTGTCAGAAATCGTAGATCCGGCCCCGGACCGAAAATCGCCAAAATCGACCCTAATTTTTTTTCTTTTCAAAATATCGACTTTTAACCTATACCATCGTTCTCAAGTCGCATATTCTACCCCCGAAAACACTGGTTATTAACCTTTTTTAATCGATTTTGAAAAAAATCTTTTTTTGGCGACGACAATTTTTTTTTTCTGTCAGAAATCGTAGATTCGGCCCCGGACCGAAAATCGCCAAAATCGACCCCAATTTTTTTTTCTTTTCAAAATATCGACTTTTAACCTATACCATCATTCTCAAGTCGCATATTCTACCCCCGAAAACACTGGTTATTAACCTTTTTTAATCGATTTTGAAAAAAAAAAAATTTCTGGCGACGAAATTTTTTTTTTTCTGTCAGAAATCGTAGATTCGGCCCCGGACCGAAAATCGCCAAAATCGACCCCAATTTTTTTTCTTTTCAAAATATCGACTTTTAACCTATACCATCATTCTCAAGTCCCATATTCTACCCCCGAAAACACTGGTTATTAACCTTTTTTAATCGATTTTGAAAAAATTATTTTTTTGGCGACGAAAAAAATATTTTTTCTGTCAGAAATCGTAGATCTGGCCCCGGACCGAAAATCGCCAAAATCGACCCCAATTTTTTTTCTTTTCAAAATATCGACTTTTAACCTATACCATCATTCTCAAGTCGCATATTCTACCCCCGAAAACACTGGTTATTAACCTTTTTTAATCGATTTTGAAAAAAATATTTTTTTGGCGACGAAAAAAATATTTTTTCTGTCAGAAATCGTAGATCCGGCCCCGGACCGAAAATCGCCAAAATCGACCCCAATTTTTTTTCTTTTCAAAATATCGACTTTTAACCTATACCATCATTCTCAAGTCGCATATTCTACCCCCGAAAACACTGGTTATTAACCTTTTTTAATCGATTTTGAAAAAAATGTTTTTTTGGCGACGAAAAAAAATATTTAAGAGGTTACGGTTTTAAAAGGTTACGGGTGCTGCCCCGCCTGTCCTCTTACGAAATTTTTCAAATTTCACACCAAACTGATTTTGTTTATCACGGACTTTCCTGGCAACCAATCACAGCTCTAAAAGTTCGCTAACAATGCTTTCCGTTACTCATGAACTTTTTAAAAGAGGAATTTCTTTTTTTGTACTCAAATTTGCCAGCAATACGAATATAATTCACGATTCAGCTTCGCCCCGTTAAAACCATCGCGCGGCATTTGAAATCGTAACGAGGGGAAGCAAAAACACCGAGAACGCCACAAAAGTGCGATCAGCATTCAGAATCAAATAATACGGTGAATCACGTATAAACTACGCGTAGAGGTTCCCACGTGTGTACGCGAGACAAAAGTAAACTCCCGCTCCACGCGTACCTTACAGGATTAATTCGAAAGCCGATAAGAGAGCCCGCGGATTGCCCATCGGGATTTCGAATGTTATTCGCGTTAACCCGCGGCGCGACTCCTTTTTTTATTTCTCCCACATCCCGCCCGCGAGTATCTGGAGCGACTCCGGAATATTCTTCCGGCAGTTTTATCTCGGCCGGTTCACCGGCGTTAATCCGTAAATCCCCGGTCGAACTCCCACGCAGACAATCTTTTTCCTTTCCCTTTTTTCCCTCTCTCTCCCTCCCCCATTCTTTCGTTTCCCGCGTTCACGCGCGGGGGGAGGCGTTCAGAAAAGTGAACGAGAAAAGAGAGACGAGGGAATACATATCCTCGTGGAATTCCATAAAAATCGGTGAAATATGCATACGGCAGTGGCGCACAAGGTGGGACCGAACGAGCGAGTGGGCCGCATGCACGTCGGTCTTGCGCGACGCTCAGCCTCCCTGGGGGGGCTGTTATCCTGACGTGGTGCTTGTGCAGCCAGGGTGATGGTATTGCGAGAAACGAAAGACGGAAGGAAGGCAAAAAAAAGGAAGAACAAAAAAAAGAAAAAAAAAGAAGAAAAATCCGGAAAGAAAGAACGAAAGCGTCGGTGGAGACGCTTCGCAGCCGCGAGAGCTGCGAGAAGAGGAGCCGCAGCCAGAGAGAGGACGAGGGCCAAAGGAGGACGAGAAGCCTTGGGAAGGATCGAAGGGTGCGCAGCGCGCGCGAGCGGCGAACATTCGGAACATCTTTTCGAACGAAATCTAATTTCGAGCGAGGAGACGCGGGGAATACGTGCGGGGGGCGCGAGAAGGGTGAGAAGGGCGGCGAGGTTGGGACGAGGGGGGATGCGGTACACCCTGGAAAACTAAGCCATTCTCCAGGCAATATGCAACCGGCGTGCGAGGCACGAGCTGAACATTTCTCGTTCGCCGCGCTGAGCTTTCTTTCGCCCAAAAACTGTGTCTCTCGCCTCGTAGCAACGAGAAAGAGCTGCGCCGCTTGTGCTGCTTCTCCGGCTTCGATTTACCAATGCTGCCGTCGCTGCCGCTGCTTTCTCCTTTTCTCGTTCGATGCATTCTTTCACGCGAGCTCGCGGCTTCTCGGTGTAGCTTTTCAACGCTTCTTTTCCACTTCTCGGAGAGACAGAGAGCGTTTTTACACGCGGCGAAAATGCAAAGGTTGAAAGCGAGCTGTCTGATCTCGTGCACTCGGCTTCGTGTAAACGTTCGCTCACAGCCGGGCGCCGAGTGCTCTGAGAGTTTCTCCGCGGCGAACGAGTAGTCGAGCGGCTATGGTTGACGCTGCTGGTGCTGCTGCCGCTGGTCTCGGATTCGCTAGAGACAATCGATCATCCGCGGGACGCTTAGTGGACATCGTTTGTCTCCTGTCCGTCGGTACGTCACTCGGCTCTTCGAGGTCTGAGTAGTACCGACTACTACCACTGATCTTCTCCTTCCCTCGCGCACCCGGCTTGTCCGACACTTGTCGAAGTTGCCGGACGCGAAGAACACGGAACGTCCGCGACGGGACGAGCCGAGTGCGGTGTTGCTAAAAGCGCGCCCGAGACGCGAAGTGGAAATTATTGGCGGGGAAAAAGGGGGTTGAAGAAAATTTATTACGAGCTTTCTCGTGTCGCGCGATGAAAAAATCGAATTTTTGTGATATAAACGGTGTTTTACGGATATTTCAATTACACCCGAGTAATTGAGCGCGACTGTTATTGTTTTTAATGACTATTTAACAATTTGCTATGGTAAATAAAACGGGAGATAGGAGTTGATGAAATGATTTTCAATGATTTTTGATGAAAACAAATTTGCGACGTTCTTTTTGTCAGAAATCATAGATTTGTCTTCGGACGGAAAATCGCTAAAACCAACCTCAGAAATATTTTGGAAATTATTGTCGGGGAAAAAGCGTGTTGAAAAAAATTTATGACGAGCTTTCTCGTGTCGCGCGATAAAAAAATCGCCTTTTTGTGATATCCGCGGTATTTTCCGGATATCTCAATTACCCCTGAGTAATTGCCCGCGACGGTTATTGTTTCCAATGACAATTTAACAATTTGCTATGGTTAATAAAACGGGAGATAGGAGGGAAGGGAAGGGGGGTGGGAGGGTGGAATGGAGAGAATTTGCCGTCGGGAGACACACTAAACAATATTCGTAGTGCGATCTGCAGTGTGACCTGCAATTGTTGGTAGCAATGATTTTTGATGAAAAAAAATATATATATTTGCGACGTTCTTTTTGTCAGAAATCATGGATTCGTCTTCGGACTGAAAATCGCTAAAACCAACCTCAGAAATATTTTGTGCGATGTTGCTAAAAGTTCGCGCGAGACGCTTCGTGGAAATTATTGTCGGGGAAAAAGCGGGTTGAAGAGAATTTATGACGAGCTTTCTCGCGTCGCGCGATAAAAAATGAGACGCTTACCGTGAGTACTTTTAATTGGGTCATTGCGGACTTCGCGGCGCGACGGAATCTTCGGCTCCCGGCCCCGAATTTTCAATTATTGCGCGAATATAATTCGACTAACTGTTACAGCGATATTTACGACGCGACGCGCAATGTCAACTAATATCGCAGTTGTACGCTAGGCGCGGCGGAATGCAAAGTCCTCGAAACTCGGCGCCGCCGAGGCACTCCGGCCGACTGTATTTGCGCGAGTTAAGTATTCAAACTTAATTTGTAATACTTGTTGTAAGAGTGAAGTTTAACGAACGAGTGCGCGCAGCGTGCGGCACGCGGGCGTTGCAGGCGGCGCGCCAGCTTCTCCAGCACGAGTCTCGGAAAACTCGCTGTATTTTCAGCCCGCGCTCTGCGGAATCATGGGCTCTGCTACGGAGGCTTCCGGAAAATCCCGGGCGCTATATAGACGTCGGGTAGACGACGAGAGAAAGACAGAGAGAGAAAGTTATATACATAGGGGAGCAGAAAATGAGACGCTGGGGCAGAATGGGACAGTCATTTTTTTTAATTTCAATTATTGTATGGGGCAAAACGGGACGCTCGGATATTTTTGGAAAATCGCGTTTCTAGAACACAATTCAACGGAACCATAAAAAATATGGGGAAAAGTGAGTCACCATTTAAAAAAATTAAGTAGCAAAAAAAAGTAGCAAAAAGTATTAAGTGCATTACATTAAAAAAAAATGTAATGCACTTAATACTTCTAGAAAATTTACGTCCGTGTCTCACCTTCAGTTAAGGAGGTAGTTTCAGTGCAGTCCCGTCACATGTGAGTTTCGAGGGAACTTTCGAACCCTTCCCGATGAGATAATAATCTGAAAAAAATCAAGCAAGTAGAAGATACTGAAAAAATCAATTTTGTATTATAATAATTCCAAAATGTTGTTAACAAATTAGTGAAAAAAATTAATATTTCAACTATTTACCTGGCAACCCAACTTTTTTTTTCTGATGCAAATTACTCATTCATTTTTCTGAATACGTACAAATTTTTTCTGAATACATCGACTAGCCCTCGGTGCACCAAACAATACATTGCCACCAATTTGCCAAACGTCCCATTTACCCCCAGATCTTTTTTCGCCGACATTCAAAATCGATGATTAAAATCGAATTTTTGGGGCAAAAAGCAGCAAGCATAGCACTTATCGTATCGTCGTAAACCCATTTTTCGCTCATGCGTCCCATCTTGCCCCATCTTCTCCTATCCTATACAGCACTAGGGGAGTAAGTGCGATCGGGGCAGACGAGAGACGAGAAAAGCGAAAGCGTAAGAGCAAACTGAGAGTCTACCGAGGCACGAGAACCAGCAGCAGCAGCACCAGAGACGCGACTCGCGGGGCGAAAAGAGAAGCACAGCGAGGAGTCGGGATCGTTGCCGCGGGAGGGGGTAGTAGGTACACTCGGCTCTACCCTCATAATTAAGCCGGGGCTGGTTTTTGATGGCCACTAAAAATGTCGCGAAGGGTCGCCCGAGTGGTTAAGGAGTCTCGGCAGCCTCGCAGATGCCGTGAAACGTCGCCGTGGCTGCTGCGGGGCGGCGGCGAGCTGGGGGGCTGGATTCGAGATGCCGAGAGACTCCCGGGGACTCGGCTGAGCGTCGGCAGCAGCCACCGCGACGCCGGGTACGAGGCGAGACGCTGCTCGTGGCGCTCCTTACGCTCCTGATATTAGCAATACTCCGGACTCATAAAGTCGACTGTGCGGCAATTCGAGTCACTTTGCGAAACCCTTTATACACTCCCGCGCCCCTCGTTCGGCGTAGCTCGAGCTCGAGGCGGGCGGCCGTCGGCGTTATAGCAGTTAGAGGGAGCGAGGCCGCGTATACACAAAGACGACAATGAGAAACGCTGCGGAATTCACAGCGCTGAGCAGTGATTTTAATGCGGGCCCGGTGGGTTCTTAAATTTTACGTCCTCCACGCCTTGGAACGGAGAGAGAGAGAGAGGAAGAGGAAGAGGAAGGGGAAGAGAGACGAAAGAGCGCGACGCCCCACCAGCGTCGGGGATTAAGCTGTTGTTTCAAGCACTCGCGACGTTGACTCCCGGCTATGCGGGCGCGCAACGCGATTTTCCGGGGGGTTCGCGGCGCGGAATTTTCTCTCCTGGAATTAGAGCGAGTTGCGTTCCCCTTTCCTCCCCGACAACCCCGGACATCGCGCGAAACAAGTATGTCCGAGTGAATCTCAATTTAACTTTATGAGAGACAACACAACGATTTTGCAAATAAATTTTCAGCACGCTTCGAGCACGCGAGCGAGAGCGCCTTTTTGTGATATCTATGGTATTTTCCGGATATCTTAATTACCTCTGAGTAATTGCCCGCAAACGTTATTGTTTTCAATGACAATTTAACAATTTGCTGTGGTTAATGAAATGGGGGATGGGAGGGAAGGGAAGGGGGGGGGGGGTGGAATGGAGAGAATTTGCTGTTGGGAGATACACTAAACAATATTCGTAGTGCGATCTGCAGTGTGACATGGAATTGTTGGAAGCAATGATTTTTTATGAAAAACAAAATTTGCGTCGTTCTTTTTGTCAGAAATCGTAGATCCGTCTTCGGACCAAAAATCACCAAAACCGACCTCAAAAATATTTTTTTTTTCAAAATATCGACTTTTAGCCTATACCATCGTTCTCAAGTCGCATATATTCTACCCCTGAAAACACTGGTTAAGAAACTTCTTTAATTACTTTTTAGAAAAAAAACAAAAAAAACAATTTGGCGACGTTCTTCAGACATTTTAATTGATTTTGAAAAAAAAAAAAAAAAAAAAAAAAAAAAAAATTGGCGTCGTTTGTCAGAAATTATAGATCCGCCTTCAGATCGAAAATCGCCAAAAGCAACCTCAGAAATTTTTTTTTTTCAAAACTTCACCTATAATAGGTTAATCAATTTTGCGCTGCTGCAGGTCTAATAAAGCTTTAAAAGTTTACGGGCGCTGCAGCTCCCGTCCTCTTATGTCAAATTTGACACAAGACTGCGACAAACAAATAAATTTTCAGCACGCTTCGAGTACGCGCGCGAGCGCCTTTTTGTGATATCCACGGTATTTTCCGGATATCTCAATTACCCCCGAGTAATTGCCCGCGAACGTTATTGTTACCAATGACAATTTAACAATTTGCTATGGTTAATAAAACGGGCGACGGGAGGGAATGGAAGGGAAGGGGGGTGGAATGGAGAGAATTTGCCGTCGGCAGATACACTAAACAATATTCGTAGTGCGATCTACAGTGTGACCTGGAATTGTTGGTAGCAAAGATTTTTTATTTTATTTTTTTCACATCTCTGTCACGACCGCGAAATCAAATCGTACGTTTGTAGCGGAGTGAAAAAAGTGGCAGACATTTTTTTCCTTTCTGGATGGGGAGAAGGGAAAAAAGAGATTTTATTTTTCGTGCGAATCGTTGTATGCAAATTCGCCTCCGGATTCCGGATCACCGTGTAGAGACGAATATGGGTTGTAATCATAGTGCACGATGCACGCGACGCCCGCGCTATGCCCGAACCTCCCGGCTTCGCCTCATCCTGATTTAATAAGTTCATTACCTAATGAACAGATGTACGAGCTCGCATTCGCGCTCCGGCACACACACTGTGACCTCTCCCTGTCTCTTTCCCCCTCGCTCCCTCTCCCCATCGCCGTTTAGCGCCCGATAATCAATATTTTTAATTACCGCAGTTCTTTTCCAATTTTTTCTCCTCCCCCCTGCCGCGGGATCGGACGATAGTTTAATTTTAATTGAATAACGAGAGACTCGCGACGTGACATCGGCGGCGGCGGCTCGTTTTCGGGATATCTCGTTGTGCACAATACTCGCGGTTTGGTTAATTCCGTCGCGTCGCGCGCGACAATTGATTAGAGACTGCGGCGCGGTGATTTCGCGTCGCATTTTTACAAGCGGGATCCACCGACCCCGCGTTCATTTATCGCGACGCAGAATTAATTATTACTATTGGGATCATCGTGAGATAAATATTGAGCAGCGAGAGGTCAATTTTAGGCTGGCAGATAAATTTCTATTCTCGCGCTAATGGCGCAAATTTTGCGAATTTCAAATATAACGTCGAGTTGTCGTCGAGCGTGGTTCGAGGGTCTCGACTATCGAGCACGTCGCGTATTTAAGGATGTAGGAGCGCGAAGTATTTAATTCACGTAAATTCGAGAAAAGTGCTAGAGAATTGCAAACATTTTTCGAGGGTCTGAAAATCTGAAAAAATTCACGCACACTAAAGGTACTGAAAAGATTAATTTTGCATAACAATAATTCCAAAATGTTAATAACAAATTGATTTTCAAAAAATTGTTTAACAAACATTTCGTTGACCCAAGTTTTTTTTGCATAAAAATGATTCCTTTATTTTTCTGTACACGTATGAATTTTTTTAGATTTTGATCTAATCTTTGAAATTTGTACATATTTTCCATACAAAAAAAACACAAATTTCAGAGATTAGATAAAAATCTGAAAAAATTCATACATATACAGAAAAATAAAGGAATCATTTCCATGCAAAAAAAACTTGGATCAACGAAACATTTATTAAACAATCTTTTTTTTAATCAATTTGTTATTAACATTTTGGAATTATTATTATGCAAAATGAATCTTTTCACTACCTTTAGTGTGCATGAATTTTTTCAGATTTTCAGACCATCGAAAAGTGTTTGCAATTGTCTCGAATTTATGCGAATTGAACACTTCGCGCTCCAACATCCTTAACCCCGCCCCCCCAAAATCGCGTTAGTCACGGAAAAGTGCGACGTCCGATAACGCGCGAGCCGAATTAAGAATTGGCGAATAACCCGGCACCGGAATCTCTCCGCCTCGTCGCCGCCGCCGCCCCGCCTAAAATATACGTCTGAGAGTGAGTTTTAAATCCCGGTGCTTAGCGCTCGCGCGGCCTTAGCACCGTTCGCGCTAATGAGCGCACCGAATCCAAACGCCAGCGCGGCGAGCGCGCGCGCACTTAACTATCGTTCGGCCGCATTCAGTCGAAGAGACCGTCGTAATTCAACGCGAGTGCGCCGGCAAAGTTTCGCGCGCGCCATTATACACTAAACTAAAACTTAAACTTCGCAACCTGTATACACATAATTCGTGTAAATATTTCTATAGCCCGAGCGCGCAGCGGATCAAAACGGTTTTCACTCGTCGGGCGGTCGCGCTGTCGTTAATCATCCCCCGCTGCATGAGCATTTGATTACTTTCCTCGTCGGGTCTCTCTCGTTCTTCTCTTCTTGCGTCTCTCCTTCCACTCCTCCTCCTCCTTGCGAAAAGCGACGGGTATCAACGAGGCCGCTGAGGGGCAGCACACGTGGGTCGCCCGGTGCTTCTGAGCGTCGGGCGAAGCGTCGACCACCGCGGGAGAGAGCGAGCGTTAATTAACCCGCGGGGCGTTAAATAAATTTCGGTTAGAACGTGAGAAGCAACAAATCTGAGTCAGGTGGTGTCAGGCGCCCTCGTGTACATATATACACATCCCCATATACATATACATAAATACATACATACACAGTATACACACGTATATAAAGCAAACCCGAGCGTTGGTAGCGCAGCGATGAACGCGAGCCTCTCTCTTACTTGAGTTACTTCTCGGGCGCAGGTTTCGTGGCTGTTGGGCGTCGAGAATGGATATGGAGCGAGGGAGAGAGAGAGAGAGAGAGAGACACGAGGGAAGACTAGAAACGCCAGGACGAAGCAGGAAAGCGATGAGGGCTGGGAAGGTACGGGGGGAGGGGGGAGGGGGGAGGGGGGCAGTTCCCAACGAGAGGAAAAGGAAGAGGAGGAAGAGGAGAGGAAGCGGTCGAGAGGCGAAGCAGAGGAGGGAAGGGAGGGGGAGGGGGTGACAGAGGAATGCCAGAGCGTCGGGGACCGCGCGCTGTGTGCGAGGCAATGGAAACTGATGCTGGCTGCTGGGGGTCGAGGAGTATCCACGATACCGGCAGCACCGGCATCCGCACCCTTTTCCACCGCGCGTCAGAGGTGGAAAAGGGTGAGGTGGAGGGGGGGGGGGGGGCGTCGTACGGGCAGCCGGGGCTGCCGCCACCGTCACCGCATCGCCGGCATGCGAGGAGAGGGAGGAAGAGGGGGGGAGGGGGGCGCCTTCTCTCGCGTCCTAATTAGAGAAATTTAAATTCATAGCCACCCTACGGCGCTGAGGCCGCCCCTCGCTAGTCCGTGGCCGCAGCCACCGCTGCCGCTGCCGCTGTTACCCTCGCCGCTGGCTCTTTCCCTTTGCCGCTCGTTTTTCTCTCGCTTCGTTCCTCCACCCCCTCTCCTCCACCTCCCCAGCACCCTTTTCTTTTTTCGTCCTTTGCCTCACACATTTTTCCGTCATTTCCTTTTTTTTCCACCCCCTCGGTCGATCTCTCTGTCTCACTGATGGCGCGCACAGTAGTCTTGTCTCTCGACGACCTCGCGTATATAGCCTTTAACTAAAGCAATTACGAATCCCGGCCCCTTTCGAGTTATGCCGATGGATATCCCGCGAGGAAATAATAAAAAAACGTCCCGGAAGGAGGCCCCGATGGAGTCCGGGGTAGAGTCCTGAGGTGGTCTGCGCGGGAGTCCTAGCTGGTAAACTTCGGCATTTGGTCCGTTTCTATACCACCGTACCACCATAATATTAAAATATTTATTTTTCTTCTTCTTCGTCTTCTTTTTCGTCTTTATCTTTTAAGATTTTTAAATGTTGAGAAATGACTTTCTGGACTGAATAGACCGAACAAGATAAGCGAGCAAAGTGCAACTGAGCACAAAGCCAATCTTCAAACCATACGAAGCGCGATGTGAGCGCGATGTGAACCGAAGGTGAGCGCAAAGCGCGACGTCCAAACCGTGGTGAGCGCAAAGCGCGCCGTCCAAACCGAAGGTGAGCGCAAAGCGCGACATCCAAACCGAAGGTGAGCGCAAAGCGCGACGTCCAAACCGTGGTGAGCGCAAAGCGCGACGTCCAAACCGAAGGTGAGCGCAAAGCGCGACGTCCAAACCAAAGGTGAGCGCAAACCGCGACGTCCAAACGGAAGGTGAGCGCAAAGCGCGACGTCCAAACCGAAGGTGAGAGCAAAGCGCGACGTCCAAACCGTGGTGAGCGCAAAGCGCGACGTCCAAGTGAGTGCCTTAAAAGTAGCCTAAGAGAAAAATGTCCCGAAGAGGCGTTAGTTTGCTTGTTCTCTTTTTTTATCATCCCACGCCTCGATATTTATATCGCACACTGCGTGTCACATAAGCTGCTTATTACTCAGTGCCACGTGACGCCACACAACGTCCTCTCTCACCCAGGACACATGCCAACGTTGCCTCTCGTGAAAGATTTTATTATCGGAAAACCCCCGCGGGGGCGTCGATGCGACGTTGTCTCAATTCTTAAAGTGGCGCTGCGAAAATACTTGGGGCGCGTTTCCATGGAGGTCGAAAAAAATCGCTTTTCTCTCGTCCTCCCATAGAGGCTCACCTCCCACGTGGACGCAGTTAATCACAGGGGTTGCCTCACACTCTCGACGAGCTCCTCCTCGCCGTGCGGTCGCGTCGTCCGCACTCAGTTTGCCACGTTCGTGTTTCGGGGGAATGAATAAACGAGGAAATCGGCGCCGAGATAGGGGCCAGGCCTTCTTCGTCACCCTCGGTGAAGCTCGCAGGCCGTTAGATTTCCGTGTGTATTTGTGCAATATACGCCTATATACCGACGTGCGCTATACATATACATAAAGTGGCCTGTAGCGAGCCGGGAGCAGCAGCGAAGACATGACGAAGGGAGACCCGATACTCTTAGCGCGGCGGTGGGCAGGGGGAGTCCTGGGGGTTAAGGATTCGGCCTGGCTTCGGTTGATCCCCTAAGTGGTCACTAATGCCGCCTAAGAACCCCCCCAGCGTGGTACTCGTGGAACGCCGAACCACACCAAGGTCGTATCTCGCGCTAACACCGAACACATTCCTCCTTGATTGGGCAGCAGGAGCGGCAGCAGCGGATCTGGAATAGGCGCTGAGGGCAGTAGTGGCATAAGCAGCAGCAGCAGCAGCAGCAACGTCGGACCCCATCCTCCGTTTCCGCATCTGAAGCCTTCGACCTGTCTCTCTCTCTCCCTCGCTCCACATCCCGGCTTGATGCTCGAGTAATTCCCTCACCGGATTCGCGCAACTCTCCTCCGAATGACTGAGTTAGTCTCCCTCGCGCCCAAATGGAGAGAGCACCGCGGCCTCCTCCGCGCGCGTCGTCGACGACCGCTCTCGCCATGAATTTGTAACTCCACTGACCGGCTCGTCCCTATTAACATCAGTCTCATTCCAATTAGGACGAATTCTCTCCACCGAGGCACACAACGCACACGCCGCGTGCCGCCGACCCCCGAAGGTTGATTAACTCCGAAATTATCGCGCAGCGATGACTATTTTTTTTTTTTGGTTTTTTTTCTCGTCTTGCTTCCTCCACTCTTCTCCTCGCCCCGCGAGACATATTTTCCGCTCTGATTGACCGACGCAGTCGATGCTTAATTGGAGTGATGGGATAATTAATATTCATTAGTCGTTTGATTTAATGACGTAATTGGCACCTTTAACCGGCTGCCAGTCGACGGGATTGCCGGCAGCGCGATGTGTATGATGTGCGATATTTAATTCTGTGTGTTTTTTTTTTTTTTTCAAACGAGCGCATTAAAGTTGATTAGTGGATGTTCTGCTTATGACGGCGATCTTATTAGCCGACTAGCGTGTTTTAAGTTTACGCATATTTAAAGTCGAATGTTTTTCTGAGAAGATGGTTTATTACTGGAATATTATTCGAACTTTATTGCCCGAGGGGAATTGTGACAGGGGGGGAGGAGGTTTACAGTCAGCGAGGCCAATTTTCTTTCGCTCAATTTTTTTCACGCGCTCGTGAACTAATTGACAATGAACGCGGGAGCTGAGACACTTTTACAGTTAAGACCGTCACCGGGGGCCGTTAAACGCGTTGGCGCAGAACTCGTGAATTGTTTAAAGTTCGAGTGCGCAGAGGAAGAAGAGGAGGAAGAAGAAGAAGAAGAAGAAGAGGAGGAATGATATATCTTCATACTTATCCATATTTCTGCAATTCTTTCTCTCTCCGACGTTTTTCTTGGCTCGAGAATTTTATCTCTGTAACTCATATATATATATATATATATATCTCTTTCTCTCCCTCGCGAAACGTTGGCCTTTTCGTTTCTCCCTCTCCCTCTCTCTCTCTCTCTCTCGCCTCGAGTTTTCTCCCTCGCTTCACTCACGTCAACGGCCGCGATATCTCGGGGAGCGACGAAGGCGACGCACGGGAGGTGCAGCAGCAGCCTCGGTGTTTCTCCGGGGGTGGTTTTTTTTTTGCCCCGGTACCGCGAGAGAACGCGAGGCGAGCCCTAGCAGCCAGCAAGCCGGCTAAAAGCCTTTATAAATCAGAAGAAGGCCGGACGGCGGTCGTTTGTAAGGGAGGCTTTCAAACTTCAAGCGACCTTTATGCGCCAGTTGCGAATTGACCGGACGAGCGAGAAGCGGAGGGAGTCTCGGTGGCTGAGACGGTCTGCGCGATACTGGGGCGCCTGACGAGAGTGAAAGAGGCCAAGAAGGGGGAGAGACGAGGGTATCGCGCGGGGCCCCAAAGCGAGAGAGGAACGCACACCGAGACACATCGCGGAGAAGCTGCGGAGCGATTTCAGGTCTCGACGCTCGGAAGGCTCAGCCGCCCCGGCGCAAAGGGACCGAACTCTCTCTCTCTCTCTCTCTCTCTCTCTCTCTCTCTCTCTCTCGGGCAGAGAGAGGGTTTCAAGTTTTAGCGCGTAATTAAATGGTTTTACCCTGGACGCGCGACGCGATTCCTCCGGCCGGACTGCGCGACGGGATTGCGTCTCGCGTCTCGGCTAGACGAAAAATAAATTAAACGTCCGACCCGTTTTTGCCTGTACGACGTCAAGACCTTTTTGTGCTTCGCGCGCTTTTTTTTTTTTTAATAACCTTCCGTGCGGCACTTGCGATAATGAGTTTTTTTTAGGATTCTTTTTTTTTGTTTTTTTCTTGGCTGCTCGAAGATGACACTAAGTGGCGAAAGGGCTGATACTTGATCGTCGCGTTGGGTGTAACGAAGGAAGCAAAATTCTACCTTCGAGGTGCAACGTGAATATGGGAGAGAGAGAGAGAGAGAGAGAGAGGGGGGGACTGATTCTCGACGGTTTCCTAAGCCGAGTTACTCTTCGTGGTCCCGAAGTTTCATTGCCGAGGGAGAGAGAAGGAGAGGGAGGAGAGAAGGGTAGGAGGGGGTGGGGGGTGAGCCCCATGCAGCGTCGTTGCCTCTGCTTAATTTGCATCCCTTAATGAGCCGCTCACGTAGCGCTCTTATCTTTATGCCCTGGCTCCTATAGCCGGGCCCGGCGTAGCCAGCACCCTTCGAAGGAAACGAGATTTCCAACGTCCCTGCGAAGCTCCCGGTCTCGCCCTCCTCGCCCCCTCGCCCCTTCCGTCTTCTTTTTGTTGCTTTCTTCATTCCTCGCCTTCTCCACCCCCTCGCTATCCTCCAATTCCTCCCACCGCCCACGACCCTTTTATTCAGCCTTGCTATTTCTAAATTTTAGTCTTTGCCCTCAACCCCCCTCCCCTCATATCTCCCGCTGTTTCATCCCCTTGTTCGACTATTGTTTCCACCAAGAATATTTTTCTCACTGTCGTTCTGCTCGCTCTCGCTTTTTTTTTCCCCCTCGCTCGAATTCGCGACATTGTTGCCGATCGTCCATAATTAAACCCTTTAACGCTCGCTGCGAGCAGCTGTCATTAATTTAACGGCATAATCACGCTTGTTTCACCAGTCGACCGCTGCCAGCGTTGCGGCTCTCGGCCTCGGCGATCGTTAAAAACCCTCGCGTATCGCTTCCTCGTTAATTTCCCCGCCTGTCTTTCTCTCTCTCTCACTCTGCCGCGAAGCCAACTTTTCAGCAAAGTGTAGGCTATCGCTCGGTCCACTTTCATCAGAGAGAAAGCCCCGGGACTCAATTTGGCAATAAATAATTATGTAATTTTCCGAATGCCCGATCGAAAATACGGGATAAAACATTCAGCGCCACCGGTGACATTATTCTTGCAAGCAAATTTCGAAATTATTTCGGCCCCCTCGTGTGTGTATATCGGGTCCTCCCCCCCCTACCCCCTCCTGTTTCCTCCGCCCGTTCCCCTCACTTCCTCCGCTGTGCCCGGTTTACCGACGCCGCACTTTCTGCACGGCCCGTTCGCCACCACTCGCGCTCTCTATATAATGCGTTCCTCTCTTTCTCCCTCTCTCTCTCTCTCTTTCTCTCTCCCGCTCTCCTCCTCCCTGCGTCTCTACCGCGCCCGGCCTGTCGCCCCCTCGTTGCCGGTTACTCTTGGTCGGATGGCCACGGGAAAACGCGACGCGCATCTGTTGCCAAATTATTTTGCCCACGGGGCCGTGAAAAATTTCCCCGAGTTCCATTATTGTTCCGTTGCGCGAAAAATCTAGTTATTTGCTCATTGTCCCGGGCGCACCCGCCTCTCTCTCTCGGCCGCGAGTCGCCTCGCGCGCGCACAGCCGCGTTTGCACCCGATTTTCCGTCCCCGGTCGCCCACTCGACTCGTCCTTCTGTGTCTCCCGCCGCGCCACGGGGCTCACTGCCCGGGGTGAGGTGCGCCTCGTTGCTCTTGAGGAATATTGTGTGTGTATGCGAGATTTGTGTACCGAGTATCGCACACAACGCGCGACGCGGACCGACTTGTCGCGCGGAGCGATCGTGATTTTAGATACTGGGTCGGGGAAATCGGGGGTATGAAGTGACAGGTGCATTTTTAAAAATTTCAACGCCACTAGTTTTTGGGTAGAAATATATTTCACGATCTCAAAGGTCACCGCAACGATAAAAAAACAGTTGTTATTTCGTTAATTCGCGCAATATCAAATTTTTGTCACCGCAGTGGGTCAAACTGCTTTCGATAATTAATTATTGACAAGGTTACACCTATGTTTTTAGCGGGCGTATTCTATACTCAATTTTTTCTGCGTATAGAGTATTTTTTTAGCCTATAGAATATTTTTTTAGCCTATAGGATATTTTTTTAGCCTATAGGATATTTTTTAGCCTATAGGCTATTTTTTAACCTAATTTTTTCGCGATTTTATAAGTCAGCGTGACTACCAAAAAACCGTTGCCACTTTAATGATTCTCGCAATACCAGATTTTCCTTTCGCTCCGGCTAAATTCAACACCACCGCTTGATAATTCACAAATTATCAATAAAAAGAGGGTCGAGGCAGTGATTGAAAGTTATAACTAGGTCGCCACAAACAAACAAATACAAACATTTACCGCACCAAAACTATTTTCCATCCACCCTCATTATTCCACAATCACAAAAATCATCTCAACCATCAAAAACCATCATACCCCAATGCCCGACTTTTCTCTCGCCCTACACCGCTGTGTCAAATTGAACGCCGCCCCCCGTTAATTGACAAATACCGCGAGACTAATGAAACAATGCCACTGAGCGCGCGCGCAGAGCTCCTAAGAGGGTTAGACCCCGGTGATTGCCGCATGACCGAATCCCCGGCGAGCGTCATAACGATCTTACCAGCTCCGGGTTTGGTATTGCAGCTTCCACGCGCGGGTGGCACGAGGGGGTGAGAAGGGGGGTGGGGGGGGGGGTGGAGGTTGGGATCTGCGCTCTATGCAAATCGGAGAAATGCGAAGAGCTCTCAGGTGTTCGGGATTGGCTCGGTAGGTATGTGGCCCTCGCGCACACACTTCACCCCCTCCCCCCCTCCCCCCTTCCCTTCCATCCTCTTCCTCCCTCGCATCCTCCTCGCGCCCTCTCGGCGAAGCGGCTCTGCCTCGATATGGCCGTCGGTTAAGCGTTTCAAGCTTCTCTAGCCGACGGAGGGCTACGCGGGAGGGCTGATGCGGTGCAGAGCAGACAGGCCATGGGTGAGAAGGAGGAGGAGGAGGAAGGGTGGAAAGGGTGGGAAGCAGGGTGGTGGGGAGGGCGAGCAAAGCTGTTGTCCGATTATCGGGAATTAATGTAAATAGGGGTAGCAGCCAGGCAGCTCGCTAAGCTCGACTAAGCGGCTGGCGTATGCGACGGCGGTGAAAGCTCTCGGTGAGGTCTCGCTCACCCCGGTGTGCCGGCCGCGCGCACCAACTTCCCTCGTAACGGGCGAGCGCGCAACAACCCCCCGTGCGAAGCAGCGTCTTTCCTCCCATATACACTTTTATAACCCGCTGCCGCCGCTGCTTCGCGATTCTCGCCGAGAGTTCCGCACTCTCTCACAGCCTCCTGAAGCAGATGCCTTTGAAGCGAGGATCCGAGTCACATGCAGCTCTCCTCGCTGCCTCTTAAACCGATAGCCTCATTGCCCCCGATGCGCCATTAGGCCACGCGCATCGCCGGGTGTTATAGTCATACTTGTGTGTCCCAAATAGGAGCGAGGAACGGAGGTGAGCGCGGCTAATAGGTGAGATTATACACGGCTCGTTGAAAAATTATGGGGTTGGCCATATATATAAAAGACATTGGATACTGTATGTATTGTGTATTCATCGTCGTGTAAGCAGCCGGAGAGTGAAAGAGAGACGGAACGTTGAGTTTCTCCGCGGCTCGTTAAAGTTGCAACTTCAGGCTATAGGAGAGCCGAAGCGGCGCGACGACCAAAGCGGCGGGTTATATGGATTCGAGTTCGAGCGGTGGAAACAGCGAGTTTCAGTCGTCGCTGCGCTCGTGCCGGATTAAAGTATCCCCCGTGTGTTCTGCGTATAGTTATTCGGCCAAGTGGCCGCGCTGTGCATAGTTCTACATATATATTTAGTCGCCCGAGTGTTCGCGTGTATACACACGCGTTAATTATTGCCTCGGGGGTTTAATGCGCAGTTCGGGGATATTACGCAGCGCGCGGTGCTTAAGGCATAACTGCGGGTATGGATTCCGGGCGAGCGAGCCGGATATCTCACTCGTTTTCGCGTATTAGTCGCGAGGGCTTCGCGAAAGTCACGAGGCGATAAAGCGTTGTGTGCCAACTGACCCCGGTCTGCGATCCCGGCTGCTGCTGCTTGCGAGCCGCACGTTCGCGTTGGGTTACACGAAACCAAAGAGCTCTCGGCTGCTCGCGATAAATAATACACCTCGTTGTTACCTACTCTCTCTCTCTCTCTCTCCCTTTGTGCGGTACGCAGTTTGGAATATAAGTTCGCGTGCGGGTTGGGTGAAAAGGCGAAAGTAAAGGGCTGAGTTGTAATTATAAATGGAATTATTTAGGGTTACGAGAGTGCGCGGGGCGCACATTTCCCTATTTCGCAGTTATTTTGTGAAATAAGCGGTGGCGACGGCGGAGAGAAAATCCGGATCGGTGACCTCGTGGGGTGAGCCTTCGTCTCGCACTTGGTACTTAGTCGCGTGTTACCGCAGCACGTTTAATGTGTTACATGAAGGTTCGACAGACACGTGGAAGAGGCGAGTCGTATGCGGTTTGGAAAGAGGACACGTAGGGGAGACTGGGGACGGTTGTAACAAAAAACGTTTCTGATAATTGTTCCCTCGAAAAATATGAGATGCTGGCGCTTAAGCATCGAATGGATTATTATTCAGCTACGTTTAGGTAGTTGATCACATTTTTTCAAAGGCATCGTACCATGGATTTGCTAGCAAGGGCCATTTAAAGGCAAAGGCCATTCAAAGGCAATTGTAAAAAGAAAAAAAAAAACGTAGCGAAAATTGTAAAATTGTAGGAAAATAAAACATATCTGGGGCGTAAATATGCTAGTCGTGATTATCCAGAAGGAGGAGGATCTTGTCGTTGATGCTAGGGTTTTCATGACTCGCGAAGTGCTTTATAAAATCAAAGAATTCGGCCGAGAGTGAGAAAGTCTGGACTACATTATTTTCAATGGCTTTAAACAAATAAATAAATAAATAAATAAATAAATAAATAAATAAATAAATAAATAAATAAATAAATAAATAAATAAATAAATAAATAAATAAATAAATAAATAAATAAATAAATAAATAAATAAATAAATAAATAAATAAATAAATAAATAAATAAATAAATAAATAAATAAATAAATAAATAAATAAATAAATAAATAAATAAATAAATAAATAAATAAATAAATAAATAAATAAATAAATAAATAAATAAATAAGTAAATAAATAAATAAATAAATAAATAAATAGTACATGCTCGCTCGGCAAACACGTGGAAGACGCGAGTCGTATGTGGTATGAAAAGAGGACACGTATGAAGGGCGGGCGGTGGATGAGATGGAAAGTGAGAGTGAGAAAGTCAGGACTATGTAAAGGGCTAGGTACTTGATGGGTACCTAATGTACAACTCGCATACAGAGCGGGAGATGCTGCACAAACGCATATTACACGCTCGTTCGGCAGACACACGTGGAAGACGCGAGTCGTGCAATGAAAAGAGAGCACGTGAGGGGAAGGGTGAGAGGGAAAGTGAGATAGTCAGGACAATAATGTAAAGGGTTAGGTGCTCGATGGGTACTTATCGTTATATGTACAGCTCACATACAACGAGAGATGCTGAGCAAACGGAGCAGACACCGCACCTCAACCGCGATGAATAGTTCATTTCTCGTTGAAACGATCCCGCAGCCAAATGGGTAAATCGCCGGGTGAATCATCGCACAACGAGCCCCGGATATGATGTCACATATTACGTTAATATGGCTCTTCTAGTTTCATTCGTAGATTGATTTCGTCGTCGCAGATATTGATCAAAATTGTGATTCTCAGTGATGAGACTAATTCACAACGAAGTCAGCCAATTAAAGATCAACGGATCGTTCGTCATGAAAAATCGCAGAATAAATATTAATTAGGCGCCGTTGGAAGATTCGGACCCGATGTAATTAATAATACACACGACACATTACGAGATATCGCAATTATTGTGTGTTAATTAACGCGTCATCGAGCGCGAATTATCAGCCGAACGATAATGGCGCCGTCGGTTCAACGTGAACTCGGCCAAAAGCGGCGAGAAAAAAGGAAAATCAATCCGAGATACAATTAATCGTTGTTGTTGTGCGAATAGCAGGTCGATTTTCGTGAGCTGCCAGAGGCACAATAACGATGCGAAATATTCCAAAATTGCGTTGATTAAATGACCTCGAGAAAAATGTGACGGCACGTGCACCGGATTCTCCGGTCGGCTAATCTTTTGGTGTTTTAACATTTGTTAATAACTATCCACGCACTAGAACATCTACTGAAAGATAAATTAGCATAACGTCCCTTTCCATCGAGGACCGGAGATCTCGGATGCCTGCAAACAAGAAAAAAAAAATTAATAACAACATCACATATAACAACATCGTAAGAGGGATAAATTGGAGGAAAACGCGTTTAAGAAAATGACAAGATAATACTGATAATAAAATTATTCTGAAGAGGCCCCGACCATACACTGAGAAAAATAATTGGTAAGACCAACCAAATGTGCGTTTGCGGGCGGCGAAATAAATATTTGGTTAATTGGACATTATATTTGGTTGAACGAACCAACGCTTAGTTGAATCCATTTTTTTTTAATTCACAATAAATATTATTTCGTTCACTGAACAAAATATTTATTTCGCTGCCCGCAAACGCACATTCGGTTGGTCTTACCAATTATTTTTCTCAGTGAGGGTGAAACGTAAAACAAGGAGTTATTTCATGAGGCCGACCGTCGCCGCACGGAGAGAAATTTCTATCTTGTGATAGCAAAGAAAAGTGACAACAAAAATCGTTTTGTTAGGCTAACAAAAATATTGTTCAGCCCAGCAAAAATCATTTTCAGCCGAACAAAAAATTTGTTAGCCTAGCAAAACTGATTTGACAGCCGAACAAAAGATTGCCCAGCCAAACAAAACAATTTCTGTCGTCACTTTTCTTTGCTGTCACAACACAGAAATTTCTCTCCGTGCGAAGCTGCAGCAACATTACAATTCACGGCCACAGCACCAACAACGCATTGTTGATTAAATGAGACAAACTCGACTCTCCCTCTCCCTCTCTCTCTGCCCCTGGAAATTCGGCGAAAACTATAGAGCGACGAGGCGGCAAACCAAACCAGCCAAACCAACCGAGTCCCCCACTGTGTTCGTCGCCGCCTCGGTCGGTAATGCATTTCGGGGCCAAACTAACGCGAGATTGATTCGAGTTGGCGTTAAGGCACCGCGCGAAAAGGACTCGGGGGTTGCTCGCTGGTTGTCTCGGCCTCGGTGCGGCAAGAAGAAGCAGCAACAGCAGCAGCAGCTCGCGGGCGTCGCGTACGTTGCAACTCACCGAGACGACGAAGCTGCTCGCGGGACGGAATTCGGTTGCGGTGACTTTCTCGCGACTCTCTCTCTCTCTCTCTTGCTCGGTTTTGTCTGTCTCGCGACTCTCGCGAAACTCTCATCCGTTCATATTTGCCTGGAAGGTGCGAGAGACGCGTCGCGCATCCCCCAGTCTCGGCGTCTGAGGAGATTTGTAATCATTTGGCTGATGAACAAAGTCGCCATTCCGAGTTTCTCCCTCCAGTTCGCTTCCTTCATTCCTCTGTCCCTCTCTCTCGCTCTCTCTCGCTCTCTCGTCTTATTCCTCCCGGTTAAATGACTTTTCTCCCTCTATTCCGGCAGTTTCCGCGCGACGACGCCGGCTATATTATACCGAACAACTGCGCTATATACATAACACTATATGCATCACGGTATGCGGTAACGCGTTTCTCCGCAGAGACCGCACTACTCGCTGCCTCTGTGTGCGCCATGTGCATGTGGCACACGAAAGGTGCATGCTTATAGGGAGACAGGGGGCAAAATGGGCGACGCACAAGCGAAACATGGTTTTCATGATGACACCCAAAGAGTATTTTTTATTGCTCTTCACCCAAAAAATTAAGTTCCCATCGTCGATTTTTTGAGCGTCGGTGAAAGGAAAAAAATTCTTCGGCAAAATGAGACGCTCGTCAAATTCGGCAATTTATGGTTTGGTGCTTCCAGTGCTACTGGACGTCATCAGTGACGACTGCGTCGTGTCCCTAACTGAAGGTGAGACACGGATGTAAATTTTCTAGAGTCATCGAGTGCGTTTGCGTTTAGTGAACGCCTGACGGTTGACTAAAAAAAACAAAAAAATAAATGAATTGTTAAAACAAATTCTGGGGCAAATTGGGACTCTCCCCGAATTCGCCAATGTATGATTTGTGTCTCTAATTGAAGGTGAAATACCGACGTCAATTTTCTAGAATTATCAAGTTCGTTCGCATTTAGTGAACCCCTGACTGTAGACTAGAAAAAAAAAAAAAAAAAAAATTGGGAAGTCACTTTTCACTATATTTTTTACGATTCCATTGAATTGTGCTCTAGAAACGCGATTTTCTAAAAATATCGATGCCTCCCATGTTGCCCCGTAAAATAATCCTATATGAAAACAACACGACTGCCCATTCTGCCCCGACGTCCCATTTTGCCCCGTACACGTTACACACTGAATACACAGCCGTGCGGCATGTGAAGCAGCAGCGAGTCGTAAGAGCGCCGAGTCTGCCGCTACCGCTGCCGCTGCTGCTGTGCATCCCTGCAGAACCGCTGATTCGTAATCTCGTTGCCAGAGTAGAAGAGGTTCCGCACTACGCGGCGTCGCGTACCGTCGCCATCCCTTACAACGTTTGGATATAACATATAACTGTATATACATATGTTATATTATATAACACACATATATATATACAGCCACATGGCGGCTGCGGGCGCGCGAATGTGCGAATTGGACTATTCGTAACTTTGCTCTCCCGCAGTCGTGTCGCCCGGCTATTAGGTACACGGAGCAGACTCGACGACGTATTCGCCCCGTCGATATTGCAAATCCACGCGATCGCCGTGCGGAGGTCTCCGCACACCGCAGAGATATCCGCGCGGCAATTTCCTCGAGCGACGGCGCAAAACGCTGACTGCTGGCAGCCGGAAACAGGTGATATTGTAATTTTCCCGGGGGTCTCCGGACCAAGTTGGACGTGCGGCTATTTCTTCGGGTGGAACGACGAAGAGAGTGCGGAGAAGAAGAATCGTGTGCGGACTCTCCTCGCGCCGTCTGGATTCGTGCGGACGTCGCGAGTGGAAAAATTCCGCGTGCGTCAGACGGCCCCCGAAGTGGTGTGTCCGAGTGTCCTGTCGTCGTCGTCGTCGCCGGTGCAGCAGCTTCGAGGGGTGGAAAAACGTTTTGGTGGATGAAGGAGGACGAGGAGGGTGAAAGGGGGGTGAGGGGCAGAGAGGAAGAGAGCGAGAAACACGTACAGCATCGTGTCGAAGTCATAGCAGATCCAGCAGCAGCAGCGGCCACGTCGACACATGGTACACGTGCGATAGACGTCGATGCACGAGGACGTCGCGCGTTACCGCCACTCGAGACGGCCATCGCTTTATCAAAACCCTACTTTATATCGTTTCCGCGGAACGAGTGGTGGTGGTGGCGGCGGCGGCCGAGGAACATACGGGGGATGAGAGGAGGAGGCGACTCGTGACGCTACGGTATTCGCTCTCGCATTGGCCAGCCAATATCGCGCATATTGGAGGCTGCACGTGTCCCGGCTCATCCGGCCGACACGCTCGTTCTTTCTTGGCTTTTGTCTCGATCTCTCAGTTCCTCCTCCTCCTCCTCCACCTCTTCCTCCACCTCCAAACCCCCTTGGCCTGGCTAACGTGTGTCTATCTCGGCAAGGGGAGAAACGCCGTGAAATCGAGTCTGACCAGCGCCGAGGGTGACTACTACGTGACTCTCAATGTGGTGGGAAATCCGGGCTGCGAGAGCGCGAAGAGAGAAAAATAAATTAGTTTTCCGAGTCTCCCCCGGCGATTTGCAAAAGCTCGGACATATGCTTTTTTTTTCTGCGCTTGAGCCACGCGCAGAACGGATTTGTGTTCGTGGTGTGTATGACGTTGTTGTTTTTTTTTTTTTTTTTTTTTTTCTTTCGGTGAGAGATGCGTTAGGAAAAATATATGGAAAGCGAAAGGTTGAGCCACCACGTTCGAGTGGCACTCAGAGAGTGACAATCCGGAGCTACGCCGGTGAGATTGCGAGAAAAGCGAGCCACAGAAAAGTGTCTCCCGCGCAAAAATCGAAGTATTAAAATAGTATTTCTGTAGTATGAACCGTCGAAGTATCCAAGTATGTCGTATTGGCCTCAAAAATACTTTATTTAATACTTCAAAAGGGTACAATTTGCGACTAGTAATGGAAATCTGAGGTAAAAAAATGAAAATGTTCAAAAACCTACAATTGACGAAACGGTTAGCTTAAGTTTTTACAAATTTTCAATTTTTGACCTCAGATTTCCTTTACTAGTCGCAAATTGTACCCGAAAAACATACACCTGTGATTGAGGATTCAATTTTTTGGAGTATTAAATGAAGTGTCTTCGAGGCCAATATGACATACTTTGGATACTTTGACGGTTCATACAACAGAAATACTATTTTAATACTTCGATTTTCGTGCGGGATATAAAGAGCAACAGTTGTTGGCTGATCGTTAGCGTCGACGGTGGTGGTGGTTGTTGTGGTCGTTCGACGGTGATCACAACGTTGCTTTGCCGTTGTCGCCGCTGTCATTTTTGTTTTCGTTGTTGTTGTTGTTGTTGTTGCGGCTGTTGTTGCTGCTGTTGTTTGATCGTATCCGGACGAAGGTACAAGCGGAGTTTCCACACAGAGATGTCGATAAGCCGTCGCTGAACGAGAGCCATTAGAAAGTTTCCGCTTTCCGCGCGGTTCCCGCTATGAGACCGGCGCGCTCGAGCTTCGCCCGCTCATCGTCCGCGCGCGCCTCGCGCGCGATTGTAATCTCGGCTTTGGCAGTCCGGGCACGGTATACAAACGCGGGGGCGCTCTGCAATATCGACGAGCGAACGAGCGAGGGAACAAAAACCGGTCCGTCCGCGGGGTTTCGATGCGGCACGCGCGCTCCGCGGCGCCCACAGCCCGGACTGATTTTTCAAAATTGCCCGGAACGAGATTGCCGCGCGAGCCGCACATTTGCCGAATTCACTCCGCCAGCTCGCCTCGCGTCCCGGCGCGCAATCCAAGTTTCTTGTAATTCAATTCGCGGGGCTGGAGCGCTTTTTTTTTTTGGCGCTCACCGTTTAACGGAAAGCCGGAGGCGAATTCGCGTGTGTTAACGGTGGATTTTTCGACCGAACTCACAGTGAAATCCAGTTGAAACAGCGCAGAGAAGTTTAGCGCTGAGCCGCGAGGAGTGGGGGGAATTTGAGTATCGATTGCGAGAAATTGGAGCCGATGACGGAGATATTTTTCAGCCTTATCGATTTGTCGCTGGTATCAGCGATGATTTTATATTACTAGCAACAACGCGCATTCAGAAAAAAAAGATTTGTTGTCACAACAACCAAAAAAGGTTGATTTAACAAAATGTTTTTAATTCAACAACGAAATGTATTATTGTCGAAAATAAAAAAGAAAGTTGAATCATTTCGTATGTGATACAACAGCGATATATCAGCATCCTAACCAATTTGAAATTTTCGAAGAAACCAGTCGGTTGAGGTTCTGGCAATGAACACAACGGTTACCACGATAAATATGGATCTAAGCAAACCAAAAAATTGTAATTCCAATCAAGTACTTTTCCGTGATGAATGCAAAGAAAATAAGAAAAACGGGAATCAACATTATTTTGTTACTTCAATTACAAATTATTATTAATTATTTGGTTATTTCAATTACACATTATTAATTATTTTGTTATTTCAATTACATATTACTAATTATTTTGTTATTTCAATTACACATTATCAATTATTTTGTTATTTCAATTACACGCTTGGGACTGGCGTTTAGTTAGGTGGCGAACCACAGCCAATCAGGAGACGTATAAAATGGCTTCACGATTATCTCGAACCTCGACTTCGATTGTCCATGTCTTTTTTAATAGAGGAAAAGAGCGAAATAATAATATTTGCGAGCTGGTTTGTCGAGCTGCCGGGGGTTGCGGGACGTATCGAGGCCCGCGAGACGCCCGAAGAAATTTATCATTTCGGCGCGCGCTTCACGCGCGCCACGTTCGAAACAGAAGACACACGGCCTTAGGAACAAATTGCCTTTCTCGCCTTTCGCCCAGGCGAGGGGAGGGTGGGGGGTGAGGGGGGGGCGTTTTTCGCGCATATCTTCGGGCGTCCCTTTCGCGCCTCCTCGTTTTCTCGCCGTCGCTCTCGAGCCCCGCGGGCTCCTCTACCTTTTCCCAGGGCGATTAACGGCGCCCCGAACTACTTCGAAAATAATAAAAGCCCATATTTCAAGCCGAGCGCGCGGCTCGCGCGCTCGGCTCTCGTCGCCCCCGCCGCGCCATCGACCGAAGCGGCTATGCAAATCTCGAGTGGGTACACGGTCGACACTCGAGGGCCCCGGCGCTGTACGCCGAGTGCGCGGCTCGCGGGAGGAGCCTCCGCGCTCTCTGCCGGTGACGTTTTTAATTATTCGAACGACCGAACTCGATTGCTATTATTCCGTGCCGGCGCGGTGGATGATATCGCGGTCAAGGTGGCGCGCGCGCGACTCGAAAACCCGCGGCGCCCGGCGATTTACGTCGGGTTGGGTGGTTAAAACGACAACGCGTAATTATTATTGTGGCCTCTGGGAGAAAAAGGTCCGGTTGAAATGCGTGAAATAATTTGTCAATATGTTGAGAACACAAACTTTTTTTACTTTTTTTTACTTTTTCAAACTGTACTGACTTTTTTTTGTTACGCTGGACATTTTTTCGCTGACCATTTCATTTTGTCAGACTTCCAAATGTCCAGCAGAACAAAAAACGGTCCGGTTGAAATGCATGAAATAATTTGTCAAAATGTTGAGAACACAAACTTTTTTTACCTTTTTTTTAACTTCTCAAATTGTACTGACCTTTTTTGTTACGCTGGACATTTTTTCGCTGACCATTTTTTTTTGTCAGACTCCCAAATGTCCAGCGTGACAAAAAAACGGTTCGGTTGAAGTGCATAAAATAATTTGTCAATATGTTGAGAACACAAACTTTTTCTACCTTTTTTTTACAATTTCAAACTGTACCGACCTTTTTTTTGTTAAGCTGGACATTTTTTCGCTGACCATATTTTTTTGTCAGACTCCCAAACGTATATTCGTTATGTTAGTACAACAAATAATTTTGCTGGGCTAGTAGAAATTATTGCTTGTCGCTGCATCGAACAAATCATTTCTCTCCCCGATTTAATTTAACTGTCATCGATATACTCGACACTGCAATACCGCTGGGAATTAAATTTAATTACCGCTGTATTAATTTACCTTGAATTGTAATTTTCTAATCGAAACCCTCGAAATTACGTTTGTCGGTCACGTTTGCGCTCGCATACAGTGTGCAAACATATTTGCGCATATTTGTACCTTCGTTGTACGCAGATTTCGTGGCGCGTCCAGCGTGCACCGAGACTAAGAATTCGTTGGTCGCGCGACCCGCCTTGGCGGAATTCGAAGAGCTCGCCGGGTGAGCGCAGGAAACAGCGAACGCAGTTTTCTTTGCACAAGGAGCGCGAAGCACGTTTCTCCAGCGCGGAGGAAACTGCGCGCTCCGCTACTTGATACAGGTGTACCCGCGTCTCCCTCACTCCCGCCCTCGGAGCCAGACGCCCATCTTTTCTTAATCATATTAATGGATCTCTTTGATGCGCCAGCGTACAGACAGCCGTGGAGCAGGTGGAGCCCTGCGGGCGCGGGCGAATGCCTCGGCTGAAAGGGTGAAGCGGCGTACACAGACGCTACGGTCATGCTCTCTTGGATTTCCGGTACATTACCGAGATTCACCGAGGAGCCCAAGGTGCACACAGACACACCGCGAGTCGACGACGCTGGTAGTCGGATTACAAAAGGATTCGCGACCCGCGGCTCACGGCAAAGGACGGATTTAATTATTACCCCCCCCCCCCCCCCCTCCCCTACCACCAAACATAGCAAGACGCACGCAAACAAATAAAATAAATGCGCGAATAAAAATCATAGTTTGAAAGTTGTTATTCACGATAATTTCCGCTATTTTCTTAATTTTTTGAAGTAACTATTTTCTTAGTTTTTTAAAGTACCTATTTTCTTTGTTTTTTAAAGTAACTAGAGTAATCACACGCGCTGGCGCGCGTGCCTGAAAAACTTTTCACCAAAATCGACCCCAAACTTTTTTCTTTTGAAAATATCGACTTTTAACCTATACCATCGTTGTCAAGTCGCATATTCTACCCCTAAAAACACTGGTTATTAACCTTTTTTAATCGATTTTGAAAAAAATATTTTTTTGGCGACGAAATTTTTTTTTTTTATCAGAAATCGTAGGTCAGGCCCCGGACCGAAAATCGCCAAAATCGACCCCAATTTTTTTTCTTTTCAAAATATCGACTTTTAACCTATACCATCGTTCTCAAGTCGCATATTCTACCCCTAAAAACACTGGTTATTAAACTTTTTTAATCGATTTTGAAAAAAATATTTTTTTGGCGACGAAATTTTTTTTTTCTATCAGAAATCGTAGGTCAGGCCCCGGACCGAAAATCGCCAAAATCGATCCCAATTTTTTTCTTTTCAAAATATCGACTTTTAACCTATACCATCATTCTCAAGTCGCATATTCTACCCCTAAAAACACTGGTTATTAATCTTTTTTAATCGATTTTGAAAAAAATATTTTTTTGGCGACGAAATTTTTTTTTTTCTGTCAGAAATCGTAGATCAGGCCCCGGACCGAAAATCGCCAAAATCGACCCCAATTTTTTTCTTTTCAAAATATCGACTTTTAACCTATACCATCATTCTCAAGTCGCATATTCTACCCCTAAAAACACTGGTTATTAACCTTTTTTAATCGATTTTGAAACAAATATTTTTTTGGCGAAGAAATTTTTTTTTTTCTGTCAGAAATCGTAGATTAGGCCCCGGACCGAAAATCGCCAAAATCGACCCCAATTTTTTTCTTTTCAAAATATCGACTTTTAACCTATACCATCATTCTCAAGTCGCATAGTCTACCCCTAAAAACACTGGTTATTAAACTTTTTTAATCGATTTTGAAAAAAATATTTTTTTGGCGACGAAATTTTCTTTTTTCTGTCAGAAATTGTAGATCAGGCCCCGGACCGAAAATCGCCAAAATCGACCCCAATTTTTTTTCTTTTCAAAATATCGACTTTTAACCTATACCATCATTCTCAAGTCGCATATTCTACCCCTAAAAACACTGGTTATTAACCTTTTTTAATCGATTTTGAAAAAAATATTTTTTTGGCGACGAAATTTTTTTTTTCCTGTCAGAAATCGTAGATCAGGCCCCGGACCGAAAATCGCTAAAATCGACCCCAATTTTTTATCTTTTCAAAATATCGACTTTTAACCTATACCATCATTCTCAAGTCGCATATTCTACCCCTAAAAACACTGGTTATTAACCTTTTTTAATCGATTTTGAAACAAATATTTTTTTGGCGAAGAAATTTTTTTTTTTCTGTCAGAAATCGTAGATTAGGCCCCGGACCGAAAATCGCCAAAATCGACCCCAATTTGTTTCTTTTCAAAATATCGACTTTTAACCTATAACATCATTCTCAAGTCGCATATTCTACCCCTAAAAACACTGGTTATTAAACTTTTTTAATCGATTTTGAAAAAAATATTTTTTTGGCGACGAAATTTTCTTTTTTCTTTCAGAAATCGTAGGTCAGGCCCCGGACTGAAAATCGCCAAAATCGACCCCAATTTTTTTTCTTTTCAAAATATCGACTTTTAACCTATACCATCATTCTCAAGTCGCATATTCTACCCCTAAAAACACTGGTTATTAACCTTTTTTAATCGATTTTGAAAAAAATATTTTTTTGGCGACGAAATTTTTTTTTTTCTGTCAGAAATCATAGATCCGGCCCCGGACCGAAAATCGCCAAAATCGACCCCAATTTTTTTCTTTTCAAAATATCGACTATTAACCTATACCATCATTCTCAAGTCGCATATTCTACCCCTAAAAACACTGGTTATTAAACTTTTTTAATCGATTTTGAAAAAAATATTTTTTTGGCGACGAAATTTTCTTTTTTCTGTCAGAAATTGTAGATCAGGCCCCGGACCGAAAATCGCCAAAATCGAACCCAATTTTTTTTTCTTTTCAAAATATCGACTTTTAACCTATACCATTCTATACCATCCTATACCAATTTTTTACTTCCTTACAAAAAAACCAACGAGAACGCGAAATCTACTCGTGCAGCGTCGCACGTGCACCGAAATTTCGGTATCTCCGCCGACACAAGCCGAACACATGGAGTCCACACACGAGTAAGAGAGGAGAGATTTTTCACGTGTACCGCCTCGAAAATTATGACTTTTGGCGGAGCCCCGGACGAGACCTCTCGGGGTCGTGCTTCTTGAAAAACGATACCCCAGCAGCATCAGCATCGCAGCATCATCATACCCGTCGCTCCGGTGGCCTTTGCCCTCCCGTCGTTCTCGCCCTCCTCACCCTGTCCTTCGTTTTCCACCCTTTTTCACTTTGGCATCTTTTTTTTTTTTTGCGCCTCCCCCCCTCGTTAACCGGAGGCAGCCAGAGAGTGAGTGAGTCATATTTTCGAACGATATACACGGGGGTAGCCCAAGAGAGAAAGCGAGTGCAGCGAGCGTGCAGCAGGAGCAGCAGCAGCCGCAGCAGCAGCAGCCAGCTCGCCGGATGCAGTCGTCGTGCGTCACGGGCTCTTCATAAATACCTGATGACCACCGAGAGCGCGCAGCGGTGCTGCGGTCAGAAACTTTCCGAGCACTCACCGTGTGCAGCCGCCGTCGCCGTACGTACAGCTTTCTCCCTCTCCCTCTCTCTCTCTCTCTCTCTCTCTCTCTCTCTCTCTCTCTCTCTCTCTCTTTCTCTTTCTCTCTTTCCTCCCTCTTCGCGAGCCGCACTTTTCCCTCTCGCTCACCGCCCGGCCCGCCGTCGACTCACACTTGCCCCGTTCACCCTTTACTACCCCTACGTTGGCTGACACACTTCCCTGCGTCCCCCGGTCGGCTCGCTCGCTTCGTGCCTTTAACGTTCTCGTTAACGTGTATAGGACGAGGAAACCGTACGTAGTACGTATATATGCACATAGCTATACAGAGCGACGTCGGCGGCAGCGGCGTATAACCCTCGCGTACCCCCACGGCCGACGCTCACGGTGGCTCCCGGTTTATTTTCAATTCCCACAAGCCCCGTGGAGTAGTTAGCCTTCGCGGATGCGCCAGCCGTGCCAGCGCAACCGTAGGTACTTTCCATCTGTCTCGCTCTCTCTCTCTCTCTTTCTCTTTCTCCATCTCCCTTTCTCCCCGTCTGTTCGCCGCCTCGCTTCCTGCCCCGCGATATATCGCGTTTTTCCTCCGCCAATCCCCAAACGTGTACAACGAGCGGGAATGCTAATGCGGGAGTTGCCGGCGGAATCGCGACACCGTTAACTCACCGTTTCCGCTGTGGCTCCTGATACGCGGCCTCCCCGTGCCGCAGTCTGTAAATTCGGGGATACCGTGCAGCTTGTTGTTTTTTCTTTTTTTTTTGGTTTTCTATTTTTCTTTTTTCTTCTTCTCTTTTTTTCATTTTCGCCTCGTCGTCGAGGAACGCGACGGGGGAATTTAATCGTTAAAATTGCATCCGGTACCCGCGGCGCAACGCCGATGGGATCACCGGGACTAAACATTATTCCGCATTGTCGTCTGTGTGTGTGTGTTGGGTTTAAAATGGTCGTCGGAGTCAAAACAGGTCGCGCGAAAAATGCCAATTCGACGTGCGGTCTGCGGGCAAAAAATAAAGTAGAAAATGGGGGAAAAAAATACTGCCCACGTTTTTCGCTCCATCTTTTTTTTTCGCCTGGGACACAAAAAAAAAACGCCTCAGCGTGTGTCCGCCGCGTCAATTATCCATTAACCTTTTTCCCCATTCTCGTCGTGCTGCGCACCAAGATGGGGATGATCCTGTTTGTTGACAATTTCCACGAAGCCCTCGTGGAAGCGTCTTCGAATTTTCCCTCGAAGCCCTCAGGATCCTCGCCCTCCCGCCCCCCCCCCCTTCCCCCCTCCATCCCCCTCGTCGCCCTTGTACGCTGCAGCATTGTTGGTATTACCGTGGGTGCCGCGGGCGAAGTAGCTAGTCAAACAAAAGACCTTAAAGCCGGGGCGCGCGCTACTCGCGGCCCGGTCGCTTCATCGAGGGGGGAAGTAGAAGGAAGGGGGGTGAGGGGGGAGGTGGGTGAAAGTACTTTCCGTCTCTCTTTCTTGTACATATACATATTTTACTCCACGCCGCCGTCCTCCCCACGGCTTCCTTTCCCTTGGCTCGTGCCCCCTCCCTGCCCCTCACTGCCCCCCTCGCCCCCCTCGCCTCATTCGCCCGCTTCCGCTTTTCCTTATCCTCGCGTCGCTCCCTCTCGCCTTCTTCTTCTTCCCCTCTTCATCTTCCTCTTCGTCAGTCGCGTCCTCCTTCGCCCCCTCCCTCACCCTTCTTCTCCCTCCCCTTGCCCCCCTCCCTCCCCCCTTGTGCTTATCTTCGAGTTTATTCTCTTGGATCCGGAGGCTCCGCTGGCGGCGACGCCGCGCGCGATCTTTCCACCTTTCTTGCACTTCCTTGCCTACCCCCCTTCGAGCCCCCCCTCGAGACCCCCTCACCCCCTTCTTCCTCTTCGTCCCTCTTCCTCTCCTTCCGCCCCTTCAGCCTCATTCTCCGAACTGGATGTGCGCTTTCGGCTATGTGCTCTTCCCTCAAAGGCCAACCCTCCGCGCACCACCGGGCGAAACTTGATTCTCAAAGCTCTCCCCCCCCCCCACCCCCTTCATGCTGTTTCTTCATATTTTCTTCAGCCTCTTAACTCTCCTCCGTCTCCCTCCCTTCGCGCGCTGCATCGCCGCGTCTCGTATCCTCCCGACGACTTTCCTTCGCTCTTGCATTCCTCCGTCGCTTCATATTTCCCTTAACCCCCTAATATCAACTGCTCTGCAGCTTCCGCCGGTTCTCGCGCGCATCATCCCTTCATCGCGAAACACCGAACGTCGAGACTTCCCGGAGTTCCTTTTTCTTTTCTTCTCTATTATTTTTTTTTGCCGCCTCGCCGCCGGAAGGCCGGGCAGCAACTTTCGCGAACTCGTTCCTAGAACATCGCGGGCCGAACGTGTCGCTTTGACCCCGTCGCGGTTTATTTTCCCGCTCACCGTTTCATCCCCGAGACACGCAGCCCGCGACTTGGGATAATCGGGTGTCTCAATTACCGTCCAAACACCGTTTTACACATTTATGCGCCTCGTCGCGAATTCACAGCCGGGAGGGAAAACACAAAGAATCAACGCGAGCCACGAGTTCGTCCACGGAATACGTGAATGCTGAATATTCCCGTAATCAAGCTACGTATCTTTCGTTCAATCTGTCCCTCCCCCTCCCTTCCAGCAAACCCCGAGTGCTTGAAATATTCAGATATATTCGCGAGTATATTTGAGGTGCGGTTTAGTCGACACAGCGAGAGCGAGAGGGATTTGACTGACGTAACAGGTGACACGTCTACTCGAACCCATCGCGGTGTTATACTATATTAATGTATTCCGCTGTATTCCGTGTGGTACCTATACTAATAGCGCGAAATTCATTGCAATATCCCTCTCTGCGATTTCTCGACGTCCCTCTCGCTCTCGCCTCACCCCATCAGCGATGCTGGAAGCCGCGTATAACGAATCGTATCGCCTCTCCCTGGACTGGTAAGATGGAAAATCGAATGGAGCTGCGACGTGGTGCGAGGGAGTGAGAAGCGGAGGGAGGATGAAGGGAAGAAGGAGGAAGGGTGGAGGGGTAGGGGGGAAGGAAGGTTCACCGTCTCGAGGCTGTCGTCCCGCTCTGTCTCGCTTCAGGGCAGATAACGGATAGAATCAAAACGCCCTATATCGTTGCACGGGTACCTAACTGCATGCACGGCGGGTACTAAGTTAGCCCGGGGTACGAGAGACGCGCGCGCTGAAGCCGACCGATTTACTACTATTTCTGCGGCGAAGCCCCTGGCAGACACTGCATTAAGCCGGTCAGCTTCACCGAGCACTGAGTAATATATATACAGACACTCACATGTACAGGGTGATTCAGAATGATTATACCAGATTTTCGTCAGCAGTTGCTGATGGCCGCTGGCATGAGATTCGCCATTTTTTTAATTTAGAGATAATTATTTAATTCTAGTATACATTTCGACAGATGAACCAGGGGGTTCCTCCCGGGTTTTTCGGAGCCGTAAGACAGATGAATTATTTAATAAATTAATTAAATGAAATTAAATTAAATCGAGTTAATAATTCTTCACGATTAAGAGACCATCACGGTGTGACATTTTTTAAATCGAAATTCGAATTATTTCGAATGCACCTGGTATCGCCGATTGATGGTAAGTAAACGATTTATATGAAACAATATAACAATAAATAAGCAACGATTATATGAACAATAAATAAATCAACTTACAAAAAAACATTTCTTACTCTTCATTAGTGCCTTGATTTGTACAAAAAAAAACCTGACCGATTAGTTTACCCTAACCGTAAAAAAAAAAATCGCGAAAATCAGTGACTTTTCAACGGGTCGCTCTGTGATGATCCCTTAAATACCTGCAAGCATTTAAAAAAAAAATTAATTAAAACGATTGCTCGTCAAGATTTGAAGAATCATTCTGAATCATCCTGTATATAAATAAATATATATACCTATGTGAATACCTATGTATATATACGCATATAGTTACCCGTGGTAGCGGCAGAGATGCGACTGTCACCGATTAGTTTACCCTAACCACAAAAAAACAATCAAAAAATCCCAAAAATCAGTGATTTTTCGAAGGGGTCACACTGTGATGATCCCTTAAATACCTGCAAGCATTAAAAATAAAAATTAATTAAAACGATTGCTCGTCAAGGTTTGAAGAATCATTCTGAATCACCCTGTATATATATAAATATATATATAGATATCTATGTGAATACCTACGTATATATATATACGCATATAGTTACACGTGGTAGCGGCAGAGATGCGACTGTCACCGGGTACGCCGGAGGGGACTTCCAGTTGGACCCCGTGCGAGCCGTGTTCCCTTATCGCTTCGATTATCCAGCAGCAGCAGCAGCTACTGTTCACCTCCAATCGGGCGACGTACATGCGTGGCCTCGTTCCGTTTCGCGACTGTATCCTTCCGGGCTAAGCTGTCTCCTCTTCCTCTTTCGCCATGACACGTCTACCTCACTCGGTCTCCTCCCCCCCCCCCCCCCCCACCCTCTCGCCACCCTCTCCACATTATACGCGTTCTGGGCAAGGACGTCGTCCGAGATAAATCGTATTCCGGGCAAGCACACACTGCACGCGGCTATCTATCTTATCGCGATGCAGGAAGAACCCCGTGTGCCACCTGGCAATTCGTGTGTCTCTATCACGGCGTCGCTCGTGTGCGTTTCTCACACGTGCGCGGGGATCGGTGACGCATTGTGTGCTCCGGAAGATGCACTCGCGGCGTACATGATATAATTAAAATACGAATGGTTATCTCGGTAGATAAGCCAGGCGAGGGTATTTCCTGGTGCTATTAATAAATATTGCGAATTGTTCGGTTCCGGTGGCGAAATTCTAGCAGGTTTGTTGATGTGGATCGCCGGAAAATTGGGTGAATGCATTTTTTTTTTTTTACGTCGATCGTTGATTGGGGAGAATATGCGAATTTTCTTGGGGAGAATATGCGAAATTGGCGGAATAGCGGACGATAAAATGCAGCCGGCGGGTGCGGAGCGCGTGAGGAGCTCGCGCGGCCCTTTTTACTTTTTCCTTCGATGTGTTCTGAATCAGCGCGCAAAACCCTTAAGATGAGGTGAAAACTACTCAGTCGGTAATAAAAGCTGTAATCAATTATTGCAATGATGCCTAACGTTTCGGGGGAAAAAGAGACAAGTTTTACATCATTCCTCTTCCGATTCTGAATGGCGTAAGACTTTTATTTTTCCTGGCATGTGTCTAGTTTCCCTGTATTTTTGGTCCGAAAATAATTTACTATATCTCTCGTACTCACGGAGGTTTTGCCGCCCCTTAAGACGAGGTGAAACCTACTCAGCCGGTAATAAAAACTGTAAGCAATTATTCCAACGATGCCTAACATTTCTGGAAAAAATAAAAGTTTTACACTATTTCTTTTTCGATTCTGGTTGGTATAAAATTTTTATTTTTCTATTTTTATTTTTCTAGTTTCCATGTATTGTTGTTCCGAAAACGATTTTCTATTTCTCTCTCGCATGCATGGAGGTTTCACCTTCCCTTAATACAAAATACCGCATCTGTATTGCCGAAGACATAATTGTGTGGAATAATTTTTATACGTCACGACGTGTCTCACAGAGGTATCGAAATTGCGATGAAGAAGAAAATCCGTGGGAGGGAGGAAAAATGTCGATTTCGTCCGAAGGCGTTCGAAGGGCTCTGAGGGGGATACGCGGGATACACGAAGCTCTGGGCGCCCGCGAGGCCACGGAAAAAAACCCTGGCGAAAAAAACAAAAAGGTCCCGGAGACTGCAGCACATCCCCCGCGCGCTCGCGGGCGCAAGATTCTTCGTACCCTGATCCCCCTCGCCCCCCGCGCACCGCCAACTCTCTCGCTTACAAAACTTTTTCCGTAATATCCGAAATTTGAATTTAACCGCTAATTATACGACCCCAGCGCGGCGGAGCAACGGCCACCTCCGGCGGCCGCGACGCTAAAATATTCATCGTCTTGGTAACTGGAAACTTTTCCCGCGCGGCTCGCCGCGCGCACGAATTTATTATACCTCCCGTTCTCCACTTCGACCGGGCGCAGGAAAAACGACGCGCGGGCTTTGAAGGATCCGCAGAGGAGACCGCAGGAATCCCGTATCATCGTTGTGTCTTTTTGCTACATTTTTTTCGCGATTTTTCCGCCTACAAAACAGACGATTATGAGTGCGAAATAAAAATCGGTAGCGTCGGAGCTTTTTGCCGAATTACGAAAAGTATTAATTCGTCCCCCCGGAATTCCGTATCATCGTTGTGTCTTTTTGCTACATTTTTTGCGATTTTTCCGCCTACAAAACAGACGATTACGAATGCAAAATAAAAATCGGTAGTGTCGGAGCTACTTTGCCGAATTACGAAAAGTATTAATTAGTCCCCCCGGAATTCCGTATCATCGTTGTGTCTTTTTTCCACATTTTTTTCGCGATTTTTCCGCCTACAAAACAGACGATTACGAGTGCGAAATAAAAATCGGTAGCGTGATAGCTTCTTCGTCGAATCACGAATAGTATTAATTCGTCAATGTCGAGCCGATGAAACAAGCGCGAGGCAATCTCTCGAAGGGTCGAGGAGTCTCCTCCACTTTGGGCAAGAATCTCGCGAAGAATGCGACGCAAAACTTGCCCGGATATTTCACTCGACTCAACGCGGAATTTCCTCTCAACTTTCCAACTTTTGTTCCGCGTTCTCCGGTATTCATCAGGGCATTCGATAGCTGAGTCTACTGATTCTGGCTTCAGCGAAACCCTCACTACGGGCACACATGTTCTGTATACATCACCATTCTGTATTGGATATATATATATATATATATATATATACATGTATATATATTTCTACCTATATATCTGCTGATGCTGAGCGTGTGGTTCAGAGGGTTGCACGGAAAGGGCGAGAGACTGAGGGCCGAGAGGAGTCGGAGGAGGAGGAGGAGGCCGACAATAGGCATTGTGCAGCCGCCATAACCAGGAACCGAACGCGACAGCACCGGAGCGCAGGTTCGCATTGTCCGAGTGTCAGGGCAGGCGCTCCTCTCTTATTGCCGAATCGGCACCGTCGCCGTATCACGCACTCTTCGCAAAGGGCGCGAGGACCCGCAGCCATAAGTGCAAAACCGGCGAACAGTCTCCTCTCTCCGCCAGCCTCCAAACGTCCGCGAAAGTCCGGCGCTGAAGTCGCACGTTTTTTTTTTATATACGAAAAAATGTATTCAAAGTCTATAAAATATATTTTGTCCGAAAAAATTGATATATCGTCGGATATATTTTAGGATACGTACAAAATACACGCGAGCGAAAAAAAAAATATAAGTTGCATCCAAAATATGTTCATAATGTATTTTTATTAAAGTTGGATACGTCATAAATCTATTTTCGCATAAATTTATTTTCCATAAGTGCAAAACCGGCGAACGGTCTCCTAGCTTTCCGCCAGCTTCCAAACGTCCGGGAAAGTCCGGCGCTGAAGTCGCACGTTTTTTTTTTATATACGAAAAAATGTATTCAAAGTCTATAAAATATATTTTGTCCGAAAAAATTGATATATCGTCGGATATATTTTAGGATGCATAAAAAATACACGCGAGCGAAAAAAAAATATAAGTTGCATCCAAAATATGTTCAGAATGTATTTTTTATTAAAGTTGGATACGTCATAAATATATTTTCGCATAAATTTATTTTCCATAAGTGCAAAACCGGCGAACAGTCTCCTAGCTTTCCGCCAGCTTCCAAACGTCCGGGAAAGTCCGGCGCTGAAGTCGCACGTTTTTTTTTTATATACGAAAAAATGTATTCAAAGTCTATAAAATATATTTTGTCCGAAAAAATTGATATATCGTCGGACATATTTTAGGATACATACAAAATACACGCGAGCGAAAAAAAATATAAGTTGCATCCAAAATATGTTCAGAATGTATTTTTATTAAAGTTGGATACGTCATAAATATATTTTCGCATAAATTTATTTTCCATAAGTGCAAAACCGGCGAACAGTCTCCTAGCTTTCCGCCAGCTTCCAAACGTCCGGGAAAGTCCGGCGCGGAAGTCGCGCGTTTTTTTTTTTTGTTCCCCTCTGCTATATTTTTCCAAACGCCTGATATAACACGACGACGGTATCTGATGATAACCCGGTTCGAGCCGATATCGCGCGGTAGTCCAATGACGATGACGACTAATTCGTGATTAAGACCCGCGGCCACCCAGATAAGCGCGATACAAAGAATGTTAGTGCGACGAGAGATTTTTATCGTTCCGCGGATATATAAAGACCATTTGCACCTCACAAATTCAGCAACACGACCGCCGTACACGACGTCAGTGATTCGACTATTTTTGCGCATTGATATCGACGAGGAAAACCAACGAGAAAAATGAAAGGTGAGTCCCAAAAAAATTGTTTTCTTGCGTTAATCGCGATTTGTATTTGAGTAATTAACCTGGTGGAAAATTTGAGGCGTTACGTTTGGAACCGGTCAAGATCTGGTCAGGCCAACTTTGTCTCAGCTGAGGCCACAGCCGGGCCTGACTTGGGCCTGACTTGGACCTGACGTAGCGCTACAGATTTTTTAATAGGGTAGCGATAATAGTGCATCAAATGGTGTTTTTGTTTTCGATTAAATAAAAAGTGAGAGGCCAACGTTACCTCAGCTTTGGCCACAGCCGGGCCTGACTTGGGCCTGACTTGGACCTGACGTAGCGCTACAGTTTTTTTAATAGGGTAGCGATAATAGTGCGTCAAATTGTGTTTTTGTTTGCGATTAAATAAAAAGTGAATTCGGTTGTAAGACTCAAAACAGTTGATCGACGAACCCGAAGATTTGACGTGTCTGTTTTACGATTATTTCGCAGCCTTCTTCGCACTCTTCTGTCTGATCGCCGTGGTCGTCGCGCAGGTCGAGCCCGAGGTCGACTGTGACGTGTCCCCCGACGAGGAACATCCGGACTGGGCCATCCTGGTGCCGAATCCAGTGGACTGTGGGTCCTACTACGTCTGCAACGACGGACTACCGATCCTCATGCCTTGCCCGGAGGGTCTTCACTTCAATCCGAAACTCTCGGTCTGCGATAATCCCCTGGATGCCGAGTGCAAGGCCTGAGAGGCTGGAACGTCTTGACGTCGTGCGGACGTTTCTTGATAATCTGTGAAATATCCTGTCGTTTACTGTCAAAGGATTTTTAATGTATCTCTGTGAGATTTATCGAGTAATTCGGTAATTAAACGCATGTTTTAAAGTGATAGACCCTGTTTTATTTTTTAATTCTTTCGTCCCTCACGTCTCAGGGCGAAAATCGAAACATTCGATGTCCGAGCGAACGGATATTAGACAGTTTGTTCGAATTCTCGAGTTCGCTGGAAACTTTCGGTCTGAGAAATTCCCATGGCAGCTGAGTGCAAAGTCTAAGTGGCTGAAGCATTTTTACGGTTCTTCCTAATCTGTGAAAATCTGTCGTTTGCTATCGAAGGACATTCAATGTACCTTATTGGCTTATTCGTGATTCTTTGCAAAATTTGTCGAGAAGTTCAATAATTAAACATATGTCTTAAATTAATCAAGGCTACCTCATGGAAAGATAGTTTATTTCAGATATACGAAAAAATATATTCAAAGTCTATAAAATATATTTCGTCCCAAAAATTCGATATGTCGAATATATTTTAGGATACATACGAAATACACCCAAGCGAAAAAAAAGTTGTATCCAAAATATGCTCAGAATGTATTTTTATGAAAGTTGGATACGTCATAAATATATTTTCGCATAAATTTATTTTCCATGGGGTAAATTTGATCCTTCATTAATTTTTTTTCGTTCTTCACGTCCGACTGCAAAAATGCCAAACTTCGATGTCCCTCATCGAACCCAACTTTCCTCCCACGCAAAGATAAAGGATAGAAAGACTTCCTTCATCTGTAAACTCGCGAACGCGAATAAGCTTTCCCTATTATCCCCGTGCGGGGTGCGCGCGGGCGCGGCTTCGACGAAGTCGTTCATAACGCATGGTCCTGCCGGCTTTGCGCTATAATCGAGTGAAAGGCGAGTCCTTTATCGCGCGGCAGTCGCTCTCGCCCGCGGAACCTTCATTCTACTCTTCACATTCACCCGTCCCCCTCCATTCGCTTTCTCCGCGACGCGCTCGCTCGTTCTCGCTTCGCCTCCTTTATTTTCCCCCCCTCATTCCACGTCTCCCGCGATCCGTTTTTCACGATCGAATGAAGTACGACGACCTTCTTCCTCCTCCACATCAGTCGCTGAAAGGGGCAGCCGCGCGGTTCTTCGATTCTCATATTTTCCCTCCGAACACGAAGGCGGATCGAGCGACCATAATAACTACATTGTGAGAAAAATATATGTATTATATTAAAAAAAAAAAACACGTTAGAAGCGCGAGTGGCGCGATTTAGGGTAGAAGTACCGTTTGTGGCCATTTTCACTGTAATTCATTTCAAATAATTGTTTTCCAGTATTCCAATGCTAATACTTCGAAAGTATCCAAGTGAAAAAAAATCGCTTATATATAGATTATATACAGCGCTCTTGTATGAAATTGGGCATATATATTCCATATAAAATTTGTATATAATGAACATACAGATAATTAATTTATGTCTAGAAGATATAAGAACTTTATAAATTATATATATGGAATTAATGATGAATTATGCACTGACTATATACAGACCGTATACAAAATTGTGAGTCTGTTTAATTGTATGCTTATTGTATACAAATTTAATATGGAGTATATTATGATTTACTATGGAATATATATGCCCAATTCCATATACGAGCGCTGTATGTAAACCATATAATTTTTTTCTACCTGGGATAAATATACAAATTGACGAGATTATCCAGCCCATTTAATTAGCAACATAAACAATTAGGTCCTTCTGAACTTGGTGGCCACAATCGGACCAAAGGTGGCCAAAACCGGTACTTCTACCCTCACAGAGATAAATTTCTGTGTTGTGACAGCAAAGAAAAGTGACATCAAAAATTGATTTGTTAGGCTCATCAATCTTTTGTCTGGCTGTCAAATCAGTTTTGCTAGGCTGACAAATCTTTTGTTCGACTGAAAATTATTTTTGCTGGTCTGATCAATATTTTTGTTAGCCTAACAAAACGATTTTTCTTGTCACTTTTTTTGTTGTCACAACACAGAAATTTCTCTCCGTGGCTATGCCTCGAATTTATCGTCCCAATGTGTTTTGCGCGGCATTTCCCGCGAGGCATCAGTCTCTTGTGCGTTCTCACTCACCGTGCACGCTGCAACGTTAATCCGTATGTTACTCGTAAGTTAGCCGTACGTTAACCCGTCTTTACGACTGAAACGCAGAGAATCCGCGCGAGCGCAGCACACGAGCATCTCCAAGGTGAAGGCAAGTGGCCCGAGTGTGCGTATATATTCCTCCACGTTGTTGGGACAAGAGGCGTGTACATCAGTGCGGGCCGCTCTATACCTTATGTGTCTATAGTTCGTCCACGCTCCGCGAGTATCTACCTATCTACGTGGCTGCAATTTAACCGTAACAGCTTAACAGGCAGCAGCAGCAGCAGCAGTGGCAGTGCAGCCTCTGCGGTATCGTCGTGCTCGGTTAGGTCTGACTCTGTCTCGCTCACTCAGCAGGAAATACTATGTGCACATGGGTGTAGGCTCGAGCCCTCCATGTGCCGGAGAAGGTAGAGCTGGGCTGGATGTATCTGATGGAAACTCGCTGCAAACATTCATTCTCGATTGATCATTTACGGAACTGGGGTTCTCGTGGCTCGCATACGAACGAGTGGGAGCGATGTCTTGATATTTTTTCTGCGATACAGTGACTCTTGATATACACCATCGTTCTCAAGACGCATATTCTACCCCCGAAAACAGTGGTTACAACACAATTTTTACTTGACTTTGAACAGAATATTTTTTTCGACGTTTCCTTTTCGACAGAAATCATAGATTCGGGTCGGAAACGGACAAAATCGACCTCACAAAAATGTTCTTTTCAAAATGTCCATGACCTATGTTTGACCTATACCATCGTTCTCAAGTCGCACATTCTATCCCCGAAAACACTGGTGTCAACCTATTTTTACTTGATTTTGAAAAAAATATTTTTTTCGACGTAATCCTTTTGGACAGAAATCATAGATCTGGATTGAAAACTGACAAAATCGACCTCACAAAAATTTTCTTTTCAAAATGTTCACGACTTATATTCGACCTATACCATCGTCCTCAAGTCGCACGTTCTATAACCGAAAAAACTGGTTTCAACCCATTTTTAAATGATTTTGAAAAAAAAAAAAAAAAAAAAATTGGATGTTTTTTTCGACAGAAATCATAAATCCGGCTCCGGACCAAAAATCGCCAAAAATGAGCCCAATAAAAATTATTCTTTTTCTCCAAAAGACATCATGCCACACGTTCCAACCACCCCGGTTTTCCCTGTCACGAGAAATCAATTGTCCGTTCGTCGCCTTCGCGTTCGATCCATATTCCACCCGAGCGCAACTCACACTATAGCCTCGCGGTGTTATCGCATTTCTTCGAGTGACTAAAAACCTCACGAACCATCATATATATATATATATATCGATGACGGCGCCTGCTCTAATCTTCACGAATTACTCCCAATCACTCTGAATCACCAACTCACCGATAACGTTATCTGCTTTAATGACCCAAAGAATCGAAAATAATTAAGCAATACCCCGTCACAGCAATCACAAAGCGACGTATAAACACGACGTAAATAATCTCCCTCCACAATTCCAAATAATCACCAAACATCCCTCTATTTTTCTATCCCATCGCCCATCGTCCCTCAGCCCAGATCCAAACCTCTCGAAGTCTCGACCCAACCATAATCCACATCCGAATAATCTCCCTCCACAATTCCAAATAATCACCAAACATCCCTCTATTTTTCTATCCCATCGCCCATCGTCCCTCAGCCCAGATCCAAACCCCTAGAAGTCTCGACCCAATCATAATCCACATCCGAATAATCTCCCTCCACAATTCCAAATAATCACCAAACATCCCTCTATTTTTCTATCCCATCGCCCATCGTCCCTCAGCCCAGATCCAACCCCCTAGAAGACTCGACCCAATCATAATCCACATCCGTCCGCACAGACATGAAAGGCTCGAGAGGCGGAATGAAAATTTTCCTATCAGAAACAAATATACCATTGACGCGCCGCTGGGAAACGCTTTGGCGCTGAATAACTCGGAGTCGGGCGCGAGACGCGATCATCCCGATGTTACACAGGACGTATACAGGGCGCAGAGCGATACAGAGACGAGGAGGCAGCAAGGAGAGAAAGAGAGCGAGAGGCTGAAGGAGGACTCGGCATTCCCGAGGGATTGGCGTGTATCACGCGCAAAGTAGGAGGAAAGGGGTTTCGGACGAGGAGAGGGTGAAGGGAGAGGACGTCTGCGGAGGGAGCAGCCGCGCGGCGCGCTGTGAGAGCAGCGCGGGAGGACGACGACGCCGACGAGAGGAGATCTCATCAGAGCCAGCGACACTTAAATTCCCTATTTCGTTCGAGGCTCAATGCCTCGCGCTGGCGCTGGGCTGTTGCCTCGGCTGTTGCGGAGTCTCTCGGCCTCTTCTCTCTCTCTCTCTCTCTCTCTCTCTCTCTCTCTCTCTCTCTCTCTCTCTCTCTCTCTCTCTCTCTCTCTCTCTCTCTCACCTCTCGCTCGTTTCTGTTTCCTCCTCGTTCGTCTCTCCTCGTCCTCCTCGCTCTTCACCCGCTCGAGCCTCAGCTCCATATCTGCATCCTCCGCTTTCGCCGAGCTTCGCTCAACCCCTGGGCTACCGGCGCACGGGATGCTTGGCTCGACGCCGGTTACTGTCGCATTCTCGCGGTAAATGGAGAACGAGAGAGAGAGAGAGAGAGAGAGAAGGAGAGATGGGAGAGGGAGGAAGAGGCAGAGAGCGCCTGGCAACAGGACGCTTTACGTTGTACGAGTGGTGTAAAAGAGGCTGCGACGGAGGATGAGGAAACGAGGAGGAGGGGGGGGGGGGGGGAGGGGGGGGGGCAGGCAGCAGGATTGGGACGAGAGTGATAGAAGGGCAAGAGAAAGCGGAGAAAAGAGGCGAGAAACGGATCGAGACTTTTCTTATCGGTGCGAGTCAGTCGGTCCCCGCAGCGGAGTTTCGTCCGGCTCCACTCGCCTCTCGCTCCACTCGCTTCTCTCCCCGAATTCCTTATCCCTTCTTTTTCATTCCGCAACAACTTTTTACCTCGTTTCGTGGTGCCACCTCTTGGTCTCCTTCTCCTTCTCGCTCTCGCTCTGCACCACCTTTCGCTCTCGTTCGTACTGGTTGTGTGTCGTTTCTTGACGAAATAAGAAGCGACACAGACACACACACACACACACAGATGTTATCTCTTTCTCGTTCTCGGTGTGCGAGAGACGCGCTGTACCTGCAGGTAAAGTACAGGCGGCGATGTGGGAGACTCTCTCTCGAGCCGAGGGGAGTTGCACGTAAACGGTTGCAGCTGGCATTCAGTGGTACACGAAAAAATTTTAATGGAATACCATTCTGCTCGGAAATTGGAAACCGATTGGTCCGGGCGACGACGCGCTGAAGCCTCGTTGTCATAAGGCGCCGCACGTCGGGGGGGGAGGCGTTATAAATGGGAAAAACGCTGTCTATCGACGTCTTCGTACTCTTCGGAGCTTTGGAATTTCTCTGGCGCAGTCGAAATTGTCTAGGTTGCAAACCCGCTCGTGTCGATTTTTGCAAAAAAAAAAAAAAAAAAAAAAAAAAAAAACGATCGAAAGACCCAAAAACCCAAAGGGTGACAACGTTGTCCCTTTGGAAATAAAGTATATTTAAGATGAATAAGTTACTAGCAGATTGTTGTGGCTCGCTATATGCTTGAAAAAAATAATTAGATCGTTATGTAAATTAACGTGAAATGCCCGTTCAAATTTTACAAAATCGAGAATTTCTTTTTTCGATTTTGTAAAGTCTGAAAACCCTATTCGATGGGAAATTCCCCGCTGATTGAGTTTTATCCCGAACGAAGGAAGAAAATCCAGGTTCGACCGAGTAAAAAAAAAGTAACCTCGATTTTAGTGATGTGATATAAATTAATAAATGTGACAGGTTAACATAAGTCAAAATTTCTAATTTTGGGACAGCCTTGAATCAAGGGGCGCAAGGCATTATGATTTACAGTAGACATTTATCAAGTTGATTGGGACAGACAAACAGATAAACAACTTTCCAAAATATATATAAGATATATGCAATTGTATATATCGGCCAAAACTTCTGTCCATTTATTAAATATATTCTCGGCCAAAAAATCCATACCTCTCATATATTTTCAAAACACACTTAATTTCCACATAGGTGTACATAACAACAGATCCAACCCCCAAAGTCCGTGTTCCGTCGACCCGTCCCACAATCGACGAAACAGCCAGAAAACCCTGAAAAACAAAACAACCTGAAAAAAAAAAAAAAAAAAAAAAAAAATTGTTGGCGTGTACAACGAATTATGCAGTCTCGTCTTGCGTCAGAGTCGGTCGCGCAACGAGACTTCTAAAATAAAGTGTAGCAAACGTGCATTATACACAAAGAGCGAGCGAGGAAGAACGAGCGCTCGGGCTTAGCTCGTGCGGGAGTTTGTCGAGGGGGCCGAGAAGAAAATTAATAGCCAGACATTTTTCCGCAAGGCTCGAAGCACCGCAGTGAGTGATAGAGGGCGAGGGAGGGGGTGCGGGGAGGTAGAGGAAGGAGGAGGAGGAGGAGGAGGTTGTCCCTCTCCCGCTAAAACGTGAACGAGGAAACGAGCCCGGTAGCAGCCAACGACGATTATAAAACGCTCGGATGGCGTGCAAAGAACTGGCGATGCCGGGCACGGCAGAGGTGGCCCTGTTCCACGCTCGGCCCGACACGTACCATCAGCCGCACCACCGGCAGCGGCAGCGTCGGCGCTCTAAGGGGAGGCCGGGGTAAAACGGGCCCCTAAGCAAAAAATGGCTCTATGACAAAACCCAAAGTGTTTTTTTATTGCTGTTCACTAAAAAATTCGAAATCAACCATCAATTCTTACCGTCGGCAAAAAAAAAAAATCCGGGGTAAAACGGCCCCCCCCCCCCATATGGAAATAAAGTATATGCAAAATATATAAAAGATGGGTTCTAGATATACAAGATATATTTTGCCTGAAAACTTCTATATGCCGGATATATTTTAGTATATGTATATATAAATTATACGCGAGTGAAAAATATATCTAGGATATATATCTAAAATATATTCAAAATATATTTTTATTGTATTATCGTCCGAAAAGTTGTATATGTCAGATATATTTTCGTGTATATTTATTTTCCGTGGGGGTCAGAATCCGGCACAAATATGAATTACTACACAAAACGCTACCGATCGGCACGAGTGTTGATTATTTGGGTCTTTTACTAAAATGTGACACAAAAGTTCATTTTAGTCGTGACAGATCGTCGTACAGGCAAGAATTGATGGAGAAAAAAACTGTTGCGGAAGAAGCCCGCGAATAAAAATAAATCACGAAAGGCGGTGGGAAAAAAAAGTTTTTACGAAGAAAGAACCCTCAAAACTTACAACAGAGACGGAAGCCCATTTTACCCTGATTTTTTTTTTTTTTTTTTTTTTTTTCGATTATAAAAAAAGGGTCCGTTTTACCCCGCAGACCCGTTTAACCCCGGTCTCCCCTACATGCTCGAACCGCGAGCGAGCGCGTCCTGCACGAAACAGAGAGGCCGAAAGAAACCAAGTGAGAAAAGCTTCGTGGTCGTGGTGGTAGACGCGAGCGCGTCAGTCGTGGTGGTCGTCGTCCTCGTCGTCGTCGTCGTCGTCGTCGCTGTCGGACACAGCGAGCTGCTCCGTCGGACTCGGCGAAGCTCACGCTTCGCGTCCGCCGATTGCAGTTTTGTTGCGTGTCTCCTCGTAGCACGCCCATTTATTACCCGGCTGGTAATTTTTATACACGCCCGCGCGGGGTATGTATTATCGGTTTTAATCACTCGCGAGGCGGCCGCTCAAACGCGAGCGGCGCTCGCTTTGAGCCCCCCCCGCGCCGAGTGGTGCATTGCGACCCACCCCGGGACGGTTAACGCGGGCCTTTGCATTAGTCCCGGGACTTCGCGGCCTGTATGCGCCCTCCTTTGTCGATCGCCGCGCACCCTTTTTACTCTTCCTTCCATTTCAACTCCCTCCCTCCCTTCCTCCTCCTCCTCCTCCTCTTCCTCCTTCTCCTCCTGCCTCCCTACTCACCCCCTCCCCCCTCTTTCCACCCCTAACGCGATAGCCCTTTTTTCCTGCTCGTTGATGTGGCTTTTCTCCTTTAAAGTGTAATAAAGAGGGGGAATTAAAAATAAAAAATAGAACTTGCGCGCACACACGAACGCCGCACGCTGGAAGTAATTCCTACGTGTCTGCGCGCACGGCCGGTGCGTGTGCGATGTTGGTAATGATCGAGTAATGCGCTTCGCGGATATAAGGCACGCACGTGCGCTGAACCTTCGACGCGCGTTATACGCGCTACTATATAGGTGACACAACCGTGTGAGCGCGCTGCTACTAACCCCGATGTACCTTTATATACACCTCCGCCCGTTTGCCTCTCTGCCTCTCCGCGGCGAAATCGAATTATCGATGGGCGTCCGAGGTCGCCGCCTCTGTGTTGGCCCCACCGCCTCCGGATTTACGCGCGCGACGCGATCGAGAGAGAGAGAGAGAGTTACCCGCTGCCGCTGCCGCCTGTGTTACAACGCGGGCTCCGATATGCGAGAGACAGAACGCCCGTCCTCGGGTCTCGCAAGAGTCGAGGCTGGAATAAGGGAATCCGGTACCAATGTATTATAGGATTGTGTATGGTGCATGTATATGAATATATATACAGGGGAATACGGGGTAAAATGGGACACTACTGGGGCGGAATGGGAGAGTCGTTTGTTTACTCATTACGGAGTATTGCGTACGGGGCAAAATGGGACGCAACGATATTTTTGGAAAATTGTGTTTCTGGAGCACACTATTTAATGGAAAGCCATTGGAAATACGGAAGAACAGTAGATTATCCGAACCCTCAATTATCCGAACGTTGGCGCCAAAGATACATTGTTGGTTGAATACGTAAAAAAGCATTTAACGTTTTTCAGATGTTTATTTGAACGTTAATTTAAATAATTTAAATGAAGACATTTAATATATGTCTACTGTTTTTATGTAAAAATGTGTGTTGATCCCGTACCCCAAAAAACTATGTTTCGATTATCCGATAATCAAGATTCTACTGTATAGGAAATAGTGATTTCCCGATTTGGTTTTTGAATTTTTTGTTTGTTTCAAGTCTACCATGAGGCGTCCACTGAAAGTGACTGCACTTGATATTCCTAGAAAACTTACGCCCGTGTCTCACCTTCAGTTACCGTCATAAATGCAATCAACCCTGATGACATTCAGTACGTAGCCCTCAGTGCGCCAATAAACGCAGCGTATGCTAAATTTGGCGAGTGTTCCATCTTGCCCCAGAATTTTTTTTTTCGCCGATCCTCAAAATCACTGATTACCATCAAGTTTTTGGGTGAAAAGCGCAGGAAATACATTTTGGGTATCGTCATAAAGTCATCCTTCCCTTATACGTCCCATTTTGCCCCATGCTACCCCTGCACAGAATATCATTGTGTCGAGTCCCATAGCCCGTAAGCACACGTGACTGCGCTCGATATTGGCTGCGCGCATTCGAATTTCACGAACACCCTGTAGAAAGGTGGGGGGGGGGGGGGGGTGGAGGGTTGGGGGAGGGGAGGGGGTGCGTCAGGGCAGCAGGAGCTCTCAGTAGTATAGTGCAGCCCTGCTGCTGCTGCTGCTGGCGTCGGCGTCGGTGGTTGCCCCGGTCCGCGCCGCCGTGGTGGGCAATTACCCCACTAAATATTCACAAGTTCATTACGCGCGCACGGAGAGTTGGACGGTCTCGACTCGCCTGCTCTCTGCTCTGCCCTGCTCCGCTCTCTCTGCGGCGCTGTAGTTGTTTTCCGTCTCGGTCTCTCCGCTCTGCGGCGGCGACGTCGGGCTTTGCCCGTAGCAGCGGCAGACCTCGCGGTCGCTCGCCCTCGGACCCCGCTCTCGTCGCCACAACCCGAGAGGGTTGAGAGATAAAGAGTGAGCGAGATGGGACGGGGGTTGGGAGAGAGAGAAAGAGAGAGAGAGAGAGAGAGAGAGAGGGAGCTGGGACCTTGCTGTAAAATATTTTGCACGCTCTCAGTGCGCTGCCAACACTGAAAATCCGTACATTTTCCTCAACACCTCGGTAACTTTTCGGCCCGGGTTACAATTCACAATTAATTTGGTGCCAGAGCCCCGCGAAATACTCCACCGGAGTAACGAAAAGTACATCGTTTCTTTTTTTTTTTTTTTATTCGTGTCGTACCATAGCTGGAATAGTGACCCTTGGGGTGGTTTTTTTGCGGTGGTTGGAATGAGTCGCATGAGCTCGTTGAACTTTTTCATTGGGTCGCATCGTCTTTTGTTATTTTTTTTATTATTGGGTTTGGGTTTTATTATTTAAACCTATTGAGTTTGGGTTTAAATTGTGAGAAATTGTGTTGGGTTTTGGCGATTGAGTGGCGATTTATATATTTTTCTCGGGCAATTCGATTATCGTGATGGGAAGCTGATCAGCCGATCCCGACGATATCGACGATCATCTCGGCGATCTTTCGACACACGCGACGAAAAAGACGAGATAAAGTGCGCGCGATGTCTTTTCGCGACCCGCCAGTCGTTTTTCCACGGCTATCGCGGTATCGCATCGGGACGGAATCCAACGTAGCGTCGAGGTCGGCGCCTATAAAGACACGTTTAATCCCGCTCGGCTATTGGCAGTGGAACTGGAATAGTGGAATATCATTTGATCACCTCAATTATTGGAAATTATTTTCATACCACCTACGTATCGAAAATCGAAATGTACTATCGAATATATCTAACAATAATTATTTTCTCATCGATGTAGTGGCTGAAATTCTTATCAAAACAAAACATGTTCACGGAGAAAAAAAATATTAGCGAAAAATATTCCCTACGGCAACAAAAAAATTTGCTGTGATAGCCAAACATTTTACAGCGACAGCAAAAAGTTCGTTAATACAGCAATCGATTAACTACTATCGGTCCCTGATTATTTTTCTCCGTGTGTTTACCTTTCTCGTTGTTCCTGACCCAGTGAACGGCCTGCACGGAGAGAAATTTCTGTGTTGTGACAACAATGAAAAATGACAACAAAAATCGTTTTATAAGGCTAACAAAAATATGGTTCAGCCAAGCAAAAATAATTTTCAGCCGAACAAAATATTGGTCAGTCGAACAAAATATTGGTCAGCCTAACAAAATAATTTTTGTTGTCACTTTTCTTTGCTGTCACAACACAGAAATTTTTTCCGGTGTGAATTCGCCCAATACAGAAACATAAAAAAACGCAACAAGAAGAAAAAAAAAATCAAACGCTACATTTATCGACCTGGCCCGGAAAAATGATGTAGTAACAATTCGCACCGAAAATCCGGAATCCCTCACAGTTTGTGTATCACACACGTCGAGCGTGTCGCGCGTGTCCCGGACAAGTTGCGGAGAAAAAGAAAGCGCGAACGTGACGTTCGATGCGCGCGCGAGGATCCAACGAAGACCCGAAGACCGCCAACGGTATACGGAGTGTATAGTATAGCCGCTCGCCGGCTCTCGTGCAGTAGCGTGCACCGGGGTGCACCGTCGCGGCGAGAGCGGCCGAACGTACAGCGAGCGGCGGCGGAGGCCGCGAAGCTTTTCGAGCAGGGAAGCCTCGTAAAAGTTTAATAGATCGTTCGGTGCCCGAACGCGATGCCGGTCTTTTACGGCTTATAAATGCTCCGTTTGACCGAAAACAATTTCCCGGGCGGAAAGCTCCGCGTCTCGTCTCCCCCACCCCCCACCCCCCTCCTCCTCTTCCACGACCGCCGCGCTTTTTCTGTCTTCTCCCTATCGCCTCTCTGCCTCCCCGCGCTACGCCTTATTGCGTCTCCTCTGGGTTCTCTTTCACTCGCGGCCTTCCAGGCTCCTCGGATCACGGCGATGCGCGCACAGGGGCTGAAATCGAAACTCTGGATGTGAGCATCTTGGAATGCTTCGCACTCGCGTGTGGTGTACACATGGGGGCGTACCTATATGTACGTTATATCCTATATATCCTCTCGTACCTTCTCACACATTGCGGCGGGTCGAATTCCAGTGCATCAGGAAAGGCTTTTAGTGACGTCGTTACTGGCGAAAGTACTTCCAATGTGCTGAAGGTATTACGTATTATCCCAATATGTGTGGCTCTCGTAACCTTCCGGTGTCAAAGATGGAGGCGATAGGCTACGCTTCTCTGTTATTATTATTATTATTCTTATTATTCTTATTATTATTCTTATTTTTTATTTTTATTTTTTTGTCGTGGTAAAAAGGTAGGGTGAATCTTTTATAGACTGTAAACGCTTTTTATTATTATTGTTATTATTGTTATTATTATTATTCTTATTATTGTTCTTATTATTATTCTTATTATTATTGTTATTTTTTATTTTTATTTTTTTATCGTGGTAAAAAGGTAGGGCGAATCTTTTATAGACTGTAAACGCTTTTTATTATTATTGTTCTTATTGTTATTGTTATTATTATGATTATTATTATTGTTGTTGTTGTTGTTGTTATTAGTACACATATTTCTCGTATCTGTCGTGTCTGCACTACGCAGAGTTTCGTCCACAGCGAAGGCGGGACGCAATAAATGCCAGAGAGAAAAGGATGTAAGGAGCATAACTCGCTAAACGGCAAATTGGACTCTTCACTGCGGGAAAAATTGGCGCGACGAGAGGAACGCTTCCCTCCTCGTTTCTTTTTTCGCCCCGTCGTTCCTCCTTATCCTTCCGGCGGTGCTTTAGCCTCTCGAACGCGCATACCGCGAGTCATTTCGAGGTCGAGAGTTATAACGCTAAGGGCTCTCTCTCGATGGGCGCGCGCTTGGAACTGTTTTACGGACCATCCTGGGCCGGAAACCGCGTCGCGGGGCAAAAGGGCCGAGACGAGACGAGCGAACCAGACGAGACGAAACGTCGCGAGCGCGGCGAGCTGCACGAGTTGCACTTCCTCGCGCGGGGGCTTTTCACGACTTTCGCGTCTCGTGCGGCTGACGCTCGCGGATGTGCGCGATACATTTAAGGACTTAACTGTCGGGAGAGAAGCGATGTAAATGCGAGACGTCGTTTTGCATTTTGTTTATCCTCTTTTAATGGAGAAATGTTCATTTTTCCTCTTTTAACGAAAAATGTTCATTTTTCGTCTTTTAATGAAAAAATTTCATTTTTCCTCTTTTGATGACAAATTTTCATTTTTCCTCTTTTAATGAAAAATTTTCATTTTTACTTTTTTTATGACAAATTTTCATTTTTCCTCTTTTAATGAAAAATTTTCATTTTTTCTCTAATTAAAAATATGCATTTTTCCTCTAATTAAAAATATGCATTTTTCCTGTTATAACGAAAAATGTTCGTTTTTCATTCCTAGCACCGTTGCGCAAAATAATTCGCATTTTAATTCCACTCACTCAGTTTCACTCCGAAGAGACGATATTTTTATTTCTGTGGGCGACATTACGCCCAAAACGAATTACTGTTAAAAACGATAATTTTCATCAAAATTTTAACAAAATTATTATTTTTTTTTGCAATCTGCGAGTATAATAAAATATTCCTCATCACCAATCGACGAAGTCGTTAAATTACGTCGTGTTCGAAGAACCCAAAGATCACACCGCGAAATGATTCCGATTCATTCACAACGTCCGGCGTAGCTCGGTGCACTTATCGGCCAAAGGTCCGTCGGCGCGTATCTGCCTCGGTATAATCTACGAGTCGGAATAGACTCGACGACAACTGCGCGAGGATAATGGAGAAGTGTATGCCCGAGAGCACTGAGTCGGGCTCTCGAGTGTACAGCATTTCGCGCGAGCGCGGCGGGCTATCCAATTTGGAGAGCACACCGGTGTCGATTAAATTTCGATCTGTTATCGGTTCGCCACTCGCTCCCCCCTTCCCCCCTCCCCCCTCCCGCACCTGTCCGTACAGCCGTTATGTATACCGTTCGCGAGCTATTGACGCCAAAACGGGCGAGCGCCGAGGGGGTCGCGTTGCGTTATTCCCCGAATTTTCCCACCCCCCCCCCCCCCCCAAAACAACCACTTTCCAAGTAACAGTTATATATCGGTTTTTTCGTTTTTCGCTCTCTCTCTCACCCTTTCCACCCATTTCCCCGCGGGTCGCGCGCGGCGCGCGCCTCGCTCGCCAAAACGATGAACCTTCCTCGCCGTTGGATTATTCCGTCGTTCCGGGGGCTCCGAGGCGGTCGATCTCCGGTCCGAGTGCGGCGGGCGCGCGCGATGGATCGCGCCCAAAAATTGCCCCCGGCCCGCGAGCCACAATCGGCCACCGACACACCGACTCGCCTGTTTTTTTTTTTTTTTTTCGCCTGCGCGCGCGCGCGAGTTTTGAGTTCGAATATATCGACGATTCTTCCTGTTTTTTTCCTCGTTTCGTGTAATTGCGCAACGGGTGTGTCGTTGGCGTTTAATCGAGAAAGCGAACAAAAAAAGAGGGAAGAAAAATAGAAACGTTCGCCAGGATATTTGACCGCCATAGACGGGGTGCGGGGGGGGGGGGGGAGGGGGGGGATATATACAGCGTTTTCGCTCTCTCTCTCTCTGTGACTCTGTGTGCACGCAAAATGCACGCGAGATGAAATAAAAAAAGGGGAGCGACCGATACCGGGGGGATCGAATTGAAAAATAACTGGTGTGGCCGAACGAACCGGCGGGCTCTGTGTGTATATAATACCATGGCGATGTACAGCTATATCCGAACTTTAGGAATCCGAAACGCAATTCTACGCGCGACAAATGGATCGCGCGCTCGCGGGCGGAACTCGAGAGGGCGGCTTTTTTTTTTTTTTTTTTTTTTTTTTTCGTGGGTCTCACGGTCCGACGACTCGCCGATCCGCGGGATTTCGTAGCCGCGACCCGGCGAGAATGTCGACTCGCCGCACGCGCGATAATATCCATGGTATCCAGATTTTATCGAGTTTCCTCTCAGAACGCGAAGGCGATTTTGCGTGAAGAACCTCGTATCGGATGCCCCGCGCGCACGGATATTGGGTCGCTGCGCGGGATTTTCAAGGCATTACGACGAGACGCATCCGCTCTCGAGGTCGGCACTCGATAAGACGGTCGGAAGAGCGCGAGACATTGACACATTTGCGCAATCGCTTTATCGCGATGATTATATCGCGTCGGGCGGGGACTTTGAGTTTTTTGAGCAACGTCGAACTTACGTGTACACAGTCCGTTAAAAACAAAACCTTTGGGATAAATAAAATAACAATAAATAATCAAACTCGAATTAATAAATAAAAAAAAGTAAAAATAAATAATACGAAAGGGTTATTATTTTTTTACAAAAAAAGGATTATTTGTTTTTACTTTTCTTAAACTCCTCGAGTAAATTTTTCGCAATATATTAAGTACAACCGACGTATCTAAGATAAAAAATTCATTAGTTAAGAAAAGACAACAAATTCTTGGAGTACAAAAAAATGACACGAACGAAATGGAAAAATGTAGCTCGAAATGTTCGATCGCAAAAATTACGGAGGTCCTGTCGTGTCTTTATTTAGTCTTTATTTCGCATAAATTCGAGAAAAATGAGAGAGAATTGCAGACACTTCCCGATGGTATAAAAATCTGAAAAAATGCATACACATTAAAGGTACCGAAAAGATTAATTTTGCGGAATAATAAATGCAAAATGTTATAAAAAAATTAAAGAAAACAAATTTTGTTTAACAAATTTCTCGGGAACCCAATTTTGTTTTTTCACGAAAATTCTTCGTTCATTTTTCTGAACATGCATGAATTATATTAAATTTTTAAGTTCATTAAAAAATTCATTATACAAAATTAAAAAGATCATATTAAAACATTTCCGCGGCCGATTTTCCACTGAGTTTTTTTTCCCCAAATTCCAAATTTCCAAACGGCAAAAACGCGCGAGGAATATAATCATACGGTCGGAATATTCGCGGGGGGACAAAGCTGCCACATATACGGCGAAGCATGGAGCGTCGATCGCTCGCTCGCTCGATGATCTCGTCGCCTCGCCGCACCCGTAATACAAACTCGCGGAAGCGCGAGGGAACCACGGGGCACGTGATCCGCTTGCTTTCTTTACGCGCGGCCCCGCGCGCGTCGAGATATTGCCGCACAGATGCGAAGGACTGCGGAGTGTCGCGCGTCGCCCGTGGCCCGTGGGCCCCGTGGGCTGTCCCGTTTGAGCGCGGGGAAATAGATATATATAGAGAGGGCGATACGAGGTGGAGAGAAGAGCGGAACAGGTCTGCTCTCCCTCGAACCCGATCTGGATTTACGATATTGGTCGCGGCGCCACCTGAACCCAGACATCGAGCTCCGGCTCCCGTCTACTCTGCCGCTTCCCTCGCTTCCCGCGTCGGGTCTCGTCTTCACCTTCACCTTTACCGCCGCGCGCCGCCGGAATATCCCCGGCATACAGCGAGGAAAAATACCGCCCGCGATCGCTTTTCTCGCCGATTTCCCCGCAGTCGTTTCTCGTCGAGCCTATACGGCTCGATACACCCACGAAGATTCGCTCTCGAGTTTGAATCCTCTTTCCTTGGATTCCTTTTTTTTTTTTTTTTTTTTTTTTTGGGGGAGCTTCGATTGTCGAAAAGTCCTGGGAATAACTGCAAGAGAGACCTTCGACTTTTTTTTTCTCTTCTCATCTATCTTTATGAGATCGTCGCGTTTTTCGGGGGCGATGGAAATGTGAAGTAGTTGAAAAATTTGTAGATGTCGGATAGTTTGGAGAAAAATATTTTAGTTATTGTGCTCTATAGAAACTTCCAGGTGGGACGATCGCTCAGAACAAAACGTCGACGTTGCCATAATACACGCCTCATAAGTGTTTTTTTTTCGAAAAAACGTTTTTTATTGTCGAAAAGTACTGGGAATAACTGCAAGCCACCTACGACTTTTTTTTAGTAAATATTTTAGTTATTTTGCTCGCGTGTATTTCAGTTGCCTCTATAGATATTTCCACGTGGGACGATTGTTCATAATTACACGCCTCATAAGTTTTTTTTTTTTGGGACTCTTTGATTTTCGAAAAGTTCGAGGAATGACTGTGAAAGCCACGTTCAACCTTTCTTCTCTTTTCATTTACCTTGCGATGGAAAAGTGAAGCCGTCGAAAAATTGGCAGATGTCGAATAATTCGGGACGAAATATTTTGCTACAAGAGCTCGAATGTCATATTTTGCTAAAAAAAAAATCCGAAGGTGTCTAAAAATGTTTAGTAAAAATATATTTCTAAAAGAACGAAAATTTTACTTATTTCGTTTGCGTATATCCGTCGCCGGTGCAGAAATTTTCACGCGGGGCGATCGCTCGCGGGACCAACGTCGTCGCTGCCATAACACACGCCTCATAAGCTGTACGAGGCACACGGTGAATTTATGCCCCCGGAGATAGGGCGCCAATATAAATGAGATTTTAAGTACTATATAGCCGCGTGGAGAGGTAGAGCGGGGCGGCAGCCAGGCAGCCGGTGATTCCGGGGCACACGCTTTTCTCCTTTGAACTTGCGGCCGGGCTACGGTTTTCTATTTCCCGAAGCGCGGAAGCCAGTCAACCAGCCAGTCGAAGCAGCGGCAGCCGGCAATGCCGAAAGTCGCCGATAAATTCGCCGACGATATAAATTACGTCACTGGGCTCCTGCGTGGCTATATATAGTCGCCTTATATATACATATATATATATATATATCATCCACGCTGAGTTTACCGGGGTGCGAGCTTTTGCCATTCGCGTTCGATACGTCAGCCGCCCTCGCCCATTTTCCCGTTTATTCCACGATACACTAACGTTAAATCCAACGCGTCACCGTCGCGCTAAACTCACACTAATGAATTAATTTACTCATCCGTTCGGCAAGATCGCTGATTTCACCTCGAGACAAAAACGCGCCGCGCACTCAGAGAAATCGTGTACGTTTTGGTAACTATAAAGTGACAACTATCAAATTTTCGTTCATGCCATTATTTTTATAGTTCACGGTGATTAATTAATAGTTATGATAACTGCGTCATACCATAATTAGAAAAATAGTTACTGTACCTGTTACCATAACTAGAACAATAATTGCTGCACCTGTGAAAAATAATTGCCACTTTATGGTTGTCACACCTGTTACCATAACTAGAAAAATACTTGCTGTACGTATAAAAAATAATTGCCATTTTATGCTTGTCACTTTATAGTTGCCAATACTAGATTTTTCACGCAGTGCGCGAGGATCCTGGAAGGAACGAAGGAGCCTGGACGGAAAATGAAGTTTAGGACGAGTCCGGGGGGCGAGCGGTGCGAGTTTCAGTTTACCCGACGCGATAATGTTCGAAGATTTTTCTAAATGAGAAAAAATAACGATACCAAGAGGGAACGCAGCCAAAACAGGAAGAAGGAGAAGAGGAAGAACAACAACAACAGCGTCAACGAGTTTAAAGTTTCGTAGGGCTTGTGAGTGCGAAGGGGGGGGGGTGGAAGGGGGAGGGGGTGGTTGACGGAAAAAGGGGTTGGCACTGAAAGCACAGCCGGAGCGCGGAGAAAGTCGGTAGGAATTTCATTAGAAGTGGTGAACGGGCTGCGAGGCGAGCGCGAGTGAGAGAAGAAGGGGACGAGGGGGGCCGGAGGGGGGCCGGCCGAGAAAGCGAGCGGCGGCTCCAAAGGCGAACAGCGAAATGAATGAATTTATAGTTTTTAATATTTGTCCATTGTGTCGCTTCGCGTTGCGCGTCGACTGCGACCGGTAAAGCCGTGTGGCGCGCGCGGTAAGAAGGAGGGAAAGCCTTTCCTCGTTTGCGCTTTTCCCCCCCGGTCACCTCGCTTTACCCTTTTCTCCGCGTCTCCCCGTAGACGCAATCGCGTCGGATTATTACCGCCCGCGCGGCTGTTCCTCAACCCGCCGCCTCCTGCAGCGAGGTACTCGCGATGCGGCTGAGCGAGGCAGAGAAAACGCGACGGCCTGCCGACTGCGGAACGACGAAAGGAAGAAGCGGCGCAAAAAAGATGATAATCCATCTTCATCCTTCTCGTATGCGAAGCGGGCTAAATGCTATCATTGCACCGACGAGCTGGACTTTTTTTTACACTTAAGCGAAAAAATACACGAATTTCTTTCGACGGTTTTCAACAACATTATTATTAGGACATTGCGGTTGTTGCCTATTTTTCTGCGAATGTTTTTTTTACACTTGCGCGAAAAAAGAACCGAAATTCTTCCGACGGTTTTCAACAACATTATTATTAGGACATTGCGGTTGTTGCCTATTTTTCTGCGAATGTTTTTTTTACACTTGCGCGAAAAAAAGACCCGAAATTCTTCCGACGATTTTCAACAACATTATTATTACGACATTACAGCAGCTGCCTATTTTCTTGCGAATGTTTTTTTTACACTTGCGCGAAAAAAAGACCCGAAATTCTTCCGACGTTTTTCAACAACATTATTATTACGACATTACAGTAGCTGCCTATTTTTCTGCGAATGTTTTTTTTTACACTTGCGCGAAAAAAAGACCCGAAATTCTTCCGACGTTTTTCAACAACATTATTATTACGACATTACAGTAGTTGCCTATTTTTCCACAAATATATTTTGTTATGCGTGCACAAAAAAGAGCTGAAATTGACCCCGACGTTTTTCAACAACATTATTACGACATTACGGTAGCTGCCTATTTTTCCACAAATGTTTTTTTATGCGTTGCACGAAAAAAGAGCCGAAACTGACCCGGACTTTTTTTTTTTTTCAACAACATTATCAACATTAAAAAATTATCGCGACTGCGCGCATATATTTTTTTTCGCAAATATCACCCGACACTCGTTACCATTTCATTTTTCAGCCGAGACTAATGAGGCGTCTAAAATTTTCCCGCGCATTCATCGTCGCACCCCGCGCGCCGAAATTGCAATCAGCTTTAAATGAAACATCGCTGAAATCCTCGTTTTTTTCGCCCCTCGCGAGCATAATTAAGAAAGTGGGACGTCATTTTCGCGCATTTAGAACCGCGCGCGAGACTCGTTAGAGGACGAGGCTGCCGCTGCTGCAGCGTCGCGATGTTCGCACGGACGATGCGCTTGCGGCACTCGAGTCGAAGAGCCTCCGGACTGCGGGGGGCGCGACGACTGCGCTGGATGCGTTGAAGAGTCGGTGCCTCTCGGTGGGAAGAGGCCGAGCCGACTGGACGTTCGGTACCCAGTTGGCTGTATATATGCGAAGCCCGACGAGGGATGCGGAGAGGGAGAGAGAGATACGGTTTTCGGTGCGACTCGCGCTCCGCCGACGAGGCCGGGGGTGCCAACGTCCGTAACGTCGATGAATAGAGAGGTAATGAATCGCAGTGGACACCGACACGGAAGAGGCGAGGCAATTGGAGGCGTTGGCTGGGCCCCTCTCTCTCTCTCTCTCCGCAGGCTGCAAAAATATATATCCCGCGCGAGCGCGCTCATACGGCCCCCGCGTATATCGTCGGCAACGCCGCCGTCGGGTTTCCTGTCGGGTTCCAACAGCACCGGCAGCAGCAAGCAAGCACCACGTCGTTGAGCTATACCAGACTATATACAAGTCGTGCACCAAGCACCGAGCTAGACGTGAGCTATACACAGACCTGTATATATATCCGTTTCTATATATATGTGTGTACAGGATGATCCAGAAATTCTGCACCAAACGGACCCCGGAAGTCCGAAATGGTCCATGGAATGGCTGTGCGAAATTTGAGATTTTTACTCCCAGTAGTTTTCGAATGAGAGACAATTTTGTGACAGCCAATCAGAGAATTCGGCCTCAACTTACTCTCAACTTTGTCTCAATTCGTCCTCAAGCCGAGATGGCGAATCCCTTGATTCGTGCTCTACTTGAGAGTAAGTTGAGGGCGAGTTAAGAGCAAGTTGCGGAGTAAGTTCTCCGTCAACTTGTCGCATTGAGAAAAAGTTGAGAGTAAGTTGAGAGCGAATTAAGAGCAAGTTGAGAGTAAGTTGAGGGCAAATTAAAAGCAAGATGCACGGTAAGTCCTCCCTCAACTTACTCCCAACTTTCTCATAATTCGCTTGAGAGGGCGCATTGAGATACAGTTGAGAGTAAGTTGAGAGCGAATTAAGAGCAAGTTGAGAGTAAGTTGAGGGCGAATTAAGAGCAAATTGAGAGTAAGTTGAGGGCGAATTAAGAATTAAGAATCAAGAGCAGGTAAGTCCTCCCTCAACTTACTCTCAACTTTCTCATAACTCGCTTGAGAGGTCGTATTGAGAGAAAGTTGAGAGTAAGTTGAGAACGTATTCTCTGATTGGCTGTCACAAAATTGGCTCTCAATCAAAAACTACTGGGCATAAAAATCTCAAATTTTGCACACGCGTTCCTGGGACCATCTCGGTCTTCCAGGACTCGTTTAGTGCCGGGATTCTGGATCACCCTGTACTTATATATATATATATATATATATATAAATATAGCTATACATCCGACGAGTGAGAGAGAGGGCTATAACACATTACACAACGAGGCCAGAGCCGAAGAGCCAGAGCAGTGGAAATTCCTCGGCTACCTATACTTCACCGTGGGGGGGTCGGCCCTTATTCGCCCACATAGCCGGGAGCCACCCCTTTCGTCGCGGCCAAGCGTATTCACGCTAAGAGCAGATATCCAACGGCACCAGAAGCAACGGCGTCCACTCCGGGCTCCGGTAGACACTCGCCGGACCAGCAAGCGCAGCAAGCTGCAGCCGCCGCCGCCACCACCGACAGCAGCAACAGCAGCCACCACCACCACCACCACCAACAGCGGCAGAAGCTACGTTCCCGAACGTCGTTCTGCCTATTTGTCCCCGTGGGTCGCGTACACCCTTATCCTTCTACCGCTTGCGCTTCTACGTACACGACGGGCGTCACATACGTATATACAGTCGATTCCACGCCCGGTGTACACCGCGTACACGTTGCCGAGGAGCGACGCGGCGCTTGCTCCATATCCGCTACCGGGGCGTACATCATGCACGAGAGAGGATGCAGCGCCGCGGCAAACTCGCACGCGGATCCGCAGAGCAGGCTCGATCGGTGGGCGCTGAAGCCCGGGAGGAGAGCCTCGAGTATCCGTGCAACGAGGAAAATCACTTTGGCTGAGCTTAATACCGAGGCTCCTATCTGCCTGCGACGCGGGCGGACGAGGAGGACGACGAGGAGGACGACGTCCTCCCCCCCCCCCTGACCCCCCCGACCCCCCCTCGTCCGGGAGTGTCACACTTGGCGGGCTCGAGGATTTCCTCTGACGAAGACTTTGAACTGCCAATACCCGACGTCCTGAGCCCCTCGGCTCGGCGAGTGAGCGAGAGAGTGTCCTTGATGCAGGCGGGAAACGATTAAGGCGGATGTCCTCGAATATCTGTGCGGTATCTTGGAGCAATTTTATTACATCAATCTCCTGCGTCCTGTAATTTATTGCTCGTCGAGCGGAGGCTGCGTTTGATGCATCGGCAAGATAAAGATTGTGGGGTGGTTGATGGTGGGAAAAGATGCATTAGGGAGAACCCTGCGATACGTACGAGCAGATAATTTTTTTTTAATGTCGAATCTTGAGAAATGTTGATTGTGGGTTTTTATAATTTTATTTTATTTTAGTTACTTTATTTTAAGAATTTTGGGAAATGTTGAATTGTAATTCGGTATGCTTTGTTTGGTCCTTTGGTTTCGCGTTTGAGATATATTGCACGCCTGTAATACTGGTGTAGGGTGTACCTATAGTGTAGGTTATACCTTTGGGCCGGTGTAACGTGACGTGATAAAAAAAGACACCGTAAAGAACCGCTCGATCTCGGGACACAGCCGAGCGAGAAGGAGATAGGTTCACATGGGCGGTCGCAGCTGGCCGCCATCAAGCATTATGTATTTTCTTAATATTTTACGCTACCGATTTTTTTTTTTTTTTTATGTCGAATCGTAAATGTAATTTTATTTCGAGGATTTTAGGTAATGTCACATTAGCCACACTTGAAAAATCAGCCACCTTTCTGAGTTCGAACCCGGACTTTCGTATTATTTAGTCGAATTATATTGTAAGACACATCATACGTTGTAATATTTTACTTTCATACTATGTAATATTTTTTAAATATTTTTCATTTTTTTTTTTCGTTAACTGTTCTCAATCTGGATACTAAGTTTTCACGGACACATGCTGATTTCGTACTTACATCTGCACCTATTTGTACTTACAGGGTATGAAAACCCTAGTGACAATAAAACTAAACTAGAATAAATAAATGAACAATGTCAAACTCCTAATTCGATGCTTCGTTAGTCCTTTGGTTTCGCTTTTGGGATATACGCGGCGCACCTATAATACCTGGGCAGGCTGTACGTATAGTGTAGGCTATATCTTTGGGCCGGTGTAACGTGACGTGATAAAAAAAGACACCGCAAAGAACCGCTCGATCTCGGGACACAGCCGAGCGAGAAGGAGATAGGTTCACATGGGCGGTCGTAGCTGGCCGCCATCAAGCATTATGTATTTTCTTAATATTTTACGCTACCGATTTTTTTTTCTTTTTTTAATGTCGAATCTTAAATGTAATTTTATTTCGAGAATTTTAGATAATGTCACATTAGCCACATTTGAAAAATCAAAACCATCAAACATTCGCTCCGCTTCTTCACTAAAACTCGCTAAAACCCGGCTCCACTCCTTTCTGCGTTCGAACCCGGACTTTCGTATTATTTAGTCGAATTATATTGTAAGACACATCATACGTTGTAATATTTTACTTTCATACTATGTAATATTTAAAAATAATTTTTCATTTTTCTCTTTTCGTTAACTGTTTTCAATCTAGATACTAAGTTTTCACGGACACATGCTGATTTCGTACTTACATCTGCACCTATTTGTACTTACAGGGTATGAAAACCCTAGTGACAATAAAACTAAACTAGAATAAATAAATAAATAATGTCAAACTCCTAATTCGATGCTTTGTTGGTCCTTTGGTTTCGCTTTTGGGATATACGCGGCGCACCTATAATACCTGGGCAGGCTGTACGTATAGTGTAGGCTATATCTTTGGGCCGGTGTAACGTGACGTGATAAAAAAAGGGCACCGTAAAGAATCGCTCGCTCTCGGGCCACATCCGAAGCGTGAGGGAGATACAGCGAGTCGCGGGTTCGCCCGGGCGTCGTAGCCGGTGCGCGGCTTAACCACCATCAAACATTATGTATTTTCATAATATTTTACGCTCCCTCGGCGTATCCCGCTTTCGCCAAGCTCGTGATACATCGTCCTCGGGAGAGGAGCAGCCACCGCGGCGTCCTCTCGTCCCGCGGAGCCACCGAGCGCGCGGGCAAACCCTATTTATGTATTTATTTATTAAGTTCCCTATCGCGTCCGCGCGGAGTCCCCGGGGACCGGCGATATAGTCCGGCCGCGCGCATCGATTTTGTTACCCGGAAGCGATCGCGCCCGCTGCACTTCCTATCTTTATCTGTCCCCCGTGTTGTAATCCCGCGTGGTGTGTGAGTCGCGTGTGTGCCGTTGGCTATTTTTTTTTCTTTTCCTCTTTTTTTTCTTTCTTTTTTTCCGTTCTCCTTCATTGTCGTCGTTTCTTAAAAATCGTTACTGGCCGATATCGCGGCGCGTCCGCGCCTCGGTATTACGACATATTGATGGTCGCAACGCTGCGTTGGTTGAAAAATGTAATGCGGGGTCGTGAATCCCTGAATCCTTCGGAAATAAAGATAATGGTACAATTGGGTTTGTCATTATTGTACAATGTGTACATATTTTAATGGCTGCAAAGATTATTTGGACTCGATAAAATTGCATGGCAATTTTCCTGAAAAAATGGAGAAATTGCGGGTAATGCATTACGCAAGTAATGGAGGACTGCGCTTTTCCATTTTTGTCGTGCTGCTCATCATGTTTTTGAAAATGAGGTATCAGTGCAGCTAATCAAAAGTTCATAAATCATTTTGTAATCGCTGCAAATTATTATTATTAAATCATTCCTAAAAACAAGCCGTACTGTGTCATTTAATGCTAAATTGGGAGGGGGACGAGACGTTTAAATAATTTCTTGACGATTCTTAAGGCGTTTTCACGATGCTTTAAGGTGTTTTCAAGAGGCAAGGGGGGGTTCTAGTCCAGAGGCCCGAAAATGTGCGTAATTTCATGATTTTTTTTTGAGAGTACATACGTATTTTTTTTTACTTTTGTGGCATTTATTTGTCTATATTTTAAAAAGTTTACAAAATTTTTTCGAGTAAAAATAATACAAAATGCCAGCTCCAGCCCTCACTGACGACGGTCGTGCGCGGCGGTGGACAGTGTGCGCGGGGCACTCGACAGCCCTGCCAAGTGAAACGAAAAAACTTTAAAAAATCTTTAAGTAGATGAAATTTGGGGGGCCTTATGAATTTCCGATTTTTAAAAAACCCTTTTTAAAAAAATGGGGACCCTTTGAAAAAAAAAACACCTTTTTTGCCTCTTTTTATTTGTTTTAACGTTAAAAAAAACAAAACTAAAAAAATTTTTTGACAAAAAAACCAGCAGAACAAACAGAAGGGAGCGAAGAGTGCAAAGAAGTAAAAAAGGCGAATAAGAAAAAGATTTTAAAAAAAGGTATATACACGTCGGTATCAGAAGCGGAATTGCAGGCAGCGTGTTGGTATGTAACAACATACAGACGTATCGATAGGAGCACAACAGAACCGGAAGTTGCATTACGCGGATTCATTATCGTCGCGCGAGATTATCGTCGAGTCCGAGATACGATCGAAGGTCCGTCCACCGCGCGCACCACGCGCGGTCTCCATGCACGGAAGTGCGGATGCAGCTCGGGCGCCGCGTACGCCATCCCGGCCAATCGGCGTTGCCTCTTGGCGTTGCCGCCGCTGCCGCAACGGCGGAGAGCATATCGCGCATATTCGGATCGTGGCCAGCGATACGAATCGACGGACGCGAGCGCGAGAAGATTTACTTTATCGCCCCGGCACGTCGGCCCGGATTTATGCGACTGGCCGACGCGGCGGGGACGCAGAGGCGGAAGGTGGATATTCCGCTTCCGCGTCTATTGCGGCGGATCTCGATCCTCGCGATTCCGATGTGTTGAGAAATGGGGGAGAAAACAAAAAAAAATAAGAACAATTTTTCCGGGTTGGGATGCATCGAGAATTTCTGCTATTTCTTCTTCTGCGCAATTAATTGTCAGGTGAGAAACTCGCGCGAATTAAGGAGTGATTAATTCGTCTTATCGTTTTTTCCCCACGCGCGATTATCAGTCGATAATGCGGTGACGAATGTTATTCGCACGGACGCCGGAGACGCGTAAACGTCGTCTGAGAAATATTTATTGAATTCTTTTTTTTTGTTTACATTTCCCGTTTGACATATAAACGCGTTCGATAACGATCGGCTGATGTATCGTCGGGGGAAATTTTAATGCGATAAAGTAAACACATTGTGTCATCGCTTGCGAATGCCAAACGTCGTAAAGAACGTTTTATCGCTGAAGGTCGCATATATGCGATCATATAAATACCTGACTCGACTGACCTTTGATGAAAATCTATATATTTAGAAACTCGTAATCTTGTCATCAGTCAGTGGAATCAGTCAATCGAGACACGTCACGACACTCTGATGTGCATTCGTCGTATGTTCGCGAAATGAGAAAAAAAAAAAGAATTCACCGAAGCCAAAAAATCCAGTGACAGCCGACGGCCAAAGTAAAAAAATCCAGCTACAGTTGTAAAATCCAGCTCCATCCAAAAAAATCCAGCTCCATCCGAAAAATCCAGGTCCGTCCAAAAAATCCAGCTCCAACCAGAAAATCCTGCTCCATCAAAAAAAATTCAGCTCCATTAAAAAATTCCAGCTCAATAAAAAAAAAAAATCCACCTCCATAAAAAAAATCCAACTCCATCCAAAAAAATCCAGCTCCATCAAAAAAATTCTGCTCCATCCAAAAACCAGCGAAAAGAATTATCCCGAATTCATCTCAAAATAACCCGAGGCTGTCCCAAGATCTCCAAGTCATCCCGCCCCAGGAATCTCGTGAGCGCCTCTGCGAGATTCTCTGACATCGGGAGTCATAAATGACGTGGAATCGCGGAAGAAAAACTGCTAAACGAAAATCCCCTGCGTCTGCGGGGGGGTGTGGGGCGCGGATATCGCGGGCGAGGATCTCGGTGGCGCGATCTAATGGAGAAAATAATGGATTTTCGGCAATAAAGATCCCTCGCGCAGATCGGTCGCGAGTCGGAAGACGTGCCGGGCGCGCAGCTAGCTCGTTCGCTTCGTTCGCTTCGCTCGCAGCTCTCGCCGGCTATTCGCTCTCGCACAGGACGGGCGAAACCCATCCTCGGACTTCCCGTCACCGGGGACTTCCACGAGCCGCCGCGGCGTTCTCGCCCAGAACGCCAGAAGTCCGGTGTGTCGGCGCTGGATCGCAGTTTGAGCCCGGCAAGCTTCAAGCTCGAAGCTTCGGCCCGGCGCCCTCGAGTCCCTCTTCCGCCTGCAGGAAGTGACCTTACCGGCCTTTCTGCCGTTAACCCACCCGGGAGAGCTGCTTCCGCCGGATCATCCCCCTCCTCTTCCTCCTCTTCCTCCTCCTTCTTCGAGGCTTCGCTCCTCGAACTAATTGATTTTTCGATGAGATTTTATTCAGCCAACCGTCAGGCAAAATTCCGCTCCACTCTCTCTCTCCGCTCATACCTGCCGTGATCCTCACAGCGCCCGGACTCGCTTTACGACCCCCCGGCACGACATCCTCCCCCTCGCTGCGAATCACCGCGTCGAACGTGATAGCGATACAGGTCCACGCGTCGTCGGCGACCTAAAGGGAAACCTGCCTCTCCCTCTCCACCCCCCATGCGCACATATTCCGCATTCTCCCCAGCCAACTTCGCGTGGCTCAAGATCGATGGCCGGAAGAGCATACGACAAAATTCGCGGGGTCCTTGAGGAAGAAGACGAAAAAAAAAAAAAAAAAAAAAAACCTTGGCAGCCAAAAGACGCGAGACCGCGTCGTTGATTTCCGTCGGAATAATTTACCCTCGGACGAGTCTCGATAACGTCGACGGACTCTATTGAATTTCGGTTCGTCTTGCGGATTTCGTTACGCCTCGCGATTCCCACGGCCAATCGAGCTCCGCGCAGGAGGATCGTGGTTGCGGTTGTATATAATAGTTTTTTTAACAATGCGTTCCGTTACACATGAACTTTCTAAAAGAGGGATTGACGATTCACGACCCCGATGTAAACTAATTTTTATTGATTGACCAACCAAATTTTATTGATTGACTGACCAAAGCGCAGAAAAAAAACCAGCAGAACAAACAGAAGCGAGCGAAGAGTGCAAAGAAGTAAAAAAGGCGAATAAGAAAAAGATTTGAAAAAACGGTACACTTAATTATTTTTAATGTTTCATTATGTAGACATCGTTAAAAAATCTTCGTACATATTTTACAGCGACGGAAAATTGAGAAACGGTCGTGTCGTAATATTAACGAATTGTCGGTATTTTTCAATACCGTTGTTATGAAAATTCAATATAAATGTTTATGAAATTTAATATACAAGGTAGTTTACATATCGAAACTAATGCCTATGAATTTTCATACATATTCATCGAAAAACATTTTACATCAACGAAAAATTCGGAAACGATTGTGTCGTAATATTAACGAACTGTCGGTATTTTTCAATAGCGTTGTTATGAAAATTCAATATAAATGTTCATAACATTTAATACGCGGTTTATGCATATGGTACTTCCAATACAAAAAAAAAGAAAAAAAAAAAAAAAACCTTGGCAGCCAAAAGACGCGAGACCGCGTCGTTGATTTCCGTCGATATAATTTACCCTCGGACGAGTCTCGGTAACGTCGACGGACTCTATTGAATTTCGGTTCGTCTTGCGGATTTCGATACGCCTCGCGATTCCCACGGCCAATCGAGCTCCGCGCAGGAGGTTCGAGGTTGCGGTTGTATATCTTCCGATATCTGCTCTTCTATGCAAATTTCCAGTGCAACGCTGGGCAGGCGGGGGGTGGGGAGACGCAGGGGGTAGATTGGGGGGTCTCCCCTTTGCTCGGCCTTTTGATTGCCTGATAATCATGCATCCCGCCTGCCGCGTATCACTGTAGATATCGCGTCGGAGGTCGGAGGATGTTAAACATCGACGAGCGGGATATACAGCTGGCAATGGGCGCCCCGCGCAGAGTCCATGGGCGCCGTGTGTACGCCGTTTGCCACAGAGAGAAGAGCGGAAGGGCAAAGGACCACCGCACCGAGCGCATCCGGAAATGAAAAATGCATATACGAGCGCGACCAACCCGAGCGAGCGAGCGAGCGAGGAGCCGAGCGCGAGGGGCAAAAGAGACGGGGAATTATAGTGGAGTGCAGCTGCGTTTCGAATTAATACGTTACGCTGAATTTACGATCCCATCGTGAGTTGCTATCCGCCGGGCCAAATCGGGTACTTCGATCGCTAATCGCTGGTGCATTCGGTATGCGCGCTATTAATATATTATTCAAATTTCCGAGAGAACGCGCGGCCGATATTATCCTGCAGGGGGGTCAGGGGGGGGGGGGGCGAAAGGACCGAGCGAGGCTCGCTCTATACACCCTCGTCGTCTCTGTGCTCGCTCACCAGGGGCGGCGGCGGGGGTTGGATTTAACACACGTGAGCGCGCGAATACAGAGAGACACACACGTGAAAATTAATTCGTAAATCCGTGCAACCAATTAATACGGCCCGAAGCTCCACTCTCCCGATGCGTATTACTTGTAATATTAATATTGATTGTGGATGCCCGAGCGCGGCTCGCTTGCTCGCCGGGTTGTAATTCGTTAATCGCGTCACATTTCGCGTCCCGCGCGAGCCGCCCCCGCGATTAGCCCGCCTTTGGCTGTCGGCGGAAATTCGACGGGTGTCTCTGTCTCTCTTCGTCTCCGCGTCGCGGTTCGCGTTTCAGTGTATCCGTCCAAATTCAATCCCGCCGCACGTATATCACATGGTCCCCTTGGCGCGAGCCGTGGATGCTACGATGCCGGGATTCGGCTGACCGCGTGCGAGAGGCTTGGATTCCATCGAAGACCCACGCGGTGCCGCTGATACCGACACACGTATTGGGGGGGCTAAGCCGAAGGAAACGCGGAAGCGAAGCTGGGTTAGCACGCGGGGGGCTTCGTGTCCGCATGATCAGAGACACGCGGGTTTCGCAATGTCTGTCCCGATGTCCGTCACTCTGTCTCTCGATTTCGCTGATGGTAAATCGGTAGGCGGAGAAGCAAAGAGCGAAGGACCAGGACGAGGACGCGAGCAGCAGGACCATCAGGACCACCAGGACCATCAGGACCAGGACGAGGATTCCAGCGGATGAAACTGCCGCGCAGTCTATCAGAGATTAGCGGGTCGATCCATTAGAGGGTGATTTAACTCGGCGCGGTCCCCGAGCACTTTCCGCGGAGGTCCCAACGCGCGGTGTGCAGCGCGAGCGCGCTCAGCGCGCACACACACAGAGCCCGGTTGCCCAGTGGTGGGTGCGTACGTATGGTCAGCCAGGCGGCCAGCGAGCGAGGATAACATACCATGGGGCGCGCAGGCAACGCTCCGCCGTCGCTCGCAAACGATGCTGGTAGCAGCAGCGGCAGCGTGGCCACTGGCCAGTGGTTCGTACCGGGCATAATCAGGCCAAATGAAGTATGTGCGCACCGGGGGCATATTGGGTGCGGTGTGGCCAGTGCGTACGGGGGATTCCGTCCCAGCTAGCCGTGGGGGAGGACGCGAAGGGAGAACGTGGAAGCTGCTGGTGCTCGGTAGTAACGTTCTGCCTCTCTCTCTCTCTCTCTCATTCTCTCTCTGGCCCTCGCACTCTCGAATCGGCAGGGCAACCGGTCGCAGCCCGCGGGGGTCGTGCGAGCCCTCATTGTCCCTCCATCCATTCGCCATTCACGTGCGAGGGTTGCGCAACGCGCAGGGGGGACCAGGAGGAGGATGAGGAGGAGGTAGGCGAGAGGAAGGGGGGAACGGGGGGTCGGCTAGCGCTTGTTACCACTACAGCCCCGTAAACCCGTGGAATCATCGCCGGCCCCGCTACACTAATACTAATGCCAACATTAACGTTTCCCACTGTGCCCCCCCCCCCCCTGTGGGGGAAACTCGACTCTCTCTCTCTCTCTCTCTGGACGGTGAACACCAGCAGCGGTGGCATCAGCAGCATCAGCATCAGCAGCAGCACCACGAGAGAGTAACACAGGTAGAGAGCGAGGGTCCGGGGTACCAACTTCCACCACCCCCAGACGCGCTTCGTCCCAGGGGCGCGATGTGTCCTGCCTAATTACAATGTCCAGCGCTTCCCACTGTCCAAATACAAACACCAACGCTAATGCGCTCCCCCCCCCCCTCTCGCGATTCCCCCTTCCAACCCCCTCAGCCCCCCTCCGCCCCCCTTTACCCTATCCCACGGCTACCACTGCCACATCGCGTCCTCCCCCTCTTCCTACCCCGTTGGGTCCTTCACTTCCTCGGGCGCGTGGTGGTGAACCCGCAGTCGCCCTTCGTGCGCCCACCTTCGCAATATACGTATGCGCGATATATACACACGCGTATAACACGCGAGCGAGGCGGTATAACGTCCACTGCCTTGCACTCCGTCAATATCTGTCGATATTGCTCCGCTCCGGTTGGGACGTTTGTTTACCGGGCGATAGGTTTACGCCACGGTACACCAACCTCCCCTTCCCCACCTGCCCCCCGCACCCCCCCCCCCCTTCCAGCGTCCTCTCCGTCTATTTCCAACGTCGTTGTTTCTCCGTCCCTCGCGCTGATGCGACACACTCGGCGCTACAAATCTGCGTGCGTCCGAGAGGACGAGATCTCTGTGTGTTGCGTTGGCTCGTCGCAGGGTGCGAGGGGGTTGAAACCTCTAGGTTTAACTCCTTTCGCTTTGGTATATTGGACTTGCGTTACGGATCGCCTCGCGGGGATTCAGGGATTCTCCCCTCTTTGTACCCTTCCCTCCCCCTCCCTGCCTCTCCCGCTCATCCCGGGACACTCTGGCCCCCCCGGGGGCCGGGGAACCCGATACTCGTACACCCTGTACCGATCGGCCGGCGCGAGAGAACGGATGACGTGTATTAACCTTTATTTGCCTTCACGCGGAAAATAAATGTGTAACGGGGGGCGCGCGAGTGTGCGTTGGAAAAACATAGACGGGGCCCACACACTGGTTACATCGGCGGCAGAGGTCTCATTATACTACATTATACTATATATATATGTGCCGCGCCGATGGACGCCGAGATAAATAATTATAAACACGAGTGGAGGAAACAAAGCACCGCGTGAGTTTTCGGTATCAACGCGCGGGGGCCCCCGAAAGGACGACGAGATAAATATAATTAAATACAAGTCCGTTGAACACCCGCGGACGCGGAAAATTCACGAGAGTTTTCGCGGCTATTTACTCAAAATCTACTGGTTTTCCGAGGGAGGGGTGGTAGGGAAGAGGAGGGGGGCAGGGGGGTTCAGGTTTCGGTACCGCCTATGCATGACAGATCGCGCTTACATGACCCACACGTGACGTCAGTGCTGTCTCTCTGTGTGTTATGTGGGGGATTTACATGACATCCACGCGTAGCCAGGAGAGTCAACCAACCCCCCCTCCCTCTCCCCCCTCTCCTACCCCAACCCAGTTGCAGCCTCCGTTTCGAGAGTCACAATTCGAGTGGTCACGTGGAATTCGCCCTCGCCAAACTCGCGCTTTCTCCGTCGGTCGCACACGTTAACCCGGCCCCGTCCGGCTCGTTCGTTCGTTAGCTCGCGCCCGCTCGACATACACCGCATCGTACACGTATTTCAGTGGTGTCCCAACTTCGCGGCCGATTTCCAAATGCAAACCAATTTTCGTCGAACGTCGAGATTAATTGCCGGCGCGAACGAACGGCAGTCCACTTCGTCCCCCCCCCCTTCGAAACGTTCCCCTTTCACCCCCTCGACACTCCTCTCTTCTCATCCTTTAACTCTCTCTCTCTCTCTCTCTCTCTCTCTCTCTCTCTCTCTCTCTCTCTCTCTCTCTCTCTCTCTCTCTCTCTCTCTCTCTCTCTCTCGCTCGTTCGCCACCGTATCACATATTTTCGGGATAATGCGTCGACGCTCGTAAATAATAAACGCGCGAGCGCGCGCGCGACACAGGCGGCCACGGGGTAGCTCGACGCGAGCGCGCGTAAAAAGCCCAGCGAGAGTGCGAAACTGGGTGAGTATGAAAGTGGGTAGGGTTTGAGAGGGGGAGAGGGGGAGGGAGAGGGGGGACATGAGGGAACGAGGCGGGGGAGGGGTATTGCTGTTAAATAGATTTCATTAAAAATTTCCGGTACAATCCGGCGGTGGACGCGCGGAGGATCCTCGGCCGTGTTATGCTCGATAAAAGCCGCGCGCTCACGGAGTTTACGCCCTGTAATTTTCTCTCACGGCCGGCGTTGAGAGGGTGGGAGAGAGAGACAGGGAGGGAGGGAGGACGAAGCGGCTTTATAATTTAGCGATAAAACGTGAATCTTCGTCAAGGAGTTGGCCGCCGCCATGAAGCCTGCGCTCTGCCATCCCCCTCCGCCCTGCCCCCCATGGACGCTATACGGAAAATAAGTATCGCGAAATAAGGTTATTTAATGCTCGGTCGTAGAAAGCAAGTAGCAACTGCTTCCCCCTTTTTCGTTCGCTACATTCTAAACGAGACTTTAATTTTTTTTTTTTTGCTAGACCGATTTACGTATCTTTATATACGCATTTTCTAACATACAGAGTCAGAAGTAGCTGAACGGCTCATTGCAAATATACGGAAAAATATATCTAAAATGTATTTAAAAAAAAATTCCCAAAAATGCAATATGTCGGATATATTTTAGAATATATTCGAAATATACCGGAGCGAAAAATATATCTAAAATTTGTCCAAAATATATTCAAAATCTATTTTTGTTACATGGTCGTCCGAAAAGTTGTGTATGTCAGATATATATGTCGAATATATTTATTTACCATGGGGGAAGGGAGGATATAAGATTACACGACCTTCGGCCGATACCCCATCTTTAATTAATTTTATTTGCTCGCGGAAAGCGGGACATTCCGCGAGCGGCTTCTCCTCGCCCGGAGACCGGGAAATTCGGTTTCTGGTCATTAAGCCCCATTACGATGTCGAAGCGATCCGCTTTCTCGCTTCCTCTTCGACTTCCTCGGCGACGTCGCTCTTGTATCCTTGTTTTCTTCGATTATACCGTCGCCCTAGTATAAATAAATTTGCAGCGCTAAATCCGGCCCAAATCAGGCCCAGCTCGGGTCCTGACAAGGCCGAGGTGGCCCTGATCAGGGCCTGAACGAGGGCCAGATGTAACGCCACAAATTTTGTATCACAATGACACGCAGTTAAAAAAAAATCAACACCGAGAAAACGCGGTTTTGCTATGCCAGCAAATTTTTTGATAAAATAGTGACAACATTGCTTTATCTGCTAAACCAGCAAACAATTTTGTTGTACTGGCAAAAAAAAAATTGTTTGTCTAGCAAAAAATATGTTAGTCGAGCAAAAAAAAATTGTTTGTGTAGCAAAAAATATGTTAGTCGAGCAAAAAAAAATTGTTAGCCTAGCAGATAACGCAATGTTGTCACTATTTTAACAAAAGATTAGCTGGCATAGCAAAACTCTTTTCTCCATGAAAACAGCTTTTCTTCTCGTGAACTCCTCGTCGTTTATCGATGTATAGGAAAAACGTGCGTCGGACGGGATCGAGTAAAAACGATTCCGATCAAAAATCGCCGCCGGGCCTACGGCGATCGAAAACTGCAGCTGCGCTGGTCGCTCGCACGGGCGAGAAGGTTTGATCCCGCGCGTCGCGACGTCGAAAGCTCGGCGGGCAGAAAGAGCGCGCGCGAGAACGCGGGGATGTCCAATTACCGGGAGCAATTAACGCCCACGCTAATTACTAATAAAAGTTACAATAAGTAATTAGCGCCCTTCCGTAGCCGCTCGCAATTAGCTCACGTGAGAGCAGCTGCGCGCCTTGTTTTCTTTTTCTCTCTCTCGTTGTTTTTTTTTGTTTTTTCCATTATTACGTATTTTTCTACCGGCAAAGCGACAGCTCATACAGGACGGTAGTACCTTGCACACCACAGCGCGGATGCTGCTGCCGGTGCTGGCGCTGCTCTCCTCGCTCTGCTTTTCTCGCACATACCGTTGGAAACCTCACATTTTTTGCGTTATTCACTCGCTGGTTTGCCCCCCCCCCCCCCCTCCCCCCGCGCGTCCAGCTGTGCGCGTGAGTTTTCCTCACGTTGACGAGCTCGCAAATGGAGCAAACAAATGGAATTTTATAACGCATTCACAGTTGTCGGGATTAAAGAGGGGAGGACGCAAAAAAAAATAAACAGCGCGACGCCGAATTGGCCGAAAAAAATTATAATCGCGCGGTTATTCACGACTCCGTCGGTCAGTGACAGAACCGAATTGTATCCTCAGCGTAAAAAATCATCGTACGAGTCAATTACGATAAAAAAAGATGTAAATTTTTTTTTGACGAGCTCGCAAATGGAGCAAACAAATGGAATTTTATAACGCATTCACAGTTGTCGGGATTAAAGGGGGGAGGACAGAAAAAAAATAAACAGCGCGACGCCGAATTGGCCGAAAAAATGATAATCGCGCGGTTATTCACGACTCCGTCGGTCAGCGACAGGATCGAATTATATCCTCAGCGTCAAAAATCATCGTACGAGTCAATTACGATAAAAAAAGATGTACATTTTCTCTGTCTGTTTCCAGCTGTGCGCGTGAGTTTTCCTCACGTTGACGAGCTCGCAAATGGAGCAAACAAATGGAATTTTATAACGCATTCACAGTTGTCGGGATTAAAGGGGGGAGGACAGAAAAAAAATAAACAGCGTGACGCCGAATTGGCCGAAAAAATTATAATCGCGCGGTTATTCACGACTCCGTCGGTCAGCGACAGGACCAAATCATATCCTCAGCGTCAATTATCATCGTATGAGTCAATTTCGTATTTTTCACTATATGGCTAATAAAAGAATAAATCACGATAAAAAAGATGTAAATTTTCGCTGCCTGTTTCCAGAGAAAAAAATACAAAAAATAAAAATAAACAGCGCGACACCAAACTGGCCGAAAAATTATAATCGCGAGGTTATTCACGACTTCATCGGTCAGCGACAGGACCAAATCATATCCTCAGCGTCAATTATCATCGTATGAGTCAATTTCGTATTTTTCACTATATGGCTAATAAAAGAATAAATCACGATAAAAAAAAATGTAAATTTTCTCTGTCTGTTTCCAGGGAGGAAATGACCACTACGCCTTCGTCGAGTTCGCCGATCACGCGGGCGCGTCTGCCTCGTTATCAGCGCTTAATCAGAGGTTCTTCTTGGGGAAGGTTCGTACAGTCACTAAATAATACAAAAAAAAAAAAAAAAAATACAATGCAACCGCCTCGATTGTATCTCAGCCTGTGTTGCCATCCGATACACCAGAAATAGTGCACACAGCCCGCAGTATCGTTTAAAGGAAACGATTTCATTTGTCGCAGCATGCCGGGTATAATAAAAGCTCGTGGAAGAAGAAGAAGAAGAAGAGAGCCAGATAAAAGATAGGAGGTAGTCGGTGTATACAGATAGGAGTGAACAGAAAGCAAACGCGTCACACACAGGAGGGTTGAATAGAACGAACCGCATGGAAGGAGGATCATGATGGGGCAGGGGGGGGGGGATGTCGGGGGGTCCAGAGAGAACGTTACCAGGTTTCATAATACCGCCGCGGCACATCAAAGCGCTGCGCCAGTGCAACGGGATCAGGGTGGCATGGAGAGGATGCAGCGTGCACCCGGAATTGTGGACGCGCGGTAAGTTTGGTCGTTCACCCTCTCCGAAGCTGCTGCTCACCTCTTCCCGCCCCCTCTCTCTCTCTCTGCAGGCCCCGCCGTTTACCCGTGGCGCGCATACGCGCGGTTAAAGTTCGCTCGTTGACGCGGGGGACACCCGGGCGACCCACGTCTGGGCATCCGCGACCGAGACCGCTGGGACGTTCTGCGGGCATAGAGCGCGCGGCAGAATGTCAATGCAAAGTGCTTGCCAGCCTCTTAGTGAAACGTTACATGTCGCACGGGGTGATGGACGAAGGAATAAAATGAGGGGCGAATAAATTCGACGAGGGCTCTGGAAGGGCTGGAAGGTCATGGGGCGATTCGCGGTCCGTATCGATCGGTGTATTATCGCCAAGTGGGACGAGAGTTGTATTGATTGTCGTTACATTCTTGGTAAAACGCCTGGCAGAATCTTAGGTAGGACGTCACGTCTCACGCGGTGGGAACGAAATAGTATTCAAATAAATGCAATGGGCTGAAAGCTTCATTAGGATGGATCAATATGCAATCATCAAATAGGACCTGAATGTTATAAATTATCCCCAGTTATCAGTACCTCTAAAAATGTGACGGCACGTTCACCGGGTTCTCCGATCTATAGATCTTTTGGTGGCTCTACGTTTGTTAATAACGATCCACGTATTAGAACATCTGCGTAAAGATCGAGCATAACCTCCCTTTTCATCGATGACCGGAGATCTTGGAAGCCTGTAAAACAGAAAAAGAGAAGCATTAGTAACTACGTCACATTCAACAACATCAAGACGAGGGATAAATGGGGATAAAAACGCAAATTAGAATGTGAAAATAATATTGACTATAAAATGATTCTGAAGAAGCTCCGACCATAGGACGAAACTTAAAGAACGAGGAACGACTTGAGAAAGCCGACCGTCGCCGAAGCTTCAGCACCATTCCGTTATAAATTATTGTCATATTCTTGTTTCTTCGGTTCTGGACAAATCTTGATCTCTATTTTTATGCATTCGCTGCACTTGGAAGAATTTGTCAAACAAATCAATGGAAAGTATTCGCTGAGTGTGTCTTAGAGTAAAACGTCACAAGTCTCGTTGTGTTAAGCTGACGAATAAAATGAGGCGCGAATAAATTCAATATAGGCTCAAAGATCATGGAGGGTTCGACTCGGATCGATCAACGTATATAATTATCAAATTAAACGAGAATTATATCATTATAACATTCTTACGTTAAATCATCATAACATTCTTTTGTTACGTTTTTTCCATTCTGGCCAATTCTCGATCGCTTCGCTCTCATTCTTACGTATTCCCCGCACTTGCGAGAATCTTTCGAGCAGCCGCTCACCGCATCGCAAGCGAAGGAGTCGCAGACCGGGTATATCTACGTCGGGATAACCCCGGTGGCCCCGGGTAACGCGCGAGCGGTGAGTTACTCGGTTAGTTTAGATTCGCTCAAGCAAGTTTTGATGTCGTGCACGGCCTCCCCGGGCTCGCCGAGCAGCAGCAGCAGCACCAGCACCAGCAGTAGTTCACTCTTCGCCGTCTCTCCTCGTGCCCTGCCTTCTCTTCGAATCCCCTATCCTTGCTACTTCGCCTCGTCAACCCTGTCGTTGCACTTCCACGACCACCACCACCACCATCACCATCCACGCTCGTGTAGACCTGTGTCTCACCGACTCCCACGCGAATTCAACACGCCTCACGACTCTCACGTGCATTGCTCACTGTACACGTAGTATATATTCCATCCGGTATATCTGTGGGCGTACCTTTCTCTTACGGTTGATCTGTATACGGAGCGATCCACGTCAAACAGGCCTGACAGGAACTAGACTCGTTTTTTGTTTAAATCCTCAACGTCTTCAAGGCCAAAACACTTTCTTCCCTTTGGTAAACATATATTGTGTACTCTGCAACATTTTTCCGAAACCTTCGACGTTCAGTCTGACATTTTTGTGTCAAATCAAAAGGCAAAGGAATGACGAATTGATTTAAAAAAATTGTAGAATAAGTCGCTAAGGTTAGAAATAGCGAATAGAACCTTAGCAATTTATTCTGCGATCATTAAGGTCGATTGAGGCAGAGATAACTTGACGTAGAACGGCCCGTACACCCGAAAGATGGAAATCCGGGTAGCATTTGTACTATGTACATCAGCATAGGCGCATGTACAGATGGATATACACGTATATACCTGACGGGGAGGGTGGTGAGGGGGGAAGGGGGAGGCATCGTAGCCGACACATTACTAATGCCGAACTGGTCGTAATAGATTGGATGCCTTGGAACTTGGAGAGATCCCGCGAGCGCTAATGCGCCCCGACACCGTCACCGCACACCACTGCCATTCGCCACTACCGTCGCCAGCCGGCTGCGTTGCCTCTGTGCTTCACGAATTTGCCCGGCTGTCCTCGCGTCTCACCGTCTTCTTCCTTGTTCAATCTCCGCCGGTGGTTTCAAAGTCGCATTCACCGTCGTCGTCGTCCTCGTCGTCGTCGTTCTGAGCTTCTTGGGAGGGAAACGTACGGCAAAGCACGCCCCGCATTTCACTTCGTCGCAATCATCGTCTCCTTCGACGCCTCAAAATCCGGGAGGTGCAAACCTCCCGGTCGGTCCGATCGCAACTATCCCCGTCGCGACTCTCCGCAACTCCGAGACTTTTCGGTCCCATTGGGACCGCCAAGCCCTGATAACACCGGATGGACGTCAAGGTGTAGGTCTCATGTAGGAATCAAAAAGTACGCCTTTGAATGGGCGGTGTAATTTTTGCAGGCGTGATACTAAAATTAGGACCCAACAACGAATGCTTTTTTGGACATCATAAGGCTTATGATGTCAGGCTTATGTGCACGTTGTATATTTACTTCTCTTCCGCGCGTGTGTACCGCAAACCGGGCGACACACCGCCCGCTGTAATCAATTGCGGGCGGCTTGATTGTCGAGAAGTTGCCGCGCCGGTTAGTTCAACAGTTTGGCGGGACCCGGAGTCTCGAGTTTGGCGGGCGGCGATGTTTCGACGAGAGGGCGCGTTGTGGGTGTAAATCGCAAAACGCGTGCACCGTTAAAAATGGTTCGTGAATGATTTATAAGCACCCGGGAATTTTATTTGTGAGCAGATTATGTAAAATTTCCTTTTTTTTTATTGAGCTTCCGGTTTTTTATGGAACGTTAATTTGGGAGCCCTCAAAATGTTGGCTACGAGCTATATTTATTCGACTTCGAAAAAAAAAAAAAAAAAAAAAAAAAAATCGGCGTTTGTTTGGCCAAAACCGACCTCACAAAAATTGTCTTTTCGAGACATCGACTTTTAACCTAGGTTAAAATATACCAATCAATATATAAATATACCAATTAATAGGTTAAAATATACCAAAAAATATACCAATAGGTTAAAAATCGATATCTCGAAAAGAAGATTTAAAAAAAAAATGTAACGATGGTTCGTTCCCAAGTTGCACGTTTTAGCACAGAAAACACTGGTTCCAATCCACTTTCACTTGATTAAAATAAATAAAAATAAAAATAACGACGTATCATTTTTTTGCAGAATCCGTAAAACCAGCTTCTGCTAAAAAAATGATATACTAAATTCGCCAACTTTTGCAGCAAGTTTACTGCGCCAGTGTGCGCAAAAAGCTTCCTGCGCCTGCAACGGAAGCTCATACCAAATATCTTCAACCCTGCGCAGTGCATAACGCGGTGCGATACAATCCAACGTATCGCCGACCTTTTTTATGCAAATTCCCGGATTGTACCACGGCAAGCCCATTTTTACGTACACTCGGGAGCCGTGTTTTTTTTTATCCCGCGTCTCGTACTTGCGGATGCATAGCCGGGCCGTGCTGTACACACAGGCCCGGGGGTTTCCGCTGTAGGTGAAAACGACACGGCGTAACCTCAAATCCTCGCGGCCCCCTCGCGGCGGTGGCGTCCACCGCGGGTTCGCCAATAGCGCACGCGAGTGAGAGCCGCGACTGGCACGACTCGTTCCTTCCGTCGACTTCGCAGTGGCGAGAGTCCCGCACGAGCGGCTGGCTAATTCATGCGATAATTATTCCCCAAAGGAGGGGGTGAGAGGCAAGGGCTCCGCGTTTTCGTTATTTCTTTCCCGGTTCGCCTTGGAGCCGTTATACATTTTTTTTTCTTCTCCCTATTATTCGCTCTTGCTCCTCAACTTTCTCATCCCTGCGAGCGGGGTGCATGGTGCTCTGCCGTTTCTTCTGTACTTGGTTATTTTTGGCCGCGTCGTCGACGTCGTCGTCGCCGTCGTCGTCACGAAGCCAAGAGCGAGAGAGAGAGAGGCCGACCACCCCGATGCCGTCTTGTGCGAACCGCGACTTTGCACATAAAATATACATATAATTGTATAATAATGCCACGTATATAGGCGTGTATATATATATATATATATATATATATATATGTGTGTGTACACTTATATATATATACACGAGTTGTGGCGCTCGGTTCGCCGAGGTGAAACAAAAAACGCACGTTCCGCAATGCAGTTGCCGCCCGCGTGCGGCTGGCTGAAATCGCGCGCGCGACGAGAGGGAAATCGCGCGCGGATAGGGCGAGAGACGGAGCGAGAGGGAATAAAGACCGGCGGGGATTCCACGTTAACCTAACGAGGGGAATTAACCTCAGCTGGAAGAGTCAGATCGCGCCGGCACGCGCGCGTCCTCTGTGCCCCGACTAGCCAGCCCCCCTTACCCCCCTCTGCCCCCCTCTCGCCCCCCCGTTCGCCATGCCGCTATTTCAAGACACTGAGTCTTCGCACTGAAACCGGCAGATCTTGGTTGCAGGTTACACGACTTTGCGCTGTGCAGTTTCTCCGCACTCGCAGCTCGTTAGTCCCGAATTATATACACTCGCCCCGGGCGCCTCGAAGCCATTCCACGGCTGCTTCTTCTTCTTCGCGTCCTGCGGGCAACTCTCTGTCTTGCTCTCTCTCTGTCTCTCGCATGGTACGGTGCAATCGCGCACGGTTAAATTATATTCCCCGGGCCCGTTAATGGGTCGTTGGGATTATCAATTCATGGAAACTAAGCGGCAGTTTGTTACGGCCGGAGACAAAGAAGAAGCGCGGAGATTGGGACCATGAAGTACGTACGACGTCGTGGAGATGTTTCCATGAGTTTGTCTGATTTTTAGCCAGATTACATTGGAGGGAAGTCAGGTGTAGAACCCTGATAACACCGGATGGAAGTCATGTGTAGGTCTCATGTAGGATTCTAAAAGAACGCTTTTGAATGGGCGGTCTAACTTTTCCAGGCGCAATGCTAAGACTAGCACTCAACATGGAATGCTTTTTTGGACATCATAAGCATGAAAATGGAAACCCAGATACCCTGACAACACCAAAGGGTCCATTTGTGAGCGTTAAGTACCCTAAAGTCTACTAACTGGGTTTCCATTCTTAGGCTTATGATGTCCAAAAAAGCATTCGTTGTTGGATCCTAATCTTAGTATTGCGACTGCAAAAGTTAGACCGCCCATTCAAAAGTGTACTTTTGGATTCCTACATGAGACCTACACCTTGACGTCCATCCGGTGTTATCAGGGGTATAGTGGACTCTAGTGTACTAAATGCTCACAAATGGACCCTTTGGTGTTGTCAGCGAAAGTCAGATGGAAGTCTCATGTAGGATTCTAAAAGTACGTTTTTCGATGGGCGGTCTAATTTTTGTAGGCGCAATGCTAAGATTGACACTCAACAGCGAATACTTTTTTGGAAATCATAAGCCTATAAAAATGATTTATGTTCAGATATATATTTATATTATAAGTTTTAAACTTACTTTCTGTAATACTCATAATAATAATAATAATAATAATAATAATAATAATAATAATAATAATAATAATAATAATAATAATAATAATAATAATAATAATAATAATAATAATAATAATAATAATAATAATAATAATAATAATAATAATAATAATAATAATGATAATCCAGGTAGTGGACTTTGGTGCACTAAATACTCACAAATGGACCCTTTCATATTGTCAGAGTTTGTGGACTGTCATTTTTCGGTAGCGAATGAATCTTAAAAAAAAATCACATTCCATTTTTTTTTCACTCTCTTCGCTCACAGGGATTTTCGCCGTGCGTCTCGAAACTCGTCTTCTCACGAAGACGACGTTGTCTAATGGGAATAACAGTGCGGTGCTCAACCTAATATCGCGAACGCGGACGCGGAGTGGCAGCGCGAGTACATCGCGAGTCAGACTTTCCGTCGCGGCGAGTCAGTCGTGAGCAGGAGCGCGTACGCCCGAGAGGAGCACAACGAGCGTGTCCCAAATTCATGACCAGCCCGGCGTTGCCGCCGCCGACTCGCGAGAAGTGAAGAGACAGGAATAAAAAGGAGCTACAAGCTGCGAGTAAGAAAAATGGTTTCCCGAGAGAAATCCGGCGTCCGGACGACAGGATGAAAGACGTGTTCATGCTTCTCCCGCTGTGTAACGCGGACCGGGTGAGGAGGCGCGCGCGAGAGCTGCTCGTGTGCAGCGAACGCGGCGAAAGAGGACGAGACGCGAAACGAGCACGCGCCGTACGAGCGAAAGGGGTGAAAAATGGTATTTTTCATCACGTAATGCGTTGGAGGATGTTCGAGCCGCTTAGGATATTACGAGGAAGAAAAAGCGCAAAGGGGGGAAGGGGGGGGGCGATGTGGAAGACAATTTGCGTATTTAATCCGTAGACAATCCACGACGGTGGATCAGCCACGTCTCGTCGGCTTGATACTTACTTCAACATCTCGCCGGTTATACAAGCCACAACCGCACCGGCGGCGGAGTCTTGTCTTCATTCTTGTCCTCGTTGCGCCTCGTCTTCGATGCCATCTGTAGTCGCGGGTTGGGCTCGCTCTCGCGCATTAATGCGGGGCAACACCGTGAAATTACCTGGGTACCTGCAAACGGTCTCTGTGTCGGTTACCCCTGGCAGCAGCCCTCGCTTTCGAAAACGTCTGCGGCTACAGGGAGAACGAGTAACCGGAGAGAAGAGATGGGTGACGTGTATACGCGGTGTATAAGGGTGGCATTGGCTTTACACAATTTCCCGCGGCTCATCCCCACACTTCGTCAGGCTGCTCTCGCTGCTTCCAAGACGCGACCAAGACACACCGAGTTTAACGCCTCCGCGGGATTAAACACAAATACGCAAAGACGCGGAGGGGACTCTGGAGTCATTCTGGCACGGGGATCGATGCCGAAAGCTCCGGTAGATGGCCACAGTGACTTTGGTGGATATTCGACTACGCGCAATTTTTTTTTGTTTTGCTAGCACATTAGCCATGTGTTTATCCAGTTGATGCAAAACAAGATATAAAAATGAAAAAAATAAAAAGGTTTTTCTCAAAAATCGACCTCATATTTTTTTCTTTTCAAAATATCGACTTGTAATCTATACCATTGTTCTCAAGTCGTATATTCTACCCCTAAAAACACTGGTTACTAACCTTTTTTAATTGATTTTGAAAAAAATATTTTTTGGCGATTTTTTTTCTGTCAGAAATCGTAGATTCGGCTCTGGACCGAAAATCGCCAAAATCGACCCCAATTTTTTTTCTTTTCAAAATATCGACTTGTAACCTATACCATCGTTCTCAAGTCGTATATTCTACCCCTGAAAACACTGGTTACTAAACTTTTTTAATTGATTTTGAAAAAAATATTTTTTGGCGATTTTTTTTCTGTCAGAAATCGTAGATTCGGCTCTGGACCGAAAATCGCCAAAATCGACCCCAATTTTTTTTCTTTTGAAAATATCGACTTGTAACCTATACCATCGTTCACAAGTCGTATATTCTACCCCTAAAAACACTGGTTACTAACCTTTTTTAATCGATTTTGAAAAAAATATTTTTTGGCGATTTTTTTTCTGTCAGAAATCGTAGATCCGGCTCAGGACCGAAAATCGCCAAAATCGACCCCAATTTTTTTTCTTTTGAAAATATCGACTTGTAACCTATACCATCGTTCTCAAGTCGTATATTCTACCCCCGAAAACACTGGTTACCAATACTTTTTACTCGATTTTGAAAAAAATCATTTTTGGCGACAATTTTTTTATCAAAAATCATAGACCCGTCTCCGGACCAAAAATCGCCAAAATTAATTTTTTCGCCTCACTTTTTTCGGCGCGCCTAATAAAACGGCTTCCAGTCTCTCAAAATGCAAGCCGAATCTGCGGCGCTATTCGAGACAAAACATATCTTTTAAAATTCCGGAAGTGCTGGGTAGAAGTGACACCGCCTCTTAAATAGGCGAAAGAGATTGGATGAGCCCGAACGGGTTTGCCGAGAGCTGAGAGTCCGGTAACGGCGGATAAACTGTCGGTAAAGTAGCGCACTAGGCACCTCGGAGACTGTCTCCGAGTCCCGTCGAGTCACCAAAGTGCGAGTGTGCGAAATCCCAAAACCATCGAGTGACTAGTGGTGCTCCTGGCGGTGGTGCCGCTGCAGTTTCAAACAAATGGCGCACGGTGGGAGAGCGCGTCATGAGAGAATCCAGACGTGGAAACGGAAATCAGTTGGGAGCACCAAGTTACGATTGAGATTTAAGTTATTGACAAGCTACTTTGGCGAAACCTACGTCGTGCGGAGATCTTCGCGAACTGGCGGTGGCTGCGCAGCACCGGCAGCCACTACTTGGCTCTCTATCCCGGGGAGGCCCCGCTGCCTCCTGATTTCCCACAGGACACGACTACCCGGGCGAGAGGAAGTGAGCGAGAGAGCGACAGAGAGAGAGTGAGAGAGCGACGAACCCGCCTCCGGAAACCATTCTTCCCCGGCCGCAATGACTCCCCACACGCTCGCTCGCACAACTCTTCATCTCCATTCGGCGGAGTCTGCAACGCGCGTGTCCAGGTACGTTTTCATACTCCTCAAAGTGGCCGTTATATGCGCACATTTCCGGGACGAAATTGACGTATGGAAAGCGGAGTCTTTGACTCGCGGGATATCCAACGGAACACCGATGTACCTGATATTCTTTTTGAAAAGACTTTGGAATATGTTTCTATCGCAGGGCTGAAGTGCTGGTTGGTATCAGGAAAAAAGAGTATAGTGAATTCATTTTGCAGAGTGGAATTGATGCACGAATAATTCGACGTTGCATGAGAAACTCCTACCTTCCCCCTCCATCCTTCCCATATTACAACAAATTTTTACTTGATTTTGGGAAAAATCGTCTTTTTGACGTATTTTTTAAGCCAGAGAAATCACAGATTTTTAGCCAGAAATCACAGATTTTTTAGCCATAAATCACAGATTTTTTTGTCAGAAATCACAGATTTTTTTGGCAGAAATCACAGATTTTTTGGCCAGAAATCACTGATTTTTTTGGCAGAAATCACAGATTTTTTGGCCAGAAATCACAGATTTTTAGCCAGCCATTTCCAGATAAAAAAACTGTAAACACTGAAACGACCAAAAATGTTCTTCATAAAATATCGACATTATATTTGCTCATGTCTAAAGCGAAAGTGATGCCAATGAAAAGCAGAGTAATCGACTCGCGGGATCTTCAACTGAAAACGATGTTCCTCAAATTCTTTCCAAAAACGTTGGAATACGTTTCCATCGCAGGCGTAAAGGTGGTATAAAAACATATTCCAACGACTATTGCAGGTGAAAAAAAGGGCACTGTGAATTCATTTTCACCGAGTGGAATTGACGCACGGATATAGTTCGATGCTGCGTAAGAACCTCCCTGCCCCCCCCCCCCCCCCCCACCCTTCGCTCACCCAGGAATGAAGACCAGCTCGCGCCGCTCGGAATATATTTTCGGCTCAGAATAATCCGCTACAACGGGTTCAACTGTGAATATATTGCGTTTCGAGAATTTTCGACGGAATAATCGCGTGATATAGGTACCAATTTTTAGCAACGTGGAGACTCCGTGCCAAGGTGCCGAACCGGGTATCAAATCTTCGACGCCGGGATATTTCGATCCTCCCGGAGTGTAGCAACGTCGAATCCTCAAAATAATCCGGCGAAATGGCAACGATAAATAAATCGGCACATTTCGAGGCTTCCCGATCGAATAATCGTGCGGGGCACACCGGGACATTTTTGCCATCGGGGGGTTGGGCGTCTCGTGCCAAGGTGCTGAAGTGGTTGTCCTCAACGAGAGGATATACCGGCGCGGACCCTCGGAGCCCGTGACGGCGGAGACGACGAGGCGACCACGAGCGACGACGACGACGGCTAAAAATATCAATGCCAGGTACGTGACCGTAATTACGTGCCTATGGCAATAATAATGACAGTAATAATGTCACGAGGCACAGTGGGAGCAATAACGATGGCATAAGTTGCCGGTGCGTTGCACGTGGTGCGGGCTCGTGGACGTCGAGCGAGGGTGGCGAGGGTGGCCGCTATGTCGTTGGCCCTGCCTCTCTAATAAAACAGAAGTTGCTGCGATTCCGTTGGTTATGGCCGGGCGGCACGCGAGTAACTCGATTCACATCGTAAATACTTGATACTGCTTACCCCCCCCCCCCCCCGTGTGTGGGATACCGAAGGAGTAGGAAGGGGGGTGGAAGGGGCCGAGAAGCGGAAGAACGTGGCGTTGCAGTGGCGAACGAAGAGCAAAAAAAAAACAGTAACCAGGAGGAGGAGGAGGAAGAAGAAGTGGAGGAAGAAGAGATAAAAGAAGTCTGGAAAAAGAAGAAGCCGATGCGACCCTCGTGACGTCTGCCGCCTTCCGAGACAATTACTCGCTTCCTGTCTCCTTCATTTTTTCCCCCCTTTCGGATGGAAATGAGCGAACTTCGCCGCTCGCGCCCCGCACGAAATCTTCAGTTTCGCGTGCCAACTGGAAAATGATCGAGGCACGAAAAATAAAGGACTACTAACCTTTTTTAATTGATTTTGAAAAAAATATTTTTTTGGCGATTTTCTTTCTGCCAGAAATCGTAGATCCGTCTCCGGACCGAAAATCGCCAAAATCGACACCAATTTTTTTTTCTTTCCAAAATATCGACTTGTAACCTGTACCATTATTCACAAGTCGTATATTCTACCCCTAAAAACACTGGTTACTAACCTTTTTTTAATTGATTTTGAAAAAAATATTTTTTTGGCGATTTTTTTTCTGTCAGAAATCGTAGATCCGGCTCAGGACCGAAAATCGCTAAAATCGATTTTAGCGATTTTAGCGAAGCCTGGAAAAAGAAGAAGCCGATGCGACCCTCGTGACGTCTGCCGCCTTCCGAGACATTTTACTCGCTTCCTGTCTCCTTCATTTTTTCCCCTTCCGGATGGAAATGAGCGAACTTCGCCGCACGAAATCTTCAGCTTCGCGTGCCAGCTGGAAAAATGATTGAGACACGAAAAATAAAGGAGGACGAAAAAAAATGATGTACAAGGAGGGTGGCGAGCGGGAAGTGAGGGAAAAGGGAGGGGGGAGGAGGCGGAAGAGGGCACAGCCGGGGCACGAGAATAAGGGCGAGAAACTATCGAGCCGCGTCAACGATTAAATTAATGGGCTCGGGGAGCGGGGGAGGCGGGTTATCGGGTTAAATGAGGAAGAACGCGTTAGCCACGCGAGCGTGCTGAGTCTCTCTTTTGCCTTTTGCGTCTCCGAGAACTCGCACCGCGCGTCTCGTCGTTCCGATGACGCTCATGCGATTTTTCGTGCCCCAGTTGGAAAATATGTGGACGAGGCTGCGACGCAAAATATCGAATCTACGCGTTTCTCCCTGTTTCTTAATTCATCGGTCGCGCTAAATTTATCGCTCGACACGCGCGGCTACACGAATCTGCGCTCAGTGATCTCTGTATCGCTCCCGGAAAGTGCTTTTCCCTCTCTCCCTTTCTCTCCCTCACTCGCTGTCCCCCTTTTTCAATTTCTCATACATCCTTCGATTCGGCGAGTGCGCGCCCAGGATTTTGCAATCGGTCACGGCGATTACGCGCCGGAGAGTCAGAGGCTGATAGCGAGTAGAGACAGAGAGAGACAGAGAGAGGGAGAGACCGATCGTTCTTGTCGTTTGGCGTTTCATCGTTTTTCCACGAATGAACGAATATCTGGTATGACCGGTGGAAACTAGCGATGGAAGCTTGGGAAAATGGTGAAGGGGGATATGTACGTGGTATGAAGAGGGGGGGAGGAAAGGGGGGCGAACGAACCATGGTCAGCACTGGACAGTGGACATTTCGGGGCCACCCTTTTCGTTCTCTCTCTCTCTCTTTCCCTCCCTCTTTCCCTCTGGCTCTCAGCCTGCTTCGCGCACCCTCGTTCGCCTGTCTCTCTCTTTCTCTCCCTCGCTGGAGCTCGAAATCCACCCGTTCCATCGAGACAGCACGTAGTATATTTTATCGCATTACCGGCATTGTTGCAGCCGCCATGCCTGCTGGTCGTCGCTTGGTCTCTGCTACATGCGCCGCCTCTCTCCACGCTCTCTGTGCTTTTCCACCCTCCTCACTCGCGATTCTCTCGTTTCTCACCCCCTCCTTCTCCCGCTCCCCTTCCCTCCCCCCCAGCCTCCCCCCTGCCACCTTTTTCGCCACTCATCCTCTGTCCCGACGTCGAACACCATTCCGCGAGGATTAAATATTGACTGCGATTCTGATTTATAGTAATTGCCAGAGGAAGAGCCGCGAGCTAGGAGGAGGAGGGGGAGGAGGAGGAGGAGGAGGACGCGAGAGGGAGCGAGAGGGGCCGAGGCGGCCCGAGTGAGGGAAGAAAAATGACGACGAAGGGAAATCGAGAGGTGGAGCAGCGGGCCCCGAGTAAGAGAGATCTACTGCGCGAATGACGGGAGAACGGGGGGGTGGGTTAGGGAGTAGCCGAGCTGGTTGCGGTGCCCGAGCGAACGTGATCGCCGAACGAGTTGCGCTGGAAAAAGGGCCACGAGGGCAGAGGGACGCGGCGGAGGCGAGCGAGTCATGGACTTCGGTCGCCGTGGAGAAGGAAGTCATTTCGACAACCGCTTTTTTTCTCTCTGTTACTCTCTCTCTCACTGTCTCTCTCTCAGCCGGCAGACGCGCGTTTGCCGCGAACGCTTTTTGCCTCATTCCGATTCCTCTGGCTCTCGGGAAACTCGGCGTCGTCAATCAATTTTATTCAGCGTGAGATTATTAGAGGATGAGAATCTAACTCTGTGGTACGATCGTTAGAGTATTGTGGGCTTTATATATTTGATCAGCTTTACCATATTTATTTTTACTATTACTGTTACTACTACTACTATTATTATTATTATTATTATTATTATTATTATCATTATCATTATCATTATTATTATTATTATTATTATTATTATTTTTATTATCATTATCATTATTATTGTTGTTGTTGTCGTTGTTGCTATTATTATTATTTATTTTTCTTATTAATTTATTTACCTATAAATGAAAGATTTTTTTTTCCATGACACATCGCGCCAATCCATCGACGTCGCCCGCGAGCTGCAATCGCGCGGAGCGGTATCTGGCACGAGGATCGTACAAACCAGAAAACACTCCCGTGGGTGGCGCGGCGGTTCGTCGCGGGTTGCCCGGTTGGTTAACGCCGCGGCGTTTCCCCACATGCCGGTTTTCAAATAATTATTTCGGGGGGCCGAGCGAGCTCGCGAGCGCGCGAGCGCGTTCACGCGCTGTTCCGCTTCGTAATTAATTATTTGTTAATTGCCCCTAATTAAGGGTAAATAATGAGAGAACCGAGAGAGCAGGGGTGTATTTTCTCGCGCTCTGTCTCGCAGCCACGTGAGAGGCAAAGCGTGGGAGATGAGGGGGTGGAGGGGAAGGGGGGGGGTTAGTGGTCATGAGGTATAGTCCGATTGAGGAGAACGCGGAAAGAGTGCGAGAATTGGGAGGAATAGATAGGAAAGTGTTAAAGGGAGAAAGAGAATCGGTCATTGGATGCTGAATGCTGCGGTGCCCGGCGATCTGCGTCGGTGATTTAAAGCGCGGAGCAGCAGGCGGCGCCCGATTATTTTTGGTTTTACTCCCGCGCGCTCCGTCTGCCATTATTTTTGGGGAAAATATAGCGGCGATCCACGGTTTCGCCCCCCCCCCCCCCCCCACCCCGCACTTCCTCCATTCCTCCGGCCACCGTGGTGAATTCGGTGTGACGACACGACGACGATCGTCCTTCCGAGGCTCCGCCGAAGCGCTCCGCGGAATTTCCACTTGCGGGCCAAGCCCGGAAAACCCGAGGAGCCACGGGGTGGACCGCCGTGTCCGTATAGTCTCCTCCGGATCATCCAGCGCGTTTGCCAATTTTTGCGCGAGACAAGACCACCTCTTTCTTCGGCGGCGGCGGACAAAGAGAAAGACGAGAGGGAAAATAGCGTAGCCGCTATATATCGTGGCGGGGACTTCGAGAGCGAGACGCGAAAAAAAAAAAAAAAAAAAAAAAAAAAAAACACGACGATGCTACTGGGAGAGGCCAAGGTTGATGGCGACTGCTCTCGGGAAGACGACGATTGAATTTTGAAGCACGCGGGAGAGAACTTGGCTGCCGTTGTTTGCGTCTCGTCGTCATCGCCGCGTCGTCCTATCTGCAGCCACCAGCTTCACACTTTTTTTCGGGATTTTTTTTTCTTTTTTTTTTTCATCCCTTCTCAGCTTTTCTTTCGCGTCTCTCGTTCTGCTCGATAACGTCGAATCGAGGTGACCTACGTGAGCAAAAAAAAAAAGTATCCAAAATATCGATTATTTAAATAAATAAAAAATGCATACAGAGATAAAGATCTTTTTTTTTCGTGCCGTGTATAACGAATCGAAAAAATATATATCTCAGGCGCACTTTATTTTCATGAGGTGAAGTCTGTCGGAAAACCCGAACGGGGGCCTTTCAAACGATTCCTCCCTCTCCCACCGCTCGTTTCATGGGCTCCGAGGGCAGCGAGAAGGAGCGAAGAAGCGTGACGCTGGCTGCCGCTCGTGGAGGAGAAGGAGAAGGAGGAGGAGGAGGAAAAATGAAATAAAGGAATCGAGGTACGAAGCCCGCCCCAAACTCCCCAATTTTTCTCGCGCTCCTTCCTCGCCGCTTCCGACCGTCAGGCGTTTTTATTAATTCCCCTCAGATACAATTAGTTGGTCTATTCGTCAGACGCGTTTCATTAAGTTTTCCTCCCTGCGGAGCGCGTATATACCCCTTTCACCCGATCCACCATCACTGGCTTTAGTGCAAACCCCCTTCAACCCCTTCCACCCCCCCCCCCCTACAGGCCCCCTCCCGCCTCTTGGTATATCCCAACCCCCCAACGCTATCCACGTTTCTGAAGCGCCAGGCTTTGCCCCCTTTCTTGGTCTCGCAGTCGAGAAAGGTGGTGCCAGCACCACCGGCAGCCCGAGCCGGTTCCTCCTCTCATCGCTCGCCTCCTTCCCCAGTTTTGCTCTTTCGCGAAAACGAAGCGATGAATCTCTCTCGCGTCCCTCGTCGGCGGCCGACGGAAGTTTCTCGGTCCTCGGTTCTCCGCTCCGAGACTTCTCTGCAGCCCCCGAGTGGCCCGCACCACCTGCACCCGGCTCATTGAAATGCCCCGACTGACACTCTTTCCGCCTGGCGCGTGAGCGCTGCGCTCGGCGTGGCACAGTTTTTTTTTTTTTTTTTTTTTTTTTCGTTAATAACCCCCCGCACTGTTACACGGTTGGTAATTAATTTTTTTTTTTATGAACGACGATCGTGCTTCTTGCTTCGTTGATAAATCGCTAATGGTTCAGAGTGAGCACTTTGAAATTGTTTTTTTTTTATTGTTACGTTGGATGCAGGTAACGAAATAATGGAATACTTGGAAAAATCTTTTTCGATGTTAACCCCGGGCTACACTTTTATACAGTTGGTCATTTTTTTTTCTTTTTTAAATAAACGACAGGGCTTCTTGCTTCGCTGATAAATGATTGATTGTTCTGCACTCTGAATTTTTTTTATGTTATTACGTTAAATGCAGTTAACGAAATAGTGAAATACTAGATGAGACTTTTTCGATATTAACCCTCGGGCAGCACTGTTAAACGTTTGGTAATTATTTTTTAATTTTCTTTATGCATTGATTCTTCAGCGTGCGCACTTTGATTTAAAAAAATTATTTTATTAAAAGCGTTTATCGAAATAATTAAATACTAGAAAAATAACCTTTTTCGATAATAACCCTCAGGCCGCACTGTTATGATGTTAACCCCGGGCTGCACTTTTACACAGTTGGTAATATTTTTCTTCTTTTTAAAATAAACGACAATGCTACTAGCTTTGCTGATAAATGATTGATTGTTCAAAGTCTGCACTCTGAATTTTTTTATATTATTTCGTTAAGTGCAGTTAACGAAATAGTGAAATACTAGATGAAACTTTTTCGATATTAACCCTCGGGCCGCGCTGTTAAACGGTTGGTAATTATTTCTTAATTTTCTTTATGCATTGATTCTTCAACTTCTGCATTTTGTTTTTCTTTTAAATTAATTTGTCAAAAGCTGTTATCGAAATAACGAAATACTAGAAAAATAACCTATTCCGATATTAACCCCCAGGTCGCACTTGTTACACAGTCGGTATTTCATTTTTTTTTCTTGCATACAACGATACCTCCCGCTTCGTCGATAAAGCATTGATTTTTCAAAGCGCGCACTTTGAATTTTTTGTTTATTGCTTCGCTGAATACAGTTAACGAAATAACGAAAAACTCGAAAAAAAAAAATACTCACTTCCCGCTGTTATTTGTTAATCATTTCCGCTGGGGGAATTCGTAACACGCATCACCGGGTGCCCGTAAACATTCGCTGCGCCTTTGGCGATCGTCGGTATGCGCCAACTTTCCGCGCGATGTTACAAAGCCAATTAGTTTTTCGATTTTACCCCGTGGCTTTGAGGAAGGGGGGGGGGGCCGGCTGTATAGTAAAAATCGATTACACGAGACTAAAGGCACCGGTTTGGCCGTTACAAAAGCCCCAAAGGGATCGATCAATGAGCTTTTGCGAGAGCCACGATTGCTTCGCGGATTACCAGCGAGAGCGAGGGAAAGCGGGAAGCTTTGCGTCTCTGCCCAACCGATTGACACCGACCGTGCACTGCTTTAAAATCATGTTTCGCCGGTATCAAAATGAATCTCTAATCGACCGATCATTTTTTTACTTCCATCGCCCGGCCAATCGGCCGAGATCAAGATTTACAAATTGCGAGCGAGCGATAAACGTCGCGGCGTAAAAAATTCTTGATTAGAAAACTTCGCAGCGCAAGGATTCCTCTTCGGGTGGTCCAATTGCGTTTGAGGTTCTCGTGAAAAATTGGTCGATCGCTCGGAAACAAATCGGCATATGTCGACCGGGGACTTGTGAGTCGATTGCCGAGCTCACTGCGATTTCGGCTGCGCGACCGAAATGAAGTGATGGGGTGGAAGACGTCGGAGGGGCAGAGAAATTCGCCTTTTGTCGCGCAGCAGCGACAAAGTCGTCCAATCTGAGAAAAGTGGCCACCGGAAGTGGAGGGAGACGAGGGTGATGAAAAGTGTCATAAGGACGAACTGTTGCATTTGTAAAAAAAAAGCCACAAAAAAATATCGCGAGAAAACAATGTGTCACATCCGACACTTTGCGACCGACGCAATTAAAATAACGACGCCAGTGAGATGAACCGTGACGGCGCTGTGCGATCGCGTCCGATAGGAAACAAAAGAAGCCTGGAAGGACCGAAAGGGGTGTCGGTGGCTATTGCGTTCGGGGTGGGCGAAAAAAGACAAAAGGCGAACCTTTTGTCTTTTGTCGCGCGGCAGCGAAAAAGTCGTTTGGTCAGAAGTGTCCACCGTAAGTGGATGAGGGAGCCGAGGGCGGTCAAACGTGTCATAAGGACAAACTTTTGCGTTAGCAAAAAAAAGCACACACAAAAATCTCACGAAAAAATGTGTCACTTTTTATACCTTATTGCGACCGACGTAATTGAATTAATGACGCGAGTGAGATGAACTGCGACCTCGCTATGCGATCAGGACTGATGGGAAACAAAAGAGGCTTGGAAGGACCGAAAGGGGTGTCGGAGGCTATTGCGAGGTGGGCAAGGGGTTTGGGGAGAAGAAGAAGGGGGTTGGGGGGGGGGGGGTGGCAACCAAACGAAAACGTGGGAGAGGGCGTAAGGGTGAGCGCAGATACAGAAGGATGATGCGCAAGTGATCGGAAGTGTCATAAGGAAACATGTCATAAGGACAAACTTTTGCGTTAGCAAAAAAAGAAGCAAGAATTGCCCGAAAAATGTGTCACTTCTGATACCTTATTGCGACCAACGTAATTGAATTAATGACGCGAGTGAGATGAACTGCGACCTCGCTGTGCGATCAGGACTGATGGGAAACAAAAGAGGCTCGGAACGACCGAAAGGGGTGTCGGAGGCTATTGCAAGGTGGGCAAGGGGTTGGGGGAGAAGAAGAAGGGGGTTGGGGGGGGGGGGAGGGTGGCAACCAAACGAAAACGTGGGAGAGGGCGTAAAGGTGAGCGCAGATATAGAAGGATGAGGCGCAAGTGATCGGAAGTGTCATAAGGAAACGTGTCATACGGACAAACTTTTGCGTTAGCAAAACAAAGCACACACAAAAATCTCACGAAAAAATGTGTCACTTCTGATACCTTAATGCAACCGACGTAATTGAATTAATGATGCGAGTGAGATGAACTGCGACCTCGCCGTACGATCAGGAGTGATGGGAAACAAAAGAGGCACGGAAGGACCGAAAGGGGTGTCGGAGGCTATTGCGAGGTGGGCAAGGGGTTGGGGGGGAGAAGAAGAAGGGGGTTGGGGGGGGGAGGGGTGGCAACCAAACGAAAACGTGGGAGAGGGCGTAAGGGTGAGCGCGGAGACAGAGGGATGAGGCGCAAGTGATTGGAAGTGCGGAGGTCGTGTTCGGTGAACGACGCGACGAGGCTGAGCGAGCTAGACGGTTCGATTTAGGGAACCACGGCGAGTCGCTCGCGCGAGGAAGCGAGCGAGAGCGGCGGTCGTGGCCGTGGCAAAGAGGAAGAGAAGCGAGAGGGTGAAAGAGGGATAACAAACGCGTAACGGAGGCAGAGAAATACGTATCCAGTTAGTTTTACACTGTGGCTCCAATTGATTCGAAATCGATTGTCGTTCGAGCGATTTTCAATTGATCGATTACGCGGAGGGTGCGCTGAGGCTGGCTGGCGTCGCCGCGGAGTTGTAGTCCACACGGTGGTGGCTGCTACGGGGGATATAGACAAAGGTGGCTGAATGAAAGAAAGTGTGGAACGGGAGGCGCGAGAGGAAAGCAGAAAGGAAGCCGCGCGCGCCCGTCGGCCGTTGAGCCGCGGCTGGAAAAAGGGAGCAGGGACGAAAAAGAGTCACATCTTCTTTTATCCTCCCGCCACTTTCTTTTTTTTTTTTGCGCCTGTCTTCTTATCTTACACGCGTTTACTCGTCCCACGCGCCCGCCGCTCTTTTGCAGTCGGTTTCACTGCGACGTGACGAATTTTTGGGAACCGTGGAATTTGCATCCGTGAAATCGACGACTTTCATTCGGAGTTGTAAACCCCTAATTTTTATAGAAATAAAATTGATGGTACAATTGGCTTCGTAATTACGTTTTTATAATAATAACTCGTAATGATTATAATACGATGTGTAAACTTTCCAGTAGATGCAAGAAATTTTTATTTCCCATAAAACTTCATGGCAATCTTATGGAAAAAATGGAGAAATACTGTTAATGCATTGCGAAAATAATGGAGGACTGTGCTTGTCCATTTTTCTCACAATTTCTCCCAAAATTTAATTAAGAATTAGGTTTTTCTTACGGCTATTCAAAAGTTCGCATATAATTTTATAATCGCAACAGGTCATCGTTACAAAATCGTAACTGGAAAATAAACTGTTGTGTAAACTTTAATTCTTAAAGTAATGGGGACTTACAACACTGGTTTCACGACTGCATCGAACAGACGATTTATTTTTTCGACGAGCGTTTTTTATTATTATTATTTTTTTTCATGGTGCAGACTGGAATCTCACCACATGAAACAAATGCTGCATAATGTTGACGGTGTCCGCCAGAGGGACTTCGATTTATTTTTTCGACGAGCGTCTTTTATTATTATTATTTTTTTTTTTCATGGTGCAGACTGGAATCTCACCACATGAAACAAATGCTGCATAATGTTGACGATGTCCGCCAGAGGGACTTCGATTTATTTTTTCGACGAGCGTCTTTTATTATTATTATTATTATTTTTTTCATGGTGCAGACTGGAATCTCACCACATGAAACAAATGCTGCATAATGTTGACGGTGTCCGCCAGAGGGACTTCGATTGATTTTTTCGACGAGCGTCTTTTATTATTATTATTTTTTTTCACGGTGCAGACTGGAATCTCACCACATGAAACAAATGCTGCATAATGTTGACGGTGTCCGCCAGAGGGACTTCTGGTCCCTCCCAGAAATAATGAACGCCGGGCGTGCAGAGCTGGACGAGCAGGCACAACAATATCGCGTATCAGTCGTGTCGTCGGCTCGTCTCGTTCCCCCCTCCGCCACACCGCACGAGTTAACGAGGGATTTCATACACAACCGACGTTTCTGATGTGTCGGAGAGAGTGGCTCGGGCGGAGTGTTGCGTACAGCTCGGAAATCGGGGGCAACGTTGCGACAACGACATCAGCGACCTGCGCTCTCGTCGTACCTGGCCGACCAGCCTGGTGGCCCCGGGGGTTGTTTATTACGCGGACAGCGCAACAGGAAGCGCGGATTCTCGTCATTAAGCGCGCGGGTGGCGCGCGTCAGCCTGTGTGCGCCGCGAGCGCGAACCCATGTTAATGAAATCACAGCGCGGTCCTCTCGCGACTCGCGCGCAATGTGTATCGATCAGAAGCTGTCTGCGAGTCGCGGGGTTCCCGGTGGTCAACCCGATGACCGGTGCGTCAGGGAGAGACGTCACGGGGCCCACCGGAATCGGTACGGACAGCGCGACGTTTGTGCCGGGCGTGCATTAGCATCCGGTTCGCATTCTCAACGGGTCACTTCCGAATGGCGGAATTAAAAGGAAAAACAAAGTATCACAAAATTGGGTTGAAGGTACTAAATTGAATTGAAGACCCTGAATTAAATTGAAGACACTAAATTGAATTCAAGAGTGAATCCAATTGAAGACACTGAAATGAAATGAAGACACTAAATTAAATTGAAGACACTGAACTGAAATGAAGACACTAAATTAAATTGAAGACACTGAAATGAAATGAAGACACTAAATTGAATTGAAGACACTGAATTGAATTGAAGACACTAAATTGAATTGAAAACACTAAATTGAATAGAAGATATAAATTGCATAGAAGTCACTAAATTCAATTGGAAACAGTAAATAAAATTGATGACACTAAATTAAATTGGAAACACTAAATAAAATTGAAGACACTAAATTAAATAGGAAACACTAAATTGAATTGGAAACACTAAATTAAATTGGAAACACTAAATTGAATTGAAGGCACTAAATTATATTGAAAACTCTAAATTGAATTGAAGACACTAAATTGAATGGAAAACACTAAATTAAATTCAAGACACTAAATTGAATCGTAGAGACTAAATTGAATAGAAGACACTACATTGAATTGATCACACGATGCGATAATATTGAAAAAATAATCGAACGACGAATAGCGCGATGGTAACACGTGGGCCACTGCTCAGTGGAAACGGCAGTGAAGAGCAGACGAAGAACCTGAGACTGAGAGACGGAGAGCGAAAGGGGACAGAAAAAAATGGCGTTGATTCATCGGGTCTCACTGAGAACTCGCACATTCGTCGCTGCACACGACCGATCGCTCTTCCTACGTTGCGTCGCGCGCCGCGCCGCCACCCTCAACGATTCCAACGCTCCTTTTGCAATAGCGGATGCCTTCCACATCTGACACGCTTCGTTGTGTTTTCCTACTCCTTCCGTCTATTCCATTCTGCCTCCCCCCGGTCTATCCCCTTTTGCACCCCCCTCCCCTCCCCCCCCCTCTTCCTTCGATATACGTACATAATAGAGCGATCCGAGGGTACAGAGAGGAGGACATTGCAGTGGCCGTACGCTCGGCAATGTGTGGAATCTGATTTTCTCAGTGTACGATATATTATGTATATGTATTTTGCGAATCTGCGTGCATCGATGTGTTTATATATAAATGCGTGTATATATGTATAATATGTATGCATATATATATATATATATATAATGGTGGGACACGTTCCCGCAGAGATCCGGACATTGTGCCCACGCGGAGGAAAGCAACGCGCGGAGCCCGCGCGCGGGGACAGCATCGAAATTGGCTTAATTCGTTAGTGAGGGACGCGAAGCCCGATGTGTCATCATTATCCCTCGAATTACATACAAACATCGATAACGAGATTCTTGTTGTATGCAACCAGGCATACGCGATTCCCTGTTTCTCTCCCTCCCCCCGCCCTCACGTCCTCCTCTCTATCTCTCTCTCGGTGCGCTCGCCACTCCCTCGCTTCCAATCCCGGGAATCACATGAGACCCAGAATTTCCGTTATTCCGGTGCATTGATTATTCGTTGCTCGACGATGCGCGCCCACCTCGCCTATTATTCGCTTGTTGCGCGACGGATAAACTCGTCACCGAGTCGCGAGGGTGCGGGTTCACGGCGCGAGCGCAAAATGCTTTTTTTTTTTTCTTCTTTTTGTTCGATCATCGAAAGTCGAAATCACTTTAAAGAGGCTGGGAGTTAATTTTTTGCTCGGTGGGTGGATGTAGGAAGAACGGAGTTTGCGAGAATTAAAATTCCGAAAAAATGTTAGTCTCACGAATTAGCTGGTTAATTAATTTTTTTTTCATTCAGGTTAAATTCCTGCAGTCAAACAGTCACGTGTTGTTGGTTGTCGGAAAAATCGCAGCGTTCGTCCCGACACGAGTCGAATTTGAAGTTATCCCGTGATTAACCCAAATGATGAAGGGCACGAAAAATACAAAAAATGTTGTGCCCTTAGTTGCTATGGTGACTTATTTTATACCTATTTTCATTTGGGTTAATTACAATGCATTTTTTTATGTGAATTTCGTTGCATTCCAACAATGCAAACTTCAACGTCATTCTGGATCCTCCTGTATAAAATTGACTTCAGCGCCCGAGATGCTGATTTTCCATGCCGGGACGGGAATGCTTTTTTTTCTTTTTGTTCGATCATCGAAAGTCGAAATCACTTTAAAGAGGTTGGGAGTTAATTTTTTGCTCGGTGGGTGAATGTAGGAAGAACGGAGTTTGCGAGAATTAAAATTCCGAAAAAATGTTAGTCTCACGAATTAGCTGGTTAATTAATTTTTTTTTCATTCAGGTTAAATTCCTGCAGTCAAACAGTCACGTGTTGTTGGTTGTCGGAAAAATCGCAGCGTTCGTCCCGACACGAGTCGAATTTGAAGTTATCCCGTGATTAACCCAAATGATGAAGGGCACGAAAAATACAAAAAATGTTGTGCCCTTAGTTGCTATGGTGAATTATTTTATACCTATTTTAATTTGGGTTAATTACAATGAATTTTTTAATGTGAACTTCGTTGCATTCCAACGATGCAAACTTCAACGTCATTCTGGATCCTCCTGTATAAAATTGACTTCAGCGCCCGAGATGCTGATTTTCCATGCCGGGACGGGAATGCTTTTTTTTCTTTTTGTTCGATCATCGAAAGTCGAAATCACTTTAAAGAGGCTGGGAGTTAATTTTTGTTCGGCGGCTGAATGTAGGAAAAACGAATTTTGCGAGAATTAAAATTCCGAAAAAATTTTAGTCTCACGAATTAGCTGGTTAATTAATTTTTTTTTCATTCAGGTTAAATTCCTGCAGTCAAACAGTCACGTGTTGTTGGTTGTCGGAAAAATCGCAGCGTTCGTCCCGACACGAGTCGAATTTGAAGTTATCCCGTGATTAACCCAAATGATGAAGGGCACGAAAAATACAAAAAAATGTTGTGCCCTTAGTTGCTATGGTGACTTATTTTATACCTATTTTCATTTGGGTTAATTACGATGAATTTTTTTATGTGAACTTCGTTGCATTCCAACGATGCAACCTTCAACATCATTCTGGATCACCTTGTATAAAATCGACTTCAGCGCCCGAGATGCTGATTTTCCATGCCGGGACGGGAATGCTTTTTTTTTCTTTTTGTTCGATCATCGACAGTCGAAATCACTTTAAAGAGGCTGGGAGTTAATTTTTTGCTCGGTGGGTGAATGTAGGAAAAACGGAGTTTGTGAGAATTAAAATTCCGAAATAATGTTAGTCTCACGAATTAGGTGGTTAATTAATTTTTTTTCATTCAGGTTAAATTCCTGCAGTCAAACAGTCACGTGTTGATGGTTGTCGGAAAAATCGCAGCGTTCGTCCTGACACGAGTCGAATTTGAAGTTATCCCGTAATTAACCCAAATGATGAAGGGCACGAAAAATACAAAAAATGTTGTGCCCTTAGTTGCTATGGTGACTTATTTTATACCTATTTTCATTTGGGTTAATTACGATGAATTTTTTTATGTGAATTTCGTTGCATTCCAACGATGCAAACTTCAACGTCATTCTGGATCCTCCTGTATAAAATTGACTTCAGCGCCGGGGATGCTGATTTTCCATGCCGGGACGGAAAGGTCGATAAAGCAGGAATCTGCGGCCGCGTGGCGATGACTCGGGGTGCGAGGAGTCGAGAGACTCTCTCGAGGAGACGTCAAAGAGACGCGAAGGACGCGGAGAACAAAGAGCCGCGCGCGTTTGAATTTCGGGCGCGGCGCGCTTTGGCGGATGGATGCGTGCGTGTGCGGGTTCGGCCGGAAATAATGAAAGGGTGTTTATCCAGAATTAGGTCCGAGCGGTAGGGCGCGCACAGCGAGCCCGAGCGTCGCTCTCCTCCCGCGGCTATAAAGCAGCCTCCGGTGCGCCTCAAGCGCCTCATCACCGCCGCCCGAACAACCCCCATAGTCTATCGTTCGCTCATTCAGACAAATTAGCCCGGCGGCAGCGGCGACGAGAGCGGTAATGGCACACCGAGGCCTTTGTAGTTTTGCGATTCAAAGCGAGCGAGCGCGCGTTTTACTTTCCAGCGCTCGCAATTCGTGTTGGCAGAGCTCTTCAACACTTCATTTGGACCTCGACGACGATCACCCTCTCGCTCTTTCTCACTCTCTCGACGCTTCGCTCGCTGATTCTTCACCGGGAATATATGGGGGTACGTATTATTCCTGGAATATGTCGCCCCCCCCCCCACCCTTCCCGAATTTCGTGACAGACCAGGAGATCTTTTTTATATTTCTGTTGGTAAAAACAAGAATGAAAAGTTTGGTTTCATTAATTTGGTGTTCGGATCGGTGAGAGAAATGCTTTTGTTTTATTGGCCAGCGAAGCATTTCGTATACACTTGTGTAATACTAACACGTGACAAGGGGAATTGAGTGTGAATTTTAAAACACACGTACTTCTCTGTTATTTAAAACACACGAATTTCTCTCTTATTTAAAACACACGAATTTCTCTTATGCAAAACATACGAATTTCTCTTATGCAAAACATACGAATTTCTTTGTTATTTAAAACACACGAATTTCTCTCTTATTTAAAACACGAATTTCTCTTATGCAAAACATACGAATTTCTCTGTTATTTAAAACACACGAATTTCTCTCTTATTTAAAACACACAAATTTCTCTCTTATTTAAAACACACAAATTTCTCTCTTATTTAAAACACAAATTTCTCTCTTATTTAAAACACACAAATTTCTCTCTTATTTAAAACACGAATTTCTCTCCTATTTAAAACACACGAGTTTCTCTCTTATTTAAACCACACAAATTTCTCTCTTTTCTAAAACACACAAATTTCTCTCTTACGTAAAACACACGAATTTCTCTCTTATTCAAAACACACGAATTTTTTCGCTCTACGAATTTTTACGCTACTGAGTCTTGATCCGTATCAACTTGGAGCGCGACTTTCGTTGCTTTTCTCTCCACATCACGAGCGTCATTGTCGCAGCTTTCGACTCGGATCCCCAAAGCTCGTTTGCATGAAGAACGTGCGTAAAATCCTGCAGCTGGTTTTTTTTTTCGTCCTTCGGCAGTTAACGAGGAGCCGTGAGGATGCAAAAGTGCGGCGGGCAGCTAGAAAAGGGCCGCGAGAAAATTTGTCATTCCCGTCTCGCGCGGTTGTTTACACGTGCGAGCGAGCTGCCGCCGCGCTCTCACCCTTTAATCAAGCGGTTGGCCCCGCACCCCAATTGCCGCGCCGCTAAATTCAAACGCGAAGTCGTCGTCGTCCGCGTCACCAGACGCCGCGTGAACTTGACACGGGAATAGGAATGCGCGAATTGTCGCGGCGAGAGGAGAGAAAAAAAAACGCGGCAAAAGCTCGAGTCCTGCGAAATCCGCACGATCGTCGCGGGGATAAAAAGGGGGCGAGGGGCGAGCGCGCGACTCTCGAGACTCTTGCGTATTCAGCCGGAGAATTCCAGGCTCGAATTAAAGACAAACACTCGCCGTGAACGATCCCTCTCTCTCTCTCTCGGCGACCCCCGCGCGACTTTTCCTTCCTCCCTCCGCGCCACCCCGCGCCAGCCCTCTCGGCACGCACCCTCTCGGTTTAACGCGCGTTGCGCGCGCCCTCGTTTGCATAAAGTGCGCGATAAGAAGACCTTCGTCGTTGGCTCTCGCGCGCTGCAAAATCAAGTCTCCTCTCGAGTTGCCCAATTATTTACACAGTCCGCCCTCCCCCCCCTCCCGGATACTCCTCGGGTGGGTTGCAAAACGTTGGTACAGTCTCAGTTCGCACCCTGGATTTTTTTAAATTACTGAGGATTTTTTCATTTTTGCATAGCGGAAATATGACATTTTTTTGTTTTTTTTTTCCTAGGAATTTATTGAATTACGGAGGATTTTTTCATTTTTGCATAGCAGAAATATGACGTTTTTTTTCTAGGAATTTTTTTTATTACGTAGGATTTTTTCGTCAATATACAGTAAAAATTACCACATTCGTTGGCACAGTTTCAGTTCGCACCCACGATTTTTTTAATTACTGAGCATTTTTTCATTTTTGCATAGTAGAAATATGACGACATTTTTTTGTTTTTTTCCTATTAATTTATTGAATTAATGATGATTTTTTTATTTTTGCATAGCAGAAATATGACGACTTTTTTTTTGTTTTTTTCCTATTAATTTTTTGAATTAATGATGATTTTTTTATTTTTGCATTGCACAAATCTGAAGACATTTTTTGTTTTTTTTTCCTAGGAATTTATTTAATTACTTAGGATTTTTTTATCTTGGTACAGCAAAAATTGCCACATTCGTTAATTTTTTCCGCTGGAATTCATTTTCGGTGCCTCTGTGTGTGTTTCTGTTAATTTTTGAGGAAATCGTTTTTGAGCGTAATCGCGTGATCACCGCGAGGCACTTATATGGGCCGCTGAATTAAACGAGTTTCAAGCGAGAAGACGAGTTTCGCGGCCGCCACGTTTACACCCAACGAGCCGCCCCGCGAGGGGGGAGGCCGAGATAGACACGCGCATGTGGCAATTAACGGGGCGAGAGAGCGGAAATGGCTGCGGGTAACCAGGCTGACAGACACCTGGAGTAAGGACGCGCGTTGTGCGAGGTGTTTTTCTCTTTTTCCCCCCCGGGAAGATTGAAACATTTTCAATACGTCCTCGTTAGCGTCTAGGTATAATTTTTTTTCTCACTTTTTTCATCCCCGTCTGACAGAAAACGTAACTTACAATGCGTTAACCCGTGATTCTCGATGGGATTTAATTACGAGGAAAACATCAGCGAATAAAAAATAATGTTTGTTGCAGCCGCGCGAGAAGTGGCTGAAAAATGGTCGGGGAAAAGTTTTACGCGTCAATCCTACCGGAAATACGCGATGACCCGTGTGTTTGCAGCATTTGGCGCGCAGAACAGCGAAACGATAATGGTGATTTATTATTAGATATCCCGCACTGATTTATTACGTTTCCAGCAATAGAAACTCGCATTTTTACACGCGATAATTTTGTTTACTACTGAAAATGATTATTTTTCATGAAAAAATCATTATTAAAATGATTATTTTTTCATTCAACAATAATTATTAAAATGATTATTTTTTCGTTCAAAAATAATTATTAAAATGATTATTTTTTCATTCAACAATAATTATTAAAATTATTATTTTTTCATTAAAAAATAATTATTAAAATTATTATTTTTTCATTAAAAAATCATTATTGAAATGATTATTTTTTCATTAAAAAATCATTATTGAAATGATTATTTTTTCATTAAAAAATAATTATTAAAATTATTATTTTTTCATTAATAATCAATGATTATTTTTTAAAATGATTTAAATTTATTTAAAATAATTCTTTTTCATTTAAAAATAATCATTAATCGTTTGGTTAATATTCAATAACCAAACGGTGAGATTGCTATTTTTTTTCCCACCCGAACCAGAGATTCATTTTACTTCCTCGTAGAGAAGCTTTATTTTTCTTTTTTTCATTTCCTTCACCCTAATTTTTTTGACACCTAATTTTTTTTTAATTTAAAAATAATAAAAATAATATTCAGCAGTCTCATGCAACTTTCGTATATAACTCGGTGTCTGCCACCCAAATGACTCTCTTCGAAAGTCAGACCGACCGACGAGTTGCGATATTTTTTTCCTCGAACCTGAGTTGCGCATTTTTGTTGTTATTTCTCTCACTCTCGAAGTGGAGTCCAGTCCGGATAGTTTCAGGGTGCAGATGACCCACCCCCGCGGCACCGAACCCGACGTGGGGGGGAGGGCGCCGGATGGCGGCCGCGAACCGATCCATTAATCTCGGGAATTAAAAGAAAATTAATTACAGTTGCTCTCTCGGTGCGCTCCAAGAACGACGCCGGCGGCGGCAGCAGCAGCGCGGGAGTCGCGTCTCCTTACCGGGCGGCTCGCGGGCCGCGTGATGGACGACGGGGCAAAAAACCCCCGCGCCGCGGCCAGACGAGCGGGAAGAACGCGCCTCGCGGGAGGCAGCGGGAGACGCCGGGCTGAAGGCTCGAGACGAGACCGAGGAGAGAAAAATACCTATACAGAAAATTCCGGGAAACAGACCGACCCTTCAACTCTCGCCCTCGCCGCTCGGCCCACGACGAAACGATCCAGTCACGCACGTGGCTACCGACAAAAATACCAACAGCTCCCGACTGTATCGGCCGAGCTATTGCAATTAGGGTGCTTTTTGTTTTTTCTTTTTTCGTTTTGTTTTTTCATCTCCCACCTTATTTCCTCTATTTTTATCAAACAATCGTAATAACTCACCTGTGCAATTTCTCTGTAACCCGGCTGTTCGGTGCGATACGAAACTGTGGCAGCCTTTTTTCGTTTTTCGTGAATTTGTACACAGGGAGATCTTTGGGCCAACTTTTTTTATGGAAAATTTCTCTTTTGTTTTTTTTTAATATAACATTCATATGGTGTATAGCTACATTTATTTCTCTTTCTCTTTTCCTCGATATACTCACCGCACATCGACGTCACCATCGTTGCTTCGAGGCCCAATGATGTTTTTTTCATTTTTCAAATATTTTTTACCTCACTTCCTCTATTTTTCTCAAACAATTACAATAACTGACGTGTTCAATTTTCCTGTAACCCGGTTTCTAAATGCACTGCAAAACTATGGCAACCCGTTTTTCGTTTTTCCTGCATTTGTAGACACAGCAAATATTAGTGGATAGCATTTCGTATAAAAAAATGTCCCAATTTTTTGTTTAAATATAAAGTCCATATGGTATATAGCTACATTTATTTCTCTTTCTCTTTTCCTCGATATACTCACCGCACGTCGACGTCACCGTCGCTGCTCCGAGGCCCAATGGTGTTTTTTCATTCTTTAAATATTTTTTTTACCCCATTTTCTCTATTTTTCTGAAACTATTACAATAACTCACGTGCTTAAATTCCCTGTAACCCGGTTGCTAAATGCACTGCAAAACTATGACAGCCTGTTTTTCGTTTTTCCTGCATTTGTAGCTACAGCAAATATTCGGGGATAGCATTTCGTACAAAAAATTTCCCAATTTATTTTAAATATAAAATCCATATGGTATATATAGCTATATTTATTTCTGTTTCTCTTTTCCTCGTTATACTCACCGCACATCGACGTCACCATCGCTGCTCCGAGGCCCAATGATATTTTTTTCATTTTTCAAATATTTTTTACCTCATTTCCTCTATTTTTCTCAAACAATTACAATAACTGACGTGTTCAATTTTCCTGTAACCCGGTTTCTAAATGCACTGCAAAACTATGGCAACCCGTTTTTCATTTTTCCTGCATTTGTAGACGCAGCAAATATTCGGGGACAACATTTCGTATAACAAAAATTTCCCAATTTTTTTTTTTTTTTTATATAAAATCCATATGGTATATACAGCTATATTTATTTCTCTTTCTCTTTTCCTCGTTATACTCACCGCACATCGACGTCACCGTCGCTGCGCCTCTCGGCCGAGAGGCGGCAGAGGCGGCGGCACCAGCGATTTCACACCCCAGCGTGTTCGACGATTGACGCGTTCATTAATTAAACGCTAGTTCGCGCCGTGTATTAGTCACGCCAGAACGAGAGACGATTATGGGAATCTGGTGTATCGGAGGATCGGGCACAGGGCACGGTTGAGATAATTACGTATCCCTAGCCCCGCGCGCGAGCGCGCGCGGCCGATGTGATCGCATCGAGAGCAAATTATCCACGTCGTTGCGGAACTCCCGCGCGCGTTCATATTCGCTCGTTCGCGGGAGAGCGAGAGAGAGAGAGAGAGAGAGAGGGAGACGCGCGTCGTTGTGCTCCGCGACAGAGAAACACGACAAACGCGGCGCGCGTATTGTGTTTCCACCGTCGACGTCGACGCGGGGGATCCGATCGAACGCGATCCGCGGGGACGTCGTACACGAAAATTCAGCGCCGAACCTCCTGACACGCGGAGCCGAGACGCGGAATAGAAAAAAAAAAAAAAAAAAAAAAAAAAAAAAAAAAAAAAACGCACTCGACGTTTCGCGAGGGGAATTCGCGCACGACGCTCGAGTCGACGTCGCGTCTGAAGCGAAGCCGCAGATTCGTGACGCCACTATTGGAAAAAAGTTGGTACAATCGCTACAAAAAAAAAAAAAAAATGAAAAAAATATTTTTTTTTTGTTTTTTTATGTTTATCGTAATTTTGATGGACGGATATTTTTGCAGCCGGAAGAATTGACTAATTTTATAGACACTGCGTGTTATTGTTATGAACTCATAGTCGCCACTATTGGAAAAAAAGTTGGTACAATCGTTACAAAAAAAATTGTAGAAAATATGTATTTTTTAGTTTTTTTATGTTTATCGTAATTTTGCTGGTCGAATATTTTTGCAGCCGGAAAAATTTACTAATTTTGTCGAAACTACGTGTTATTGTTATAAAAATCGTAGTCGCCACTTTAGAAAATAAAGTTGGTATTACAATTGATGTAAAAAAATTGGTTAAAAAATCGATTTTATTTGTCCATTTTTTAAAAATTAATTGAAATTTCGTTAATACGATAATCTCTTCACTAAAAAAATTATACCCAATTTTATAAAAGCTGTGTATTTATCGTTATACCCGAGTAGAAAATCTGCAGCATTACATCCAGCTCGAATCAGGCCCTGATCAGGCCCTGACAATTCTAATAGGGCCCGATCAGATGTAACGCTACAGTTTTTCTACTCGGGTAAAATATATAACGAATCGTCCAATCGACTTCACTTCATAATAGTAAACAAACCTTCACAAATCTGTAGAGACAACGAAACGCATCGCGTGCGTCTCGCGTTGCGTCGCGTCTGGACTCAAGACTCGAGTCGAAGATCGAAGAGACCGAAAGCTCGAGCCATGTTGAATCGTGTACGCTTTCGCAGTCCTCATCCCCCCCACCCCTGGTTCGACTCAGGCTCTGCATCTCGTCGCTTCGCCCCCTCGTAACACAGTCTCTTCTTCTCCCCCGACCTCCTCCCCCCACCTCTCGGCTGGTGAGGTTAAATATTCAGTGGCGGAGGGTTAAGGACGCGTCGACATCGCGGCCCAGGGCGCGGTCTTCATCTCGTCGGTCTCGCCTCGTGCTTTCCTCCTCCACACGAAACCGACCGATCGAGCAGAAGCTCCGGCTGCATAGCCAAGGACACCAAGTTAAATATATCTATATATATATATTACATGTATATCTATATATCTATATACAACTATATATCTATCTATATATCTATATATCTATATATCTATATATCTATATATTACATGTATATATATATATCTATATACATCTATATATATATAGCCGCACCTATTCTCCCGGTGTGTCGGCCATGCCTCTCGGTCCGGCCGTCCCCACCGCTTCTCCCGGGGCATCGCGAAGGGAACACGAAAATCCGTTCGGCGTGAATTACAGCGACGGGACGTCCCATCCGTTATCCGGCTCGCTCGCTCCGCGCGACGAGACCGCCACCGCCGCCGGGAGCCCTGATTCCCGGTAATTAACTATCAATTCGCTCGATCAGGACGACGGACGCCCGTTTATATTTCCCGGAGTGCCGCTCGCTGCGCTGCCTCGTCCGCTTGACTATCGCCAAGGCAGGCCGTGGTATATACAACATATATATAGGGATACATGGCGAGGGGTGGACTACATATGTAGACTGGTATATATAGGGGTGAGCGGGGTAAAATGGTCCACCTGAGAAAAAAATGGATCTATGACAAAACCCAAAGTGTTTTTTATTTATTGCTTTTCAGAAAAAAATTCGACATCAACATAGAGTTGTAAAACCCTAATTTTTATAGAAATAAAATTGATGCCACAACTGGCTTTGTAATTATGTTTTTATAATAATAACTCGTAATGATTGTAATATGATTTGTAAACTTTTTAACAGTAGCAAGAAATATTGATTAAAAGTTCATGGTAATTTTATTTAAAAAATTGCGAAATACTGTTAATGCATTGCGAAAATAATGGAGGACTGTGGTCCATTTTTCTCAAAATTTCCCCCAAAATTGCATTAAAAATTCGTTTTTTTTTTACGGTTATTCTAAAGTTCATATATAGTTTTATAATCGCTACAGGACATCATTATAAAATCGTAACTTGGAAATAAACTGTTGTGTAAACTTTAATTCTTAAAGTAATGGGGACTTACGACACTACATCAACCATCAATTTTGAGCGTCGACAAAAAAAATTTCCGGGGTAAAACGGGCCCCCTCAGAATCCGGCACAAATATGAATTACTACACAAAACCCTACCGATCGGCATGAGTGTTGATTATTTTCGTCTTTTACTAAAATGTGACACAAAAGCACATTTTAGTCGTGACGGATTCGCCGTACAGGCAAGAATTGATGGAGAAAAAAAAACTGTTGCCGAAGAAGCCCGCGAATTAAAAAAACACGGAGGACGTCGGGAAAAAAAGTTTTGTCGAAGAAAGAAGCCTCAAAACTTACCACAGAGACGGGAGCCCATTTTACCCTAATTTTTTTTTTTCGATGATAAAAAAAGGGGTGGCCCGTTTTACCCCAGAGGTCCCTTTTACCCCGGCTTCCTCTATATGGCGTTGTGGGTTAAAACCAGCCAACGATCTCCCCCCACCCTTCAATCAGGTCGTCGATCTTCCGGGCCTCCTTCTCGCTCTCCGTGATTTTCCACCCTATGTTTCCGATTCTTACGGCCCCCCGACGACTGCGATCCGATCGAGAGAGTCGCGTCTTTTCGCTCGGCACAGGTTGAATATTCTCTCCATCCGCCTCATCCCCCCCCCGTCGCCCTGTATTTCTTATTCAAGGTATATTTCATTTCTATCGTTCATTCGCGTTGTGCCGCTGAATACGTACGCTGTATGCATGACACACAGGCAGCCAGCGACGGATTTGGTTTCGTGCTCTCCTCTCGTGTCGCCGCTTCTTTCTCGCGGTGTGCAGATGGAGAGACGGTTCGCGCGGCTCGGGGAGGGAAAAGTCTGCTCGCGCCGACGATTTTACTGGTGCCGGGAGCCGCGGGCTTTCCGGCTCGTCGGGCGCGCGCGGAAAAATTTCAATGATTTGTGTGCCTTATCTGCATTTTAATTACACCGAATAATTTCCTGAATAATCAGGTATGGCCGGGGCGCAGTGTACACTCGCTTTGTTATACAGAGTTTCAGCCCGCGCGACCCTTCACCCTCGGCTGCACCCTTTTTCATCCCCCGGCGCGAAGCACCGCACCGGCTCCTCCCCGGCTTCGCTGCCCTTCTTACATATATTTTCGTTTCTCCTTCTTTTGCGAGCTGTTTTTTTTTTTTTTTTTTTTTTTTCGTCTTCTCGTTGTTATCTCTCATCGGCGATTCTCGGTTGGGCTTCGATAACCCTCGTGATACTCGAGCACCTGGAGGACGTCGAGAGTCGAGACTCTTGCTTCGTGGATCGAGCTGGGTTCGCTTTTTTTTTTTCTTTTTTTCTTTTTTATCAGACGTCGCAGCCGATCGAAAGGAACCACGACGATGACTCTCGACGCGATATCCACGAAAACGACGCTCGCCCCGTGACCCCTCGGACGAAATCCCCGTGGGTCATTGGCTCGCGTCAAACAATCATCGCTCGACCAGTGTTCCTAACGACCGGCGATTGTTTTCACGTCGGTGGGGCCAAAAAAAAAAAAATATATATATATATATAATCGCGAGCGAAGGGGCGACTCGAGCCGGGGGGTAACAAAAAGTCGAACCCTCGCGCGCGTGGCGTATTTTCTCGTTGAGTGACTTTTCTTGCCGTCGCGCTTTTTCCGCGACGCGGAAAATACTGACGAGAGTCGGGAGCAGTCGAAGGCGGAAATAGACTGCCATAAATAATCTAACTGGCGATGCCGCTCGTGGCCCGACTTCTCGTGCCCTTTTGATTTCCTCGCGTTTAATCTTTTCGTTCTGTGTGTACCGTTCTCGAGGAGAGCGGGACGAGAACGAAAAAGAGGAGAAAAGTGGAATAAAAAAAAAAATGCAAAAATAAGGTTAAGTCGGCGATGCTCGGGGGGTGTGAAGCATAGCCGGTTATTTAAAAGCCTCTCAACCTTCCAGCGCGGGCACAACGCGAGAGATTCTCTCCCGCTTTTCATTCCCACCACCAGACGCCCCGATCCCTCACCCTTTTCCACCGGCGTCCTCGCAGTCTTCGCCCACTGCCGCGACAATGCGCAATCATGGAGATTTCTCAGTTGCGAGAAAGTTTTTCTTACCCCGGGAATACGCTGATGAGAGCCCTCGACGAGATCGTCGTGTAGCTCTCGCGCTTATCACTCGTCGTCGGCGTCGTCGTTGTCGTTGAGTCGAGAACGAGGGCGACGACGATGTGCGATTACAAATATAAACATGAACCGATAGTTAACGGAAATTGCGCGAAGTTGAAAGTTGGGTGTGACGTAAAAAAAAAATTCTACAGATTAAATTTCTAGGATTTTTTTCACTCCGTTATTTCTTCATATATTATAAATACAATATAAAAAATAGTATATTATGCCACCAGTGCGTGAAATCTTACGTTCGTGTGGAATACCATATTTTTTGACGTAGTATGCGAAAAATTCAATTTTGCGCACTGTGCGAAAAATTCCATTTTACGCACTGTGCGAAAAATTCCATTTTACGCACTGGTCGAAAAATTCCATTTTACGCACATTCCATTTTACGCATTGTGCGAAAAATTCCATTTTACGCACATTCCATTTTACACACTGTGCGAAAAATTCCATTTTACGCACATTCCATTTTACACACTGTGCGAAAAATTCCATTTTACGCACATTCCATTTCACGCACTGTGCGAAAAATTCCATTTTACGCACAGTGCGTAAAATGGAAACTGAAAAACTAGAAACGTAAAAACTTATTTTACGCACCGAAGGCAGTGCGTAAAATCGAATTTTTCATACCCTACGTAAAAAAGTATTACTCAATACTATATAATATTATTAATAGCGATATACAAATATTACTCAACGTATTACTGAATAAATTCAGCCCTCAAATTGAACAAAACGTCAAGCCTCAATCATCGTCGCCGTTGAAACTTGGCCTCGTTCGAAACACCCCTTGACAAATTCTCTCCCCGCAGCCTTAGGACAGCCCGGACTTCGAGCGCCAACGTCCAACCTGCAAACACAGCGCGGTCCCCGAGTTCGACGGAAGTCCCGAGAAAGCGGTGATCTTTGTGAAAGTCCCGGGAGCAGCTATACGCTCCAGGTTTTAGGCGCCCGGAGCCTCGAGGCTTGTGAACGCAGAGTCGCCACGCGTTCAACGTCGACGGTGAAGCCACTGAGGCCAGAGGGTGAATTCGCCGAGCATCTCACGCGACTCCCGCAAGAGCAAAAAGCCTCGCGTTCTCGCGGTGACCTCACGGTGGCCTCGCTCTTCAGCTTCGCAGGAATCAGACACGCCGCCGCTGCAGCTCGATGGCAGCTCCTTCGACCGGTCGAAGCCTAAACCGCTTGTGGAGAAACTTGCGTCACGGTTGCGTCGGGAGATGAGCGACCAGCGAGATGAGATGGAAAGACGTCCGGCTGATCTGTCGCAGTGGAACCGCGGCGTCTCCTCTCCTCTCGTTCGTGACGGGAAGTCTCGAGGAGCCGAGCGCGGAAGAGGCCAGGTTGGCACAGTGGCTGAGGTGTGTCCCGCGCGGCTCCGAAGTGGGTAGGTATCTATTAAGGTGCGGCAGGAGGAGGAGGAGGAGGGGAGGCCAAAGCTCTTGCTCTATTCCTCCGGCTAAAACTTGTACCGCACCCAGCTAGACTGCCACAGAGGATATACAGGGTGATCCAGAATCCCCGCATCAAACGAGTCTCGGAAGTCCGAAATCGTCCCAGGAACGCGTGTGCAAAATTGGAGATTTTTATTACCAGTACTTTTTTAATGAGAGCTGATTTATGACAGACAGTCTTAACTTTCCCTTAATTCGCCCTTAACTTACTCTCAATTTTCTCTTAATTCGTACTCAAGTTGAGAGTAAGTTGAGTGCGAATTAGAAGCAAGTTGAGAGTAAGTTCATGATGTTGAAGTTTCCATCGTTGGAATGCAACGAAATTCAGAAAAAAATGCATTCTAATGAACCCAAATGATGAAATTACGTATAAAAATCATCATAGGAACTAATTGATATGATGACTTTTTATACCTGATTTCATCATTTGGTTTAATTACAATTAATTTTTTTTCTGAATTTCGTTGCATTCCAACGATGCAAACTTCGACATTATGTAAATTCATCCTCAATTTATTCTCAACTTGCCCCTAATTCGCCCTCAACTTACTCTCAACTTGAGAACTCGAATTTAGAGAAAATTGAGAGTAAGTTAAGAGCAAATTAAGGGAACGTTGAGATCGGCTGTCATAAATCGGGTATCATTAAAAAAAAGTACTGGGAATAAAAATCTCAAATTTTGCACACGCATTCCTGGTACAATTTCGGACTTTCGGGGCCCGTTTGGGGATTCTGGATCACCCTGTATATAAGTGTGGTGTAAGTGTAGCGTGTACAGTGTGTAGGGTAGCGTAGCCGTACTCGACGGCCGGGTTCGCGCGAGAACTTTGCGTGAAATGCGCCCCGAGCACATCCTCCGCGAGAGGGAGATCTGTCCCTCCCTCCCTCTCCCTCCCTCTCTCTTGCCTTCACCCTCGCTGCCTTCTATATTAACAGTACGTCCTCCACCCCCGACTACCCGGGTTCCTCCTCCCTGTGTCCCTCGCCACGATCTTGTCAAGACGGTGTGACTGCCTCGTTCCGTACTATCATCCACCACCGGCAACGAACCCTCCACTTCCCAACTGCGGCTCGAGAGCCTCTCGCTCTCGCCCGCCGGGAGAGCGAAGAGAGAACGTCCCGTCCTTTGGCGCATCCGCGTGGCGAATTAATTTCTCGGCGAGCTGAGGATAAGAGGCATTTTTTGTCACTTTTTTTTTTAGTGGGAGTGGATTGTTATTTGGGAAGGTGGTTCGATTGTTCAGTGACGACGTGTAGAATATTTTTAACGGGAGGTGGGAAGGAGAAAAAAAAACGAGGAAGAGGAATTTTTTTGTCGCTTTCTTTAGTCGGAGTGGATTATTGTTTGTTGAAGATTATTCGGTTGCTCAGTGGTGATCATATTGAACATTTTTATGGAGGAAATGTGGACAGGAAATAAAACGAGGAAGAGGAATGTTTTTTTTTTTAGTGGGATTGAATTATTATATGGAAAAGATGATTCGGTTGTTTAATGGTGAGCATATGAAATGTTTTTATTTCAGAAATGTGGGAATGAAAAATAAACGAGGAAGAGGAATTTTTGTCTTTTTTTTTTTAGTGCCGATGGTTTATTATTTAGGGAAGATAATTCGATTGTTTAATAGTGAACATGTCAAACATTTTTGTCGGGGAAGTGTGGAGAGGAAAAATACGGGGAAGAGGAATATTTTGTTACATTTTCTTGTGGAAATGAATTATTATATTTAAAAGTTGACTCGATTGTTGAATGGTGAAAATGTCAAACATTTTTATTTCTGAAACGTGGGAACGAGAAAAAATGAGGGCGAGGAATTTTTGTCTTTTTTTGAGTGAGAATGAATTATTATTTAGGGAAGATGATTCGATTGTTTAATGGTGAACATGTCAAACATTTTTGCCGGTGAAACGTGGAGAGAAAAAAAAACGAGAGGGAGAGAAAGAGAGAGAGAGGAAAGGAGGAAGGATTAGGATCCGTATGCACCGTCACGTCGATTAGTATCAATTCAGGTGAATAATCGGTTTTCCGCTTGAGCCGAGCGCGCCTGGCGGTGCTGCCAGGGGTCGGGCCTGCCGGGTCGGACGCGCTTCCTCGACTCTCACTCTTTCTCATTCTCGTCTCACCGGGGGCTGGCGGCGACGACGAATGAAAATAAGTTCCCCGAAATTACCGAGTCGCTCGATCAACCGAGACACCCCCAGCGATCGCTGGGACGCGAGAGCGCAAGGAACAAAAAAAAAAAAAAGAAAAAAAAATAGCGAACCGGGAAAAGGGCAGGAAGGGGCGACTCTCGTGCTACTACATTTTCAATCAATTTGTCCCTGTGTTCTCACTGATCCCGGGGCCAAAGCTTCCTGCATTTTATATTTATAAACGTCGACCGAAATTCCCCGCAAAAACCAGCAGTGCGAGGCGTCTCGGCTTCAATTTCCTCGAACGCAGGTAAATTGAATTCGAATCTCGCGTTTCGAATTTTCGTTAATCCAATAAGGTGAAGATACCGGTTTCGGCCACCTTTGGCTTAGTTTCGGTCACCGAGTTCGAAAGCACAGAATTATTTGTATCATTAAAATGAAATAAAATTGTATCGATAAACTTGTTAATTTATATGGATACTTTCGAAGTATCAACATAAAAATACAGAAAACAGTAATTTGTAATAAAAATATAGTGAAAATGGCCGAATCCGGTACCTTTACCTTAATCATAAAAAAAAATCCAGACAAAATTTCCACCGGTGGAAAATCAAAGGTGAATCGCGACCACAGAGCGGAAGCCCAAAAGTCCGCATCGACACGGTGGAACTGAGCACTATCAATAAAAATAAAAAAACAAAAATAAAAATAAAAACAGCAATCTCACTCGTGTGGCAATGTGATTAGAGGGAACGCCGGAAGTTGCGCCTCGGAGACGTAGAGAAGACCACAAACCGGCCACGGTGGCTGCGGATCGTCGCAGCTCCTCGTCTTCGTTGCCCGTCGATATCCTCCTCTCGTCCCTTTTGCGCTTTCGACCACCACCAGCAGCAGCAACGGAAACAGTACAGTGGTACATTCTAGTCCTGCACTGCTATGTGCAAAGGGGGTAGAGAGGACGATGGGACGCGGGGGGGTAGAGAGAGGAGATCGAGAGAACGAAGAACGTCCGGTATAGCTCGACCGCCACGAGTGGTCGTCGTGCGGCTTTAATGCGATTAAGAAGCGACGAGTACGTATATAGCCGCCTCGCGCGGGCAGAAACGCGGAGGACGGAGAGCGCGGCGAGCGGCGCGAGGGCGGGAAATTGGTATGCCGGGTGGAGGACAGAAACCGGTGCGCGCGACGTCGACGTCGTCGTCGTCGTCGTCGACGACAACGGAAGCGGCGGCGGAGGAGGACGGCGCGACCGTTTGGACTGCAGCCTAATTCGCGGCCCACCGTTCGTGCGAGTTAGAGTGTATAACGTTCAAGAGGGTTGTAGGTTGGACCAGAGGGTGGGTAGGTGGAGGTGAGGGTAGGATTGGTGCTGCCCGTGGTGAGAGCGTGGAGCGTAACTGGTCGTCGTCGTCGACGGCGTCCCTGCTGCCCCGGTGGTTCTGCTGTTGCTGCCGCGTACACCACGCGCGCGCGGCCCACGGCGAACAAGGACGGAAATGTTTGTCGAAATCAAGCAATCAACCCTACCCGGACGAGAGCGACTTCCGCGTCCGGCTCGAGCGCGCGCGCGCTACGCCGGCGAAGCTCCCAACTGCGGGGGTTGCGGGAGGAAGCCGAGGGGGGTGGGAGAGTGCGAGAACGGTGGACGCGGTGGAATGGGCGAAGCGTACAGCGAGGGAGAAAGCTGGAACGAGATATAAACGAAGGGAGAACGGAGATGGCGACAGGCGGGAGGCTCATATGGAAAAAAGTGTATTTAAAGTATATTTTTGGGAATAATAAATATACTTTTTACGAAAAATTAGTTATGTTGAATACACTTTTGGATGTACTTAAAAAGTATACTTTATGGCATTTATATTCTGAAATATACTTCCCATGTATTCAGCATGTAACTAAAATGTATAATAAGTGTAAAATATTTATTTCAAGTATATTTTGTATATCTTTTTGAATATACCGAAAAATATATTTTTCAAGTATATTTTGTATATATTTTTTGAATATACCGAAAAATATATTTTTCAAGTATATTTTGTATATATTTTTTTAATACAACGAAAAATATATTTTTCACTGTACTTTATTTCCATGGGGGGGGGGGGGGGGGAGGAAATGAGAAGGAGCGAGAAAGGCAATAGAGTGAAAGGAAGAGGGAATACAGCGCGAGTCAAAGGGGGTCGGGAGGGATGTGGGGGGAGGGGGAGAGAAGCCCAAACGCACCGGGGGTTTGCGGTGCGGTCGCGCAACCAAAAAAACGGCGACGATGAAGAAAAAAAAATAATAATAATAGTAATAATAAAAATAATAATAAAAAAGTCGAACACACAGAGACGCAGAGAGAGAGAGAGAGAGAGAGAGAGAGAGAGAGAGAGAGGGGAGCAGCGCGCGTGCCGAGTGGCAGGGAGGAAAATTATTTCTGGCAAGCGCGGTGGATACACAAAAATTAAACAATGTCGAACGCTTTTGGCAGCCTTTTGGGTCTTCTTGGTCTCCGCCGGACGAACGCCACTGTGTATTCCGGCTGTGGATAGGAACCCTGGGGGGGGGAGGGGGGGAGGGGGGGGGTTGGGGCTAGCGTGGAGGGTGGAGAATCCCTGCTCGTCGTCGTCGAGCGCACACAGAGAGTCCGCGAGCGAGCGGGTGGACGAAGTAAAGGTCGAGAGGCGCGGGGGACGCGAGGGGGGAAAACGCGCCGGCCGACACACCGGGGGGACCCACCGGGCGGGACGTCCTCGCAGCTCTTGGACCGAGTTACCCAACAGTTTGCGTCGCTGATGGAATAATGGTCCATTTGGGATGCACGTGCTGTCGCAGGATCCTCACCCTCGCGACGCGGCCTCGCCGCCACCACCACCGCCGCCACTTCCTCCTCCGTCCCTTCGTCGTCGTCGTCGACGTCGTCGACGTATAGTCGTTCTCGCTTCTGCCTTCGCCGCGCCGGCCAACTTAACCCACCTGGCGCGATTCGTCCTTCTCTCCGCGCGCTCCCGCCTCGTCCAACCCGTATTTACATGTAATTTCGGGCAATTAATATTTATGCCAGCTCCGCGAGCGCGCGCGGGGTGTTCGTACGTGGCGAAACCCGGGCGCCCACGCGCGGAAAAGCCCCGTTGGGCATATTGCGCGACGGCGACGTCACGATTTACCCCCCCCCCCCCCCCCCCTCACCGACCTCCGGGGGCCCAGCTTCGCCTCCCCCTGTTTTGTAGTTGGCTCACTCGAGACACTGGGGAGATCGATTTTTAACTCGAAATTACCAGCAGGTTTGTCACACACTAGAAGGTTATACAAATATTTGGGTGACGTAGGGGTTGATTCTGCGGCAGGAATAATTGTTATTCTAATAAGAATACTTTTTTATTTTTTTATTTATCATTTTATGTTGTCATTTATTTGTTGTTTTTTCATTTATCATTTTATTTTGTCAGTTATTTGTTGCTTTTTCATTTATCATTTCATTTTGTCATTTATTTTTTATTTTTTCATTTGTCATTTATTTTTTATTTATTTTTTATTTTTTCATTTATCATTTTTTTTTTCATTTGTTATTTCATTTTGTCATTTTTTTTGCATTCGCCATTTCATATTGTCATTTTTTTATTTCTTCATTTATCATTTTATTTTGTCATTTATTTATTTTTCCATTTGTCATTTCAGTTTGTCATTCATTTCTTATTTCTTTAGTTGTCATATAACTTTTATCATTTATATTTATCCCAGATACCAGGTACTCCGGAGCTTCGGATCACTGTAGTGAAAATAATAACGTCAGACTCCTCCACCGTCCGCCGCGGCCGCTCGCGGAATGGCGCATTAGCCGGGGATATAATGTCGAAGCTTTATTCGAAAATTATTTAAGTATAAACTGTTTTGCGAAAGCTCCTCGGCGAGTTTCGCCGCCGAGTGAATGTGTGGCTGTAGCGCCGCGGCGGAGAGAGCGAAAGACATTTTCCTTCCCGCCGTCGTCGTCGTCGTCGTCGTCGTCGTCGTCGTCGTCGTGGGGACGTAAATTTTATAACTTCATCGTACAACGTAATATAGGCAACTAAAATGCCGCGGTACGTGGCGCGAGTGGCTGGTCGGTCTCTTCTCGAGGGGTAAGCCAAACGGGGGTTGAGTCGCGCGGACCATTCCCGAGAAAGGATCTCTCGCGTTAACGTGACGTCGCGGCAGCGCGGTGGCATCGTCGTCGCCGTTGTCGTCGTGGTCGTAGCCGTCGTCGTTGTATTTAGTGGAGCTCGTGGCGTGCGAGCAGCGTGGGGGCTGCCTTAGGGGTGGCGGTGGGGGGTTAGGGGGGGCACGAAGCACAGGACGAAGGAGAAACGACGCCGGCAGCGGCAGCTTTTATGCGGCTCGAGCCGTAAATACTTCAGGACTGACGCGGGCAATATTAAAAGTGCGAGGCGTACGCCGGGCCCATCATCCCAGCGCCGCTCGCTCGCTCCGACCACCGCGTCGAGCGTGCCCCGAAATTTATGTTGCTTATCTACGTCTACAAAAGAGAGGAAAGGCGCGAACGTTTACGAAACGCTCGTCTATACGTTTATATACACATTTATATACCTGCTACGTTTTGGACGGGCGAGGCGGGACAATTTGGTACCGTGGGACGAAAACTCGGGGAATATGTTTACCATTTTGTTTATTATTTACTATAATTTTTAGATGGGTTTCACGGAGAAAAATATAAATACAAAACACATTTATACCTGCTACGTTTTGGCCGGGCGAGGCGGGGCAATTTGGTACCGTGGGACAAAAACTCGGGGAATATATTTAGTATTTTGTTTATTATTTACTATAATTATAATTTTTTGGTGGGATTCAGAGGAGAAAAATATAAAAATAAAACGTTTTGCTGCGGCGATGAAAAATTCGTTAATACGTTAATAGATTAGTTATCGATTTCGGATTTTTTTCTCCGTGTTTGTCAGGTAAAAAAAATTGATAAACTGCATTCAAGCAGCTATAATTTTCTCGTTGACGTCTCCATGGACGCAGCAAATGAGGTAAAAATTTGTGTGCCCAGATTGTCTCCCCAGTGGGACGTAAAAATAAATAAGGGATGATTACTATTTTCTTGATTATTTACTATAATTTGATCGATTTTATCAGCGTAAAAAAATTAATACTTTGCATTCAAGTAGCACTAATCTTTATGTTGACGTCTCCACGGAATTCAGCGAATGAGATAAAAGTCTAGGTGCCCGAATTGTTTTTTCCTACTCCGGACAATGCACGACTTTCTGCTGGCTTCTGCACCCTCCATCGGATAATAACGATAGCAACGACGAGAAAATGACTGGTGGGCCGCGCAAATCGTTTACGCAAATGAACCTGTTTAGCCTCGACGGTCGAGCTTGTGCGGAGCACGCGAGAGCTCGACCGGGGGGTTGATGGGGAGGGGGGGGGGGGGGGGGGTGGATACGCGAGCTTTCAGCGAGAGGAGAAAAAGTCTGCTTCTCGTCATCCAACTAACGTCACCCTAATACGGCGAGGAAAGAAGAATGGAGCGCGAGTGAAGGAGCGAGAGAGAGTGGAGAACGAGAAGGAAGGGGGAAAAAAAAGCGAGAGGAAAGTCGAGTGGCGGGTAGTTAGCTTGATTAATCGCATATTTATGTATCGGGCCACTTAGCCCGCTGCTCAGTGCTTCAGCCCGAGCTGGAGAACGTGGTGGGAGAGAAAGCTCGCTTTATCCTGAGCTCGCAGCTTCGGGGAGTCGAGGAGAGGAAAAGCGCAGAGAAATTCTCTCTCTCTCTCTATCCCTCCTTCACTCTCCCACGCTTTTTTCCCCTTGGTATTCTCATTGTATTTTTTCCTCCCTCTACAGTCACCGCAGTCAACCCTCTTCCCGCGTTCCTCGTCGTCATGCCTTGTTCCTTCTTTCCGCTCTTCCTCTTCCTCCCCCCTCCCCCCCTTTGCCGCCCCTTCAGCCCTCTCAACGTGCACTCGGTCGCGACTCGCGGTGACCGAGCCCCGTGAGCTTTTTGTCTCTCTCTGTGTGTGTCTCTCTCTCTCTGCCTTAATGTTGAATTAACACCAGTTAAATAAGGTCGACCGAAATGTTTAGAGAGCTAAGCTAAGCTTAGACACCAAAATCATCATATGGTGGGTGCTGTATAGCAGCAATGAAATGTCAAATAATTGATTTTGTTTCACACTGGACCGATCATCGCCGCTACCACCCATCATATTGTTCAACAATATGATTTATTTGGAAAAACAGTTTTATTTTTATTTAGATTACTGTGTGCCAAGGCTTTCGTAGATCAGACAAGTCACAGGTTGATGAGAACAATCGCCAAAATCGACCCCAATTTTTTTTCTTTTCAAAATATCGACTTTTAACCTATACCATCATTCTCAAGTCGCATATTCTACCCCCGAAAACACTGGTTATTAACCTTTTTTAATCGATTTTGAAAAAAATATTTTTTTGGCGACGAAAAAAATATTTTTTCTGTCAGAAATCGCAAATCTGGCTCCGGACCGAAAATCGCCAAAATCGACCCCAATTTTTTTTCTTTTCAAAATATCGACTTTTAACCTATACCATCATTCTCAAGTCGCATATTCTACCCCCGAAAACACTGGTTACCAACCTTTTTTAATCGGTTTTGAAAAAATTATTTTTTTGGCGACGAAAAATATATTTTTTCTGTCAGAAATCGCAGATCCGACTCCGGACCGAAAATCGCCAAAATCGACCCCAATTTTTTTTCTTTTCAAAATATCGACTTTTAACCTATACCATCATTCTCAAGTCGCATATTCTACCTCCGAAAACACTGGTTATTAACCATTTTTAATCGATTTTGAAAAAAATATTTTTTTGGAGACGAAAAAATATTTTTTCTGGCAGAAATCGTAGATCCGACTCCCGACCGAAAATCGCCAAAATCGACCCCAATTTTTTTTCTTTTCAAAATATCGACTTTTAACCTATACCATCATCCTCAAGTCGCATATTCTACCCCCGAAAACACTGGTTATTAACCTTTTTTAATCGATTTTGAAAAAAATATTTTTTTCGTCGCCAAAAAAAAAAATATTTTTTCTGTCACTAACTGGGTTTCCATTTTTAGGCTTATGATGTCCAAAAAATCATTCATTATTGTGTCCTAATCTTAGTATTACGCCTGCAAAAGTTAGACCGCCCATTCAAAAGCCTACTTTTTGATTCCTACATGAGACCCAAACCTCGACGTCCATCCGGCATTATCAGGGCAATCGACAGTACACAACACGAACGACGCGACGATCGTCGTCGTCACCGCCCGGGTGTATTGAATACAAATGAATCTCTCGTCGTCTAGACGACACAGACAGGCTCAGCGGAGCAGCGGGTAATAAGGTCGTTCCGGAAGCGGGTCAGAGCGGCGCGGGTCGCTCTCTCTCGCGTTCTCTCGGTGCGCAACTTCCACTCTCGGGATAATAAAGCGCGCCGGGTGGTTTGTGAGCCGTGAAATTACCGAGCGAACATGCGCGCAAGAAAAACAATGAGTGAGCGAGGGAGTGAGCGAGATATGGCGTTCCCCCCCTGGGCGGTCGGGGTCGGGGGGGGGGGGGGCGGGGGTGGAGACGAGGGTACCGGATGGTTGTATGGGGGTTGCGAGCGAGGAAATGGCAGGTTCGCTAGGCGAATGTAGCGTCCCGCGACGATGTTCGGCCAAAGAGTGAAAGAGAGACAGAAGCAGCAGAAGCAGCAGCAGCAGCAGCTACGTCGGAAAAAGGCAAGCAAGGAGGGAGGACACTCGAGGACGATTTACAACCGAAATGTAAGGAGAGTCGCTTCTTTCTCCGCCGTCCTTTTAAGTGTACGGTACGTATAGAGGTGGCCTCGACAAACGATATAAATCTACCCGGGGTATCCATCTACCCCCCCCCCCCCCCCCCCCCCCCCCCCCTCCCCCGGCGCAGTGTATGTAGCGCCGGAGCCGAATAAGAAGGGGGCAGCCTAGGCATACTACTTTAAAGCCCCGAGACACAATGAAGAACGTTTCCTCGAATTGAATGTTCCTTCTGCTTCGGCTGCTTCCTCCTCTTCGTCTTCTCGCTTCTTCTTCGGCTTCCTCGCGTCTCCTCCGCCGGATCCTCCTTTGCCCCCCCCCCCCCCCCCCACCCCCCTCGGCTTAGCTGAGATAATCGAGAGATTCATCCCAGTCCGCTGAATAAGTAACGGTGATTCCTGCGACTCGGGACTCCTCGACCTGCTGCCGCTCGGCGTCTCCCCGAAAATCGACGACTCGAGATTCCGTCACGCATCGATCTCGAGCGCGGGACCATCGGAGACGCGACGAGGAGAAACACGGTTGAGGTATTTGCGAGGCTCGCTTGGCCTCCACTGTCGAAGAGCCCGTAATGTTTGGGTTTTGGGGGTTGCGTCGCGGCCCATATGGAAATAAAGTATATGCAAGATATATAAAAGATGTATTCTGGATATACAAGATATATTTTGGCCGAGAACTTCTATATGTTGGATATATTTTAGGATATATACGAAATATACGTGAGCGACAAATATATCTGAGATATATCCAAAATATATTCAAAATGTATTTTTATTGTATTATCGTCCGAAAAATTCTATATGTCAGATATATTTTAGGATATATACGAAATATACATGAGCGACAAATGTATCGAAGATATATCCAAAATATATTAAAAATGTGTTTTTATTGTATTATCGTCCGAAAAATTCTATATGTCAGATATATTTTCGTGTGTATTTATTTTCCGTGGGGGGACGGAGAAACAAAAAACTTCAGGATGAAACCTCGGGGAGATGAGGCTAAAAATATACTTGGTGGAAAAGTTGTTGACCTCCCCGCGACTGAATTCGATTCATCAACTGTCGCATTACGCGCGACTTTGCCTCTGTTTCTATAGCGCTTTTCCTCTTTTTTCTTCCTTCTCGCAAATGTTTTAGCGCGGTAAAACACGAAATAATATGGATACATTTATATTCCCCGGAGACCGATCGTTCAGGACGCATATTTAAGGGCCGGATTCGTTGGTTTCTCAAGTTCCCGGGGTGGCTCGGCGAGACCACGGAAGAACGCAAGAAAATCGCTAGGGTATTTGCTGACTTTCTTCGCGTTATTCTCCGCGCTCCTCGAAAGCTCCTCGAGGCGGAAACTGATGAACCTTTTTTTTTGAATATTTCACGTGACCGCGTCGGACGCGACGGGGAGGAAAAATGATTGTGAACCCGAGTTTCCAGTGAATCGATTATGCATGTAGCACATTGTGGATACATTAAGCTGGTGATCGGGAGTTTATCAGAAACGAGGCTTGAAGTGCGAGAAAAAGAGAGAAAGTGTTATTTATTTCGTGCATTTGAAATGCGAAAAAAGGCATTTCAAAATTGCATTTTTTTCAAGACAAATGACCGGCGAAAAATGAATTTAAAAAAATTTAGATAAAATTCTGTAAAAATGGATACAAAATTATTCATTCAGAAAATTGAATGAATAATTTTCACCAGAAAAAATTGGGGTTCCGGGTAAATTGTTGAATAATTAATTTTTACATTTATTTGTTAATAACATTTTGGAATTATTATTATGCAAAATCGATCTTTTCGGTAAAAAATGAGACAAACAATTCATGCAAAAGTGCATAAGTCAAAAAATGACGTACACAATAAAAAATAAGAGTTGAAAAAAAAGAGAGATAGGAAGAAAAACATTTTCGGTTCCTGCAACCACAGACGAAATCCCGGAGCGACGATGACGCGGTTGGTGGGAGCCCCCAGGCCGGGCTCTTCGGGGGCGAAATCTCGCTCGGCCTTTTCACCAAGTTTCGGCCTGCCAACCGGAGGAACCCGCTGGCTGCCGGGGACGCGTGTCATATTTTTATTTGTGACGTGCGGCTGCTGGCGCGCGGTTTCGCGTACCCACCATCCGCGACGATGGTTGAGGGCGAGGCCCGAGGGGGGATGGGGTGGATGGGTGGATATGGTGCGAGAGAGAAACGCAAAATACGTGCGGGACGGGCAAGGCGGTGGGGGGGGGGGGGCAACCAGTTCGCTCGGGAGAACGCGATTCACTGTCTGGTTGAGTGCATCTCAAACATACAGCTAAATCATATCACACGGGATGCGCCACGTCAATTGCAGGCAACAGCCGATTTTCCGGGCTCGTCTAATGCTCGAACTTTCCGGGTTGCCGCCGGAAGAGCGAGATAGCAGAGAGAGAGAGGGGGGCAGAGGGGGGCCCGTTATAGGCGCGGCAGAAACCAACTTGTCACCGGTGGTAAATGCGATATACACAGTGAGAAGCCGTCGCCGCTGCCGTCGCGCGTCGCGCACACAGATTGTGCCGAAATATGTGAGAGCGGCGCGCGCGGGGCAAACGAGGATCGAGAGTCTGCGACACACTTGAGCATTTGGAGTCTGCGGCTGACTCGTCGATGTCGGATGAGGAAAAAAAAAAAAAAATTCACGTACCTTATTTTTCCTAAGGTCGGAATTTTCCCAGGACGAGCTGTATACACGTCATCAAGTTTTCCACACTGTTAAAAATATACGGTGTCAAACGCTGCTGGCGTGGACTTTTTCCTAGTGTTACTTATTACAGTGTTAATAGTAACACTTTTTACGGTGCATAATTAACACCAGCCGTTTCGTTGAATTTATTGCTGTGTTACCGACGAAACATTGTAACACTTTTCGCTTTAAGGGCATTAATGCACGTATCACGTGTGATTTTTTATTATCTCGTGAATGAATTAGTCGCTTTTCTCAGTTTTCATCGAAAAATTGAAGAAAAAAAATCAGATTTTTCATTACAGATTTCCTCTGCCGGTAATTGATCTGTATTTTTTTTTTCGAAAATCAAAATTCTGCCTAATTCATTAACGAGATTCACATGACTGGCGTCTGTATTTCAATTTTCCCTTCGATCCGTTCATAATTCGCGAAAAACGGCAGTTCCGAACTTTCGAGGTGCAAAGTCGGTGTTTCACATAACCTCAACACCGCTCGTTATCACCGTGATTGGTCTAGACCTATATAGACACCATCTTGGTGTAGTTTTTAACCCCACATTTTTAACAGTGCACCCTTCATCGCAGCCTCGGCTAATTGGAGCGTCGAGGAATCTCCTTCGGAAACGGAAATATACATCCCTCCTCCATTCCGTCGCTCAAAAAAATTCATCTGTCTTCCCGGCTCTCCGGGACATCGTTATTTAGCACTAAAGCGACACGGTTAGCTGCGATAAAGCTGGAAGCGGTGGCGGCGGCGGCAACATATTCCTCACAAAGTAGGCAAGTATTCCACGAGCAGTTTCGTCCCCCCCGTCACCCCCGTCGGAGCGCCCGGTCGTTACCGCGGGCGCCGAGGCCGCGGGTGGTTACGTCGCGCATGCACTGTTAAATATTGCAAGTCACGGGGGCCGTTAGATCACGTAACCCCGCGTCCGTCGCGCGGGGTGCCGCCCCGGGTTTGATGCTCGCGGCGTGTGCTTTGTTTACGATTAGTCGTCGGCGCGAGTATCGGTGTCACTCAGGCTCCATATCAATGAAGACGACGACGGCGACGACGCCACCGTTAAACCGGCTCACAAGCACCTTGCGAGACCCTCGGGTTTCGTTTCTATGCCAGTCGAAAGACGCGTCTCTGTGGCAGCCACACTACATTTCCACCAACCACCCCTCCCCTCTTCCTACCCCCTCATCCCCCCTCATCACCTCCTCGTGATACTTCACGCCGACTGTATACGTATTACTTACGTCTGGCGGGGCGTAAGCAGACGTCGTCATAAACAGTGTCGGGAGGACGTGAGCCGGGAGTACGAAACGTGAGAGCGCGCGGCGCGAAAGAGCAATAAGACTCCCCCCCCCCCCCCCCCCCTGGCATAGCCACACACGTCGCGAAATCGGTTTCCGCATTCCGTCCACTTCCGCCGCCGCCGCAGCAGCGAGAGAGACGCGAAAGCTCGGTGGAGGCGAGACCTTCTTATTCGCGGCGTTATTAGCACAACAGGGTTGAAATCTGGCGAAGGGAGGTGCGTGAGGATTTCGCGAGGCTTCTAATTAAAAATAAATCTCGAGAGCGCAGAGAGGCGCCTATAACCGTTAGCCGACGGTTAGCCTCGGCGATCGCATTAAAATAAATTATTTAAGTTGTAGCAATTTCGTGGGTCCCCGATGGCTAATATCCGTATAATGGAAGAAGGGGGAGGGAGAGAGAGAGAGAGAGAGAGAGAGAGAGAGAGAGAGAGAGAGAGGGGGGGGGGGGTGACTGGAGGTTTTGGTGGCTCCAAGCGCCAAATCCGTGACCAAAGAGAGAGAGAGAGAGAGAAAGAAAGGTGGGAGGAAGGGAGAAAGCGAGAGGGTAACAGGGGTTGGGGAGGGGGATAAGGGGGATGTGGTGGTTATAGGATTGGGGTGTCTCCTCCGGTGGTGGGCGAAGACGGGGATCCTCCAGGGGGTAGTGGAAACTGGGCGTGGAGCTCTCTCTATAACCTCTCGACGGCGACGACGAACCGCCACTCGGCGAACCCGCGCGCGCCACGATCGCGACGGGGTAATTGACGAGGAGGAATAAAATAATTGAAAGATAAATTCACGCTTCGACAAATTAGGGGAGAGGCGAGGTGGAGCTTCTCTCGGTCCTCTGTCTTGATATACTCGGCGCGAAATGTTGGCCTCCGGGTGGTAAGGGGGGAAGGGGGGGGGGGGGGGGCGAAGCCACTTCGGGTGTTTGGAGTCGAGTGATTCACTCGGGGCTTCGAAACCGATCAATTTTTAGGGATTTTGTTTTTTTATTTTAACTCGCACGTTTTTACGCAGGATTCACACAAAATTACGCAGTGTAATTTTGTGTTCGCCAGGTTAGGAGCCGCATCATTTTGCCGAAAAATCATTTTGCCGAATGGTCATATTGCCGAATCGACATTTTTCCGAAAAATCAGATTTTCGGAATTAATTTGCCTAAAACGTGACGTTGCCAAATCTTGCAACTAATCTTTCATAAGTTAACTTTCGTAATAAAATACCGACTGGTGAGTTGACTGGAGGGTCAACTGGAGACGAAGGTGGCACCCATAGGAGTGTTATAAAAAGTCAGTCCGTTCTTTCTTTTTTCCATCACCGAATTCTTTTCATACTTTTTTCTGGAATGCATGTGGTGGGAATAAAATAAAATAAAGATTCAACAAAATGCTGTTCAGCAAAATAACACTCGTCTTTATAAAGTCTCGGTAATCTGACGATTCGGGAAAATGACATTCGGCATGATAATTTTTCGGCAAAGAAACGATTCGGCAAAATGACATTCGGCATTATAATTTTTCGGCAAAGAAACGATTCGGCAAAATGACATTCGGCATTATAATTTTTCGGCAAAGAAACGATTCGGCAAAATGACATTCGGCATTGTAATTTTTCGTCAAACAAACGATTCGGCAATATGGCTTTCGGCGAAACCACGATTCGGCAGAATGATTTTTCGGCAAAATGATCCCACCAGGTTGGAAGCAAAATTTCGCGTTGAACAAAAATCTAGCACCCTCATACGGCTTCCCACGTTCTGCCAAAACGGAAACTCTCCCGTAAATCAAGTTTTCGCGTATATCGACGGACGTGACGAGTCGATCGACGACTCTCGTTGCCTCGACGTTTCCATTGTCGAGAGTTTTCCCGGCTGTAGGTGCGCGCGGTATACACGTTATCGCCGTCCTCTTAGGCCGCGCGCTCTCCGGACTTAATTCTCATTCAGAACATTCCGCGAGGGCGCAGGAATTTCGAGCCATTAAGCACTCGCTATCTTTCGACTCTGGGCTCGGGCGTGCGTAAGCCACGTATAGCCGTCTAGTCGCTTCGCCTCCCTCCCCTGGATCTCCCCTTCCCTCCCTTTCTCTCTCTCTCCAGTTCTGCTCTTCCTCAGCGGAGCGACTCGACGGATCTCCGACCAACCCCCGCGGGGCCCTCGGCGAGTTTCGGTTGTACGGGGAGACGCGCGGTGCAGAACGAGAGAAGAACCCTACGTCAGAATTATTTCGTATAATTATATTCGTTCTGCAACGACACCCCTGGGGCTCAAAATTGAAATTGAGCTTCCCTAGACGAATATCTCGCCGTGCCTCGCCGCCAACCACCGCCAACCATATCGCCACCCACCGTAGCATCCCGCTCATCCAGTTTCCATGTTGCCGTCAGCCAGAACTCGGCTCTCCCCTTACGGCCAACCGAAGGCCGCACCGACTTCCCCAATTTTCCTCATCTCTCTCTTTCTCTCTGTTTCTTCGCCTGAGAACCAACTTTTGGAAAACCCACCAAATTGAACCAACTTTACTTCTGTTTTTACACACCAACGTATCACGTGATAAATCACAGGCCCGCAAATATTACGTCGCCTCTGTCGCTCGCGTCTGTCAGTGAAACAACGAATTTTCTTTTTTCTTCTCTCTTTTCCGTTGCAGCCAAAAGTTCGCACCGGGTCACGTGATCCATCAGCGCGAACGACAAGTTTGTTAGTTTCTTGCGCGAAAATCGTCATTGCTGCACTCGCGCAGCGTTAATGCCAGAGGGGCTGAAAAGGGGGTCGCGGGGGGAGGGAGGGGGGGAGGGTGGAAGGGGGGTTGACCGGAGGTGGTCGCAATTTCGTGGCCGCTCCGACGAATTTTACCGTGCGCATCGAAACAACGCGCCGAGAATAATAGGTCGTGCACAGCCCCCCCTCCCCCCTACCCCCGCCCCCCTCTGTTTCTATACACGTAACAGGGGACATTCGCTTGGCGAGCACAGTGGTCGCGAGGGGGGCTGACGGGGGTGCGGGGGGGCGGGGGAGAGCAGGAGAGAAACCGGGTGAAAATGCGCGGTGAAAACCCGGGAGGCATCAAAGCGCCAGCGGAGCACTCGACGCTCCATGAATTTTACCGGCAGTCTCTCCCTGTAACTAGCTATGGGCTAGCGATCGCGGTAAGCCCGTTCGCGGTTTCGCGTTGATCAGCAGAAATTAGCATAGCCAATTTATGTCCCGCCCCTATAAATAACATGTTTATCGTTGTAATTTATGCGGACTCGCCCCCCCCCTTCGCCCCCCTCGCCCCCCCCCATGGTGAAGCTCTGACCCGACGCGCTTGGAATACGCCCGGAGTGCACCGACGATCGGACCCCCCTCTGTCCCCCCCTCAACCAACTCGCTTCGTTCTCCCCCCGGTGGTATCGCTCGTCGGGCGTGCAATGAGTTCGATTTTAGCGGAGCGAATAGATTTGTCGCGCGGAAACAGCTTTGGTTGCATCGACGACGACGACGGCGCGGCGACCGCGAGGCCGACGATGTATAGCGTGCGACATCCATCCGGCCGGTGTGTGTATAGCGTGTACAGCAATATCGCTGTCGCGATGTCGTTATGACGTGCGGGGATCTTTTGATATTAACTGCGCTCTCTCTATCTCTCTCTCTGTCACGCGGAATGTAGGTCATCACGCTACTGCGGTAGACACGACGGTTTGATGTCTAAATCGTATGTCTGTGCGATTTAGGACGCAAATTTGTGCCCGCGGCGTATCTGCCATTAGTGACGTTTAGTAACGAGCGGGATTTCGTGGATTTTTATTTCGTCGATGTAGTGACAAATACTTTTTGCTAGCAAAATTATTTGTCGTCCCGACGAAAAGAATTGATGGTCGGGGGAAAAATGTTTAGGTAAAAAAAGATCAATATCGCAAATCAATTTCTTAGCAATAACAATAATCAACATCGCAAAACAATTTGTTATAAAAAAAAGATTAACATCTCAAAAAATTTGTTAGAAAAAAATTATCAACGTCGCAAAACAATTTGTTAGAAAAAACTTATCAACGTCGCAAAACAATTTGTTAGAAAAAAATTATCAACGTCGCAAAACAATTGGTTAGAAAAAAATTATCAACGTCGCAGAAAATTTGTTACAAAAAAATTATCAACGTCGCGAAAAAATTATTAGAAAAAATGTATCAACGTCGCAAAAAAATTGGTTAGCAAAAAAGTTTCCATCGTCATCAACAAACGATTCCGTCACCCCACCCGCTTTTTCTCCGTCTCGCGTCCGCTCGTCCAAACCCAAAACCAAAGTTGCGGCGTGTCGGTGATCGTCGACGAAGGAGCCCAAAACCCACACATAACGTGTGCATGACTTCGAGGCAACGAGGTCCCCCCTCTCCTACCCCCAGCAAATTCATAACTTGATCCCCCCCGGAGCTACACAACTCGAGCGCATCCCGCGCTGCATAACACCACCCGGAACGCCCGCCCGCACACGTGGCCAAACTTTTTGGTGGTCCAAGGCGCGCAACACCGGGCGATACAGCAGATTTGGAAAACTCATCTGCGGTTGAGTTAGCGCGCGGGCATCGCGCGCGGCAACTATAAACTCCAATCGGGCCGAAATCTGCATGCAGGATCGTTCAAGTTCAAAGCCGGCGGAGATATACAACGCGCGCATAGCGCCACCAGAGAGAAACCCCCCGGAGGGGGATACGGAGGGGGTACAGAGGGGCTACAGGGGGGGGGGGGGGGGGTGAAGGGGGTATAACGGTCGTTCGCCATCGAGATTCGCCAAATCGCGTTAGAATCCTCTCTGATGCCTGTACGTATGTCGCCGCGCGGCATCGCCCGGCGTTACCGGGTGTAATCGATGCGTTTTCGCTGCGCGCATCCAGCGAGCGAACGAGAGCGCGATGCGTGTAGTGTCGCCGGTGTCGTCGCGCGCGCCATAGGAATCCGGGGTGTGTGTTCACATTTACCGGTGCGGTACGCAAGGGGGTTTTGAAGGGGACGCTCAGCAGGCAGGGGGGTGGAGTTGGGGTTCGAGGGGGGGGGGGGGGGGGAGGGGGGCAGTGGAGTCGTCGCGCGCGGAGGTCCGCGCGGCGCACCGGCCGGAATTGCTGGTGGCACGGGGCAACGAATCGAGCCCTCTGTCACGTACGAGTGGAATAGGTCCGTACGATATGCAGCCATTTGCATACATATAGGGTCATTATAAATATACCGGGCAGCGCGAGCGCGTCCGAGTTCCTACGGGCGGTGCTGCCCCCCCCCCCCCCCCCCCCCCGCCCTCCTGGCCGGCGGGACACCAGTCTCTCCAACATCCGGACCATCGCTCCCCCCCCCCCCCCTCGCCCCCCAAGCGGGGGAGCGAGAAAGTGCAAGCTCGACGAGCGCGCCGCCTCGCTGGATCCGTGACCGCGGAACTGGCCGCCGATGAACCCCGCTTATCCGTTATTGCGGCTCACCGTTTGAGACTCGTCTCACTCACTCGCGCCCCCTATGTGTCTCTCACGCTTTCTCGTTTTCTCGGTTATGGAGCGAGAGAGAGTGAGAGAGAAGCTCTCCTTTCGGGCTGTGTCCGAAATTTCGTACCTCGTCCCCGCGCAGCTGAACGTTTTCGCAGGGATTAAAAGAGCCACTAACGAATGAACACGGAGAATGGGGTGCCTAGGGGGTGGGGGAGGGGAGAAGGGGGTAGAAGAGGCGAAAGCCGAAGTTGGATGTAAAGCGAGACAGCGGCCTGGGTTGTGTGTGTGGTGCATCTAAAGCGATGAGAGGGTCAAAGCTTGCGTTCGAATGCACATCGCCGCTCGCTATATGCAGCGGCGAAGTAGCGTACTTCAAACTTCGGCGCGGGCATTCGATCGCTTCGAGTCTCTACGCGCTTAGCCGAGCACCGCGCGCGCGACTCTATTCATGATGAAAAATTGCGCGCTTTTATTGACGGTGCTTTTTGTGCGCGCGTTTTTTGACAATTATGGTAATTGGGGTGTTTTCTTTCGCGCTGCGGATATTTTTTTCGGGGGTGTGGAGAAAATTAATTTTGTCGCTTATATACCGATTTAATTAATTAATTTTTTTATGCGGGGATAATATTCGGGGTTAAAAAAAAACGGTGAGTATCAGGGTTTTTTTTTACTGTCTATATAATTTATTTTCAAAATATCGGGGCCTCTTGGACTGTACCATCGTTCTCAAGTCGCATATATTAACCCCTAAAAACATCTATTTCACTTGATTTTGAAAAAAATAAAAAAAAAAAATATATATATATATATATCTCGTCGATGATTCCGGCGAAAAATCACAGATCCAGCTACGGATCAACGATTTCCAAAATTCCTCAATCGTACTTTGGCGCTCAGATTTTTTCAAAGTCTGCCACAGCCTTTCCCTCCGATTTAATTAATTAATTGTTTTATACGGGGATAATTTTCGGGGTTAAAAAAAACGGTGAGTTTTAGGTTTTTTTTTTTACTGTCTATATAATTTATTTCCAAAACATCCGGGCTCCTTGGACTGTACTATCATTCTCAAGTCGCATGTATAAACCCAAAAAAAAATCGATTCTACTTAATTTTGAAAAAAAAAAAAAAAAAAAAATTATCTCGACGATATTTCCTGCAAAAAAATCACAGACCCAACTACGGACCAACGATTTCCAAAATTCCTCAATCGTACTCTGGCGCCCACATTTTTTCAAAGTCTGCCACAACCTTTCCCTTCGTGTGTTTGAAAACTGATCAGAGTCGCTTGAAAGGGTGGCGAAGGGGGGGGGGGTGTGGAGTTCGCATAAACGTTATAACGCACTGGCGCAGCTGCATTTGCGCTCTCCGCGCAAGCTGCACTACACAGGGTTAGAGAGGCAGACAGGCATTACAAATGCTAATGGGCGCGCTCGTGGCAAGCGTACCGCGTAGAATACATTAGTGTCTCGTTCGTCAGTCATTAGCTGCGAAAACACAATATTTCCGAGCGAGAAGCGCGAGCGCAAACCCCCTCGACGCGCTGATGGCACGAGCGTTTTGCGAGCCTCGTTCGAACGGGCCTGACGATGGTGCGGCGCGTTTGCTCCACGCGCACATCGCACATGGCTGTGTTTCGCCGTGGCGCGCGATGCATAAAAACGCTCCGGGGGGTTTCCACGAGAAATTCTACGCATGTGGGATGCCTGCATGGTCGATACGCTGTGTGCGGGATATATATATATATATATATGTATATTGGGCACAAAGCGAAAGCGGCCGGCGCGTTGAGGGAGGGTCTCACGAATCCGATAGATGGAAGACCATCGCAGATTCAATTATCGAGGCTACCGCGCCGCGCGCGCTCGCTCGACGATCGCCTCCGACACTTCCCACCCTCGTGTATCAAGACCGCGAGCAATTTTTAATTAACACGGTGTCATTAGAGAGGGCGCGACTGTTAACCGTCGCGCCTTCCCCCACGTTAACGTACAATGTTAACGTAACAGGGGCCGGGGGGAAGGCCAAAGGGCTGTACTACATTCCATAAACATTAGGGTAAGCAAGTTATGTGTACACCGCGTGAACGACATTTTTTCGATTCAGCTGGCGATTTTTCACCGGTGGTAGGAGGAACAGGGATAAAGTACAAGGTTTTTTATGTCGGGCAATCGGTACACTCTTAAGTGATTAAAGAGGTTGAAAAAAAACACAGATAAAATGAATAAAAAATACGTCAATATATTTATCATATCGCATTGATTGATTTTTTTTATTCATTTTTTCTGTGATATGAAAAATATTTTTTTTATGTTACGCTTTTTGAGTGACTTAAAAACAAAAAATTCTGTGATATGAAACACTTATTTTTCATGGTACATTGATTGATTTTTTTATTCATTTTTTCTGTGATATGAAAAATGTATTTTTCATATTACATTGATTGATTTTTTTATTCATTTTTTCTTTGATATGAAAAATGTATTTTTCATATTACACTGATTGATTTTTTTTCTCATTTTTTCATTGATATGAAAAATGTATTTTTCATATTACATTGATTGATTTTTTTTAATTCATTTTTCCTGTGATACGAAAAATATATTTTTGATATTACACCGCTATAAATTGGAAAAAAAATCTACTCCCTGAAATTAATTCTCGTCAAAAATGTTTTTCTGCGTGATGCGAAAAATATATTTCTGACATTCCACTGCTATAAATCCGAAAAAAAATTCCTACTCCCTGAAATTAATTCTCTCCAAAAACCGTCTCAAAGCCGTGCTGCCCAAAAAATCTCTCTCCACCTAACATCACACCAACATTGAAAAAACCGCGCGTCGGGCCCCGCGTGGGTCTCCACGCTCCTCGTTAAAGCGCAAAGCGCGCGGCGGTCCAGAGTGCGCGCTCGACTCGGCAGGTCCGCGCGACAGTCGCGTCGGCCCGGCGTTTTCGCTCCTGCTCCGCGGATCCTCGCGGTGTCGGGGCCGCGTGGTGGGGATTCCCAGCCGCCGCGGGGGGCTGTTCAGCCCCTGACGCGCCGACGTCCGAAGACCGCGAGAGCGAGAGAGCTCGCGAGTGTCCTCGGCGCCCCCACCAGAGGCCGCCAGTCGTCCCCTCCACTCTACCCCAACGGCGACGAGGCTCCTGCCTCCGACGCCGACGTCGACGCCGACTCCGTCGCTTCTGCTGCTCCCGCCGCCGCCGCCGCTGCCGCGATACATTGCGATACACACGGTGTGTTCCACGACTCTCCGCGTTCTCTGTACCCGGCGCCGCGTAGCTGCTGTTTCCTCCTCCCGCCGCTCGTCCTCGCGCTCAGCCTCGCGATAATCGCGCTCCCGATATCCGCTCGATCGTCGCGCTTACCGGCCGTAACGACGGCAAATTTGTCAACGTGAGTCCAGCCCGAGAGAGAGAGCGACGAGTCCATTGTCGCCGTGTCCTTCGCTCCGGAACGACAGCCGCAAATCTCATCTTCGAACCTTGTCCAGTAAAATTAAACATTTTTATTTATTTATTTATTTTTTTTTTTTTTTGAAATCGTCCATCCGCAAAAGTGAGACGAGGTTGAAAATCGTTGGTGTGTCCAGCTCGAAAAGCAAAGCCAAGAGGATAAAATCTCGGTCGTCGCGTCCGCCGGCCGTCGGACCGCGTCGACGTCGTCGCGATTCGCCCGCGAGGCCGAATAAATTGTGCGAGCCGGCCGGCGAAATCAACAACGAGGCCGGGAGACGGAGACGGCGAAGCCCCCCGAGAAGCGAGAGAGGGAGAGAGAGAGAGGGCGACGCAGCTGTGCACAGACAACAACGTGACAACACGAGTACGCAAGCGCCGAACCGTCGGCCGAGTAAACGCGTAAACCATCTCGCTGCCTCTCTCTCTCTCTCTCTCTCTCTCTCTTTCCTCCTCTCACTCTCCCACTTTTTCTCTCTTTCTCCCACCGCGGCGATACAACGATACACAACACCAACCCCCCTCGAGTCTGGGGTACACACGACGTTCGTGTGTATCGCTGTCTCTCTCTTTCCTCCCCCGCTTTCGCTCTCGCTCTCTCGCACCGGTTTCCAGCCCTCGGCCACCCCTGTTTATCAAACGCTCTCCGTCGTTCTCACTTGCAGACGACGGACCTGTTCGCCCGAGACGCGCGTACGCAACGCGCACCAGAAACGCAGAGAGTGAGAGAGAGAGAGAGAGTCGAGTGTATACGCAACCCCGTTCCGTGACCTACCCTCGTTCCGTTGCGCGTCACCCTCTCTCTCCACGTCGTCGTGCCTCGCGTTTCTCCGTTTGGCTCTGTTTCCCTATTTTTTTTTTATTCGTCGTCGTTGTTGTTGTATTTTACCCTCTGCCTTTGCTCCGCTGTCTCTCGGTTTCCGTGCGGATTTCTCGTTTCACCCTCTTGGTTTCCCTGCAAACAGGAGGGTTTGGCGACTCGACGAGAGCGACCAGGACTTACTGATGAGTTTAGTGTGATAGGAAGGTTGAGGTTGGAATAAGAAGAAGAAGAAGAAAAAGCAGAAGGTTGGATCTCGTGCGAGAGTGAAGAGAGTCGAGCTGACTCGACTTACAGTGCGACGGGATTTTGATTCCGAAAAAATTCGCCGGGTGTATTTTTGTCACTCGGGGGTTGTTTCCTTGTTTTTTACTGATCCGAGAAAATTGTGATTCCCTGAGTGAAACGTTTTTGTGAGTATTTTCGGGTTCTTGAGGAGGGGGAGAAAAAAATTACGGGAGTCACGTGAGTCGCGCTCGTTTCAGTTTGCCGAAGTGTCGCTACCGCGTCGAGAGCCGTCGGGCGCGATCTCGAGATCAGAAGTCGTGTGACGAGATATCATTCCCGTGAAAAAAAAAAAAAAAAATCCGGGGGAAATAATCGCGTGGAGCGAGGTGGCCAGTCTCGTCCGAGCGATGAAATCTCCGAGAGAGCCTGACGAGAGAGCATCGAGCGTCGAGTCCCCCGTCTGACCACACACGCGCCACGACCACTTAAATCAGTCTCGCGACTTTACGTCCCGACGTTCCTTCCAACGACGACTCGCGCGATATTCTCCAACGTTTCATTACCGAAATCCCGAGGACCACGAGAAGCGTCGAAGATTCGTCGGTTGACGATTCATAACACACTGCGAGAGGGAAAAAGTTGAGTGCGGAGTCGATTCACCGAGCGATCAAAGATCCAAAGTTGCGCTCTCATCTCGAAGAAGCAGAAAACGAATAAAAAGAGAGAAACGAAGACGAAGACGACGAGGCGAGAAACACGAGAAAATTTCCTACTCACAATCTCAGCCACGTTCAGACGTCGAACCGACGACGACAATAACGAGTAACACAGGTCGGAAAAGCCACGTGAAACTCGGTTAAACCAGCCGAGGACACAACGAGATATACGACGAGAGGGAAAATAACGCAGAGAGCCGAGGAGACGAAAGCAGCAGGCCGAAAGGCGCCCCTCGCGTTTCCCGCGCGCAGCGCGCGCGAACCGACCACCCCAACCGAGGGCCGAGCCGCCGCGGCCGCCGCCGCCGCCGCCGCCGCCGCCGCCGACGCCGCGAGCAACCCCTACACACAACAACCCAACGAGGCATCCCCCACTCTGAATCGCACAACAGCCAGAGCGGAAGTGCTAGTCAGTCGGCGAGCGACCTTCCGACATCACGGGTTAACTTGGTGTTGGGCCCCCCATCGTCCATCGCGTTATACTCTCGGCCACGGGCATCTCAACGTTGTCGCCGCGCGACGGCGATCGGCGAGACTCACGCGAGCGGCGAGAGACGAGAGACGCCGGGCTCGTGAAGAGTAACCCCATCGGCAGTTTGGAGATTGAGGAAGACGAGAGAGGCTGGAATCCGCGAACGGTGGTGGTGACTTCGTCGAGAGTGCCGGGTGCCATAGTCACGCGAGAGACACGCGCGCGTTGAGTGAGCCGCGGATCGTTTTGGCCCCTACGACGTGATTTTTTTTTAATTCACGTTGACGACTCCAGGTCGAGTTTTTTTTTTAAAGAATTTAAAGAAGATCCTCCTCGTCTTCGCGATATCAACGTCGTGCCTCGTGCTTCACGCGACAGGATTTCTGGATATTTTTTCGAGACACGAGACACACGACGTTTGCTGGGGGGAAGTAGAAAAAATTAAATCGTCGGTTTGAGACAAATGGCGGTGGATCCAATGTGCTTCTGACGACGCTGGATTTTCACTGCCGATCGCGGTTGTCGTGTGCGGGTTCGCAGTTTCGATCACTCGATTTCATCGACACGACACACCGTGTGTGATTTTTCGTTCTGTCATAATCGTCCCTGGCTCGCAGCGAGAGTGTCGACGTTTCCGTGTTTTTCGTTGCGTCGCAATAATTAGTAATTTTTTTCTCCCGCGGTCACCCGGACAAACAGACGTGAACAAAAAGTGTCGTGACATCGATCAACGAGAATCAGTGTGAGAAACGCGCGAAACGACACTAAATAAAAAAAATAAAAATAAAAAAACAGAAATCAGAAATCGTGCTGTCAGAGGACAGAAAAGATAATTCGTGCGTGTCGTATTCCTTCGGGCCAATTTGGATAAGAATCTCGAGGGTGCTGCGAAACAAAAAAAACACACACACACATAAAAAAAAATACAACAGAGTCCAGTTCGGTAAAAGGATAAACCGAGGGACACGGGCGATTTAACCGGCTTCAGAGAGAGAGAGAGAGAGAGAGAGAGATTTAGGCGGAAGGAAACGCGGAGAGGAGTTACCGCAGCGCTTTCTGTATCAAAGGCGCCGTCTCTCCCGGTGTGTCGTGTGTGCCGCGGTGTGTGAGTTCGTGTGTGCCTGTGAGTGTGTGTTACGTGTTTGGACTCCTGCACGATAGGACGACAAAGGACCCCCGGGGTACTAGAGACTCGTGTGACGCTCGTACGCGCATCCACTTGGCCTCTTCTGCCCTCCCTCAGCCTCCTCCTGCCCTCCACCCCCCTCAGGGCGCGAGATAGGTAAAAGGATCACGATCGAACGGACGACTACGACGAGAGCAAACGGTGCACGCGCTCCACGGGCTATATAAAAGCATCGCCGAGTGAGAGGAGAGAGAGAGGAGAAAAGCACCGGCTAGGCGGGCCGCAACGGAAACGAGACGCGACTCCGTCGTGCACACCGGATTCGCCCCGTCCTCCCTTGTGTACTTGTTGAGCTCCACGGGCAAAGCATCGCCGCTCCCCATCGCTCGGGCCATTCTTCGACCCCCTCCGACCGCCCCCCCTCCGACAACCACTCTCGAGTCCTTCGACCGTCCTGAACTCACCGCTGAGCCAACCTCAATCGGAATTCACCGCCAGACTCTGCGGCAGATTCACATCTGTTTGTCTGTCCTGGGAGAAGAAGCAGAAAAAAAAAGGAAAATAATTTGGTGGAATCGTCGTTGAGGCGATAGGAAGACTTTTCGCTGTTGCGGAAGCATCGAGAGAGTCGGAAGCGAGACCACGTTGACCACCACGTGGTGAACGACGAACCGCTTTTCACCCGCGACGCGATCTCATTCACTTTCACCTTCGCCGCCTCCTCCTCCTCCTCGTTCTCTCCTCTTCAGCCTCCGGAGTTGATAACCGGTGTGGGAAGAGTTGATAACCGCTTGTCGTGTGTCCTCCACTCGCAACTTTCTCGAGAGTCGAAAAGGCGCCGTGCAACAGGATACCGCACAGGATACACTCGAGAGTCTCTCGCCGAGAGCCTTTCGCCGCGTTTCCACTCCCTCGACTCTCGTTGTGTGCATCGCTTCTCGCGTCGTTTGTGCGCTTGTTGGATACTTCCAGCAGTCTTCGCGTGGTTCGCTAATTCCACCGCGGTTTGAGGATCCGCAGTGCATCCCCCAGCCAAGTGTAAAAAAAACCCCAGCTGCGCGAAAATCACCAAAACGCACCGAGACTCCGTCGAAGCACCAAAAAATCGCGATCGAGTGAGTCGCGCGATCAGAAAAGTGTCCGTTTCGTATCGTCCGCATCGTCGCGTGCCGTCGGTGAAGCGCGAATCGAATCCGCGCGCGTGTTATTCACGGGGGTGAGAAAAAAATAAAAAAAGTAAAAATAAAAAAATAAGCTTCGTCAGCTCGGCCGCGAAAATAATTGCCGGGTGGTAAACGAGCAAGGAGGCAAAATCCCACCCGTAGGTAACAGTGCTTCAAGGAAGGAGGCCCAGAGGGTGATTGACCGAAGTGTCGATCGGCTCGGCCCGAGTGACGACTGCGTTTTACGAAGCCGCTCTTGCGTCTCCTACGATCATCAGCGTCATCAGCAGCAGCAGCAGCATCAGCAGCATCAGCAGCATCAGCAGCGGCATCAGGTAGCCGAGAGTGAGAATCGAGGGTGGACGGCGGAGTGGTGCGGAGGAGGCGGCTGCACGAGGAGCCAGGAGGTTGGGGTGGCCTCGTCGGCAGGCACCTTGGCTCGGAGCGCACAGGGCCCCGGGGCTGCGGTGGTGGGCTGCCTAGTTGGGGTGTACCCGTGCTCCTCCGCGGGGCCCAGGGGCCCCACTTCGCACCTGCTTCAGGCGCCGTTGCCGAGCGGCCATCAGCCGAGCCAGGGCTGTCGCGCCTGTTGCTGCGTGCATAGCAACCACCACCACCACCACCACCACCACCACCAGCCGGCAGCGGTCCAGCTCACGAGCCAGCGGGCCGGTCTATCGCTGAGGGTAGCGAGGGTGGCGTCCACCACCTCCGTCCGAGCCGCCCCCTACGCCCATCCCCAGCACCAGGGGCTGGGGCAGGAGTGCAGGTAACTAAATAATCCGGCCGAGTCCACGCGACGTTTCTTAAATATATCTCGGTCGATCGGTTTAATTGCTGACGTTACGATACGTTAAAGTCGCTATTGCCGGGCGTTAATTGTTGGCTGCGAGGGTAGAAGAGAGAGAGAGGGAGAAAAATAGGAGAGAGGGAAAAGTGAGGGAAAATACATTGTTTGCATTGTCGCGTCAAGAGGCTTGTCGAACGATAACGATACGAGAAACCGGGAGGAAGTTGATCGGAGATTCATATCACGTTATAATATAATTGACAGCCGGTTGCTTATAAGACACGTCAGAGTTTCGTACCCGTGAATCGTCGGCGCGATTGAGATACATTTAAATAATTGTTGAATTGGATAATATATATATATAAATAATAATAGAGAGAGAGGCGAAGCGCGAGAGTTTTCGTGAGGCGTTATAAAAGAATATAATAAAGGATAAAACAAAACGAAAAAATCCACGAAAGGTGTAGGGAGGAGACGGGCGCAGTGGGTGGAGGTGGTGCGCACATCCTCGGCAGCCCGATGCTGTTCGTCCCGTTCACGGTGCCCACCTTCCCCGCGACGCATCAGACATCCCACCCCGCTCACCAGACGCACCACCAGCAGCTGGGCTCGAGCGTCCAGAATCCGGCACAACAGCAGCCCCAGCTCAGCCAGCTGACTCAGATCAATCAGCTGAATCACCTGAATCACCAGGGCATCGTGTCCGCCACGACGAATCAGCCGCCGGTCCACAGTACCAGCTGCTCGCCACAGCAGCAACAGCAACAGCAACAGCAGCAACAGGCGACCACACCGAACAAGGTAGAACGACATCATTTTTTTCCTATTTCGAACGAACATGATTGCGGGGGGGATTCTTATTTTTTTTAACCAATTTTTTCATCTATTTCGACCGTTTTGTCGGTTCGATGAGTAAAATAATCAAGAACGATTGCGACGTTGATAGGAAAGAAAAAAAAATTCATCATGGAAATAACACAAACAACGTTAGAGCGAACGACGTGTTTTCTCTAATAAAAAAATGTCACAATTTGTCTGTTAGGGGTTGACATTTTTTTTAAATCCAGCGAAAATTATTGTTGGGGGTTGACATTTTTTTTATCAAATTTTTTAATCCACTTCGACTGTTTTGACGGTTTGACAAGCAACATTTTCGAGGACCATTCCGGCGTTGATAGGAAAGAAAAAAATGACATCATAGAAATAACACAAACACCGTTAGACCGAACGATGTGTTTTCTCCAATAACAAAACAAAAAAAATGCCACAATATGTCTGTTAGGGGTTGACATTTTTTTAATCCAATTTTCTCAATCTATTTCGACTGTTTCGTCGGTTCAACGTGCGATATGCATATGACTAGCGAAATTATCGGGTAACTTTTCGCGTTGATGGGAAAGAAAAATGAGGGCACCATAAAAATAACACAAACAACATTAGACCGAACGACGTGTTTTCTCTAATAACAAAAAAACGACAAAAAAATTCCACAATATGTCTATTAGAGGGTGACATTTTTTTAATCCAATTTTCTCAATCTATTTCGACTATTTCGTCGATTCAACCTTCGATATGCATATGACGAGCGAAATTACCTTGTAACTTTTCGCGTTGATGGGGAAAGAAAAATGAGGGCACCATAAAAATAACACAAACGACGAGCGACTCGACCATCGTGACGATGTTCTCGCCCCGGCTATTTTTCCGTGGCTTAGCCCCGGCGACATAACCAACCCCCACCCCTTCCCCCTCGTCCCTGGCGAACAGGATATACAGGGTACACCACACTTCGCCCTCGCGCGCACGGAATAACATTGCTCGTTGACGTTGCCCCCTCTGACCCCCCCCCCTTTCCACCCCGAGTTACTCTTTCCGGCCACCCCCGGCACATCCCTCCCGTTTCATTTTTCTCGCCCGCTGCTCTCTCGACCCGCGTTACGCTCGTCGTCGTCGTCGTCGTCGGCCACGGCGTGGCTTTTATTATCCTGGCGTGGATTCAAGTCAATTTTCTTCAGCGAGCCATAACCCACCGCGGCGAAGGCGGCGGGGCGAGAGCGCGGAGAGAAACCAAGTGTACATCGTGGGGTGGCTGTGCAGCGACCACGAGATTCTTCGTCCTGCTCTCGGACAGGCCGCGAGGATGTTGTGTGTGTGTGTGCGAGGCTGCGTCGTGGAGCGTCGTCGCCTCGGCCACGACGAGCCAGGGCGGCTGCCAGAAGCGAAGCCACGCACTCCTGTCTTAATTCCGGGATAGTCCGCTGCCAGACCGTGGAACGAGTCGAGGCCCTCTATACATCGTCTTCGTTGTCTGTATTTTCCTCCCCCGTGTCTATATGTGTTAGCGGCCGCTACTCACACACCGCGGGTGGTTTCTCCTTTCTCCCCTTAGCTTCTTCAGGTCCTGCGAATCTGGTATCTCGCTTTCTCTCTCTCTCGGCGTCCTCTCGGCCCGGCCGTCGGCGCCGACTTGTCCGAGCCAAAAACTTCTTCCCCAACATCGAGAGAAACATTGAAAGTCGTACACCGCGGCCGCCGCCGCCGCCGAGAGGCAAGAGAGACGCGCGTGGCGAACTAACTTGAGCACGAAAATGTATCAATCAGGTGTTGCGAAAGTTTCGCGATATACCGGAGCGCGCGAGCGGCGCGGTGGGTGTGCCAATTGGTCGGCTGGGTGGAGATTGAAAAATCGCACATAGAAGCAGAGACACCGATTTTTTTTTTCTTTTTTTGTACTTTACTCGTCGTCGATTTATCGGTCGCTCGTTTTGGGAGATTTCGAACAATTGATTCGTTTGGAAAATTATCGCCGGCACCAAAGAAATTCAAATTGTTTCGATTATTATTGGATCAAAGTGTGTAATAGTTTAAAAAAATGGCATACATATTTTTTTATCAGGAAATATATTTTTTTATCAGGAAAAAATCCGAATTCTTCTATTGCGGTCGACGTTTCCAGGCTTTTTTAATGTTAAAAAAAAAAAACGCCGGATAATCGAACGGGACAATATTTTCGAACCGCGCTCACCGCGCGGGACGTTCGTTCCGTCGTTATCGCCGCGTTACACGTCCCCTCGCGTTGAGTCTCTGTCCCGATAATTGGACGTTATAAAATCGCGCGATTATCCGTCGCGTATTATCAGCGAAATATTCGCTCGATACCCACTCGGCGTGCGCGATAATACCCAAAGGGTTCCAAAAATTGTTATCTCCGAAAATAAATAGCCGAATTCTCATCAGCAGAACGCAAAAAAAAATCTCTGTAACGAATGAAAAAAAAAAAAAAAAAAAAAAAAAATCACCCCCCCACATCCCTTTCGCGTCATCCCCACCGTCACCGGTTCTCCTCAGAGGCCGCGCGAGCTCGCGTAGGTATCTGTTATTTATGTGGCCGCCCAGAAGGACGGAAAGCGCCGAGCGCGAGCGAGCGTGAAAGATACGGGTGAGACGCACGTAACATCGCGTGTAAGCGCGGCCCAAGCCGCCGGCGGTTATGTGGCGCGCGGCTAATCGAAAATAGATTAACGACGTGACAGTGGAGAGAAGCGCCGCGCAACTTCGCCTCGGCTTGTTCTCCTCGCTCGGCCGACCTGAGGAAGAGGGGGGGGGGGGGAGGGGGTCCTTCGTCGTCGTCGTCGTCGTCGTCGTCGTCGTCGGCGAGGAGCACAGAAGACGAGAGAGGAAAAGCGCGTGCGAGCCTCACGTCTCAGCTGCTCATAATTCGGAAATTGCACCTCCGCCCTGCGAAGGCCACACAGATCCGGGTGGAAAGCGCAGAAGAGCAACGCGCGCCAATATAACACCAACAAAAGGGGGGAGAAGGGAAAGGGGAAGGGGGGAGTGGTTCTCGCGGTGCCTGTGAGCGTTTTACGTTACCGCTGCGTTCGGCTGCTCCACGTCGAGAGAGAGAGAAAGGGAGAGAGACCTGAGACGACGACGACGCGGTGAGCTCGGCAAAGAGTTCGCGGTGGTGACGCTGCGTTCGCGCGCTGAGAATGTGCGGCGCCGCGATAAAGGAGGTCCTGGTGAACAGGAGAGAGAGAGAGAGAGTGACAGAGAGGGTGTGTACTTGACGTGGAGGTGCGGGTAGGTGGTGGTGCGGTGGATGCTGGTTCCACGTTTTCGACGAAACTGGCGCGCAGTGTATGACGGGAATGCGCGTGGCGAAGGAGGGCCGCGAGGGTGAGGATAACGGGATGAGGAGCAGAACGAGAGAGAGCGAGAGAGAGAGAGAGAGGGAAAGGAGGGAGAAGAGTGGGGAAGATCAAAGCGCGAGAGATGATTTCATTACGACACGCCACTCGTCTGCTCCGTTGAAATATCAAAAGAGTGCAGGGACCCCATACAAGTATGGCAGTCGTCGTCGTCGTCGTCGTCGTCGTCGTCGTCGTCGACTCCGTCGTCTCCGTCGTCGGGGAACAGAGCGGCTGGTGTAGTGTATAGTACACCAGCCCGGCAGGCTGCCGGGTGGAGAAGCAGGCCATACAATGCTCTACACTCTCCCCCCCCCCTTCCCACCCCCTCCTCACTCCACCCTCCTCACCTACCCCCGCAAGCGACGCTCTTTTCCTAGTGTGGGATAGAAGGAGACGGGGAGATTGACGAGATGAGAGCAGAGGGAAAGATAGAGAGCGATGAAGGGGGTGGGGGAGGGGGGGGGGGAGAGAGAAGAGGGTGGCAAGAACTACCAGCGATTCTCCAACCTCCGGCGCGGAGATGCTTCTTATATCATTGTCTTTCTTTCTTTCTTTCTTTCTCGCGACTCTCTCGTCTCGCGGTTTCCCTCGATTTTCAAGGATCCCCCCTCGCCCCCCCCCCCCTCGCTCTTCCTCTTCATCCCTCTCTATCGCTCCGTCCCTCCCCGCCGCAACCGTCATTGTGTCTGTCTTGGCTTCGTCGCCCGGAGGAGAAAGAATATTATTAGCTCAAGCTGCCGCGTATTGTTGAAACAAGCTTGCGAACGAAATTCACCGTCCCGCGGTGTACGATACGCGTTGGGAGGGAGGGGGGTCGAAGGGGGGCAATGTGCTCAACGTGGGGAGGTTATATGAAGCTCGATAAAGATATTCTTTCGGGATTCGTGGGCGCACATTCGTGCGACTCCGCGAGCCCCGCATATTTTTTTCCTCCCTTCCCGTGAAGCACCCGGAGGGCAATCGTTGGTCGGCGACTCGATGCGCGACTCAACGGCCGCCGGGTACTTCATTTGCCCGAGCTGTGTTGCTGCCTGGTGCTGCTTATGCCAGATGCATAATGAGTGGCTCGGCATGCGAGATTTCTAATGCACGCGTGGACCATCCGCGCGACTCAGTCATTGTCGGTGTGAGGGTGCGCGCAGTCCTCGGCGTCTGTGTGTGTTGTGTGTGTGTGAGTCATGATTCTCGTCCGCATGGATCCGACGAGCTTTGCCAGTGTGTTGGACATTTTTGCTGTATGTTTATGTCATGATTCTCATCCGCATGGATCCGGCGAGCTTTGCGAATGTGTTGGACATTTGCACTGTGTGTGTGTGTGTGCCATGATTCTCGTCCGCATGGACCCGGCGAGCTTTGCAAATGTGTTGGACATTTTTGCAGCGTGTGTGAGTCATGATTTTCGTCCGCATGAAGCCGGCGAGCTTTGCGAATGTGTTGGACATTTTTCGTGTATTTTACACTTGTGTGTTGTACATTTTTAGTGTGTGTGTGTGTCATGATTCTCGTCCGTATGGACCCGGCGAGCTTTGCGATTCTGTTGGACATTTTTGCTGTATGTGTGTGTCATGATTCTCGTCCGCATGGACCCGGCGAGCTTTGCGAATGTGTTGGACATTTTTGGTTTGTGTGTGTGTGTCATGATTCTCGTCCACATGGACCCGGCGAGATTTGCAAACATAAACGCACCTGTGCGTTGTACATTTTTGCTACGTATGTGTGTGCTCGTTCCGTCCTAAGTTGATATGCACAGAGTGTGCGAGAGGCAACACACAACGGTGGAGTCAAATATGTGAGGGCGTGTGTGTGCCTCTATGTGTGTTCGTTGCATTCCTCATAACCCCAGTCGCCTCGAGGCTAACGGCCGACCTGGAAGAGACGGAGGGGCGGGAGGATAAGCGAGAAATAGCACGAGAGAGAGAAAGAGGGGGTTAGTGGCGAAGGAGGGGGAGAGAGCAGCGTGAGAGGCGAAGAGCCCGTAATTAAAATGAGATTCGTAAAAACAGTGACTGGGCGCGGCGTAATGGATAGAACGCGCACGCTCGCGGAGCCATCATAAAATTTTACAAATGAGTATTCCGGAACGTCGCTACGCCGCTGCTGCTGCTGCGCGCGGTTTTTTGCGTTCCCGGTTCCCGCGCGACGAGTGAAACACCGAATGTGAAAAAAAAAACGACAAACGGAATAACGAAAAAAAACAACAAAAAAAAGAATCTCGCGAGCGAGAGGAGAGCGAGGTACGCGAGACGGAAAAACGGGATGAACAATAAAAAAGAAAGGGGGGAATAGTGGCCCGAGGGTAGCGGAAGGTCGAGAGTCTCGTTTCACCCCGTCGCGCGTTCGCCTCGCTTCTCTCTCAGTTCTGGGAATATCTCTCACTGGCCGTGCAAATATACACAAACAAGGGGAGGAGGGGCGGCGGGTCATACACGTGAAGTAACAAATGTCGGACATTTACATTTAGCAGCGAGGGGGGGCGAGGGGGCTCGCGGGGGGCCACGTTGGCTGCGTTCGCTGCGTTGACCCTCCTCTCGCCCAGCTCTCTTCTTCGCCCTCCGGGCATCCGTTATCATATCATCCCTCCCTTTGCCTTCATCAACTGGCACTATTATTCCCCCCCGTGCTCCGCGGGTTGTCACGAATTTGTTTCTATACGTCAACCTCAAGGCACGTTCGCTCATCGATTGTGCCGCATGCACGCGATTATCGCGCGGCTCGCGTTTCTCTCGCGAGCGACACCGCTCGTTGTCATTCCGCCATGTTTGAATTACGGACTGGACCAACCGCCGCTCCGCCCTTTATTTTAATTCAATTACGATTAATTGTGTTACTTTTTGACTAAAGGAATTTACAATATCTTACATCACAATCGCGTTTCGATTACATTAATTCACGTGCTCGGTGAATATTCCCGTTTTCATTTCAGTGGATTTTATTGTTTCACTCGTCGATATTTTTATTCTAATTAGCTCATACGCGCGAATCGTCAAAATACAATAACATAATTTTCATTGCTCGTTGGTTGGCAATCCAACAGCCAATCAGAAAACGAACATCACGACAACAATACTTACATCGAAAATCCGAGATATTTTACCCACTGATTCTTTGAAGTGGGATATTATAAAGTAGTTACGTCCCCCACAGGTCAGACGTACAAATAAGCCACACAGACTCGAATCGTCGGCTCTATATCTCCTCGGCAATAGACGTGAAGTGGACATAGTCACGTATGATGCGCCTTATTGTTTAACCGTCAATATTTTAATTCCAGTATTATTAAGTAGTTACGTCCCCTACAGGTCAGACGTACAAATAAGCCACACAGACTCGAATCGTCGGCTGTATATTTCCTCGGCAATATACGTGAATTGAACTTATAGTCATGTATATGGGATGCGCCTTATTGTTTTACCGTCAATATTTTAATTCCAGTATTATTAAGTAGTTACATCCCCTACAGGTCAGACGTACAAATAAGACACACAGACTCGAATCGTCGGCTCTATATTGCCTCGGCAATAGACGTGAACTGAACTTATAGTCATGTATATGGGATGCGCCTTATTGTTTTACCGTCAATATTTTAATTCCAGTATTATTAAGTAGTTACATTCCCTACAAGTCAGACGTTCAAATAAGCCACACAGACTCGAATCGTCGGCTCTATATCGCCTCGGCAATAGACGTGAAGTGGACGTAGTCACGTGTATATGGGATGCGACAAACGGCGATCCACAGTGTCCGCAGCCGCTGTCGCTCAGTCGCCACTCACTCTCTGTGTGTGTTACAAGCTTGGCTTCTGCGACCAGAGAGCGAGAGCGCGAAAGGGGTGACGGGGGGGCAGGGGGGCCGGGGGGGGCTTACCCGAAAAGTTTCGTTAGCTCCGGTGGACTCGGGGGCCGTGCGAGCGAGGCAGAGAGGCGGCGCGCGGTCGTGGCCTGCTGGCGCTCTCGTGGCCGACCAGCCTCGACCGTCACTGCTGGCTCTCGGCCGACCGCGCCGAACCGTCACCACTGGTTCGCGGCCGACCACGCTCCGCCGTCACTCCTATGGCTTCGGTACGTCCGCTCGCTCGCTCGCTCGCTCCGCGTCACCGTAACCGGTGACGCGCACCCCGCAGCTTCACTTTTGACAAATTGTCCACTTAAAATTGGCTTCCCCCTCGCTCCCGTTCGCCCTCGCGTAGGTAACGCGCATTCGCTTTGCCGCGCCGCAACGGAGTCGGAAATTCGCTTCCTGAGTTACTCCCAATGTCGAGGCTTTTCGGGCCAGTATTATTATTATTATTATTGTTATTAATATTATTATTATTAGGCGGTGCAGCTCGGCTCGGGTTTTGCGAGGGGCAAATAAATAAAATAAAATTGCGCAGTGCCCGGAGTGAATATCCCACTGCATCCGCTCGGCTAAGAGACCTTCTTAAATATTGCCCCCCTTCCCCCGCCCCCCTCGTCGTCCCTCTGCGGGCCCACGTTGTGCCTTATTCTTATTCTCATCCGGTGCGGAATTTTTTGGCAAGATATCGCGAAAAATCCCCGCCGTCACAACTATTAACTTCCGGCTTGGCCCCGGGTCTTAGTTGCTTTTCGCAAAGATATCGGCGATATTTATATGCACGCCGCGTATTACAGAAAAACGAGCGCGACGGGGGAGGGAGAAAAAAATAAGGAATAAAATCGAATAAATAAAACGCGGGCGGTCGCAGAGCGAGCGCGGCCGGATTCCGGACGCGGGAGCTGGAGACAGAGCGGGAACGAGCGTCCTCCGGTCCGCCGGATGGTCGGGGTAATTTCGAAATTTCGTCGAGTCCTCGCGGACGAGGTGGTGGGGGAGGGGGGGGGGGGCGGTGGTTCAGCGATAAAAAATGAGGCGCAGCCGCTGGCCGGCAGAGGGAACGAGAAAGGAAAGAGGCGCCGAGAGAACGTTACGGAAAAAAGGGCCAACGTGCGGACCACCACCACCACCACCACCACCGGCGCCGTAGCCGCGGTACACGGGAGAAAGATATATAAAAAAAAGAGAGAAGGAAAGCACAAAAAAAAAGAGAAGAAAAAAAAATCCAAAAGAGAAAGAGTTAGGCGAGGAGAGAGCGGAGGAGGAAAAAGCGGCGAGAGGCCGCGAGTGCCCGAGCACCGGGTCAGAGGGGCCGGCGGAACCCCGCCGGCTCGTTATGCACGAAACGCATTACTTTTATCTCGCGGCCTGTACCCGCGCCGAGAGTGGTGCCGAATTGCAATCAATTTTTTGTCTCCCACACCATTGCTGGCTTTGCTGCCTGCCGGGCGTACACAGAGAGTGCGAAAAAAAGATGGACGAGCGAGGGTGAGGGTGAGGGTGAGAGAGAGAGAGAGAGAGAGAGAGAGAGAGAGAGAGAGAGAGAGAGAGAGAGAGAGAGAGAGAAAGGAGAACGAGAAAGGCAGAGCGGGTGACCGAGATAAAATATACTCGGCGCGTTGGATGCGGGTATGGAAAGAGGACGACTGTCTCTCTCTTTCTCTCTCTCTAGCTGGCGGTCCTTCTCGTATATCGCAAAACGCATAGCGCATCTCGATTCATCCATGCGCCCGCCCAATCCACTCTGGGGTTCCGCTCGGTTCCGTTCCTTTTCGGTTCCGTTCCATCCCGAAATGATCCGGGCGCTCTACGTAACCCACGTATATCTGCTGCTGCTGCTGCTGCTGTTGCTGTGTGTGTGTATATATATGTATATATAATATGTATATATAGCGAGTGGGCAACGGGGGGAAGGGCAAGGATAGCCAAGCCTCGTTCGCTCTGGTCACAGCAGCAGCAGCAGCAGCAGAACAGCAGCAGCCCACCAAGCCCTCTCTCGCCGCTCGTTCGTTCGGCCTGGCTGGCTGGCGTTACCCCGTGCAACGAGATTTGCATCCCGGATCCGCGATTTGCATTTCAATTCCGCGAGACTTCGCCACCGCGCCGCGCGCGTTCCCGCAACGCTGTGCTGCCGTTGCGCTCCCGGCTTCTCGGGCTCTCGCTCGCTCGCTGGTGGGCTTCGCGTTGCTTCTGCTCCGTCGACGGACGCCGCCGCAGCGACGTGAAAGTCGTCGCCGCTGCCAAACGGCGGATACAAACATAAATACGATTTCAAGGGTCCCGGGGACTCTCGGCGGCGCGCGGTGAACACGAGCCACGGTACGCGATCACCGTCGACACTAACCATCTACGCGACGATCGTAGTCAGCGTCGTTGCGGTGCTCCACTCGTCGACGACGACGACTACGACGACGACTGTTGCGACGAAACGACCGCGCGAGCGGACAAAAACCGAAACGAGGATACCGCGGGACTGTGAAACGTTCCCGAGACCTTTATTATGCCGGGGCCACTTCTCGACTCCCGGAGCGTCGCTCTCTCTACCTTCCGCGTTCAACCCCTTTTGCATTATCCACTCTACTTTACTTACATGCGCTGTGTGGGTACTTTTACTGCATAAGCTGCTGCGCGCGGGCTGCGCTTGCATGTGAACTGCACGTTGAGTGTACTGTGTACACGAGACAACGAGACGGTGACCGAGTGTCGGGCGCGTACTGGAAAATTGCCGGGTATTTTTAGTAGTCGACTCTGGTCGCGAACGAAAATGATTTTTTTTATTGCGAATTTTGGACGTAGTTGTAGAGTTTTTCGGTATTTCCTGTGTGGACTGATAAGCGCTGGACCTTCATAAAAAGCCTTTCTTCTTTTCAAATTTTCTTTGAATTAAATAAATTTTCTTTGAATTAAATAAATTTTATATGAATTAAATAAATTTTATTTGAATTAAATACAAATTTCTCTGAATTAAACACATTTTATTTGATCCAAATAAATCCTAGTAAGCCGGCCATTAAATAAATTATTTACTTAATCAATTTTAATTTAATTCAAATAAATTTTATTTACTTCGAATAAATCCCATCAGAACGAATTCTCTGGGTGCAAACAGGGCCCAGATCAGGGCCCAAGCATGACCTGATTAGCGGCGTATGTAACGCCAATAATTATCCACCGCAGGGCGGTTCATCCCTGATAGAAAATCTGTGGCGTTACATGCGGACCAATGGTCAGGTCCTGATCAAAGCCACATTGGCCCCGCTAGGGTCCTACCCGAGCCTGCCTTATACCGAATGTAACACGCTACAGCTTTTGTATACTTAGTGATCTATTCCCCGGAACAACAATGAATTTTTTTTTTCAACCAACCAGAGCGTATCAGCCGAACAGCCGCATGTAGAGCTCGCTCGCTCGCGCGCGGTCTTTACGTCTCCAGACGTGCGGGTGCCGGGGCACTTTGAAGCATAAAGGACGGAAGACGTAGGTATGACAACCCTTCGGAGGGGCTGCGCAGCCGGCCGCCTCAAAGCGATAGCGGGCGACGCCGCTGGCTGGCTGGCTGGCGGGCGCGCGCGAGCGACGTCAGCCACGTATATATACGTTGCGAAGTGGCTGCGAGCATCAACACACAGCGGGAGCAACTGCAGCAGCACTAACGTGCAGAGGCGATGCTCTCTTCGTAACATTGCCGATCGATAGGTGCGGGAGGCCCTCGGGGGGTGGGGGGAGGGGGTCGGAAGGGGCAAGGGGGTGAGGGGGGCGTCGGGTCGGCCGATCGTGATCGTCAAAGGGGCTCGTAATCGGTCCTGAGCTATGGCCTCACGCACGTAGCGTTAACTATATTCAGGGTCGTTAACCCAATCGCTATGCTTCTCTTCACACTATATACGGATCCATCGCGCGGAGGTTAACGTTGACTTTGGGCGGAGTGGGAATAACGGTCAAAAAGCCACCGATGTGACGCGGTGGGTGAAGCTGGGGTAACTCGATTTTCCTGCGATTACCTCAAACACAGTTTTTATTATTTTACTTTTTTTTATTTATCATTTACTCGCCACGAGCCGCGAGCCACGAGTCACGGACGGATTGCAAAATCTGCAGAGCAACTTCCAACCTGTTTAGCCCTTTTCGCACTTCCTCGCTCGCCGTATTTTCCGCAGCATCGCGCGCTTAGGCCCGACGACGACGACTTGCGCGACAGAATTTTCCACGACGAGAGATAGAAGAGGAAGAAAAAAAAGGGGCCAGCGACCGGGTGGGAAAAGGCGTCGTGGCCAACGAGAGAAATAATGAGAGATACGAGGAACAAAAAATACCCCCCCTACCCTCCGGAGTCGGGGAGACGGGGAGAAGAAAGCGAGGAGAGCGAGCGCGGCAAATGGAGAAGGGAGAAAGTGGCGGCGGCGCGGCACACGGGGACGACACGTAGCTCCCTATATATACGTGTACACGTATATAAAAAAAAAGGAAAAGAGGTGGTGGGGGCAGGGGGCAGGCAGAGCCCGGGTGGAGCGGGTAAGCTTGCAAATGAGAGCTTTCGCAGTGGCAGTATTTCTTGCCGAGGTTTTTAATCCCACGGGTAACGCGATACCGGCGAGCATCCCAGAGCTTTCGCCCTGCGCTTTCTCTATTTCCCCGTCTCTCTTTTTCTCTCCCTCTGTCTCTGTCTCGCGTTCACCCCTCGTACACGGGCTCGCGACCCCTCCACCTCACGCGCGATACATAGATACGGGAGACGCGACACAGAGAGAAACCCGCGCATCCCGGGGCTCACGCACACGGCACGCGGGGGCACCGAGGTGCGGCGCATGAACATGAACATGCGTGCGCTTAAGGTAGTACGAGCGGTACAGTCGCGTCGAATGTGAGTTTCGGGGAAAATTTCGAACACTTCTCGATGAGATAGGAATCTGGAAAAAATTAGACATGTAGAAGGTGCTGAGAAGATTGATTTTGCATCATAATAGTTCCAAAATGTTATTATCAAATTAATGAAAAAATGTAACGTTCAACAATTTATTCGGTTACCTAACTTTTTGTTGTCATGAAAATGATTCATTCATTTTTCTGAATACGTATGAATTTTTTTAGAATTTTGTATAATTTTTTTTAATTGCGGTTTTTGCCACTAATTTTGATTTACAGTCGCGTCAAATGTGAGATTCGGGGAAAATTTCGAACACTTCTCGATGAGATAGTAATCTGAAAAAAATCAGGCATGTAGAAGGTGCTGAGAAGATTGATTTTGCATCATAATAATTGCAAAACGTTATTAACAAATTAATGAAAAAATGTAATGTTCAACAATTTACCCGGCTACCCAACTTTGTTTTGTGATGAAAATTATTCATTCATTTTTCTGAATACGTATGATTTTTTTCAGAATTTTCTCTAATTTTTTTAAATTGCGGTTTTCACCACTAATTTTGATAAAAAAAATTATTCATTCATTTTTCTGACTACGTATGAATTTTTTCAGAATTTAGTCTAATTTTTTTAAATCGCAGTTTTCGCCACGAATTTTGATAAAAAAAAACGCAATTTAAAAAAATTATACAAAATTCTGAAAAAATTCGTACATATTCAGAAAAACAAATGAATAATTTTTATCACAAAAAAGTCGGGTTGCCGGGTAAACTGTCGAACATTTAATTTTTTCATTAATTCGTTATTAACATTTTAGAATTGTTATAATGCAAAATCAATCTTCTCAGCACCTTCTACCCGCTTAATTTTTTTCAGATTATCATCTCATCGAGAAGTGTTCAAAATGTTCCCCGAAACTCACATTTGCCGGGACTGTACCGGGAGAACTACCTTAATACTCGCACTCTTCGGCTCGAAAATTCTCCCTCGTGACCACGAGCAAAATGTGTGCGCCGTTTTATTTTATTTTTTTCCATTTTTTTTCTATTTTATATTTCGCAAGCCTGCACGCTGCAACGCATTGTTGCTTAAAGCTGAGGGTAGCACCCGCGGACAAGGGCAGACGGGGCGCGATATACGCGGCGGCGGCACGCACCCCCCGCGCCAGATAGCATCGGGGCATCGAACGGCAGAACGCAAATTTCGAGCGTCGATTTCATCATGTTTCCCTTTGACCCTCGCCGCCTGTATACCGAACGACAGAGGGAGGCGGGTGGGATCTCATCGATAGGCGAAATTTGGCGGATCCTCGGTTGCACTGTGGATCGGTATATCCAGTGGATATATGCGTGGGCGGTACGTGCGCGTTATCTCTCGTTCGATGGGCCGCTCTCTCTGTCTCTCCCTCGCAATTCGTGACTCCCCGGCCTCTCTCGAATTACGTTTCGCGTTACTAACGAACGTAATCGAGCGGCTCGACGTGGAGCCGGCTCGCGAGCCCGTCCGGGGGGGCGGCTTCGTTCGTAGGACATATTCGCGAGCACTTGTGATAATTGTAAGCACTTTCGCGTCGCTGCCGCCGCCGCGATGCAGGCTGATTTCCAATAATCCTCGGGATCGTCGATGTTACCCGAATTACATTCCCCGTCGTGCTGGCGCTTGCGGGTTGTTTATGTGGAAGGCGGGCGTTAAAAATGAACCCGGGGAAATGCGAACGGATGACACATACGTAAGACGCGAAATTCGATATCGATTGCCCGATATCGGTCCCGAGCATTATAACGCAATTAAGGACACTCAATTGCCGCGCATTATTGTCGCGCGGGGCGATGCAGATATATCGGGGGATGCGGATATTTAATTGCCCGGAAAGCCCCGCGAGAGCCAATTGCCGGGCCTGCGAGTATATCGCGCGACGAGAGCCTTTTAGCGTTTGCCGAAAATTATTCAGTCCGCGGTTATTGGCGCTCGCGAACCCTCGGGGATTTATTATTCTCGTAGTGGCGGCGATGTGGTGTCATCGATATTCGTCTTTATCGGCAAAGTGTGTGTTCAATTATTCAGGCGCTCGGAGATGTCGGAATTAGGTAAACGCGAGGTGTCACAATCATCAATTATTATTCATTATTATTTAGCCTCAGATGCGCAGGGGGCGAAAAATATAATCGGGAAAAATATAAATATATACCTTTAGGATCGTGAAAAATAGGCATTTTTAGGGATTTTTTTTAGAGGGCATAAAATAATCGGATCATTGTGAAATTTGGATATGAGTTTATTATAAGTTTGAACTTAACAAATAATTCGATTTTTTTATTTCTAAATATATTTCTACCCTTAAGGAGTTATCTGTGGGAAAAGGTAATAAAAAGGGCCGTAGGATAGGAATTTGGGTAAATAGTCACGTAGGTGACGCAAGTCACCGGATGGAATGCAACTGTTGATACCTGCGTTTTGGGAAACGACGGTGATTAGATATGCGCGACGGTCTGAACCTCGAGCTAGAGACCATTGAACTCTGGTGTGCGGTGGTACGGAGATTCAGTGGGAAAGGAAAAATACGGAGAGAACAGAGACTCGTTACAACAATTTTCCCCTTGTACAGAAGTATTTTTATTTTATTAATTTTTATTCTCTCAAGCGCCAAATACTTCATACCGATTTTGCGTACATCGTCGAAACACGCTGGAAGACGCGTTTTGTACTCTCAATTGGCAGTGTACATAGTCACTGTTACGTGTGATACGAGCCCGAAGAACCCGATTCTCCGGGCTCTCCCGCGGGATCGTCGCGACTGTTTGCCAGGTATAAATAATCCAAGTGTAGCGAGCCGTGGATGGTGGAGGTTGTGCGAGAGGCGGTGGGGCAGGGGGGTCGGAGGGGAGGAGGTTCAGGGGGGTTGCACGCGGTGTCGTAACGTCAAGGGACCTCGTGTGGAATCGATCAGGCTTTGGAGACCGAGGTAGGCGGGTCGTATCTCGGGTGTTGTTACTTCGTCCTTTCTCAGAGTCCTCATTCCCCGTCGTCGTCGTCGTCGTCGTCGTCGGCTCCTCGACGGCCTCGAGTCCGACTTGGAAGTCGGGCTCGAACTCGTCGCGAAGGACTCGCAATTCCAGGCCGAAATACCGCGGGAATTTCCCAAAGCTCGCGAGATCTGATTAGTCACTGAGAGCGCGATGGTCGATCGATCGATCGGTAATGACGTCCACGGTGCCCACCAAGTACAGCCCGGGTGGATGTGGATTAGAAGCCGTCGTCGCGCGGCTCGAAGTGGATGCGAGGGGGCGAAGGGCGGTTGGGCGGTTTGAGCAGCGCCGCAAGGGTTAAGGCTTCACCCCCGGGGGGTCCGGCCCACGCAACAGACGCGGCTCGAGGTTAGGAAGGGTTCAGGGCGAAGTTCGCCGGGAGGGAGCGAGAGTTCCAGGAAGTGTGAGCTTTCGACTAGCCAGGATAAATATGTAAATCTTGTTGTTGCACCTTGGATCCCGGCTCGGGTGGGGCGCGCACGTTGGATCGGGGAAAGGGCGGAGCGGCGGAGGGTGAAATCCCTTCGTGTTTGTCCATCCACACCGCCGACACTCGAGCTCTTCTCTCGACTCTCCTTCGGCGCTGGTGCGCGACACCTTTTTCTTGCGAAGGTAAACACCATGCGGCTTGGATGTTACGAGAAGCAGCCAATGGGAATGGAACGCAGGAACAACAATATGATGTTCCTTTGACCGGTTGGTTAATAATTAGAATCTTTTGCCGGTGGTTGATAATTAGAAACTTGTGCGTATTTTTCCTTGGGGGCAAACTGGTTGTTAATTATTGTGCTACTTTGCATTATGGTTGATTCATATATTCCAAATTTTATTTTACCCATGACGACTTTTCTATCGATAGTATTTTTTATATGGAAAATATGTACAAATTTCAAAGATTAGATAAAAATCTGAAAAAATTGATACGTATACAGAAAAATAAAGGAATCATTTTCAAGCAAAAAAAAACTTGGATCATCGAAATATTTGTTAAACATTTTTTTTTATCAATTTGTTAATAACTTTTTGGAATTATTATTATGCAAAATTAATCTTTTCAGTACCTTTAGCGTGCATGCATTTCTCCAGATTTTCAGACCATCGAGAAGTTTTTGCACTTTTCTCAAATTTATGCGAATTGAACACTTCCGCGCTCCTACATCCTTAATTTATCGAACCAACAAGAAACAGTGTCGCACCGCTTCGAAATATATCTCAGCCCTTTTCTTCCGTCGAATCCGCGACGCACCAGTCGCGTCGCGCCGGTCTGTCAAGCTCCGCGCGTCGCTGCTGCTTCTCCGTCTCGTTATCTTTTTATCTGGTGCTTCTGGTCCTCCCTTCTTCTCGCACTCGTCGACGCAGTCTCCTTCCATCCCTCGTCGCTTTTGCAAAAATGAGGGACAGAGCGAAACTGCTTCAGAGAGGAAAGAAAAAGAGATGAAGGACGCGCTCTGCTGTTGGCCGAGTACGCACACGTGACACCCACATTAATTATTTTTTCTTCGCCCTTTTGTTTCCACCGTCCTCGGTCCCGGCGTCGTTTTCCACCGTGCCGCGCCAACCTCTGTCCCTCTGTTCGTCCGTCGGGCTACGCGCGCCGAGCTGCGTTTACTCGTTTTCCCCTCGGCGTACACACGGACCATACAGAGCGCGTCTGGGCTTCGCTGCCGTTTCCACTGCGGCCGCCGCCGCGCCGGACAGCGCGGCCCGGTGGCTTCGTGCGAAGCCGGTTGGGTTTTACTCCGGGTTCGCCCGGTGCTTCTGGACTACTCCACTGTGACAACGGCACTCGCGGGGCTCGTTTCTGCCGAGAGCGAGAAACAACACCGCGCCAGCCCAACACGAGAAACGAGACACACAGCGAGAGAGGGACGGAGTTATACGACAGCAAAACGACGGGAGGAGAGAACGAAAAAAAAAAAAGATATCGCGTTTTTAATCCAAGCATGTTGGCGATTCATGAATTATTTATCGCGCCCGCCGTCGACGTGAGACTTTGATTGCGACGCTCGCGCAGCAGTGCTCGGCGCGCTCCTTGATCGTTGCTGCGCACTTGACGAGCTACTGATGTAAATAAAATTAAACATTTTTATTTACATCGCGAGAAAAATTACGCTGTGTAACGAAAAAAAGGCGCTTCGTTTGTTCTAATTGGATGCAGAGCTTGCGTCTCGTTGTACTTGACGAGTTACTAAATGCAAATGAAATTAATTTTTATTCACATCACGAGAAAGATGTAACGTAATCTGAAAAAAAAGTTTCATTTACTCCAATTGGAATGGAGAGTTCTCACCTTGCCGTAAATAATTTGTTAGAGCCATTGAAACGAAGGCAACAAAATCCACTTCCACTTACATCGTTTTAATCATGACTGCGTCAGCTCGACCGAGTCAAGTACCTCGCTTAATGTGCCAACGACTCCTCCGCGTTCGTCTTATTATTATTCCTTGCAGTTTGTGTAAATAAAATTAAACATTTTTATCGATATCACAACAAAAAAACATTTTTATTCACTCACGAAAAAAAATGTAACATAATCTAAAACAAAAATGTTAATTTATCCCAATTGGGTTTATTTACACCTCGCTGTAAATAATTCGTCAGAGCGCGTCGAATCAAAGGCAACAAAATCCACTTCCGCTTACGTCGTTTCCTCGTAATTTCGAGCTCGACTGAGTCAAGTAGGTCGCTCAACGTGCCAACGACTCCTCCTCGTTCGTCTTATTATTATTCCTCGGAACCCGTGTAAATAAAATTAAACATTTTTATTCAGATCACGAAAAAACAACATTTTTAGTCACATCACGAAAAAACAACATTTTTAGTCACACGACGAAAAAAATGTAACATAATCTAAAAAAAAAAACGTGAATTTATCCAATCGGCTTTATTCACACCTTGCTGTAAATAATTCGTCACAGCTCGTCGAATCAAAGGCAACAAAATCCACTTCCGCTTACGTCGTTTACTCCTGATTTCGAGCTCCACTGAATCAAGTACCTCGCTCAACGTGCCAACGACTCCGTGTACAACGTATTATTATTATCATTATTATTAATCCTCTCAGCCTACAACTGCGAAATCTCGAGCTCGGCGCGACTGATCCTTCGTTCCCACGTCGCGCGGTCGCCGCGAAAGCGTCGGAAACAGCGTGTCGGGGTTGGTGGCGGTGGTCGGGTTCTTCAATTTTATCTAATAAAATGGGCGAAGCCCGGCTAGCGCCTTGTTAAGCCACCCTTTGACGCTTTCTAGTAAATTAATGAGCTCATCGGCAACACTACACCCTCGTTCCGGTCGCCCCATCCGTGGCGCGGCATACCTACCCTTCCGTCGCCACCCCCACCGCGTCCTTCTTCTTCGCAACCACCCCCTCCGGTTGCTCGCTCGATGGCTCGCTGGCGGCTGGTTCTGCCACCGCTGCCGCCGTCGCTGTCTACTTGTCTCCGCGCTCTTGAAACCAACATTAAATCATACATCAGCGTGCACGGTCGAGGGCTGCGGGAGCGAGCGAGGCCGTCGAAGGCGGCCGCAGCGAGTGGGACGAGATCGAACGGCCGACACGCCAGACTTAAGGGGGTAGTAGATGCGAGTGTTTGTGTCTGTGTGTGTGGGGGTTTCGGTGGTGGCGCTGGGGCGTCGCGTATCCTAGTAACCGCCAGTCGAAGGAACTGCACGGCGGGAGCCGCCTCGCTGTACCCGAGGTGTGCGCGAGGTGTATCGTGTCTAATTATGTATCGCAACCACCCCCTCGGCATCCACCCCTAACGCCGCCGTTCCCGACGTTCGAAATGAGACAAATTTGTCTTGATTAGATTGACGGGAGACCGGGGGAGTCAATCAATTCGTCGATACTGTACGTTCGAGTTACCGTACGCGTCGGGGGAGTCGTTGGGAAACAATTAATTTAGGGACGGATTGGAATACTAAGTAAGATTGTGAGGAGGTTTCTTCGCTTTTCTTTGCGAATTATTTTAGGGAACTCGTAGATTTTTTGTACAGAATTCGTAAAATCGTGCGGTGTCGAAAAATGCGAAATTTGATGCCTTGAATGTTTTTTTTTTTTCATAAAATTGACTTTTGGACCTAAACCATCGTTCTTAAATCGCAAATTCTACCCTCCAACACACTGGTTTTAATCCCTTTTTATTTGACTTCAGAGAGAATTTTATTTTTTTATGGGGATGAAACATAGAATTTTAGGGCACTCTTAGATTTTTCCTGATGAATTCGTAAAATCGTCCCATGTTGAAACATGCAAAATTCAATGTCTCGAATATATATATTTTTCTTCATAATATCGATTTTTGACCTACGCTACCATTTTTAAGTCGCAAATTCCACCCTCAAACACACTAGTTTCAACCCCTTTCTTCTTAACTTCAGAGAGAATTTTATTTTCTGATGAGGACGAAGCGTAGAAAAGGATTTTCCTTATTTCCATCAATTTTTTACCCCACGAAACGTGGAACGCGCACGACGGTAGATTTTTGTAAATTGACGAATACCGTGACTCCCCCGAAGGTTATAAAAGTTAGTGCATTAAGTTTTCATCCCCCGCGTTTTCCCTCGCGAAATTCCGGAAGCTGTAGCCGAGTTTCGCCCGAGCGTTATTATAGAGGACGAGCTGACCGCACGACCTTTCTTGAGAGGGGTCGAAGTGGTCGAGAGCCGCGAGCGGGGCAGGAGGGGAGGAGGGTTGTAAAGAGGGATGAGAGAGAGTGAGAGGGAGATGGAGAGAGATTTTGCGCGAGAAACTCGGCCGAGGCAAGGAAGAGAATAGAGCAGCAGCAGCGGCGGCGGCCAACCCTCGCTGGAAACACTAGAAGAACGACGTACTGGGGTGAGTTAGCCGAGGAAAGGGACCAAGCGTAATCCCGGGCCAAAACGGGAATTAACTTTGGCAAGTCGCAAATTCGCACCACATTTCGCGGCTCTTATGAATTTAAGCGGGACGCCGGCCGAGCGTGGAGCCTGCTGGTGGCGTCGTCGGCCACGCTGGGTTGAATCGTTGCTGCTGCTGTAAAGCGCGAGAGGCTGAGGGGTTAGGTGAAGATAGGTGGAAAAGGGCTTAGTACGTGGACCGCAGTTACTACGCCGGTACAGCTGGGAAATAAAGACCGGGGGCGAAATGAGTACTCGAAAATTCAGGAGTGAGCGAAACCAGACGAAAATCTTCGAAAATTGGATGAAATTTGAAGACCTTTAACTTTGAAGACTGTTTCGGAAGATTTTGCGCTTCTTGGGCATGAAGACGTCGACTGGCGGCGAAATGAATACTTGAAAATTCCCGAGTGAGCGAAGCCAAACGAAGATCTTGGAAAATAAGATGAAATTCGAAGATCTTTAACTTTGAAGACTGTTTAGAAGGTTTGATGTTTCTTGGGGAAAGAGGTCGTAAAAAAATTCTAGGGTGCAAACATCTGGGTGAATAGAGACGACAAAATATTAATTCCATAAAAATAAAAATAATTCACCCCTATTAGGGGGCGAAATAGTTTTTTTTGTCGTGCTCTTAGTCGTTATAACAACTTAATATATAATCATTTCGGTTCATTAATGTTTAGTCGCTTTTAATTTCGTTGCATTGCAACGATGCAAATTTCAACGTCATGGAAAATTAGATGAAATTGGAAGATCTTTAACTTCGATGACTGTTTAGAAGGTTCGACGTTTCTTGGGGAAAAAGGTCACAAAAAAATTCTAGAGTGCAAACATCTGGATGAATAGAGACGATGAGATATGTCGATGTCTCCCGGGTGCGAAGAATAAAAACGAAGATCTTGGAAAATTACGATATTGAATTTTGCATCGTTGCAATGCAACGAAATTCAACGACAAAATATTAATTCCATAAAAATAAAAATAATTCACCCCCATTAGGGGGTGAAATAGTATTTTTTGTCGTGCTCTTAGTCGTTATAAGAACTTTGTATAGCCGGTATAATCATTTCGGTTCATTAATGTTTTGTCGCTTTTAATTTCGTTGCATTGCAACGATGCAAACTTCAACGTCATCGAAAATTAGATGAAATTCGAAGATCTTTAACTTCGATGTCTGTTTAGATCGACGTTTCTTGGGGAAAAAGGTCGTAAAAAAATTCTAGAGTGCAAACATCTGGATGAATAGAGACGATGAGATATGTCGATGTAACCCGGGTGCCCACGCGAATCGCCGGGGGTTCTGGCAAGCTTCCCGAGTTTCCGAAGTCTGCAGACGCGAACGGGGCCGACTTCGCGGGGGCCAATGAAGTTGTAACACGTTTCCGCGCCGCGCTCGACTCGCTCCTTATGCCGCCTGCCCGTGCCATCGCTATTACAATCGCTCATTCTCTCGAGTACACAACGACGAGTTTTCTCTTTCCCCCGATAAATAATATCCCGAGATGTGCGGACGTATTTTCCAAGTCCGCGCTGGCTTTTCAGTTTAATTCGCACACAAATTCCGGATAATTCCTCGCAAATTCGACATCCGTATCCGATTTTTTTTTTCTTAAAAAACAACTTCGACCGAAAAATGCCGAACTCGACTCCACGAACATTCTTTTTTTTTTTTTTAATAAAGACACGAATTTTCTTTTGCCTCACTAAATAACATCCCGAGTTACACGAACGCATTTCCAGGGCCACACAGGATTTTCAATGAAACTCAGCCACGAATTCCAGATAATCTCACATAAATTGAACATCCAGCGAGCAGATGAGACCTTAAAAAAAACCATTTTTATTCCCCTCCACTTTGATTCCGTATCATCCAGACGCAAAATAATACGGCGATCGAATCACCGGCAAAACGCACGATTACACAGTTAACATGGCTCGTGCGCCCCAATCAAATTTACGTCCCCAGGGAAAAAACCCTCACCCGCTCATAATAAATATAACTCAGTCCCTCCACTTGGCTTCTAAAACGGAATATTTTCGCGTACGAATCGCAACATATAGACACAAAACCCGTAGTCCGGACACACCGATACACAAGTCAATTACGTCGTTGCGCCGACGTCCAATCGCGTCGACATCGCAGTCGCTGAGCGAGAGGGAGGGAGGAAATGAAGCGAGAGGTCGAGCAGCTCGCGTACAGTCGAGAGCGTTTACATAGAATTTAATTAATCCGTAGATGATTACAGTGGGCGAGCGAGAGTGATTCCCGTGCGTTCGGTCTCCGGCTCTGTCGTTCTATATCGAAACCGAGTTCTCCGCGCTCGCGCCCTACACGCCCAACATATATACGGGGCATTCCATACCGAGTTCGTCCTGAGTCGGACCCTCGACCTCTCGGATTTGGTCGAACATTTTTTATATGATTGGACTAACTCCAAAAAGCACGGGACATTTTTTTCAGATTTTTTTCATTTATTTATGTATTTTTACGATTTTTTAAAAGTAACAAATTAGGCCAAATTAAAAAATCGGAACAAATTCTCAAAAATTCTGCATGAAATAACAACTTTTTTGAGCCTAAAGCCAAAGTGGGCCGGATTTTGCTTCTATTTTTATTCTATAAAAAACTATTAAAAATTTAGAAACGAAATAGGAAAAGACATCAAATTTTTCTAAAATATTGCTTTCTCCTGCAAGTCCTTTTTTGGCGATTCATACAAAAATGTACAAGGAGAGAAATGTCTGTGTTGTGACAGCAAAAAAAAAGCGACAACAAAAATTGTTTTATTAGGCTGACCAATCATTTCTTCGGCTGTCAAATCAGTTTTCCTGAGCTGACAAATCTTTTGTTCGGCTCAAAATTCTTTTTGCTGGGCTAATCAATATTTTCGTTAGCCTAACAAAATTATTATTTTTTTGTTTCTTTTCTTTGCTATCACAACACAGAAATTTCTCTCCGTGTATATTCAAAATGTATATTTTCTATGAATCGCAGTTTTTTTTTTTAACGAAAAGAATCGGTATGGAATGCCCCATATATACCCACGCCAACCACCCTATATAGCAAGCACGTTGCACACGCATCGCCGGTCCCGGTTCCTCGTCGAGCAGATCGCCGCGACACCGTCGCACGAATTCCCCGCGCGCGCGTCCAGCGTGCGCTCGCGACAACGCCGAATGCGGTTGTACCTGCCTATCTCGGTGGACAATCTATCAATTAATTAACGAAAATTACGCCGTTGCTAAATTAATACGGGCGTTTCGGAGGGCGCGACGAGCGTACGACCAACGGCAGCGGCAGCCACGGGTGTTGCGAGCCGCATCGCCAACCCCGGACAGAGCAGCGGGTCAGATTTGCCTCACTCCGAACGTGGTTCGCCGACGCCGCCGCCGCGCGCGTTCGCCTGCCACGAATTACCGGATATCTTAATGAGTACCGTAATTAATACGGACGCAGATTGCAGGGACGTTCGAGTGCGGAGATAGCGCGAGCGGGCGAGCCCGAGAGCGAACCGGCGCTTAACCGGGACGAACGGGCTTTGTCAGGTAACCCGGTGTACACACCGCTGTGTGCGCACACCGGGCCGCCGCGGTGGCACCGTCATTGCCGCGCCTCTATCTCATCCCCGTCGAGAGGCCGAAAAGCGAGAGCTGGCCCGCCGCTCTCCACCAAGATAACTGCTATAACGCGTCCACCTCCGCTCCGGGATTATGTTTACTGGGGATGAAGAATACACACGCGTGTTGTACGTCGCGTTACGCGCGTGTATGTTGGACACGGTGCGATATTGTCCGCCTGCAGTTTGACGGGAATATTTGCGAACCGCGCGGCCGTTTCGTGTTCCTGGTATTCATGGAGAACAAAATTTACCGTGTATAACAAATTCGTGCCTTTTGGCTTAACAAATTCGTGGCTTGAGGCGAAAATGTACGTTTCAACTTTTTGTGTACCGACGGACGTGAATTTTAAAATTGCGAACAGGCGGCGGGTAACAAGTTGATTAAATTCAGAATTAAAACGCAGCGATGAAAACGTGGGATACGAAAAAAAAAAAAAAAAAAAATTCCTAACTTTCTTTAAATTTTAACCATCTACGAGTGTATCTTTCATATCGTTATATACAGGGTGTCTCAAAAGTTATGCAGTTCCGGAGGCAGGAAGGTAGCTGGTGCCCACCGGAGTGCACCTGCGAAGTTTGAGCGCCCAATTCGCAAAATTGTGGAAGTTCTATTGGATTGAAATTTGCCTATCGGTGAGGGGTGCGTCGGACTCACACAGATGCAGAGGCGTCGTATGTCTCGCTGAGTGCAAGTGGCGTCAGTCTTTTCTTTCGCGGTCTCAGTTCGACGCGAAGTTGCCGCGCGGTGTCGCACGGCTGTGACAGCTGTGTGCGTCCGTGAGCGTGATCATCAACTGTTCGCTCGGAGATCGGGCTTTCGGTCCTGATTAATGACCGGCCTGGTGAATGACCGGTTGGACATTACAAGATAAGAAATAAGTACACAAATTCCCGTATTTGTTTTGCCGTTCATTTACCGGTTCAGGGTAAGGGCTGCCACTGCAGCCGTTGTCTTATCTTATGTCGCGTACTGTCCAATCTGAATGATCGAGCTGCGTCTGCCTCTCAAGTCCGACAGATACGGCGAAGCGAAAAATGCCTTAGAGATATTCAATGAGAGGAATGCGACTTATTTGAATTTGCGGAATGACACAAGAGAACTGAAGCGGCTTTGATCGGATCGGGTGGCTGGTCTGATTGGTCGCAAAGGTCAAATATTTGAGCTTGACAATATTTTTATTCGGGTTATGAAAATGTTTTGCTAGATAGAGTGAAATAAAAAAAATCATTTCGTTTAAACATTTTACTATTCACCGCGCTCTCCCCCTGTTCTCACATCGTTCCCACCGTACAATCAACTTGCTCTCACCCTGCTCTCACTCTGTTCTGATCTTCCTCTCATCGTGCTATTTATTACCTTGTCATAAAAAAAAATGATTTTCGTAAGACTCGACACCGTCTTTAGGGGTGTACATTTTTTTTCTTTTTCATCCCTTTTATCATTATAATAACTTTTTATACGCAGTTCGACTTTTTGGGCTCATTACAATATTCTTATTTTTATTTTCGTTGCATTCCAACGATGCAAACTTCAACATCATGATTCGGATCCGAAGCTGACAATTAATTTTTCCATACTTGGATCGCCGTGCTTGTCTTCATGCTCTCTCCTTGCTCTCACCATACTCTCACCTTGTTCTCACTTTGTTCAGGCCTTATTCTCACCTCGTTCTCACTTTGTTCACACCTTATTCTCACCTTGTTCTCACCTTGTTCTCACCTTGTTCTCACCTTGTTCTCACCTTGTTCTCACCTTCTTCTCACGATACTCACACCACATTCTTGCGAACGGATGAACATGTGGAGGCACCTCGGGGCACTGATTTGTCTCGAGATTTCTCCGTCAATCGCACTACATTCGGTGATGGAATATACAATTTTTTAAAAATACAGCTCTTTTCACCAGAGTTAAAATTTATAACGCGAGAATAATCAAGTTTTTCGTATTATAAATTTTAACCCTGGTGGAAGGAGCTATATTTTATATTTTTTTATATTGCATCATCGAACTTATATGCGATATCGGTATTCTTTAAGACCCGCAGGTCTGTAAATACCGATGATAAATTGCAACAGAGATTCTATGATGCTGATGAAAACAAAATAATAAAGTTCTTGTTTTGCTTCAACAGCGCATCATAGAATCTCCGTCAAAATTGAACGAAGGTATTTGCAGACCTGCGTGTCTTAAAGAAAACCGACATCGCTCGTAAGTTCGGTGAAGATGTATTTTTAAATAAAAAATACAGCTCACAACAACAATGGAAGGAGCCGCTTACACCGTTTGCGATATTGAATAAAGCTTCGCAGAAAAATCAGTCCCACGAAAATGGGACATTGCGGCGATACACGGACGGAATTTTCTGGCAACAATTACCATACCTAGTGCAGAAAACTTCTGCGGTGAACTTCTGGTTTCTTCTACTATTCTATCGATTTTTGCATCTCACATCTCTGTCATTATTCGCCACTCGGTCGAAATTTTCTAAAAGTATTGGAAAATCGCTAGACAGGCAGAATGAACCCAGTTTAACACAACGAATATCGTCATTATTGCCACGAAATCTTTTCCGTGTATGGCTTATTCGAGCAAACTGCTCAGGAAGCTTCTTTTTATCGAGTCACTGTAAAATCTACAGTCCTATTTAATGCGTTTTATATTAATATTAGGAATTTTCTAATACTTCAAGGTATTTCCTCAAGAGCATCATAGAATCTCTGTCAAAATTGGACGGAGGTATATGCAGACCTGCGGGTCTTGAAGAACACCGATATCGCGCGTAGATTCGATGATGCAGTATAAACTTTTGTCTAAATACAGCTCTTTCCACCAGAATTAAAATTTATAACGTAAGAATAATCAAGTTTTTCGCATTATAAATTGTAACACTGGTGGAAGGCGTTGAATTTTTTTTTATATCCCATTTTTTTTTATCACCGAACCTACGTTCGATTAACAGAGAAATCTCGGGGCAATAAGAGCCCCGAGTTGCCTCCACATAATTATTCGTTCGCAGGAGTATAGTGTGAGTATGGTGAAAACAAAGTGAGAATAACATGAGAGCAAGGTAAGAGCATGAACACAAGCAGGGCGATCCAAGTATGGCAACAATCATTATCTGATTCGGCTCCGAATCATAATGTTGAAGTTTGCATCGTTGGAATGCAACGAAAATACAAAATATGTATATTGTAAGGAGCCCGAAAGGTCGTACTGGGTGTACAAATTTATTATAACGATAAAAGGGAATAATACAAATTCTACGAAAATCATTTTCTTTTATGAGAAGGTAATAGCAGGATGAGAGGAAGGACAGAACAGAGTGAGAATAAGGTGAGAACAGGGTGAGAGGAAGATGAGAATAGGGTGAGAGCAGGGTGAGAGGAAGGTGAGAACATGGTGAGAGCAGGGTGAGAGGAAGGTGAGAACATGGTGAGAGCAGGGTGAGAGAAAGGTGAGAACAGGGTGAGAGGAAGGTGAGAACATGGTGAGAGCAGGGTGAGAGGAAGGTGAGAACAGGGTGAGAACATGGTGAGAGCAGGGTGAGAGGAAGGTAAGAACATGGTGAGAGTAGGGTGAGAGAAAGGTGAAAAACTCATCGAGAATGATGGAGGGGACTACCACTGCCTCTTCGAATCTCTTTTAAAATTGAGCGGTGGTATATGCCGTCCTGCGGGTCTTAAGGCGATGTGAAACATCCACGTCGAGCCCAGCCGGTCTCAAAAACTGTAATGAACGTTTTTGACGGATATTTGCGTTTACAGCTACAAGAAGAAATTAATTCCCTGCGGATTTCACCAGTGCAAGGAATTAATTTCTTTTAGGTGTAAATGGAAATATGCGTAAAAAAACGTTCATTACAGTTTTTATTACCGCAGTCGGTATTTCACATGCCCTTAAAGAATACCGATATCGCATATAAGTTCGATGATGGAACATAAAAAATAAAAAATACAGCTTCATCCACAAGCGTTAAATATTTATAACGCAACAATATTCGAGATTTATTTTCGCATTATAAATTTTAACCCTGGTGGAAGGAGCTGTACTTTTTTATTTTTTATATTCCATCACCGAACCTCGAAAAGTCGAACTGCGTATAAAGAGTTATTATAACGATTAAAGGGATGAAAAAGAAAAAAATGTACACCGTTTACAAATTTTAAATCATTTTCTTTTATGACAAGGTAATAAATAGCACGATGAGAGGAAGATCAGAACGATGTGAGAACAGGGGGAGAGCGCGGTGAATAGTAAAATGTTTAAACGAAATGATTTTTTTTATTTCACTCTATCTAGCAAAACATTTTCATAACCCGAATAAAAATATTGTCAAGCTCAAATATTTGACCTTTGCGTCCAATCTGACCAGCCACCCGATCCGATCAAAGCCGCTTCAGTTCTCGTGTGTCATTCCGCAAATTCAAATAAGTCGCATTCCTCTCATTGAATATCTCTAAGGCATTTTTCGCTTCCCCGTATCTGTCGGACTTGAGAGGCAGACGCAGCTCGATCATTCGGATTGGACAGTACGCGACATAAGATAAGACAAGAACTGCAGTGGCAGTCCTTACCCTGAACCGGTAAATGAACGGCAAAACAAATATGGGAATTTGCGTTCTTATTTCTTATCTTGCAATGTCCAACCGGTCATTCACCAGGCCGGTCATTAATCAGGACCGAAAGCCCGATCTCCGAGCGAACAGTTGATGATCACGCACACGGACGCACACAGCTGTCACAGCCGTGCGACACCGCGCGGCAACTTCGCGTCGAACTGATACCGCGAAAGAAAAGACTGACGCCACTTGCACTCAGCGAGACTACGGCGCCTCTGCATCTGTGTGAGTCCGACGCACCCCTCACCGATAGGCAAATTTCAATCCAATAGAACTTCCACAATTTTGCGAATTGGGCGCTCAAACTTCGCAGGTGCACTCCGGTGGGCACCAGCTACCTTCCTGCCTCCGGAACTGCATAACTTTTGAGACACCCTGTATAGTTATGTTAATGTTAACTTGGGACGATATCGCGAGTTCGGTTTTCCATCGAGACTGCGGGAGGAATTAAAACACGGGCACTGCGGTGGCACCGTCATTGCACGCCTCTATCTCATCCCCGTCGAGAGGCCGAAAAGCGAGAGCTGGCCCGCCGCTCTCCACCAAGATAACTGCTATAACGCGTCCTCTCCGCTCCGGGATTATGTTTACTGGGGATGAAGAATACACACGCGTGTTGTACGTCGCGTTACGCGCGTGTATGTTGGACACGGTGCGATATTGTCCGCCTGCAGTTTGACGGGAATATTTGCGAAACGCGCGGCCGTTTCGTATTCCTGGTATTCATGGAGAACAAAATTTACCGTGTATAACAAATTCGGGCCGTTTGGCTTAACAAACGTGAATTTTATAAACCAGTCGGAAAGTGGAGGAAAAAAATATGGGGAAAATTGTGAAAAGTCAGGGAGTATAAGAAGTTGATTAAATTCATAATTAAAACGCAGCGGTGGAAACGCGGGTTACGAAAAAAAAAAATCGTAACTTTGTTTAATTTTAACCATCTACGAGTATATCTTTCGTATCGTTATATATAGTGTGATGTCGCGAAGGGATAATTCGGAATTTTTGTTATATCGAGTAGCCAACTGTGCTACAGAACCCGGTTTTAGGACGGAGGTACTCGGTAAACACGTTATTGAACTGCTCAAGACATTTATTCTTGTGTACAAAATCTGGCAGCGTAACAGTGTCGCGCAGAGTTTCGGTGATTACTGACTAAAGAGGCAATGCGGGAGGCGCTTATATGGGAGTGAACTATGGGAAAATGATGATGGTGGGGAGGGATTTTGGGGAAGAGTCTAGAAAGTTCGACGGGAAAACAGGCACGCATGTGACCGGATTCCGCGGAGGGCAATGCACTAGCCAAGTGAGCCTTAAAGAGTTATCTGTGGGAGAAAGGTAATAAAAAGGGCCGTACAAGGGGAATTTGGGTAAATAGTCACGTAAGTGACGCAAGTGACCGGATGGAATGCAACTGTGGATAACTGCGTTTTGGGAACCGGCGGTGATTAGATATGCGCGACGGGCTGGGCCGCGCGTTAGGGAACATTGAACTCTGGAGTGCGTAAGTGGGTCGGCGGTACAGAGAGTGATCGGGAGAGAAAAAATAAGGAGAGAACAGGGACTCGTTACAATAGTTACGTTAATGTCAACTTGTGACGATATCGCGCGTTCGGTTTTCCATCGAGACTGCGAGAGGAATTAAAACGCCTCCATCTCATCCCCGTCGAGAGGCCGAAAAGCGAGAGCTGGCCCGCCGCTCTCCACCAAGATAACTGCTATAACGCGTCCTCTCCGCTCCGGGATTATGTTTACTGGGGATGAATAATACACACGCGTGTTGTACGTCGCGTTACGCGCGTGTATGTCGGACACGGTGCGATATTGTCCGTCTGCAGTTTGACGGGAATATTTGCGAACCGCGCGGCCGTTTCGTATTCCTGGTACGCATGGAGAACAAAATTTACCGTGTATAACAAATTCGTGCCATTTGGCTTAACAAATTCGTGCCATTTGGCTTAACAAATTCGTGCCATTTGGCTTAACAAATTCGTGGCTCGAGGCGAAAATGTACGTTTCAACTTTTTGTGTACCGACGGACGTGAATTTTAAAATTGCAAAAAGGCGGCGGGTAACAAGTTGATTAAATTCATAATTAAAACGCAGCGATGAAAACGTGGGTTACGAAAAAAAAAAAAAAATGCCTAACTTTCTTTAAATTTTAACCATCTACGAGTGTATCTTTCATATCGTTATATATAGTTATGTTAATGTTAACTTGGGACGATATCGCGAGTTCGGTTTTCCATCAAGACTGCGAGAGGAATTAAAACGCCTCCATCTCATCCCCGTCGAGAGGCCGAAAAGTGAGAGCTGCCCGCCGCTCTCCACCAAGATAACTGCTATAACGCGTCCTCTCCGCTCCGGGATTATGTTTACTGGGGATGAAGAATACACACGCGTGTTGTACGTCGCGTTACGCGCGTGTATGTTGGACACGGTGCGATATTGTCCGCCTGCAGTTTGACGGGAATATTTGCGAACCGCGCGGCCGTTTCGTATTCCTGGTACGCATGGAGAACAAAATTTACCGTATATAACAAATTCGTGCCTTTTAGCTTAACAAATTCGTGGCTCGAGGCGAAAATGGCTCGCCATACGGTGATTATAATTGTACGTTTAAACTTTTTGTGTACCGACGGACGTGAATTTTATAAAACTGTCGGAAAGTTGAGGAAAAAAATATGGGGAAAATTGCGAAAAGTCGGGGGGTATAACAAGTTGATTAAATTCATAATTAAAACGCAGCGGTAAAAACGTGGGTTACGAAAAAAGAAAAAAAATTCGTAACTTTGTTTAATTTTTAACCATCTACGAGTGTATCTTTCGTATCGTTATATATAGTTATGTTAATGTTAACTCGTGACGATATCGCGAGTTCGGTTTTCCATCGAGACTGCGAGAGGAATTAAAACACGGTGCGGTTTTGAATAATTTCGCGAGGGGGGAGGAGGCAAAAACCGTTTGGATCGCGACTCTCGTTCGCTCATCGCCGGACGCGAAAACGAGGCGATGACGGTGGGAAAAAAAGCAGAAGCCCGGACGCATCCATAATTTCGAGCAGCCCGTCTCGCGGCTACGGGAAAAATAGCCTGTATAGCGGCGAACGCCCACGTTTCACCCCCCCCCCCCCCTCGCCCCCCGCTTTTCCCCTGGGCTCGGGCGTCGCGGAGCGGATGAGAGTCAGTGAAATATTTTCCTCTTGCGAAACCATGAATAATCTAAGGGACCGAGAGGGAAGGATCGCGCTGAGGGGTACAGGGGGGGAGGGGGGTAGAAAGGACTCTATGCATATACGGGATGTAATATGCCCCGAAAGAACGAAGCCGGTTGTGACTTCGGCGTCGTTTCGGACCGCCACTGTCCGCAGCTCCGGCGTTTCTTTCGCCGTCCTTCGTGTTTTTTCGCGTCCTCGTTTTTTTTTTTTTTTTTTTTTTTTCGCATCCTTCGCAGCGCCTCGAAGCACCAGCACGTTGCGAGTCCGAGGGAAACGCTGGCGAAATTAGAGGGTGAAAGTTTTCATCTGGCCCGTTGCGGGAACGAGGGAGAAGGAGAAATAAAGAGAATGGTCCGAGGGAAATGCGGGAAGGGGGTGGAAAAGCGGAGGGAGAACGAGGGAGAGAGACGAGCGAGTCGCTGCACATCGCCACGATGCGAGGCGTCTAATAAATATTAACGAGAACTGCGGTGAGATGGTAATCCGCGGAAGTTCTTCTCCGCGAACGAGAGTTAAAGAGAGAGCGAGAGAGAGAGAGAGAAAGGGAGAAACGAAAAGACTGCGGTGAGCAAGAGCGAGAGAGTCGCTCACTCCGGTTGAGTGTATACAGCGCGAAAGCGAGCGAGTGACGACGGAGTAACACGAAAGCGAGAGACCGGGAGGAGCGAGGCGAAACGGAGGCGAAAAAAAAAAAAACGAGGAGGAAAGAGACAGAAGGGTGTGTGGGAGGGTGGATAAATAGGTGGGTAGTGGTGCGAGACACCTCGCAACCACCGCACCGAGAGCGGAGCCGCTCGCGGAGCCGTAGAATGGAAACTCTGCCGGAGGTAAATTATTTTTTAATCCTCTTTCTTCGGGTCGGACGCAGAGACGACGGCGAGACTCTCGCGTCACCTGGAAATCGCTGCCAAACTCGTTGACCCCTCCTTCCATATCCCCTCCCCCTAGAAGACGAGCTATAGGCTGATATCCCACTCCGTAAATATTGCAATTTCGGGTGGAGTACATTTTTTTTTAATTCAGGTTCCTCAAAGATCAATGATGACTCTCTGCCCAGCTTCCTCGATCCTCCAGCGACGTCCACGAATTTCTCTCACCCCCGGCGCGCGACACAATCTTGCGGATATCTTCATCCTCATCTCTCGCACTCCCTCGAACGATCGTCCCATCGTCGTTGCTGGTACCCTCACCCCCTACGTAGGCTATATACCCGTCGCTCACGGGAAATCGAATTTCCGAGTGAAGTTACCGTACGGCGCGCGCGAAAAAAAAAAAAAAAAAAAAAAAATTGATTCGTTTAACCCGCTCATTGTGCGAATCCAAGACGCCGGCAGCGTGGGCGCTACAGGATTCGAAGGATGGATACCGGAGTCTGGAGTGTTTCCTCCCTCGACGCTGCTCCCGGTCCTCGTTTCTCTATCACTCCCCCACCCGCCCCCCCTCGTCGCGTTTCGGTATCGCGAGAGATTCGCGAAGACCGAGAGAGGCAGAGAGAGAGAGAGAGAGAGAGAGAGAGAGAGAGAGAGAGAGAGAGAGAGAGAGAGAGGGACACCGGAGCCCGGAGTGACAGAGAGAGGGAGAGCCGACAGGAGCATCAGCGTCAGGCTTCACGCTACGCGATGCTGGACGACCCTCACCGAGGAGTCGCCGGCCGTAACAACGAGGCACACGGGGTGTAGAGCACGGCGGAATATACAGGACGGCCGCCCACCACTATTCTAAGGGCTCGAGATTACAAGCCATTGTTCGTCCTCGCTGCCCTTTGTCTCAATTCCACCCTTCCTCGGGTTCCCCGGCAGCGCGCTGCTCGTCGAGCCAACCCCGCTCGCGCCTCTTCGTCCTTCTCACTTGCACTTTCGCCGCTCTGCGCTATATATATTCCTGGGGCATCTACGTTTTACTTTTCCGCCTTCGCCGTGGGCTGCCTATCTCTTCCCTCGTCTTCTCGCGAGGACAGCGCAACGTTTTTCCTCCTCCTCCTCCTCCTCTTCCTCCTCCTCCTCACCATGAGGAAGCCCTCCCCCCGCTCGACTCTTTGTGTTTTTAATTTGCGACTTTCTCTAACCCGGCTCGTCCATCGCTGCGCTGCCTCTGCTGCCGCCGCGCGTTGGTATAGCCGAATATTTCGCACCCTCTTCACTTCGCCCCTTCCGTCTCCGGCAGCGCCGCGCGCGTCTCGACCCTTCCGGACGTGGCCCGCTTGTTCCACGGTGACGAGGGGTTGTCCGCAAAATCGCGGCGGGCGAGCCTCTTTCCTCGTCGCGCTTTATCGCACCCGCGTCTGAAAGCTCCGCAGACCATCGCGCCGTCCTCGATTAGCGATTTCGGGGGCTCTTTCTTTCATCCACCAGGGTTTCCTTTGTTCGTCACTCAGGCCCGGACACGAACGAGTTGTGTTCGAACACTCGTTTTTCTTCGTCCTGAAAGCGCGGAAGCATTTGTCAAGGGTCGCAGGATTTTAGGGTTGATCGTTATTTTTTTTACTGGCCTCTGCTTTGAAGCCATTGAAGGCGTTTTTTATATGCCGATCTACCACGAGTTTTGGATCAGGCACTTTTTGTCGAGGCAGACCAAAGTCAGCAAAACCCCCGAGCTCGCATTCTCCGCGTTCTGAGACTCTTAGAACTCGTGGTTTAAGCGCGAGGACAAAGCTACACACAGCCGTGCTTTGGCGACCACGAGGAGGACGCGTCGAGGACGCCAACAAGAAATTCAAGAGGGTCATAGAGCGGCGCGGAGATACCTGACGCGGGCGAACAACGCAATTCGCTCCGCCACGTTGGCCTGGTGTGTCCTTCGTGCCCGATAGTCCGATTAAAACCGACTCTAAAATCCCTCCGAAACCTCTCGGCCGGCGGTGCGAGAGCCACGTTGGCCCCCGATGTGTATATAGGTGCCACCTTGCCTTAACCTGCACCGCGGCTATTCCGTTTTATTGTCCCGACCGCCACCCATATGCATAGCAATAACTATGCTACCCTTCGCTCTGCCAACCACAGCCCCGTATAGCACACGGCGCCATCTCGAGTGCCGTGTGACCTCTCGATTCTATCTCACCCATCGAGAAGGACGGAGAGGGTCGGAGTCGAGTGAGAGCTCGCTGGAGAGGCGGCGTTCGCCTCGGTGTGCAACTCCATCGACCCTCGTCGACCAAGGTATACTGCCGCGATCGCTCCGAAAGTCGATGTCCAACCCTGCTTCAGCCGTGTATAGGCGGTTTTGTTCTATATAACACGCCATGGGGCTACAACGAGGCTCTCAGCCTCGAACGCCGTTAATCCGGAGACCCCGAATAATCTCGAGGACACCTGCGATCAGGCTAAAAAGTTGATTGAGATTGTGGACAGATTTGGACATATGCTATTTTTCGCTATTGCCTGGATAAATGTTTCACTCATTCCATAGTTCGTTAATCACATGAACGTCCGTCCCTTATTAGCACGCACTTTGAGGACGATGAGGACAGTCGCGTGTCATCCGGAATGACGCTCTACCGACATTGTTGACGACACCTCATCGAAAACCCCTGCGAGGGTACAGAGTTGATTGATATAGCGGATCGAATTATGGATATAGTTTTTATGAGTACTGTGTTGTCCAAATAAATATTTCGCAAGTTCCAAATGCTCGACAAATACCTAATTCCGAGAATGACATGAATGTCAGTAGTCCTCCGTACCAGCGCGCACTTTGAGGACAATGAGGACAGTCGCGTGTCATCAAGAATGTCCCTCCACCGATATTCTTGACGACACCTCATCGAGAACCCCTGGAAGGCTACAGAGTTGATTGATACAGCTGATCGAATTGGATGTAGTCTTTTTGAATACCTTGTCATCCAGACAAATATTTCACAAGTTCCAAATGATCCACAAATACCTAATCCCGATGATGACACGAATGTCATTCACCCCTCCAACCAGCGCGCACTTTGAGGACAATGAGGAATCAGTCGCGTGTCGTCAAGACGAACGCCGCTACCACCGGGACTACAATGCCGTTTTCCACCTGATCGCCTCCCGCCAATACGGCATAAGGAGTGTCGTGTGCACAATAGCACCCGGCGGTGCGTGTATATATACAGCGCCGCGAGCGCCAGGTTATGCACAACAAACAAGGCGAAGGCGGCGCGGAAGTGACCCCACATATTGTACAAGAGCGGATGGTACCTCGCTGTACCGAGGACGAAGGAGCAAGACGGCGATTAAGACAGGGGTGGGCTCGGCCCGCGCGCGCGCGCCCGCCTCCCTCGTTCGCTTGCTCGCTCGCTTGTTAGCCGCGGCAATAGCCCTGTTCGCTTGCCGACTCCCTGCCCTGTGAATTGCTCGGGGTGGCCCAGGCGGCTCAGCAGCAGTAGGAGGAGGAGGAGGAGGAGGAGGAGGAAGCGAGGATCGCGCCGAGCGTGCGTGCGTGCAAACGCAGCCTAGTAGGTCACAGTGACGTTAAAGGGTTATCAGATAGCTTAACCGGTAGGGTCGTGGCTGAGCCGTGCAGCGGGGGAAAGCTGCGAGCGCGCGGAGAGCGAATAGTGACGGGGCAACCGCTATCGCATTGGCATACCAATGGCCACGGGCAGCAGCAGCAGCAGCAGCAACTCCTTCCCCCGAACTCCTGGAGAACACGCGTAGCTGCGAGCTGAGTAGCAGCTCGCTATGGCTGTCTGACAGTTTGGCATGTTGCCTTCCACCACCCGTAACACTTCTCGCCCTCCCTGCCCCCTCGCATTCCCTCGGCTTCCTCTTGTGCGGATTCGCCTATGCGTCCTCCTTGGGGTTTCCTTCGTTTCTACTGAGGACTGTGGTTCTTTTTTACCCTTTGGTCGTTGGTCTCCTTGTCTCGACTGTTCGACGTAGAACGGATGTGCATCACACGCCGCGTTTAAGGTCCCATCAAATCGGTCAAATCACAGGATCAAGTTGCTGCTCCACCTTCCCACGTTTCCAGCCACTGATGCGCACACCCTGATGCACCGGCATAATAAATGCGGCGGGTCACGTGAATGGCGCGCGGACACGTTTTCCAATTTCATCGCAGCCGCAACGACACATCCCGACACACGTGATGGCGGTTTTGAGCGGCTTTGCCGGCTGTGTTTTGACGTACGTTCGAGTCTAAGTACGCACAATTTGCTGGGAGTACAGTGGAAGGGGTCGCGAAATTATCATTGTCCTGCGGGGCAAAATTCTCGTGACCCGAACACGACGATTCTCCTCGTGGTTCAAACATAGCCGCACATCCGCGAGAAAATTAGCAAGCTTTTTCCACCCCCGCGCGAATTCCGGTGTGAATGCAGCAAAGCAACGCGAGTCGGGTTGCTCTCTGGCGGAAGAAACCAGGGGGGGGAAAAGATGTTGGCCGAAGTTGGTGGTGCGCCCCGAGAGTGGTGGCAAGAAATGAAAACTTGACGGGCTTGTGGACGCGCGGGTGGAGAGTGAGGACGCCTTCGAATAACCATGGCGCACATATACCAAAACGGTACTCGGGACCAGGCGGAGAGGAGGCGAAGAGAGGAAGCGAGGAAGCAGAGGAGGAGGAGGAGCAGGAGGAGGATGTTAATCATGGAAAGTGGGAGGGTGGGCAGGTGGCTCGGCGCGAGGTAGCACAACAACCCTCAAGATTTACGGACCGAGTTGCACCCCCGTCGGCTGATTCTGATGCCGCGAAGCCCCTCGTTCCACGGGTACCCGGAGCCCGCGTGAGCAGCGTTGTCCGTGCGATCGTTAGGGACAGGTATTTCCTTCGCCACGGACCCCGCTGCCTCCTTCCTCCTCCTTCCTCCTCCTCCTCACACTCTGCGTCTTGGAAAGTAGGTCGTTCCTCTTGTCCTCGTCCTCGCACAGCCTCCGCAGTGGTTCTTGGTCCGGTCCGCACCTCCGGGTATTTCGATGTCTGGGCTGTGTGCGGCCCCCGTGGTTTACCCGTTCCTCGGGCATATCTCCTCGGTGTCCCACTCTCCACCCCCGGGTTCTCTCACCTGGCCACGAGGCGTGAAGCGAAATGGGTTTGACGTGATTTAGGACTGGACCACTGGGACTTGTACGTTCGGCGGGAAATTTATGGTTCCAGTGGTTAACTTTTGGCGGGGATCAAATGTGGTCTGGTGTCTTTGTTTTGATGAGGAGCCAGGAGTCGTTTGCGGGTATCGAGAAGATTGAGGAATGATGGCTTGTGTTTTTTTTTGTATGACTTTTGAGGACCTACCCGGCGACGCCGAAGGGTTGAAGTTTAACGATTCCGGGGCGGGACCGCACGAACTCGAAACTTCCCGTAGCGCCCCGGGGCAGCGGGATAAGAGCCGAGGAAGGCAGACAGCGAGTGTCCGGGATGAGAGAGGCGTCCTCGGGTATCGGAGACGGTCCTCGGCGAAGCTCTCCCCGACGAAGACTTATTGACCAAGCTCCTGTAAAAACACGACCCTTCCCGACGGTCGACGTTGTTTCAGCCTGTTTTGTCAGGCGCACCGGGTGAACTTCGTCCGCCTCCTCGTGAACCGCTTATACGCGAACTTATCAATTCGCTTCTCGTTGGAGCCGCAGGTCGAGTCGCCTCCGAGTCCGGTAGCTAAAATTGTCCGTGTCGTGAATTGAAAATTACCAACGCACATTCTGAGCCGAAATTTATAGTCATAAGTTGAACCTTAAATTTGATCTTAAGTCTGAACTTGTGACTAAAAATTCGGCCCTCAGTGTGGCTCACGATTGACGCGAGAAGAGGCTTTAAAAAAGTCATCTCTACGGGTTTTCGCCCGCGAATCATGGGATTCAGAAATACGGGGGAAAAAATCTCGCACTGTCTCTGGTACGTGACACTGCGAGTTCAGCGGGAAGAACATTGTCTTGCCTCTCGGCCGAGCAGCCGAGCTGTATGGAATCGAGAGTCAAGTCGAACGCTCGGGTTTTCTATGGGAAAATTATCCCCCAAGGGCCGTTGTCGCCTACAGGCTGCGATATTGCGGACCGCATGATATCTCCATATACGTGGAACGGAGGCGAGCAGGCGGCACAGCCGTGCGGGAGCGATTTCGTCTATTCGCAATAACGGGTTTCTCTCGTGGGGCGCGACGTTTCGAGAAAAATCCCCCCGAGCTCTCTCTTTCTCTCGAGCTGCGAGACAGTCGAGAAAACTCAGCGTGGAGGAGAAGGAAGCGGTACACGCGGGGCGAGGTGTCGAGTCGCTCGACGGGACCGGTGAAACTGCGGGATCCAGTTTCGGAACGTGCCTCGTGCGCCGGATAACCTTTATTTTACGGGGTGTGCCATAAGAATGCAAATTAGGAGGACCTGGAAAAACTGAGGGTCGGAGATAGCGAGAGCGCGAGCGCCACCGCTGCTCGTCTAAACAACGAGTGGACTGGGACGGGGATGGCGAAGGAGAAGAAGGAAAATAGGTATACATGGAGAGGGTGTGGAGGGAGGGAGAAAGGAGGCCAGGAAAGAAAAGCAATGGCAGAAACAATGGCTTCCTTCGAAGGCGAAATAGAGCTGGACTTAAACCTGCTATGAGTTCCGGGTCGCCTTTGCAATGAAGGAGCCAAATATAGGAATCTTCGTTCTATGATTTCAAAGAATAAGGACATTTTGTTCTGCGTTGTCAATGATATCCTGCGTATCCTGCGAGGTCGTCTGGTTTTGAAGAAGAAAAGAGTCAGCCTTCAACCCTATAAGCCGAGTATTGTCGTCTTCCATTTCCGATCTCAGTATAAACAGACCAGGTCGACCCTCGTCGGGATGCTGTATTTAAACCTGCTATGAGTTCCGTATAGCCACATATAGGAATCTTCTTTCTATAATTTTAAGAAATAAGGATTTGTTTGGCTGACAATGAAATCCTGCTCATCCTGCCATGTCGTCTGGTCCTGAGAAAAAATTCAGCCATCACTCTCTGTGCTGAATACTGTCGTCTTCCATTTTCGACTTCAGTATAAACAGACCGTATCGGCCCTCGTCAGAATGCTGGATTTAAACCTGCTATGAGTTCCCTATAGCCACATATGGGAATCTTCTTTCTATAATTTTAAGGAATAAGGACCTTTTGGGTTGTCAATGAAATCCTGCTCATCCTGCAATGTCGCCTGGTCTTGAGAAAAAAAATCAACCATCACTCCACATGCTGAATATTGTCGACTTCCATTTCCGACCCCAGTGAACAGAGCGCATCGTCCCTCGTCACGAGGTCTAAACACGGGGATGTTCAGCCGCGAGGGGCTCATATCATTCAAATATAAAGGCAGAGAGCAGTTTGTCAGCTCGACTTTACGCGATAACTTCGAGTTATGCGAATTCCACGGTTGGCCGAGCCCGGCACACTGTTTGCGGTATATGGTCTGTGCAGAGGAGGGACCGGGGTCGAAAGTAGAAAATACAATAAGGCCAGGACAAGCAGTAAATTCAGGGTTGCGTGGCGCGGTACTGAAGACTACGCCGTTTTTTTTTTTGTACGCTTCTGAACCCACGGGGACTGGACATCGTGAGTCAAGACATGGTCACATGGTCCGTGTCGGTCAACGTACCATAACGTCGCATCCATCCCGCATATTCCCGGCGTTATTCTCCCCGAGCACGAATTTCCAGCCGGAAGAAAAAAGCCAGCGCCAACCACCCCCACCCCTTCCACCTCCTCGCCTTGACCTCCTCGCCGCAAAGGTCCCCTCGCATCATGGCTCAGTAGCCAGAAGGATCGACCTCCACCGCAACCAAATATTTTCCGCTAAATTTGGCATCGAGCGTTCGTCAAAGCGACGACGACGCCGGAGATCAGCGGCACACTTGCCAATATCCGCCCACTGTCCACAGATCTGGAAATAAGAAACCCCCCGAGAAGTTTTCAGTCCTCTTCCACATCCACCTCAAGACACTTTCAACTCGCACAGTCATACCTTCGTGTACTGCAAATAAATGGCAAACGCTGGAAAGCAGGAACGAAGGAAAAGGGGATATGAGGGGAATAAGGTTCACTTCACCTTCTGGAAGACTGAGACATTTTTTCCTCCTCACCAACCGAAGGAAACTCGGCGGAACTCGTCCCTCCCCCCCAGGCAGATAGACCCGGCCTAGCCCAACGCGGCGGTCCCAGTCCCAGGCTCAGGGGCTGAGAGCCAAGAGAGCGCGAGAGCTTATCAAGAGCTTTAAGTTTCTCGCTCGCCCTGTGTTCGGAGCAGAGAGTGGAGGGGGGCTGCGGGGTATACATGTATCTGTGTATAATGCAAGCGGCCGCCTCTGCCACCGTTCGCTTAATCCTGTATTGTAAACTAGGCGGCATACAACGGCATCCAAGTTTTCCACCTCGCGCGAGCGACTCCTCTTGTGCTCTCTGCCGCGCGCGGGCGACGCCGCCACCGTTTTCCTTTCTTCCTCGCGCTCGGCCCGCGCTGCCCCCCCGTCACCCTCTCTCGCTTCCCGGGCTTCGAATGGTACGGGCTAATCTGTCCCCCGGGAATAACTTGAAACATGAAACAAAAGCTTCGCTTTCTCTGCGCCTCCCTTTACTTTCACGTCGGGCGTCCGGGTGTTCGCCCCGTCCTCTCTCTCTCTCTCTCTCTCTCTCTGTTCTCCACGCCGAAAAGCGCTGCTCCCCGCAACCGCTACAGAACAACCGCTTTTCTCCTCTCTTTCTCTCTCTGTATCTCTCGGTTTGTCTCATTTTTTGTCTCTCTCTTTCTCCCTTTCATGACGCCGTCTCCTCGTCCGATTTCCTGCTCTTCCTGACACTCGCAGCTTTTTCCTGTCGTTTTATTTCTGTCTGCGCGCAGCACCGCGAAACCCCCGCACCCGTCTTGTCCTCATCGCGATCCTCACTTTCCCTCTCTCAAATCTTCTTCAGTTTAGTCGCGCCGCGTTCCTCTTCTTCCTTCGCGGGGATGCACGGAGTGAATGTTGTCCTCAGAGATTTTGCGAGCGAAATATTCTGCCAGGCTTCTTCTGCGTCCATTCCACGGATCTCAGAAGCGCTTCGCTTATCTTCGAGCTCCGATTTCAGTACGCTCGGACCCGCGACTACACGATCCAAGTGCTGGTTCTGGTTGCCGACGCGGGGTGAAGATTTGATAACGGCCACACCGCTTTGGCGATTTTGGCGATTTTGGGTCCGGACCCGGATCTACGATTTCTGACAAAAAAAAAAAAAATTCGTGGCCGAAAACATATTTTTTTCAAAATTGATTATAAAAGTTTGATAACCATTGTTTTTAGGGGTAGAATATGCGACTTGAGAACGATGGTATAGGTTAAAAGTCGATATTTTGAAAAGAAAAAAAATTGGGGTCGATTTTGGCGATTTTGGGTCCGGGGCCGGATCCACGATTTTTGACAGAAAAAAATATATTTTCGTGGCCAAAAAAATATTTTTTTCAAAATCGATTATAAAAGCTTGATAACCAGTATTTTTAGGGGTAGAATATACGACTTGAGAACGATGGTATAGGTTAAAAGTCGATATTTTGAAAAGAAAAAGAATTGGGGTCGATTTTTGCGATTTTGGGTCCGGGGCCGGATCCACGATTTCTGCCAGAAAAAAAAATATTTTCGTGGCCAAAAAAAATATTTTTTTCAAAATCGATTATAAAAGTTTGATAAACAGTGTTTTTAGGGGTAGAATATGCGACTTGAAAACGATGGTATAGGTTAAAAGTCGATATTTTGAAAAGAAAAAAAATTGGGGTCGATTTTGGCGATTTTGGGTCCGGAGCGGGATCTACGATTTCTGACAGAAAAAAATATATTTTCGTGGCCAAAAAAATATTTTTTTCAAAATCGATTACAAAAGCTTGATAACCAGTATTTTTAGGGGTAGAATATACGACTTGAGAACGATGGTATAGGTTAAAAGTCGATATTTTGAAAAGAAAAAAAATTGGGGTCGATTTTGGCGATTTTGGGTCCGGAGCGGGATCTACGATTTCTGACAGAAAAAAATATATTTTCGTGGCCAAAAAAATATTTTTTTCAAAATCGATTACAAAAGCTTGATAACCAGTATTTTTAGGGGTAGAATATACGACTTGAGAACGATGGTATAGGTTAAAAGTCGATATTTTGAAAAGAAAAAGAATTGGGGTCGATTTTTGCGATTTTGGGTCCGGGGCCGGATCCACGATTTCTGCCAGAAAAAAAAATATTTTCGTGGCGAAAAAAAATATTTTTTTCAAAATCGATTATAAAAGTTTGATAAACAGTGTTTTTAGGGGTAGAATATGCGACTTGAAAACGATGGTATAGGTTAAAAGTCGATATTTTGAAAAGAAAAAAAATTGGGGTCGATTTTGGCGATTTTGGGTCCGGAGCGGGATCTACGATTTCTGACAGAAAAAAATATATTTTCGTGGCCAAAAAAATATTTTTTTCAAAATCGATTACAAAAGCTTGATAACCAGTATTTTTAGGGGTAGAATATACGACTTGAGAACGATGGTATAGGTTAAAAGTCGATATTTTGAAAAGAAAAAAAATTGGGGTCGATTTTGGCGATTTTGGGTCCGGAGCGGGATCTACGATTTTTGACAGAAAAAAAAATAATTTCGTGGCCAAAAACATATTTTTTTCAAAATCGATTATAAAAGTTTGATAACCAGTGTTTTTAGGGGTAGAATATGCGACTTGAGAACGATGGTATAGGTTAAAAGTCGATATTTTGAAAAGAAATATTTTTTAGGTCGATTTTGGCGAAAAGTTTTTTTATAATTTCTGGAAATTATACGCGCGTGCCAGGGTAAATTATACCCTAGTAAAATTTAAAAAATCCATTTGCACTTTATTTTTATAATTTTTAAATCCACAAAAAAAACTTACCTTCCTCGGGCAATATTTTTTGTCTTCATTTGTCGATGCTTTTTGGGGCGACGGCAGCGAATCGTCAGGGTCGTCTCTGTTTTCTCTCGTATATGCTCGGCGCTTTTTTCTCTCATCGTTCTCCCGTCGGCGGATTCGATCGAGTCGCTTTTAAGCGTCCCGAGTCGCAATAGACCCGAAGCAACTCGGCGCGCACGAGTTGTGTGTATCGCGCGGTCGTATACGTTCCCCGAATAGCTGGCAGCGGCTCTGTCGCGTGTTGTCGGAGGGCGAGCCCGTCCAGAGGCAGGAAAACAAAAGCACCGCGGCTTTTATGCCCGGATCATGCATGCGTCTCGACGACGAAGCCTCGCACTTTTCTCTCTCCGCTTCGCCCGCAGCTTGACGCGTCTATCGCGGCAAACGAATGGCACGGGGATTTTCCGGCGTTCCGAAGAGCATTTTTACCTCTCAGTGCACTTGTCCCCTCCGTCTTCGGGAAACCCAGCGTGAGCGTCCCAATGCACAGAGTGACTTCAAAAAGAATACAATTCGCGACAATCGTGGCACAAAATCGATCAATTATTCCATGATCGACATTTATAGCAACGATTATTTTTTATTTAAACAAAATCGATTAGTTTCCATAATCGATATTCATAGCGACAATTATTTTTTATTTAAACAAAATCGATTAGTTTCCATAATCGATATTTATAACAACAATTATTTTTTATTTAAACAAAATCGATTAGTTTCCATAATCGATATTCATAGCAACAATTATTTTTTATTTAAACAAAATCGATTAGTTTCCATAATCGATATTCATAGCAACAATTATTTTTTATTTAAACAAAATCGATTAATTTCCATAATCGATATTCATAGCAACAATTTTTTTATGTCAGCAATTTTTTTCCCTTGCTTAACAAAATTCAGTCCCAAAATCCAAGAGTTCCTGCGGTCGACGTCTGTAGCAACAAATTTTTTCTTCGTTCAATGAACATTTTCCCCTGCTTACAAAAATCTTCCGTCACAAAATCGACCAGTTTCTACGATCGCCGTATCCGCAGTAACATTTTTCTAAAAATCCAACCCAATTTTCGTCACCCTGCCGAAAAAAGAATGTAGTGTCGCAAAGTCCGCCGCCCAAGTGGATTCATCCGGCGATCGGGCGAGTGTGCACAGGACCATAAAGTGGCTTTACGGAAGCGATCGATCAAATATTGCGGCGCCCACTCGGCAACCACTTTATTTCCGTAAGTGAATAATACCGCGCGGGGGCGAGCGAGGCGCATTTTATCTGCTCGTTTTCGCGCTGCGAGCGTTGTATAATCACCAATAAACATATCCACACGCCAGGTGGGCCATGGGGGGTGGCGAGCGCGGAGAACGGCGGGGTTGAATGCCCGTGGGAGGTGCCGCCGGGATATCGCGAGTGCCCGGGAGTGGAAAGGGGTTTTGGTAGCGGTGGAAGATAGGGGAGAGTGTGCAGAGCCGACGCAGGAGCACCCCCCCTGCCCCCCTGCCCCCTCCCCCCTTGGGGTGTGGGTTCAGGGGGACGTGTAGCGAGAGAGAGAGTGAAAGAGGGTGGAAAGAGAGAGAGAGCCGGGCGTTCTGGAGAAGAGCAAGAGTCGGTTGTGGTCGCGAGGCGTTGTTCGCCGGTGGCGGCGAGCAGCTATCATACATTTATTTATGAAGCACTATGAATAAATGGATGCTAGCCTTTCGTGTCCCGGCCGTGTGTTTCGGGAGGCTGCGGGTTGCGATGGCGAAGGCGAGGGGGGGGGGGGGGGGGGGGGAGGACGGTGAGACAGAGCAGATATCGCGTTGTTACCCGGACCACAAATATAATGGGCCATTTGCGTCGTGGCTCTTCCTGTCGGATCTCATTGCTACACCGCGTGTTGTGTCGCGCACACCGAGCCGCAGCTGCGTCAAACGGGTACCGATGTCGTCCCAAGCACCTCACCCACGATCCCCGCCGACTGGCGAGAATGGAATTGTCGGTCTGGCCTCGCGGACTCCTCAGAGCGGTGAAAACGTAAACCGTAAATACGAATTAAAAGAAATTAAAAGAACGCAGTTGATGTGGAAAATAAATAAAAAAATCGAAAATAAACAAGTTTTTTGTTTTTCGTAAAAATTATCGCGTTGAGAAAATAAGCAATGACGAATTCGTTTTGTACGGGGAAAAATACATCGAAATAAGATGTTAAGAAAAATAAAAAAATAAAAAGTGTTTTCGCACTTTTTTTTAAATTTCCTCACTTCGCTATAATCGAGGTTACTTTTTTTTGACTGATCGAATCTGAATTTTTTTTCTTCCTTGCGTTTTTTGCGAGATTCTTACATCAAAAAAGCGAGATGTTTCACCCATTGATTTTTTGAAGAGGAAAATTAATTAAAATAAAAAAATAATAGTAATAGTAATAAAATAAAATAAATTTATAATAAAAAAAGATATACATTTAATTATAAAATTTTCGTGATTTTGTTAGAATAAAGAAAATTCAGTGGACCGTAAAAGTCCTACTGTTGTATGTACGATGATTTCGTGACCGAGCCTTTTCTACTCATCCAACGAGGGTCGAAAAGTTGATTCCCCGAATGGATCTCTCGTCATCAGCGTCTTCGTCCAGCCATTTTCGTGCGTCCCACTCGGGAAGCGCCAGGACGAGTGTATGAATAAACTGTCCACTCTAGCGAAAGTCCGGGTCTTTATCCGGCGCTTTGAATAGCCGGAAGCCGACTGTTCGCTGCTGCTGCTGCTGTCGGTGAAAGTCGCGTAACAGGGTAGAAAGGGTCCATGCTCCAGCGGATACTCTCAAATGGCGAGAGACTACACGAAGCAGCCGGCTGGCTGCGCCGCTGCTTTGGCAGGAACTCTCGCGCCCTGGCGGGAGGAGTGAAAGAAAATGAGCGGCTGTATTTAATTAACAAGTATTCTCAATAAGATGAGAGGCAACGAGCGGAGGGAGCGCGAGGAGTCGAAAAGGGTCGGCTCGCGGGCTCTCTTGGTATAAAGGAGCGTGCGATATGGCTTGGAACGAGCAGCGCCAACCAACTACGCCAGCAGCAGCGGAGACTCGAACATGCCGCCGCGGGTAAAAAGAGGCGAAGGTTCAAAGACTCGTTCGACGCCGTTCGCTCACCTGCTAAATAAAATAAAATGAATTTAAGCACCGAGGCTGCCGCTTGCCCCGGTTTTACCGCTCCCTTTTCACTTTTCCGCGATCTATCTTTATGGAACGCACACAACATCGACGCGCGGCTGCCGCAAAATTCGAGAAATTTTCAGCGCCTGTCTGGAAAGGGTCTGGAATTTGCGGTAATTTTTTTTAGTGCAGGAAACGTCGCGACGCAAACTCCGGAAAATCCACTATTGTTGTATGAGTATTTTCACCGTTCAATTGCTGCCTAATATCGCTGCTAATCCACTTTATTTTATGTTAGTTTTTAAAATGTATTCTTCTTTGTTAAATTTATATTTATTATTTATTAAAAACATTTTTTAATTTATTAAATTTAAATGTATAATTTATTAAATACATTTTTTCATTTATTAAATTTAGATTTATTATTTATTAAACACATTTTGTAATTTATTAGATTTAAATGTATTATTTATTAAATAATTTTTTTAATTTATGAAATTTATGTATTATTATAATATGCAGCTATTTTCCACAAGAATCAGTGGACATTTTTTTTCGTAGACGAAACGTCGCAACGAAACCCTGAGAAAATCCACTGTTATCATTCGAGTATCTTCCCACTCAATTTTTGCCTAATATCGCCGCTTCACTTTTTTTTATTTCATTAAAAAAAAATTTATTTCCAGCGATTTTCCACGAGAAAACTCGCACGAGGATAAACGGCGAGCGTTATTTCCAGAGGAATAAAAAGCTACAACCAGAATATATTCTTCTTTTGACGCCGTCGCCGCGGCGCGCACGACACTTTTCCGCAAACGCAACGTGACAGCCCCTTAAAAGCGCAGATTTTTCCGAGCGAACGTGAGCGAATGCGCGTTTTCCGCACTCTTTGGCCACCCCCTCCCTGCCCCCCCCCCCCCCCCCTCGCGCTCCTGTCCCGTGCCCAAGGCTTTTATCCACTTATTTTATTTTCTCTCACTCGGTTTCCCCGCTTGTTCTTATCCGGGCTGTGCGTCCGCCGCGGCGCGGCTCGTGCACTCCTTTCGCACACGGCGCACCGCGCACAACTTCCTTTCGTCTCTGTCAGCTGTGGCGCGGCGAGCTCTCTGCGGCGAGGAGAAATCCAATTTTCGTAAAACGACACGTTTATTCGACTCGGAGTCTGAATTGGCACTGCGAGCATTTGCCAAAAAGAGAGAAAGAGAAATGAAAAAAAAGTGAAAAAATAAAAAAAACTGCGAACTCTTCCCCAAGCGACGACTCACGTCACAATGAAAAGTATATAAAAAGGAAAGTAATAATATCTGCTCGAATGCCTGTCGCGCGTATTTCCATCGTGAAAGCCCTGTCAATTTTCATTATATTCAGTTTCGTCGTCCAGGTAGTCGAAGAAAGGGAGAAAAAAAGAATCGCTGGTAATCCGCGACGCGACGCGAGCTGAATGGACGACAGTGGGTGAGAGACCGCGAGGGACACGACGCGCGGACTTCGCCAGACCGTTTTTGTCCGGTAGTTTTGCAAAAAAAAAAAAAAAAAAAATGGACCGCAAACAGAAAAGCAGGGAAGGGAGAATCGACGTCCTGTATATACAAAGCCGACGCTCAGCGAGCGAATCTTCCGCCTCGAAGTTCGAGGGTTCGACACCGAGGAAAACGACGACATCGTTTATCTCCTCCTCGTTCTCCGCTTTTCTTCTGTACTTTGACTTTGCGCTCGCGTCTCTCTCATCGCGTCTCTCAGCTGAGACTTGGAACGGAGGCGGCCGAGGTGGAAGGAGGACGAGGGCGAAGTTAAGAGGGTCTGGCTGTCTCGTGCTCCTCTACGATAGCGAGAAGTGGGCCAAAGGGATAGCTGATTCGGCGAAAAGAACGTTCCACCAACATTTTTCGGTCCACCCCGGGGTCCGGTATTGCAGCCACGTACACCACGTCGATCGGAGCCACAGGTCACAGCAGACAAACTTATCGCAAGACTTCCACCTTCGTTTTACTTGTCAGTCTCGATGTCTTTTTATGTCTCTCGATGTCGCCCGTGTCGCGTGATGTCGTTCGATTCTATTTACCCTCATCTCATCTTTATTTGTTTTAGGTTGGTATATAGAATTGGCTGTGATCGTTCTCGCACTTCCACCTCGACGGACACCCAACGTCGGAAAATTCATTTATTCCCTCGCTCGCGTTTTCCATTCGATGCGTATCGAGTGCTAAACACCTAACTAAAATCGTTCAGCATTAGTATTATTAATGTAATATTAATTAAATTAATAATAATTATTATTGTTAATATTATCTTATATATATTTTGGAAAGTTGTTTGTCTGTTTGTCTGTCACAGCCCCCTTAATTAAAATCTGCCCTAAATAATAAAGCCTTGCCCCCCCCCCTTAAAAAAAAATGAAAGAGGTACCCCTTCTAAAAATTTGCGATTTTCGAGGGTCTAACTTTAACATCCTGTAAAAAATTCAGAAATCAAAATATCGCGTTCCGCTTTGCGGCATTCTCTTCGTTATAGAGTTTTCTCTCGAACGCCAAAAGAAAACCCCGGTTTGGTCGATCGAAAAAAAAGTAACCTCGATTTTAGCGAAGAGACGAAATTTCGAAAAAAGTGAAAAATAATTTTTTACATTTTTCTCATCGAATTTTATGTTTTTCGAGCAAACAACGGTGCTTTTCGGAATCAGCGGGAAATTTCCCATCGGATGGGGTCTTCAAACTTTACGAAATCGAAAAAAAAAAGAATTCTCGATTTCGTAAAATTTGAACGTTAATTTCACGTTAATTTACTTAACGTTGTAATTTTGATTCGAGCATGTAACGAGCACGCGAGCCGCTACAACCAGCCAGTTATTAACATTATTATTATTATTTACATTATTTATATTAATGTCACGACTATTATTATCATGCCAAATGCGCGTTTCATTCCAAGGTTTCCTCTGAATGAATTCAGGTATACACACACAGAGTTTGCAGACGGCCACGATGACGAGCGTTGGTTCCACCATACCCACTGTTCGTGTGCCGTGTACACACGTCCATTGTGCACCGCATTTATCGTGCTCCCTCCGATACACACGAGAGCAAACTCCGCAACATATACGCGCGAGCTGAAAATAAACTTTACACCCCGCGGGCGGGCGCGGTGGTACGAATTTCATCATTCGATATTTTTTCCATCTGAATTTATGACGAAAAAATAAAAAAACAAAAAACGCGAAGAAAAAAAAAGAAACACACGACAAAGTATATTAACGGCGAAAGGTAAACCGAAAGTGGTTGGGTATCCCATCAGCCGGCTCATCTCGAGTCGAGTCCAGAAGTCAACGAGGCAGAGTTATAGATCCCCGCGGGGGGTTGGCGCGCGGCGCTCGTTCGCCCGCCGCGAAGGGAGAGTTTTGCGCCCAGCAGCGGCGGATTCGTCAGTTTCGAAACTCGAAGATCTCCTCGCCGCGCTGCAGCTGCGAGGCTGCAGTGTGCTCGGGTAAAGGGTCGGGCCGGCAGCGCTATATTCAGGCCGGTCTGCGCCGCGGGCGAGCGAGATTGAGCGACAGACGAGAGACCACGGCATGCTCGGGCCGATGGCGATGGCGCGAGGGAGAACGGACGACCGCCGGAGAAGCTGACAACCCTTTACATTTTAATTACGCCCGTCTTAAAAGCCAATAAAGTCCCTGGGATGTTACGTAGCCCCTGTGCTCCTGGCAGTGACTCTCAAGTCCCCCTGACCTGGGCGCGAGGGTTTTTCGTGCCGGTCGGGTGTTTCAACCCTTTCCCCCCCTGCCCTCCTCACCTCCTTCACCCTATCCCCCCTTACCCCCTTCCTCCCCCCGCTCAGCTCACTTTCGCAGACTTTCAGTGCGCGGCGCTGCTGCGAGGGGCACGAGAAGCTGGTGGCTAACGAAAGAGGGACGAAGAGAAATGAAGCCTAGGCCAGGCGACTCTCTCTCTCTCTCTATTTCTCTGGGAGACTGGAATCGCCGTCCTGGCCCGGTGGGATGAAGGTCTCTCTGCCTGCTACGCTGGTCGTGCACCACCAGCAGCAGCAGCAGCACCGTCTGCCTCTCAGAAGTTCTCCGCTCGAGCTTATCCGTCCATTTAGCTTCTCGAACACACACGACCCAGCTGAACAATATCCCTTTATCACGGTACTTTTACTTGGAGGCTCTCTCTCTCTCTCTCTCTCTCTCACTCTCTTTTTCCGCTCTCCTCTCAGTTCCCTTTACCTTCCTTCCGCTGCAGCAGCAGCAGCAGCAGCGGCGGCAGCTCCCTCCCATCTCGTTCTCGTTCACTCTGGCACACCCGTCTCAATTTCCCTCGGTTTTGCCCCCATTTCTCTTTTTCCCCTTCAGTCCCACGATCCTCGTGCACCACCCGCTCTATTGCCGGACCACTCCGGTCCTCGTATCGCGATACAACGATTTCGCGCTGCGAGGAAGAAATATCGAATAATTTGGTGCGCGATGCACGCGCGACGTTCTGTAGCTGGAAAAAAAAAACACACACACTCGAGGGGGTCTCGGAGCTGCTGGGGGACTCTGTGGGAACTGGGAAATAAATATGTCAGCGAAACTCAGGCTCGCGGAATGTGATTTGACGTTTCGAGAGAGCTACGTGAACGAAGGGCAGACGGAGAATCCCGTGATCGTTACTCCTTATTGTATAGATATGTGCATAGATATTTTGTGCCCTCTCGTTGTAACCGAAACCCCCGGCTTCGGGTATCTCGTACGTTGCACGCGAGTGTAAGGGATGTAAACCAACTCGCAGCGCGAGAGTAGATTTTCGAGGGGGAGGCGTTCCCTATTCTCTACTTTACGTTCCTACGACGGCCGCGCGTCGTTTCTATTTCTGCTTCCTCTTGCGATCTTTTCCGTCCTCCCTGGCCTCACGGTTTTCTCTTACCTCCCTCTCGCTTTCTCTTTCTCTCTCTCTCTCCACCACTTTTCCCTCCCCGGCCGTTCTTATACTCTCGCGACAGTTCGCATTGCTCCCCTAAATAAACTGAAATTACTTTACCGATTGCATTCGGGCGACCCGCCCCCCTCCACCTCGACCCCCCTCGTCCGCCTCGTCGTTGTCGTTGGTGTCTTCCCAACGATAGATACTTTCATTCCCTCGGCTCCTCGCGAGCTGCTGTATTTCTGCGCTTTTTTTTTCTTCTCTCGTTTTTCCTCCTCGATCTCTCCCCCCGTCGCCCATTTAGCCGAGTGTTACAGCTCGACGGGACAAATTGCCGAGAAAAATTGTAACCACGCGCGATGGGTCCGCGCGCGCCGCTCACGTCCTCGGGACACATTTGTATATCTGTGTGTGTGTCGCGAGGGTTCAACTTCGACCTACACGTGCGACCCGGCTGAACCCACGGCCAACCTCGTGGAAGGAGAGAAAAAAAAGGAAGAAAAAAAAATCAGATAGTCGGCTCTCAACTCGTGTGGCTTTCCAACTATGCAACTTTTTCTCAGTTGTACCGACCACATTTACGTCGACATATTTCATACAGTTCACTGGGAAAAGATTTTTCACGATTTCTTGCCACTTGTCCTTCTGCTTGAATAGATTTATCGTCGCTCTTCTATTTTTCCGACACGTCAATGATATCTTGGAGCTGGCTGGGGACGCACTTGTGGCAGGTGGTTTCGCATATCTCTCATTGATTCACATGGTCCAACGTCAAAGGCTACAGGACGTTACTTACATCGGCCGTCAAGATCGCCTGGTTACTCGATCGCTTTGAGGCGCACGGGGGTGGATAACCAACCAGTGTGGCAGCGGGTTTCCCCACTGCGTATGTATCCGACCAGAAGCCCTTTACTTCCACGACCTCCTGTATCCGATACATCACTTACCTGAAGGGCTAAACAGGGCGAGTCCCTTGTGTCGCAGTCAACCCTCGTGTTGCCATTAGATGATTTGAGGGTCGACAAAGTGAAGGCCGTAGCGGGGTCAAAATGTTTGTCATCGTTAATGTCTTGCAAAAGCCTGCGAAATAGTTATCTGGCATTGTCATCAGCCGAAAAATCGGTCGATCTCATCAACAGCAGTCGGTGCAAAGTATTGCAACCAACGAATGTTCAACCAAGACTCAACTCAGGCAAGAAGAATCGAACCTCACTTTTTGGTGACGCTAGGTGCGATTGTGATAGAAGTGGAACTGTTCCTCCTGTATCCGATACATCACTTACCTGAAGGTCTAAACAGGGCGACTCCCTTGTGTCGCAGTTAACCCTCGTGTTGCCATTAGATGATTTGAGCGTCGACAAAGTGAAGGCTGCGCAGGGTCAAAATGTTTGTCAGTGTTAATGTTTTACAAAAGCCTGGGAAATAGGTATATCTGGCTTTGTCATCAGCCGAAAAATCGGTCGATCTCATCAACTGCATCTGTCCGTGGAAAGTATTGTAGCCAATGAATATGCAACCAAAACTCAACTGAGGTAGGAAGAGCCGAACCTCACTTTTTGGTGACGCAAGGTGCGATTGTGGGAGAAGTGGCACTCTTCCTCCAGGGGTGGGATCCTGAGTTAACGATACTATACGATAAAACTTGCAGCAACCAATCACGAATCAGCATTCCTTTGTGCTTGATCCATGATTGGCCGGCGAGGCCTTATCGTATCGTTATCGTTAACTCAGGATCCCACCCCTGTATCCGATACATCACTTATCTGAAGGGTTAAACAGGGCGACTCCCTTGTGTCGCAGTTGACCCTCGTGTTGCCATTAGATGATTTGAGGGTCGACATAAGTGAAGGCCGCTCGGGGTCAAAATATTTGTCACCGTTAATGTTTTGCAAAAGCCTACAAAATAGGTTTCTGGCACTGTAATCATCCTTAAAATTGTTCGATCTCATCAACTACGTCAGTCGCTGCAAAGTATTGCAGCCGACGAATATGCAACCAAAACTCAACTTAGGCAAGAAGAACCTCACCTCACCTTATTAACATCTATACCTCGTAACACCTTATTAACCATCAGTCGGTACGAAGTTTCGCAGCCAGCCGATATTGAATTAAAACCCAACTCGGGCACGAAGGAACCGACGTCAATATATATATATATATATATATATATAGGAGGTTATATCCCCCTAAGCCGAGTCAACTTGCCCGGCCCAACTGAGCGATATCTCGAGAATCTCAAGTGCCGCGCAGGATCCTCGCACGCGCTATAGCCTCGCCCGGTGTCTCGGAGCAATATCCGAAGTCCGAGACCGCCGACCACGGAGATTCTCGTGAGAGAATGGATGAAGTGGCTTTTAGAGCATCGACACCCCCGGGGTTTCTCATCGAACTAAGTTTCATTGTCGTTGACGTATGCTTCCCGTTTCGGGGATGGAGTGAACCCCCTTTCCCCTACCCCCCGTCCCTCTCCACCGTTCGTTGGTTCGTCCCGGTTCGTCCTCACTCGTCGACGAGAGAGGGCCCCGAGGACAAGTTTCGTGGATGGCTTCCTATCGTTCAGTCGAGTATACGGCCGAATGACCCGGACGCTTCGGTGGGCTATACGCATCAGGCTGCCCCCCCCCCCCCTCCCCTCCCGCCGCAAACGTGGAAGCGAGCGAACTGCTTCGGTGGTTCGTTCGCGAGCCCCTCGACCCCTGCGGCCAAAAAGTCCGCCAGGAGTTAGATTAAGCCGGTACATCGACGGCTCGATAAGCCGCACATTCAGAAATCGCTTTGCTTCCCTTCGAATTTCATTAGCCCCCCTCTAACCGTGTATGACGATGCCGCTACGGTCCCCGGGACCCCCGAGCCCCCCAACCCCATCCAGTCCAAGCTCCAAGCTGGTCCATCGCGGGGCGAATCTCGCCGCACGAGCCGCAAAATTTATCGCGCGGCTACCGAGACTCCGTTTAACGCCGAAAGTGCAGCCAAGTATTCCAGGCTCGATGGTTTACGGTAACGGCTCCGTCGAGTAACCGGGACGAGACTGTTTGCGCTTCGTCCGCAATTCCGTCTTGCGGGACGTCTTGGACGGATCCACCAGCCGGGAAGTTCGTTAATCGGAATTGGAACTGGAACAATTGTCACTATTGTTAGCCCGCGCGCGTGCGCAGGAGCCACAAGAGCCCGGAGCACTTTGTGGGATTACAGGGCTTATCCGTGGAAAACCTGATGCCGATCGTCATTCGTCGGGGCGGCCGGGATTCAGTCGATGGTGAAGCGGCTGCTGAATTTATAACCGAAGAGAGATGTGAGGGGGAAGCGCATCGACGGGTTGCGTGTATTTCTATATCTATGTATATTTGTATGTATTTGCCGTGTATTTCTATATATATTCTTTCGCGATCCGCACGCATTCGGAAGAAACGGGATATCCCGTATAAGGTGGCCCCGCGCGCCTCAAAGCGGAAACAAGTGCAACGAGGGGGCGTCCGGTGCGCCTCGACGCTCTCGGATATCGGGCATCGATGTTTTCCAACGGTGACAGCAGCCCGGAGACTCCGGCGTCCTCCCCTCGGCCGGCCCCCTCGACTGGTTCTACACCCGGAGAGAAAATAAAGCCGGGCTATGGAGAGAGCTACAGAGAAATCCGACGCCTGTAGCGGGTCTCGGCTTCGCTTCGGCACCTCGAGCCTCTCGTCGCGTCTCTGTTCGTCCGTCGTCTCGGCACTGCGATCGCCATCGGACCGGTTGAATTGGGCGCCGGGGATATAAATCCGATTACCGCCTGATCGCGCCAGGCGATTGGGGAAGGCGCGAACGGAAATTCACACAGGAATTAGTTTGGCTGTGCTTCCACTTGACGAATGTGCAGCTATGTCTATAATGTGCTGGGCGTTTTGGTACCTCGATCGGTAGATGATGATCGGAATCGATGATAATGTTTCACAGCGATTTTTAATTTGAGGTCATCAGGAACTGGTTTGATGAAAAACGGTCGTCGTGTTGTTAGTACACGGGTAACTTTTTCTAGTAACGCAATCCGATTTTAACTATCGTCTTAACGATGTTAAACCGATTTTATTATCAGGTTTGAGGTAGAAAAATCGGTTCATTCTGCCTGTCTGGCGTTTTTTCCGATACTTCTGAAAACATTTGGCAGAGTGGCAGCAAGCAGTGAGGTAGACATGGATTAAAATCGTCAGGGTGGTAGAACGAACCAAGTTTACTTTAACAAATGTGGTATTCATTACCAGATCCTTCTCTAGACGGAAAAAAAATCATTGATTCGATAAAACCGTGGATCGCGGGCTGCCAAAACCAAGTGTAGTCAAATCGATGTCACTTCCAGTTCCTACAATTTCGTATGATATTGAAACGATAACTCCAAAATAGGCAAAAAAATATTTTATTTTTTCGATGTTAAATCGGATTGTGACAACGATGACTGGAATTAATTTTACAACATTGTTTTGGAATCCCGTAATCCACGTTTATATTGAATTAATGATATTTATTTCTGCGTACGTATGGCGGTTCATCACAGTGTTAAAAACACTTAAGGTTTTCAGGTGTGACACACGCGATTCGTGCAGAGTCTGACGACGATTTTTGGGACAATAAAAGGACTTTTTCCCCTTGTTGCTCCCCTTTTGGTGTCGCGCCACGCATTTGCATCGGCTCGGGCTTCACCTGTGTACGCGAATGAACCTATATTACGCTGCGCCGGTGGCGGCGGCGGCGGCCGCGTCGCGATAAAATTACGCCCTCGTTAAATGGGATTGGCCCACCGACAGACAATACCCGACTCGTTGCCCTTTGATGGAAGCGCCGGTTCGTTTATCGCGGATTATTTCGAAGGTTATCGATCATCGCCGCCGATATCCGACTGTGTTGAATATCGCGTTAAAATTCCGCCGCATTGTACAAAATTCAAACGCGAATTTGCGTCATTGAGGGGATATCGACGCCAGACACACACGAAATTACAAAACACGCGTGTATTTGACGATCGTCCGAATTGACTGGATGCTTTTTTTCATGGTTTTCAATTTTTTTTTCTTTTTTGAATTGCATCCGAATTGACTGGATGCTTTTTCTCATGGTTTTCCATTTTTTTTTCTTTTGCTTCCTCATAGAGGAAGCTTTGTTTTCGTGAAAATTTTTTTTTTCGAGATTTTCATGTTAACATACTTAGAATCACCTAAAACGTCGAGAAAAGTGGTCTAGAAAATATGTCTGTATGTGTGTATGTGTGTGTGTGTGTGTGTGTGTGTGTGTGTGTGTGTATGTATGTATGGTCCAGGCACCGAACATTCAATTGTTCATAACTCAGGAATGGCATGGTGGATCGAGCTAAAAATTGGCACGGAAGTAGAGTATTAAATCCTCTGTAATTCACATTTTTTTTAAATTAAATATATCCATGTATACAAATTTTATCGAATTTTTAATTTTTCAAAAAAATGTCGTGAACGCTCTAACTTTCGTAAAAGTTCGACGACTCAGCTATATACTTCATCATAAATAAAGACACGTTCAATGTTGTTTGGTATTGAATTTCAGCGAAATCGGTAAAGCGGTTCCGGTTTTATAGAATTTTGAATTTTTCGAAAAAAATAAATTTTGCTCTATATCACGTCGAATCTCATCAACTGAACCAAAATATTAAACAGTCAAAAAATAACATACAGCGTTGCCACGTATAAAATTTGGTGACGATTGGTAAAGTCGTTCGGATTTTACGCTGTTATGCATTTTTGAAAAAATTAAGATTTTCGCTGTAACTTATAGAAAAGTTATTAAAGTAAGTCAAAACTTTGTATCTAATCAAAATTAGATGTAACGGTGTTTGTAACGGAGTTTTTTTGTTCAAATTTAAAAAAAGTGCAAAGATTTGTTGAAATTAAAAAAAAGTTGCAAAGTAGAACTTTGCACACTGCTTCCTCATTAATTCCCCTTTTTCACAAAGCTTCCTCTATGAGGAAGCCAAAGTTAATAAATAAGCTTCTTCATAGAGGTGGCTTTGTGAAAAAGGGGAATTAATGAGGAAGCAGTGTGCAAAGTTCTACTTTGCAACTTTTTTGAATTGCATCCGAATTGACTGGATGCTTTTTTTCATGGTTTTCAATTTTTTTTTCTTTTTTTTTTCACGATTCTTTTATCGTCAACGAGACAACAGTTACCGATAGTGCGACAATGCGGAAACACCGGCCTTGACCACGTCCCTCTTTCCTCCCGGTTAATTATCCATAATCCACCGCGCAGCTGGGGGTTTTCGGTGTGTCTGTGCGGTGCGGCCGGCATCGAATTATTTGCCCCGCTGGAGCACGAGTTCCAGGCCCATAATTTCATTCAGTTCCGTATTCAATTAGAATTATCGGAGCTGCGCGCGCCGTGGAAACAGGGCGAAAAAAAAAAAAAAAAAAAAAAAAAAAAAAGATCGCTCGTCGCCCCCTTCGCGATCCCAGCTGCACCGCCCGCGGAGCGTTAAGAGAAACGAAGGAATTGTCGCGGGGCGAACGACGCGAACCCCCCGTATACTTTTTTAAGAGGATCGTCGCATCGCTTGAATATAAAAACTGCAACGAGTTCGGGGCGAGTCGTGGCTCGTTAGACGTTGAAACGGGGAGGGACGGACGGAGAGGGAAAAAGACAGAGAGAGAGAGAGAGCGACGGGAAGTGCCGGAGCGACGAGACGCACCTTGAAAAAAAAAAAGCTCCGGTATTCGCGAGCGTCGGGAGACGACGTTGAGGCGGCGCGATAAAATCTCGCTCTACTTTCATTCCCGCGGTACTCGATGCTGGATACCGGGCTCCGAACTTTCTTTTCACCGCTTTTTCCCACACCGCGCTGTTTCTCTTTTTTTTTTTTCTCGCTCTCTCGTTTCACACCGCCCGGGAAAAGGACAGTCGAGTCCCGCGACCGACAATTCCTTCTCCACCTCTGCCTCGCTTCTCCTCTCGTCGCCGTCCCACGCGGTCTCTTCGAAACTGGTACCACGGGCGGAGAGTTTTCGTTGCGCTTTTATTTTATCATTTTTTTTTTCGCTTTCCAGATACACGGGGGCAGCACGCGTGGACCCGGGTCATACGGTGGAACGCCTAACGGAGTTTAATTTGCAGTAATGGCTGGAGCACGTTCGCGCGCACGCGGAGAAAGATTAAGCCGTGCGCCGCGATTCCCGGCTTCGGTGCTTCTGGGTTATGAGCTTGCAGGACGATTTGTCGGCTGGTCCGGTTTCCTTGCAGTCTTCGATCACTCATTCGTGCAGCCATATGTATTAAATAAATTAGAAATTATTTGTTGATACTAGCCAATAGTAAGGTAGAAGTACCGTTTGTGGCCATCAATTTGATCCATTTGTGGCCATACCTATTGCATGTAAATGACGGTGATGGCCACAAAAGATGCAAACGACTTTGAACCTAATTTGTGATACAATTAGGTATTTTTAACATTGTATATTCAATGTAAAGGTTACTTTGATTCATGTTAAATAATCTCATTTAGTCATTTGAATAGGTTGAAATAATGGTGAATTAATATATTTTTTTTTGTATGGCCAGTAATGGTACAGTGGCCACAAATGGTACGTCTACCCTATAATAGGGGAGACTGGGGTAAATCGGGCCCCCTAAGCAAAAAATGGCTCTATGATAAAACCCAAAGTATTTTTTATTCCTTTTCACTAAAAAATTCGAAATCAATCATCAATTTTGAGCGTCGACAAAAAAAAATCCAGGGTAAAACGGGCCCCCCTCAGAATCCATCACAAATATGAGTTAGTACACAAAACGCTACCGATCGGCATGAATGTTGATTATTTGGGTCTTTCACTAAAATGTGACACAAAAGCACATTTCAGTCCTGACAGATTCCCCATAAAGGCAAGAATTGATGGAGAAAAAAACTGTTCCCGAAGAAGCCCGCGAATAGAAGAAGCACGCGTGGACCCGGGTCATACGGTGGAGAACGCCTAACGGAGTTTAATTTGCAGTAATGGCCGGAGCACGTTCTCTCGCACCCCGAGAAAGATTAAGCCGCGCTCAAGTTGCCGCTATCCCCGGTTCCGTTGCTGCGCTCTCGCCGTATCGGGGCGCGCGACGAAATGGTCCATGCTGAACTCTCGTAGGAGAACAAAAAAAGGAGGAGGGCGAAAACTCCTCGTAGGATTCTGTACAGAGCGATTCACGAGCTCGGCGAGTTTCTTGGACTCGGCGCCTCGCGCTTTTCACTGTAGGCAGGGAACTCGACGCAACTGGGGCACAGGAATGCTTTTCATTCTGCATCGTCCTGTATCCAGGTGGCGTACGGTAAATATATACATATATATCTACATGTATCTATATACATTTCCGTACCAGTGGAACACTCGTAGGTAGCGAGGAGGTGGGGGGGGGGGGGGGGTGGGGGAGGGGCAGCGTTCTTCACCGTTTGCGCTTTATTCGGCATTGCTGAGAGCTCGCCGTGAGAACGAGAGGCGAGAGCGCCGAGGCGCCCGTTATTCCGGGTCTCTGTTTCGTTTCTCGCCTAATTAAATGCGAAATTCCGTTCAGTTCTTTCCCGGGCGTCGGACGCGCGCGATTCGAGCGAACCCCCCTCCTCCCCCCCCCCTTCCTCTCCCCCTCGAGACACCCCCGGACACTCTTGCCGCGCGCCGCACGGTATCTCCGGCTCTCCTCTACTTTCTTTTTACTTTCGACCTGGATCGCGCGCTTCGACGCCCTTTCCTGTCTCCTCCCGCTCGGTGGCCCCCCTACTCGCCACCTCCCCCCCCCCCCCCCCCCGTCTCTCTTGTACCTCGCGTTCACCCTGCAATACTATCACGAGATACAGAGCAGAGGCTTCGTCTCGCAAAAACGAGTTACAGCTATGGCTGCGGCTCCCCGTTCGCCTTTGCCCCCCAGCCCCCCTTCCTCCCCCTTTCCGACCCCCTCATCCTTCACCCTTCTCCCTCCTCTCCAGCGCTCTTACACTTTTTCTCTATCACGCTTTTCCTCTGCTCCTCTTCTTCTTCTTCTTCCTTCGTCTCGTTTTCTCTCGCTCTCTTCACTCCTCCCCCACCCCCGCCCCCCTCATCCTTCACCCTTCTCCCTCTCGTCCTCAGCGCTCTTACACTTTTTCTCTATCGCGCTTTTCCTCTGCTTCTCTTCTTCTTCTTCTTCTTCCTTCGTCTCGTTTTCTCTCCCTCTCTTCACCCCCCCCCCCCCTCCCCCCGCCCCCCTCATCATTCACCCTTCTCCCTCTTCCCCAACGCTCTTACACTTTTTCTCTATCGCGCTTTTCCTCGGCTTCTCTTCTTCTTCTTCTTCCTTCGTCTCGTTTTCTCTCCCTCTCTTCACCCCCAAGCTCATCTCTCTCTCTCTCGTCTCTCTTGCTCTCGAAGCCCCCTCGCGCCGTTTGCCATCAGCCCGGCGTGTGCTAGGCACCGCGCTGCGACTGAACAGCTCGCCATTCCCCTCCTCGCGGATATTGCCTTTCGTTTCGCCGCGGAGCAAAAGCTCCGGGCTCACCTCGTCTCCCTCTCACGCTCCGCGCGCGCATCGCGCATGGATATTTGTTTAACGCTAATTGGAAAATGCTTCCCTTTTCGCCCCGCTACAACGCCCATGGCGTTCTGCGCCTTTACTGCTGGAATTAGAATTCAAATAGTGCATATCCTCCGCCGCTCTTGTTACTGCGTATAGCCCTCGCTCGCTCGCTGTACGTAGCGAGCGAGGCTGATGCTGCCTGCTCTCACGTTCCCCGCTGCTCTGTTTTTTTTTAGCTCGTTTTCTTTCCCTCTCTCGCTCGCTCGCTCGGTCTTTCGCTACGGACCCGGCACCACACGCTACCTCTTTGCGCTTTTATGTATAGTAGGATCACTACACGAACGGGGTACAGAGCAGACGGTGCAGTTAACTCGTGCCCGCTAACCTCCTACCCCTTTTTCCGAGGGTCAAAGTGTTTTCGCGTTCCCCCGTCGTCCCGGTGCGCTGGTTTTGGTGTTGTTTGTGTTTAAATAAAATAAAATAAAATAAAATAAAATAAAATAAAACAAAATAAAATAAAATAAAATAAAACAAAATAAAACAAAATAAAATAAAATAAAATAAAATAAAATAAAATAAAATTTCTGTTCAACACTGAAGTCATCGGTGAATTTAATAGATCAATAATCAAAATTACTTCGCATTTGTCAATTTTCTGTCACGACGAAATTTTCACACTATCTGCAGTTTTGAAATAACTTCAGTAGCTGTACGATTGTCTGTAAATATTTATTTTTTCCCGCGAGCTATGCGTCTCGATCGAAAATATTTACACAACATTTGCTAAACAATTATAACCCCCACACCCGCGTTGATGGAGTTCGCTTCAGGATATTAAATTCCATTTCCCCAATCATCCCCACCGCATCCATCATCCGAAAAAAAAAAAAAAAAAAAAAAAACGTTGATGTGTTATTCCCGACAGGAAAAAAAGAAAAAACCGATCGCAGTCCTTCGCGTCAGGCTGCGGCCGCGGGAAACACCGACCAAGTTTCGCGGCAGCGGGTTTCGCGCGGTATCTGACGAAGTTGCGGGTCGGCTCGCGGGGGTTGATGGGGAGCGGTGTGGAGGGGGGGGGGGGGGGTGGATGAAACTGCGAGGAAACGTCAGGAATAAGATGGAGAAAACAGTCGGTTGCAGCGTACTGTATATCACTATACACAGGTGGGTGCAGAGTGTACAACACGCCGCGTTGCACCAGTTCCTGCCTCTGACTTACGATGATTCATCGTTCCCGTGCCATTTGTCTCAATGCCGTCTCATTCCGAGTATCGTCCCGCGTGTTGCCCGTGGCCCCGTCTATATATCGAGGCACAACGCGGCCGTCGAGCCGCGCCGCCGGAGCGACGGCGCAATTTCAATTGCGGGGACCGATGCATCGCGACTCTCGGGAGGCGCGCGCGCGTCGAAAGTTAAAGTCGTATTAGCGGGGGGGAAACGAGGAGGAGACTGCGGGCCGTCGATACACACAACGCGCGACGCGCCAGCCTCACGTCACGAGGGAAATGGAATCGATTCGTCGTCGCGACGTTCGAGTTTCTCTTGTCTACGTGTTGATTATTCGCCCGCGCGGAGTGAACCGTCCTGGTATGGAGCATCGAGCTGATGCTGCTGCTGCTGCTGCACAGGAATTTGTATACCGCGAGTCGATTCGAGTCGAAACAAATTCTAAAGGACGAGTCGGGAGTGGGGGGGGGGGGGGGGAGAAACTTTGTAATGAAAGTGGGTGAAAATACTGAATGAAGGAATTTCCGCGAGCTGTTTCGCCGAGACTGCGGGAAAACGAAGGCTACGTGTACGTTGGGGTATTTTTTTTTTTTTTTATGTACTATTTTTTTTTTTTTTTTCGCTCTTGGTACAAGCAAAAGGGCGAGAAAAGCTACCCATTCACACGTTTCAGGAAGCGTCTTGCGGATGTACACAGAGGCGGCCCGCGCGCGTTCATCCCTTTCGTCTCCACCCCTCCCGGTGCGCGCAGCCCGTTATTCTAGTTCGCTCGACTCAAGTGGTCGAGGGTAGCGGTAATACCGACGGACGTTTAATCGTCGACGAGTGGATCGAGTGGCGAGAATACTCGAGTAGAGTGGGCGGACGGGCGGGGAGAGCGCGCGCAGCGAACGAGGAGTGGGGCCTTATAGACTGATATAGAGAGAGAATGGAACACGAGGGAAAGGGTGCCATGAATCTTGCCACTCGAAATTCTCCAACTACCCCTGCAATGTCTGAGCTTATCCTCGGCGCAGTTTACAAACGCTTCGGGGAGAGAGGGAGAGAGAGAGAGAGATTCGCGCGCCTCCGGCGATTCTGGGTTATATGGTCAGCTTGCTGGACGATTTGTCGGATGGTCCGGTTTCCTCGCAGTCTTCGATCACTCATTCGTAAAGTCAAACACCAGGCGAGTAAAATAAATTAGAAATTATTATAAAAATTACTATAGAAAAAAAAACGAACGTAATCAAGTTTATTGCATTTTTTGTGAAAGTGTTTGAAAAAAAAACTAACGACGAATTCGTTGTGCACGGGCAAAAATACACGGAGAAAAGGATCTGATACTTTTTACCATATTTCTAGTGAAAAGTATTGTAAATTTCCGGTAGAGGGGAGATGTAATGCGATCTATCGGGAAGAACTGGAACGATGAGAATTTTTATCACGAAATATGGTAAAAAATATTATATATATGTTAGAAATTCTCATAGTTCTCGTACTGTTCGTCAGGTGGCGGCTATGGCGTTTCAATACCAGGCGCGTTGGTAATTTTTACTATAGCGTCCGGTAAATTTTATCTGATCCTTCTCTCCGTGTACATCGAGACAAAGTTTTTGAAAAATTAAAGAATTAAAACGAGATATTTTACCCACTGATTTTTTTTAAGAGGGACAGCGACATGAGCTTTTTTGGTCAGGCTGGCAATTTCTATTCTCCATATATTAACTTTTGGAAAAAAAATAACCCAGACGTTCGTTTCGCAAAAAAAAAAAAAAAAAAATCCGGCTGCCCAAACCCCCGAAAATTTTTAAAAAATTAAAGAATTAAAACGAGATATTTTACCCACTGATTTTTTTTAAGAGGGACAGCGACATGAGCTTTTTTTGTCAGGCTGGCAATTTCTATTCTCCATATATTAACTTTTGGAAAAAAATAACCCAGACGTTCGTTTCGCAAAAAAAAAAAAAAATCTCGCTGCCCAAACCCCCGGTCGCTTTGCGCGAACCAGCGTGCCAAATTCGCCGTGCCTCGGCTTCGCGGTGTTTCGGGTTGATTCGCAGGAAATTTACTCCCCGCGTTGCCGCGGGGGGGGGGGGGGGGGGGGTCGGGTGCGCGCCCGAGCGGCACGGACATCGGGTACGTTTTGTCGAATGATTTATTCAGGACGTGATCATTAATGGAAGAACATTACTCTCTCTCTAGTTGAGAATCAATAGACGCGCGTGTAGCAAGGACGAAGGGTTCGCGGGACACAAGCGTTGCCGCCGAATGGCGAATGAAATGGCCCGAGGGAGAGAGCGAGAGAGACCGAGTGGAGCGAGACAGATGGAATGTACCGAAACCCCCGGTAGCGCCGCCGGTGCCTCTGTAGGTTGTGTACAACTGCTCTCTGTACACTCGAGCCTTGCGTTCGTCATCCATCCCCACCCGAATTGCGAGCACCGCACTAGTGCAGTAGGTAGGCCAGCCCGGAGCATTTGCCACCGTCGCACTAACCCACACAACACCAAAAGCGTTCGGCATTCGCCGAAACCAGCCCAACCTGACGACCAGCCCAACAGATCGAGCGAAAGCGAGAGAGGAACACACACGACGAAAGGCTGGCACGATTGAATCGAGAGCGAGGAAAACACCCGGATGGCTGTGGGGGGAAAACGGGACGGGGTGAAGGGAGGGGGAGGGAAGGGGGGGGGGGTTGGCAGACCTCACTAAATCATGGAAACAAAACCGTAACAAACCAAAATAAATTGCACGGGTAATGTATTCGGCGCTGCGAATGATTATTCCCGATCCCCGTATATATACAGCCGCGTCGAGCCAGCTTTATCCGGCTGTCCCTTCGTCTCTCTGTCTGTCTCGAGCGAGTGAGAGCCGGTCGCGCGCGCGGTGCGCCGCAAACCGCACGTACCGCGAGCGTGCGGGGGGGGTTGCGAGCGGTTCCCGCTCTCCGCGCTGGTTTCCCCGGGTGTTCCGCCCTGCGCTGCAACGGATCGGTGCAGGCAAACTAACCGACAGACGGACGGACGGACGGACGGACGGACGGGAGGACAGACAGGGTGGCGTCAGTTTCTCCCGTTCAAACGGTTTTCGACCCTCGTGTGCGCGGCCCTCGCCCGGTTGACTGCTGCGGAAACCCAACGACGAATTCGATCTCGTTGCCGCCGCGCTCCGCTCTCGCTTCGCGTCCGTCATACCATATAGGAGTACGCCACGGGGACTCCGCTGCGGGCGGCAGCGAGGCGACGATTTTCTGGGCTTGGGATATTTTTATTACAGATGGAGGAAAATAATCGGGGATCGAGAGGTAATTGAACGCTGTGTTAAGGAATTGTTTGATTGGTTTGATTGATTTGATCGATTTGTTTGATTTAATTTATTATAACGGTGGTACAAAATGGTAGATTATATGAGGCAACACAGCATAAACGCAAATGTGCATGCAAATAAATACAAATCGTTTCTAAAATAAAACGCAAGAAATATAAAAACTAGACAAAGATTGTTACTAATAAAAAAAAATTTTAAAACGTTTCGTTATCGCAGCAAAAAGTTTAGCTATCATTTCTAAAATAAAACGCAAGAAATATAAAAACTAGAAAAAAATTGTTACTAATAAAAAAAATGTTTAAAACGTTTCGTTGTCGCAGCAAAACGTTTAGCTATCATTTCTAAAATAAAACGCAAGAAATATAAAAACTAGAAAAAAATGATACAAACGAAAAAATGTTAAAAAAAACGTTTTGTTGCAGCAGTAAAACTTTCAGATACTGCAGCAAATGTGCATACAAATAAATTAATCGTTTCTAAAATAAAACGCAAAAAATATAAAAACTAGAAAAAAATTGTTACAAACGAAAAAAAAATTAAAAAACGTTTTGTTGTCGCAGTAAAACGTTTAGCTATCGTAGCAAACATGCAAGAAATATAAAAACAAGAAAACAATTATTACAAAGGAAAAAAATTAGAAATCGTTTTGTTATCGCATCCAAACGCTTACCTAACGCAACAAATTTTCAGCTACCGTGACGAGACGCTCCGTCATTATTTTTCTCCGCGTGAGTCGCCATAATCGCGCGAGTAATTCTCGCGTTAATTTCCCCGAGTGAAAGGATAGGACAGTGAAAACGATGATTAAGACACGGCGCAGGGGGGGGGGGGGGGGGGGGCCGAGAGCTAAGTGGTCGGGGCAGTTTGTTGGAAGGGATGAAAGGGAATTCGGAATTTACGATTGGTGTGTCGGAGAGGAGACAGTGAAAGAAAACAGAATCTCCCGGGGGGGGGGGGGGGGGGGGGTGGGTCTTGCCGTGCGCGAGGGACGGAGACGGAGACGGGCGCGACGGCCGTGTCGGTGGAATGTAATGGCCAGACCCGTCGCCTCCATCGGTGCGTGACAAGGGCGCCCGACTCCCGCCCAGAAACACGAGAAGCACCCCGGGTTCTCCAGCGCCGAGCCAGAAACGCCTCGAGGGTTCGAAGGCTCGAAGTCTGGAGGCGTAACACGGGTCTAATAGCTCGTTTGATCCACGAAACTCTGTTCACTCTTCTCGCGCCCCCGGGTGCCGGGCTACGTCGACGTCGACGTCGACGTCGTCGTCGTCGTCGTCGTCGTCTCGCTCCCTTGATCATTGCTCGTCCGTAAGGAGAATCATCGGGGCCCTGCACCTTCCGTCCTTTTGGCTCCCGCTCGCCTCACTCCTGGCTCCTCTTCCGGAACATCTTCGGGGCCACTGAAACCCGAGTTTCGGTTCGTTGCCCGTCGTCCTGGTCCGCGTCGACGAGCGTAAGCTTTCATGGTTCATAAGCCGATCTCGTTGAATTTGGAATTAATAACTGAGTCGTAGAGTAAATATGTGTGTAAGCCAGGATGATTTTGAGTGAGAAAAGTTTGCCTGGTAAGAGGTGTACCTTGGTGGAAAACAGGTGACCGCATTTATTAACCACTGGAATTTTTTTTATCTTCGGGGCCACTGAAACCTGAGTCTCTGTTCTTTGCTCATCATCCTGGGGTGTAATAATAAGGTCACAGATCATCGTGACGTGTGGACGGGGATGATTTTTCCTGCTAAACGTTTGCCTACTAAGGCAAACGATTGGCAGGCCTCATTGAAAGACAGGTGGTCGCATTTATTAGTCGCTGGATTTTTTTGTTTAATCTTGAACATTATATATATTTTTTTTATTGATATTCCTCAGTACCCCACTTGGTTTTACAATCTTGAACATTATAATTTTCCCCATATGACAGAATGGCTACTGGATGACAACGCAATAAGCTCAGATAAGATAAGCCAACGTCGTTCAATCTCAAATTAACAACAAAGTCACAGATGAACGTTTAGCCTGCTAAACGTTTGCCTCATCTTCAGTCACCTCACCGGAAGACAGGTGCCCGCGTTTATTAGCCTCCGCGAAAAAAATGCAACAAAAACGTTGAACGCCATTACTTTCTGCAAGTGTGACAGAATGGCTAATAACGTAAGCTCTGGATAAATGACCGTCGCGGCGCTCCCGTGGCGGAGGTGAAGGGAAGGAGACGCGGGGGTGGCGCGGGTGAGTAAAGAACGGAACGACGCACGGAAGTGGAAGGTAAGACCCTTTTCATCCGAGCGTCGTCGTCGTCGTAGACGCGACTACTGTGCACTGCGCCGCTCGCGCGAGAGGTGGACGACTTCTTGCTCGGATGGATGGGGTTAAAGGACGTCGGAAGATACTTCGCGAGAGGCTGGTTGGGAGGGCGGAGAGGTGGGTATAACCGGCAGACGGGAGTGCAGGAGAGAAGGCAGAGAAAAGAGGCGGAAGGAGGAGAGAGAAAACCATAGCCAGGGTGGGTAAGGCAGAGCTGGTGGGTATACGCGAGCTGCTGGCTCACTCGAAGGGAAGGAGAGCGAGTGAGCCGAGAGGGAGGAAGAGGAAGAGAGAGCGAGAGAGAGAGAGAGAGGAAGAGAGAGGGAGGAAGAGGAAGAGAGGAAGAGAGGAAGAGAGAGAGGGAGAGAGAGTGCGAGGGAGGAAGAGGAAGAGAGGAAGAGAGGAAGAGAGGAAGAGAGAGGGAGAGAGAGTGCGAGGGGTGACGAAGAAGAGGAACGTAGAATAAGAGGATGGTCCTTAAAAGTTCGAGAAGTGCCCTCTCTTCTCTTCCTCTTCCTGGCAGTCGTTCGCCCTTCCTCTCCCTCGGTCTTCATCCCCTCCGACGTGGAGCTGCTTGCTTGGCCTCTTGCACCGCGGAGCAACGGAGACCGTGGCGCCCTTGGCCCAAGAGGGGGTGAGCGAGAGCGCGAGCTCAAACAGCCTCCGCGCCAGCGGGAGGGTGAAAAGGTTGGGGGGAGGAGGAGGAGGAGGAGGCTCTGCCAACGGGAGTTGTTATCTAATTTTACTCTCAACGCTTCTTCGATTTATTCGCGAACTTCTCGACGCATTACAATATGCCACGCTAACGGTGGCTGCGCGGATCGCTCGTTCCTGCGCCCTCCGCGTTGAGCCCCCCTCACCCCCTCCGACTGTATAGCCGGCGGGCGAGGAGCGAGAGGTTTTTTCAACGCTCACACTCCTCGTTCCGGAGTCACCCTCGGGTTTTCTTTTTCGTTTTTTTTAAGCAGCCCTCGGGTAGAGATAGTCTTCGGGACGAGAGACTAACTTCAGTGCGCGTTTAGGTTGGGTAGTGGGCACCTGTCAACTTGTGTGTACTGCTCAACTGAAACATTTTTTAAATGAGCACTTGATCACCCTATGGTTGAGCATGGATTTAAAAAAAATGTAGGTACCCCAAAATGATCTGCCTACTGGTTTCTCGTTGACTATCGAAAAGTTTGTTTTACTGGCTCGTGAGACATTCGGAGCGAGGGGTGAAATGTTTTTCAACGCCCACATACACCTTGTTTCGGGGTTACCCCTTTTTTTAAAGGAACCCTCGATACGATACCGTTTTCGGGGCAAGCGACTAACTTCAATATGCATTTTAGGTTGAATTATTTTATTTAAATGATTTTCCTCATCATATTGTGGAATGACCTTATGCTTTAACATGGGTGAAAAAAAATGTAGGTACCCCAAAATGGTCTGTTCATCTGGTGGTTCCTGGTTGATTACCAGAACGTTCTTGCCTAATTCAGAACGTTTGTCAACATTTACCAGCTCGTTGACTAATTTACTGACAAAAGTTCTACCGCCTTGTCCCTTTGGATTCCCTTCAAAGAAATCGCTCCACGTGTTTACGTGCCCAGCGTATAAAGTCCTCCGGTTGCTATGAAGTACGAAGGGAATCTATTGCCCTCAGCTTTCCTTCCTTCTCCTCTTCCTCCTCCTCATCATCCCTTTCTTGCCCTTTCTCTCCTTCTTCCCTCGCTGCCTCGCCTGTTGTATCAGCCCGCGGGTTTCGCGACGTTACCCGGAGACTCGGGCGCAGAACGCGAGAGAAGAAGTGATAAAACGGCAGGGCGGAACAAGGGCCCCGCGCTTGTAAACTATTTTAATTACAGCGCGTCGTCAACGTGGCTTCTGCAGTCTCGTTTTACCGCTTCACTAGGTGCGCTACGTGCGAGCCGTGTTATACATACACCAGGCGTTCGGAGGGTCGCGCATCCCTTCCCGTGCAGTTTCTCAAAACAGTCCCTGCAACCGCATCTAACCCAACTGTACACAGATCACTCATTTACTCCAACAAAGTATAGTCCGACGTTTAAGAAAAATACAGCCTCACCACCCGCGCAAAAAAATTGTATTAAAAGAGTATTTCTGTAGTGTGAACCGTCGAAGTATCCAAAGCATTAACATCACTTCTCCATTTTTTCAACAAGATTACCATGAAATTTTATGGGAAATTGATATTTCTTGCTTCTACTTAAAAGTTTATTTATTTATTTGTATTTTTATACAAATAAATTGTACACAAATAAATTTGTATACAAATAAAAAAAAAATGTATTCGTATAAAAATGAGGGATTTACAACTCGCATTCACTTGCATCAAAATAGTCCCACCCATCTTATCACCAAAAAATGCAGCCTCACCGCATACATTTATTTTCATCATCCCCCTCTACCAACCTCACAAAAATCATCCACTAAAAAAAAAAAAAAAATTCCCGTTGTCCCATAACCCACGATGATATTAAATTCCGCGTCGCACACGCACCTACGGCGCGGCCCATATGTCGTTGCGGCCACATACGGGCTGAAGAGCCGCGTGTACCTTGGAGGTTTATAGCGATCGCGCCGCTCGCGCTCCAGCGCAGCGACCGCGCTGTGGAGTTTACAGCGCATGGAAAACGAGCTTTGCCGCGAGTACCTTTTGATGCCTGGACTCGCCGAAACGACGAGAGATATAATACACGGCCGAGAGCCGGGATGAAAACGACTGAGACAACGAAGGAGCGGAATAGATATTCACCGCGGCCGCGCGGTGTATATCGGCAGCTACGCGGCATACACGCGCGTCTATCAAACACGATAGACACAAAGCTTTTCCCTCTCTCTCTCTCTCTCTCTCCCTCGTGCCCCGCTTTACGAGTTCTGTATGTCGGGCGGGGATGCTCCGGCGCACCGACTCATTAATTAATCGAGCTCTCTCTCACTCCGTGCGCGCCGCGGCTCTCGAGCGTTATGATCAAAGCCGATACCAGCATCATGCAGGAACGCTGCTGCTGCTGCTTCTGCTGCCACGCGGTCTCGTGTACCCTCGATACCGGCAGCAGCAGCAGCAGCAGCAGCAGCAACAGCTGAAGCATCAGAGCCTACGATCAACCGAGCATCCATGCCCAGTGGAAAGCTCTCGTGGTCACGTTTCAACGCGTTTCCACTACGACCCCGGCTTTCTCGCTGCTGCTGCTGCAGTAGCAGCAGCCGCGTATCCGCATGATCGTACAGTGGACTCTCCGATAAGTTAAGGTCGCGGGACCGAAAGCCGATTAGGCCATTCTGATGAGTTAAGATCCCCACTATTTGCGCAAATCGTTCCCAGGCGGCCGAAACTAAGAGAGGGGAAAAAAGTGCAGGAGGGTCTTACATCGGTCCTTGTCTTCCATAAGGGTGGGAGTCAAAATATCTATTGACCAAAATAGCGATTGGCTAAAATAGAACATTTTAAAATAATGAACAGTCTGAATCTAGAATGTCCATCATTATGAAATTCATAATTTCAGCCATTCGCTATTTTGATCCCATTTTAATAAAGATGTGGGTCAAAATAATGAATGATCAAAATAGCGAATAGCTGAAATAGCGAATTTCATAATGATGGCTATTCTATATTCAGACCATTTTTTAGTTGGGGTGGGAGTCAAAATATCTAGTGACCAAAATAGCGATTGGCTAAAATATCAAATTTCAAAATAATGAACAGTCTGAATCTAGAATGTCCATCATTATGAAATTCATAATTTCAGCCATTCGCTATTTTGATCCCATTTTAATAAAGATGTGGGTCAAAATAATGAATTATCAAAATAGCGAATAGCTGAAATAGCGAATTTCATAATGATGGCTATTCTATATTCAGACCATTTATTATTTTGAAAATTGCTGTTTCAGTAATTCGCTATTTCGGTCTTTAGCTTTTTTGATCGCCACCCTTGCACGAAAGTAGCTGCCGCGTTATCTTCCTGTTACTCTTGCAGAAGCAACGCGTTCGACCGCAGGTAGTGTGAAGTAGAAAGGGTAATTCGCTTCCCCGCCAGCAGGTAGAAAGAGCTCAGAAAAGGTTCGATCTAAACTTACCAGAGCGTTAATCCTTAACTCATCGGAGTGCCTTAATTTTTCGGAACTTAACTTATCGGAGAGTCCACTGTACCCTGCGCACGGTGGGTTCGCGGCCTGCAACGATATTTGCATATTACCCGATGTCGCCCGGCTTCAGCTCTGTCTGCGCGCTGTCCGCTCGTCTGTCTGTCTGTCGCGCGTCCCGTCCTGTCTGTCTCGACGCTCAGAAAGAGGAACGGCCGCGGGGAAAAAGCGTCGAAAGAATGCGAGGGAAAAACGCGATACACAGATCGCTCGCTCCGCGCGCGCGGATCACCCTTCGGGCAACAGGCTATCGAAATGCCTCGGCTCGCTTTCTCCCCGTCAAAGGGACAAACGCGTATCTCGCGCGCATTTCCGCTGATAAAAATTTCAATAGCGCCGCGTGGATACGCTCGACGTAACGCGGCGCGCGGGGGCCTCGACGATTCGCGAGCAGTCGACCTCCGCGAATATCACGACGATGCGCAGCGGCTGTCGGATGTTGACACTATATAGATGTGTGTTTTTATATATTGAGCTGTGTACCTTGAAGGGGTTCGGCGCTGCTCTTCTTGGCTCCGTCGTATATCGACTCAGGTAAAAACCGCGAAACGCTCGACTCGAAGAACCCTCTCCCCCCTCCTTCGCCCTCTTACCCCCTCCCCCTCCCTCCCTACTTCACCCAGCGAGAGTTCACGTACCTCTATTTAATGAGCGAGTACTTGGTGAGTTGGGTATATATATATATATATACGGATTTTGCGGCGCGCTGCAAAATACCTGGGGGGGTGTATGAAAAAAGTTACAAAGTCAAATAGCAGTCAAAGGGTCGTTGAGAAAGTGAGGCGGAAAGTGACGGAGGGCCCGGTTTTTTTTCTTGCCGCCACCGATGACGAGAAAGTTTGCGCCAAGAAAGATCTAAATTATTCCGCTGTTGAAAAAAAATGGACCTGATTTTCCATGACCGTTCAGGGTCATTGGATTTTTGTACGTGGGACACGTTGGTAGATTTATTGTGAGAGTTGAAAGGGCGACGCAGCATATTGTGCGAATAATTGGAAAAAATTGAGCACTCAAAGGGTCGTTGAGAAAGTGAGGCGGAAAGTGACGGAGGGCTCTGTTTTTTTTTTCTTGCCGCCACCGATGACGAGAAAGTTTGCGCCAAGAAAGATCTAAATTATTCCGCTGTTGAAAAAAAAATCGACTTGATTTTCCATGACCGTTCAGGGTCATTGAATTTTTGTACGTGGGACACACTGATTGGTCCATTGCGAGAGTTGAAAGGGCGATGCAGAATATCGAGCGAATAATTGGAAAAAAATTGAGGGCATCGTCAGCAATTAATGTTTCACGACTGTCCCAATTTCCTGGATTCTGTCAGCCCGTCTTTCGGCCCTTTGGCCCCTGGCAAGAATGTCACACAATCGACGTTTCCTCACCACATTACCTTCGCGATGGAGGGGCGAAGAGGAGGGGGCGAAGGGGGGCAAATACCTTCGAGACAATTTCTTCCTCAGCCTTCAACCGTGAACATCCGGCGGAAAGGTTCGCGGATGAGTCGTGTACGTGCCGGAGCCGGTTTTCATCGTCGAGACGGCCAGCACGACTCGCACTGCACGTAACGTTTACCCGCTGGGAACGGGGTCGACCGGGGTCTGATTGAATTTTTTCCTCGGACGGATCGCGCGGATAGTGGGTCATGGTTTACACGCTGAAAATTGGCAGCGACTGTAAATGACGAAAGCTCTTTTCGTTTGAAAAAAAAAGACAGAGTTTCTCAAAAAGCCAGAAAGCAAATTTTGTGTATCTCAGATATATTCTTGTTTCGTCCAATCGCGTTCCTCAGCCCCGCTGGGCGACTGCAGCGTCTGCATTTGCCGAGTTACTTCAGCCCTGACTGTCCAACCCAGAGAGAGACACAGAGGTAGGAACGTAACTCGCCCTCGCTTCCTCATATCGATTTGAAAGTTTAACTATTTTTATAATTAAATATCGCGAAGTTAGCCCGACGCGGCCGACAGCACGCGAGCAGGTTACCTTTTATCCGGCGTCCCGCGATGGGGGGCAGGAGGGGGAGGGGGGGTTCTCGGACCCCTCGGGGGACTGCGGGCTAAAAATGTTCGCTGGAACGGCGCGGTGTACGCGCGTCGCCGGAAGGTTTCGAGCTTTGCGGTGCACGACCCGCGGGTCAGTTTCGAAGTTAATTTTTGTTAACTCACATTTTTTTAAATTATCGACTAACTAACAGCCTCCGGGGGTGAAACTTCATGGACGAAAAAAAAACGTATAAATATACATCATTTATATTTATTTATATATAAATATTTATATATAAAAATTAGTATTTATGTATTATTAATATTTATATATTTATATATATAAATTAAGCCGGCCCACGATGGCCCTTGAGGGACTTCGAAAAATTCAGGCCCAAGGGCCCCTTGGGGGACTTAGAACAATTCAGGCCCAAGCCTCGATTCTTGACGCGGCGGCTGCGCCGAGACCTTTTTATAATATAGAGAGATATATCAAAATATAAAAATTTAGATATAAAAAATAATAAAAGTTCGACCCCTCACAAGCGGACCAACGTAATCTCTGACCAGGGCCCGACTAGAGCCTGATGTAACTCTACGAATTTCCAACCAGAGACTTTGATATCAAAGAATTTTCTCTCATCAACCTGGGTGTCTTCCATCCACCCAGATGGGGTTACACGGAATGTGAAACAAAGAAAAATAACCGCGAGAAGCATCGATGCTCCACACACGGCGGGAGAATCAAAGGATTCTTTCAAGGGTTTCGTAATATCCCCGGTTGCGATCGGTCGCGTCGATGTTAAAAGACGCTATCGCCGGGCGCGACGCGCCGTCCGTTTTCCAGGCCGCGGGGCGCATAAATAAAATACAAAAAACGCAACGGCGAGAACGCGTGGAAACACAGAGAGGCTGCCCGCGTGCGCTATTTTTCAAGTGGATTCACGCGCGAAGAGGAGAAGAAAATAAAGGGGTGTGCGCGAGTCCGGGGCGCGTTCGCCGGTCGGCGTCGGGGGCGAGCGAGCCGCGGCCGAGGACGAGAGAACTCTCGCTTCGAACGCTCGACGGGGCACCGACAGAGAGGCAGCGCGCAGCCACCCGCAGCCGTGCAGCGAGAGCGAAGCTCCGAGCCCCGCGTACGACGAGTAACTTAAACTCAGTGGAAAATTATAATTAAGCTCATCCGAGCAAAAGCTCAGGGTCTCCGTTGGTGCGCTCGCCTCGGGGAAAAGTTGCTCGAGGCGCGCGCGCGCGAGTAACGAGTAGGAGACATAATGTGCACCCGGCGGCGTAGAGCTAGCGAGGCAGGGGGGAAAAAAAGGTATAAAGAAGGAACGGGGGGAAAGGAAGAGAGGACGGCGGAACAAAATAGAGACTCGTGTATTCACCGTATTTCGTTTTCTTTGAGAAGGACATTTCTCAGGTGTAACGTCGAAGCTTTAATATATATTTATTTATATTCTCGCGCTTGGCTTTTGCGCAGTCGTGGCGGAAACTGGTGACCGTCAATAAGATCGCCGAAAAACAAAATAAAGCATCGGGGGTTCGCAATGTTTCGTCTTCTTTGAGAAGGACATTCCTGGAAACCGTGAAAAGGTCTAATAGGAGAAGCCAGGGTAAAACGAGCCCCCCTTTTTTTATCATAAAAAAAAAAATTAGGGTAAAATGGGCTCCCATCTTCGTCGTAAGTTTTGAGGCTTCTTTCTTCGTCAAAACTTTTTTTCCCGCCGTCCTCCGTGATTTTTTTAATTCGCGGGCTTCTTCGGCAACAGTTTTTTTTCTCCATCAATTCTTGCCTGTACGGCGAATCCGTCACGACTAAAATGTGCTTTTGTGTCACATTTTAGTAAAATACCCAAGTAACCAAAACTCATGTAGATCGGTAGCGTTTTGTGTACTAACTCATATTTGTGCCGGATTCTGAGGGTGGCCGGTTTTACCCAGGAATTTTTTTTTGCCGACGCTCAAAATTGATGATTGATATCGAATTTTGTAGTGAAAAGCAATAAAAAAAACACTTTGGGTTTTGTCATAGAGTCATTTTTTGCTTAGGGGGCCCGTTTTACCCCTATATAATATTTATTCACATTTATTCACATTTAATATTTAGACACATTCGTCGAAATTGGAGGAAACGGAAACAGAGAGGGAGAAAGACAGAAGACTAGCAGGCGAAATTGGAGCAAACGTATAGCCGAGCGAGACAGAGAGAGGTACCGAAGAGCGTCCGCACGGAGGGCAAACAAAATTGCAAAGCGGGCCTGGCGGCCGCGTCGCGTTTAAGCCACCATCGCGGAAATCGCCGCTCAAAGGGCGCACCGAGCGCCACGAATTGGCACCTCTCGATCGACCTCGGGAAATTCGCGAAATTACCGTAGCTGTTGACTAACCAGTGGCTCCCAATACGCGAGACCCTCAGACGGACTCCGGAAGGTGACGACGACGACCGAGAGTCGGGAGGAAAAATTTAATACGCGTAGCACATGTTCGATTCACCCCTCGCGATATAAATCATCGAGCGGGCGCGCGGCGAGAGACGATTTAAAAGTCCTCTGCCTGCCTTTTCCGGCCCTTCTCCGGTTTCCCTCGTTACTCTCGCTTTCGCCGGGCATTATTCTTTCTCTCTTTCTCGTTTCTCCAACCGCCGCGTGGGGCGTGAAGCCGCCGCTGGTGGCGAGAGAGGGAGAGTGAAGGGGTTGAAGTGAGAACGTGGCGCGGGCGTCGAGCGAGGGGTAACGTAAAATATGATCCTAAAATTAACCGATTCCTTAATTACTCGTTCCGTTTTTCGCGCACAACCGGCGAAACCCGGTCTCTCATTCTCCCGCTTTTACACCCTCTCGACACGCGGCACCGAGAGTCCCTCGTTTCACGCGCTCAACCGAGCTCACCCACCCCGGATCTCCTCCCACCGCCCCTAAACCAATCTGCTCCTCATTAACCGCTTCCAGCCGCGACGTAACGCGCGCCGTATTCGCCCGAACAATCGCGCCCTATTCGATGCGTCGTCCACTCGCTCGCTCTCTCGCCCTCGCGCCTCCCGCGCTTCCACCGAGCTTCGCGCCGCGCTCGCACATACAAATTTCCAACGCGGCTCTGTGCGAGGTGGATGAAAGAAAAAAAGAAAAAAAAATCGTGTGTGTGTGGCACCACGAATGGGTCAACGAGAATTACGGGTACGGCTTAACCGTGCAAAACACTTTAATTGTATTCCTATACTTTTTCGGAATTTTTTTTTCAAGACTGAGGGACACTGGACATTATCACATACGAAAGATGCAATATTTTTGTGAGATAATTTTTTATTCTTTGCGGTAATTGTTTTTGCGTCTGATTTCTGTCAAATTTCCAACGCGGTTCTATGCGAGGTGGTTGAATGAAAAAAAGAAAAAAAATGTGTGTGGCACCGCGAATGGGTCAACGAGAATTACGGGTACGGCTTAACCGTGCAAAACACTTTAATTGTATTCCTATACTTTTTTCGAAAATCGTTTTTATTTTCAAGCCTGAGGGACGCTGGACATTATCACATATGAAAGATGCAATATTTTTTGTGAGACAAATTTCGATTCGTTGCGGTAATTATTGTTGCGTCTGACTTCTGACAAATTTCCACCCCTGCTCTGTGCGAGGTGGGTGAAAAAAAAACAAAGAAAATACAAAATGTGGCACCACGAATGGGTCAACGAAAATTACAAGTACAGCTTAACCGTGCAAAACATTTTAAGTGTATTCCTATTCTTTTTCGAAAATCTTTTTTTTTTCAAGTCTGAGGGACACTGGACATTATCACGTATGAAAGATGCAATATTTTTGTGAGATTATTTTCGATTCGTTGCGGTAATTATTGTTGCGTCTGACTTCTGCCAAATTTCCACCCCTGCCCTGTGCGGGATGGGTGAAAAAAAAACAAAAATACAAAATGTGGCACCACGAATGGGTCAACGAAAGTTGCGGTTGCAATGTAACCATGCAAATTACACCACCTTCATTGCATTCCCATATTTAATCATAAATCTTTTTTTCAAAGCGAAGGGAAACTAAGCATTATCGCAAACCAAAGATGGACATTTTTTGGCGAAAAAATTGGTCCCTTCGCTCTCATTAAAGCGAACCCCGAAAAAATGTAGATACAGCCCCGTCCATTCCGTCTTTGCGTCTGTGTTTCCTCCCTCCCACTTTCGCTCTCGGCGGTCGCGATCGGTCCGATTGTTTAGTCTGCCATTTCGTTCCGCTTGTTGTGACAAACCTTCCCTGCCATCGAGTTGAGCTTCAGAGCAAAGCGTTGGAAGGGAGAAGGGTGGCTGCGAGCGCAAGCACAAAGAATCGAGGGTTGCATCGTTCGCGTCACAAGCGCAGGTGTTGGCTCTCTTTCTCCTTTCTCTCCCTCCCTCTCCCTCTCGGTTTCCCATTCTATCTCCTCCTCTCGTCAATTCCAGCCCCTCGCGAAGAAAGGGATACAGCCGCGTTCACCTGCCGCTCGTTCAAAGCCAGCAGGGTGGCCACCCGGATATACAGACGGAGATAGAGCGAGAGGGTTGAGTAACGATATCGACGGGCGTTGCGACCAACCGGACGCTGGAACGGAAACGACGCCGGTGGCTGGGTGGCGAGTTCGGAGCGGAGAAGCTTCGAGCGTACGCGCGCTACGGGATTACGACGATCAATGCGGTAAGCCTTGTTTGTTTTAGTCCGTTGCCACTTTCCACGCTTCCTGCCGGGGTGGCTGGACGCGGGCGGCCCGATCAGAGAGAGAGAGAGAGAGAGAGCCGAACGCATCCCCTTTCCCTGCGAGGCCAACCCACCCCGCTCTTCTTCCCTCGAAAGCTGCGTCCACAGTGATTCAATACCCAGTGTCAATCCACCCGGTGATCCTCTTCCTCCTCCTCCTCCTCCTCGTCTCGTCCAACGAGCCATCTTTCCCGCTCATCCTATTTTCGTCTGATTTCGCCGGACTCTCATTCATCGCCTCCCACGGCCGCCCAGCGTCGGTTCAAAGAAAATACGAGGAAATTCCGATGGACTTGGAGCACGCGAAGCCGGGCGATACACACACAGAGAGTGAGGAGATGGAAAAGGGCGGCTTGGGCTTCGCCTCCCCCCGATCCGTCCATGTTAAACGCTCGGGTTGCGGCTTCCTGTTTTCGGTGCACGAAGATACAGCCAAATAGGCTGCAGCTGCGCTAAAGCCTTTTCCGGATGATTCACCGACTCCGCGAAAGCGAAACGGAAAAAAGAGATGGAGGAAGAGAGAGAGAGAGAGAGATGACAGGTGTTCGCGAATTCCTGTTACCGCATGTATTACAAAATCCACGAGACTCCACCCCACGCCTGTTTCCCTCTCTCGGCTCTCGGGCCTCTCGAATAAAGCGCTTTGTGCATTTGTGAGCTACCTCGTCGCGATTTTTTCGAGCACTTTTCCTCAGTCTTTCCTCCCGCTCTGCCTGCGCTTCCTGCCTCGAGCTTTCTCTCGAAAGGTCCGATATGCCCGGAAAGCAGCGACGCAGCGAGCGAGATAAAAGAAAAGGCATCACTCTCGATCTGCTTTTTTTTCTTCTTCTTCTTCTCTGTGGAGTATTCATGCCGTCGTATGTACAGAAGTGGTCTGGTTAGTTCTGGATTCACTGTGTTTCCTGTCTCTGTCGCTCTTTTACTCTGTCTCTCTCCCTCTCTTTCTCTCTGAAGGCATGAAATAAACTATCTCTCTCTCCCTCTTTCCGTGACGGTATTGGCAAACAGATCCTTCACCAAGTTCAAAGGCAACCCACGATATTCACCACCCATACAATATGACAACAATTCACTCCAACGTGACGTGCGCCTCACACACACCGCACATACGCGTGTATATCGCTGCTGTACATACGTCGATCAGCCACACGTCGATTGTGTTGCGTGTACCGCCTTCCAACTTTCGCACACGGGGTTTTGCCGCGGCACGGACCGCGTGTGTACGCCATATCGCGTATACGCGCCTCGGTCGTTACGTCGGGTACTTTTATTCCCCGGAATCGTCGACTTTTATAGGTAAAGTTCGGCGTTGCCGGGATAGTTCGGGCCGGCGAGCCGTCGGGGTTGCCTCTTGTGCCCGGGTTGCTGGTGGCGTGGGAAGGGGGCAGGAGGGGGGCGAAGGGGGGGACGAAGCAAGTAGCATCGAACATGTGCAACCCTCAGGATCCAAAGCAACGAACGAAAGCCCCCGAGGGTGGGCAGGAGTCGCACGAGCCAGTGCCACCCGCTTCTCGCCCGTTTATACGTGTACACAGAGGAGACAGAGCGAGGGTACACGCGGCGAGGCACCCGCGACGTTTACGGGAAATTGCACTTTGCAAAGAAGAAGCAAGAAGAAGAAGTAGAAGAAGCCACCCGTGTTCCGTGCTCGCGGCACGGGAGCGACCCGGTTTGGCCACATCGCCCGCTTCTTTTTCCTTCTTTGCAACCCCTCCACCAACCCCCCCAACCGGTTTCTGACCTGGCTCCTCTCTCGCTTCTCCCTCCTTTCCGCTTTTGCTTTTTGATCCCTTTTACTTCTGGCAAAACTGAGCGGCCACAACTTCGCCGAACATGTGAGTGTTTCGCCCCCTCTCCCCCTCTTCCTCTCTTTCCGTCTTCTTATTTTCTCCCTATGCGTCTTTCTCTCTTTTTCTCCTTCGTCTATCCTTCTCACTTTTCTCTTTCTCTTCTTCTATCCTTCTGACTTTTCTCTTTCTCTTCTTCTATCCTTCTCACTTTTCTCTTTCTCTTCTTCTATCCTTCTTACTTTTCTCTTTCCCTCCTTCTATCCTTGTCACTTTTCTCTTTCTCTTCTTCTATCCTTCTCACTTTTCTCTTTCCCTCCTTCTATCCTTCTCACTTTTCTCTTTCTCTTCTTCTATCCTTCTCACTTTTCTCTTTCCCTTCTTCTATCCTTCTCACTTTTTCTTTCTCTTCTTCTATCCTTCTCACTTTTCTCTTTCCCTCCTTCTATCCTTCTCACTCTTCTCTTTCACTCCTTGTATCCTCCTCACTTTTCTCTTTCTCCCCTTCTATCCTTCTCACTTTCCTCTTTCTCTTCTCTCTACCTTTCCCTCCTCCCCCTCCTTACCCCACAAGATATCAGACTATCCAACAACCGAGCGCCCTTCTCTCCCGCACACGAATGCGCCGAGGGCTCCTCGTGGTCCTGGGGGGGAAGGAGGGGGACCGAAGCTCGCATGCCTCAGGTGCTTTCGCGGTTGTTTTGACTCGTCCCTTGTCTCGTCTTCCTTTATCATAGCCTCGAGCGCATCCGGGGATAAACAAGTATCGATATACTCGCTCGGTCTCCCTACCCTCCCCCTCCTTCCCCATCCCTCTGATGTGTAAACGTACACAGAAGCGGAAAACGAGCCAACCGAGGGGTCAGAGCGAGCCGCGAAGGAAGAAGACACGCGCGTCTCGTATATGGCCGGCAGCCTCGCGAACCTCCCGTATCATCGTCGACCCCACAGGGTCGTTGTGTCCTGCGAGCCCCTCCCAGGCTCTCGTATACCTGATTCTCCGGGTATCCTGTATTGTGTACATTCATAAGGATATCGTGTGTTGGCAAGTTTCCTTGTGTTCCCTTTCTCTTCCTCTCTCTCTCTCTCTCTATCCTTCTGCCTGCGTGAGCTTCCGCTGTCCCAGCCACCGTGGAAAATATCGCTCTCGCACGGAGAAACGACGGCCAGGACCATCGGGCCCTTGTTCACTCGGTTCACGGTTTGCAAAGCGAGAGGACGCGCGGCAGGAGATGCTCGGCTGCTTCTTCCGGCCTGCAGCGATAGTCCAGTCAACCGCGACGGACGCCAGACATGTGCTTTCTCTTTTCTCTTTCGCTGTATATTTATATATTTATATATACATACATATCCGTCTCCTTTTATCCGTCGCTTTGCCGCGCCCTTCCATCCCGGTTCGATCGGCTTTCCGCGTGCCGAACGCGCGGCATCCGCGTCGCGAGTCTCGCACACCGGCGGAAAAATGTCGAGGATTCGTGTACGCAGCGATCGCAGGTTTTACCGGGACGAACGCCGTCCGGTGGGCTCGGGACGTTTTCCGCGACCCAACGGCACGTTCGATCGCCCCCCCCCCTCCCCTCCCCCCCGACTCCTGTGCAGTCAGAGCCCCCACAGGGCACGCGAAGGGCTCCGGGGCTTCGGGGAAACGAGAGGCGCCGGGGTTAAATCATGGGGTTTCGACCAATGGGCCGGAAGAGGTAAAGCTCTGGGGCTCCGGAGCCTCCGTTGGCTCTCCGTCTCTTTTCCTCGCTTTCGTGTTCGCCGCGCACTTCTGCCTCGATCCCGAGGCTGCCGCCTGTAAGCACCGGTAAACCTCGCGATGCTCTCCGAGCTTTCAGCGTCGGGCGTGTTGCAGCCGCTGCTGCTGGTTGCTTATATAGGTATTTCCTACACCTCGAGCTCGCTGGCTTTTTCCTCCTCGCGCACAAATGCCGCATCCACTCGACCCTACTTATATCAATGGCTTTCGCCTTGGTTGGTTCTTGACTCTCGCGCGACTCGTTTGAATAAACTGCGCGCGACTGTCTCGCGGATCGCGGGCCCCTTCTTTCAGCCGGGGGAAAATGGGAATCGAGGTGTAATACGCGTATCGAGATTTCTGCTGCAGGAAAAGGGCGAGTGGCGAGTTTTGGTCGTAAATCGTCATCGTGTGTCAGTGGCAAGGCGGTCGTGAATTTGTACCACCTGTCAATAGTTGTGCATCTTTGGATTTTTCTGTATGGATTTCCATAGATGAAAGGAAGGCGAGAAATTTATCTGTGGCCTAGGCTAGAATTTCTCGCGGATCTTCTCACAAGCTTTTAGCTTTTTCCTTACGATGGCCACTAGCGTTTCCACTGCACTGAGAAAAAACATTGGTAAGACCAACTGAATGTGCGTTTACGGGCAGCGAAATAAATATTTCGTTCCGTAAATGAAATAATACTTATTGTGAATGAAAGAAAAAAAAATTCAATCATAATTGAAAAAATTAATATTTCGTTCCGTGAACGAAATAATAGTTATTGTGAATTAAAGTTATATAAAGAAAAATAGTTATTGTGAATTCAGTTATAATTGAACAAAAAAAAAATTCAATTATAATTGAAAAATTGATACAGGGCCAAGTGGACCTGGTCGGGGCCACTTTGGCCCGACTGGGGCCCTAACCAGGCCTGACTTGGCCTGATGCAACGTTACAAAAGATCCCCTCAACTCTTGTTATCCAGGAGGAAAATGGGAATCGCATCCAGACCGAATACAACTGAACGGCGAAAAATTGAGAGGCGACTCCATCGTAAATCGTCATCGTGTGTCAGTGGCAACGCGATCGTGAATTCGTACCACCCGTCAACTTGTGTATCTGCGGATTTCCAGGGCTTTCCTTCCACAGATAAAAGGGCAGCAAGAAATATGCCCGTCCTAGGCCAGAATTTCTCACAACCCTTTGCCGCTCGCCTCGAGCGATATCCACCGGCTCAGCTTTTTCCCGGCATGCGCGCGCCGAGTGTATTAGTCTGGCGTGAACTGGACTGCGAAATTTCCGAAGTCTGGATATGAAGTATTTATGAAGCCCGAGGGCGTGCACCAGACCTACCTCCGCTTCTTCTTCTTTTTCTTCTTCCTCCTCCTCTTCTTCTTGCGTCTTAAAGTACGAACCTTTGAACGCAGTGTCGGGGAAAAACGAAATGGCCTTTTTTCTCTCTCTCTCTTTCACTACACGCCGCACAAAAAGTCGTACATCATTCGCCGTTATTCTGAATTTTTTCTCCCTCTCTTTCTCTCGCTCGTATCTACCGCAAAGCGAGGCCACAACAGGCAGCGCGTGGCAGGTTAGGAATACACCGAGGGACCGAGCGGTATAGGCAGACTCATGCGGAGTCGGCGTGGAGCGAGAGGATGAGGGGGAAGGGGGTGGGGGGTAAGTGAGTGAGGGGGCCGGGCACATAATCTTTATCCGATATCGCGATCTGGCGTTGCGGCGAAACGTGTGCAACGGTATACGGCAAATCTGGCGCGGTGGGAGGCGAGAGGAAAGCAGTGAGAGAGAGAGAGAGAGAGAGAGAGAGAGAGAGAATAACACGGTGGGGAAAGCGGGGAAGGTTGCTTTCTGTTAGACCGCGTGGCCGTAGATTGGAAGGCATATAAAAAAAATTAAAAAATAAAAAACGTGACGGCGTTTCAGGGGGGGGGGGGGTTCGGGGGGCCTGAGCCGGTGCTGGTCAGGGAAACTCACGCCAACACGCCAGTCGGTATGAAACTACAGCGCGCGCTATTTTGTACACGGCAAAGCGGCGAGGGAGGGTTCGGAGGGTGGGGGGTGGGGGGGGGGGGGGGCAACAGCGTTGGGCGGCCGTGGACGCGGGCGGCACGAACCGATATTACGATCGCTGACCGCGATACACAAACTTTTTAATCGGAAAATAAATTGTTGCCTCTCTCGCGTTGCGCGGGCGGCGCGCGAAACGCGGCCGTCGTTGGTGGTGGTGGTGGTGGTGGCTGGACACGTGAAGTCGCTCGAGAAACGAGGCGTTTAGAGGGTATGTACCCTATATACTATTTTGATGTATATATACAAATATATATATATATTTATATAAAGGCTGGCTGCGCGCTGTTGCCGCTGGTGTCGCGTGTAAAAGCGATACGCGAGGGAGCGAGAGAGGGTGAGAAAGACCGCGATCAAAAATCGAGAACGCGAGGCGATACCATTGCAGCGTCGGGGTGCAACCATTCAGTGTGTCAGCCGCGAGTCGCCGCGCGGTGGGCAAAAACGTTGAGTGGACAAAAATGCTTTTATTTATATCGTTTCTCCACTCCTCCACGTTTTTCGCTTTCCTAGTTCTTCCTCTTTTTTTTTTTTGTCGTTTGCTCTTCAGCAGATAAATGGCTGCGGGCTGCCATGCGAGACCCCCGAAGAGGACGCACGAAGACACGTGACTGCAGATCCTGGAGAGTCAAAGGATAGTTTCTCACTCTTCCTCGATGCTTTCGTCGTTGAGAGTGTCCCAAGCTCCAGTCGGAGCGTCCCGCTCGTCTTTCAAACTTACGAAGCTGAAGATCCGGTGGATATATATTTTACCCGATGTTTTCATACACACTGCGAGCTGGGAAGCCGAGAGCAGAAGGGCGAAGGGTGGGGGGTGTCTCGCGCTACTGATACACAGGATTCAGTGTTTGTGTATGGTGTATAGGGGAGACTGGGGTAAAACGGCCCCCCTAAGCAAAAAATGTCTCTACGACAAAAACCCAGTGTTTTTTTTTAATTGCTTTTCACTAAAAAATTCGATATCAACCATAAATTTAGAGCGTCGGCAAAAAAAAAAAAATTCCGGGGTAAAACGGGCCCCCCTCAGAATCCGGCACAAATATGAGTTAGTACACAAAACGCTACCGATCGGCATGAGTGTTGATTATTTGGGTCTTTTACTGAAATGTGACACAAAAGCACATTTTAATCGTGACAGATCGCCGTACGGGCAAGAATTGATGGAGAAAAAAAACTGTTGCCGAAGAAGCCCGCGAATAAAAAAAATCACTGAGGACGGCGGGAAAAAAAGTTTTGACGAAGAAAGAAGTCTCAAAACTTACGACGGAGATGGAAGCTCATTTTACCCTAATTTTTTTTTCGATCAAAAAAAGGGGGGCCCGTTTTACCCCAGAGGCCCGTTTTACCCTAGCTTCCCCTACATATATCTGTCGCGAGGGAGAAGAAGCGCGAAGACGCTTTCGGTACACAAGCCACACACACTGCGGTGTGTCGCAAGGATACACAGTGCACAGTAAATTCGCGGACCGGTTGGTGTATCCCTCCGTGTGTGCTGCGGAGGCTTCTATATCCCGAGGAGTCGGTGTACCTATCCGGTAGCTGTAAAACAGAGCATTATTATCCTTCTACTCCATTACCCGAGACACAGTACGGAGGCAGGGATGAACCGGAGTGGAGAGAGAGAGCGAGCCAGCCGCACGGGCGCTGCGAAGCTTCGCGGGGTTGAAGCGCGGAAGGGGGGACCACGAGGGGGAAAGAGGAAGAGTGAGACAGAAGGGAGAAGAAGCGAAGCGGGGAGACGAAGAGGAGAAGAAGAAGAGGAACGACGGACTGCGAATCCTCCCGCGGCAAAAACCAAAAACCCCGGGCAACTACGGCCAAGGGTCATTGACTCCGACACTGTGCACTGCGAGCGCCGGCGTTTGTGTCTCTATACGTTTCCCAACGGTGTTTTGGGGTTTTTGCGCGCACGGCGCTCCTTCTCCCTCTCGCTCGACTCGCGCGCGAATTCATCCGCCGGGCGCAGCGCACAGACTTCGAGTCGTGATTTATCTATGGGCTCGCAGTTTTCGACTTCCATCTCCAACGCGAACGCCTCCCTCTCTCTTCCCCTCCCTTCACCCTTCCCACCCCCGATCGCAGATTGAACAGCTCTGTTTCCCGGAGCTGCTGATTTTTTTCCCGACCTTTTTTTCTGTTTGCCCCTCTGTACTTTACTCGCGCTCAGTGCTACCCGCGACTCGGCTTTGGGCCTCCATCTCTCTCTCTTTCTCTATCTCTATCTCTCTCTCTCTCCCTGTCTCTGTCTCACTCGCTCTCTGTATCCAAGCGCAACCGCCATTCTGTGCATATACCGTACTGCAGAATGTTGCACCGCACGGTGCACCAGCCACTAGCGCTGGCCCTCTCTATCTGGCTGTTCGCCTCTTTCCGCGTTTTCAACCGTCACACTCTTTTGAAGTCTCGACTCCGGTGTGCAACAGTCCAGGCTGGCTGGCCTCTCGCTTTCTCACTCCCTCTCTCTCTCTCTCTCTCTCTCATCGGCACACAGGGCCCTCATCGACGAGGCATGCATGCATGAATGCATGCATGCATGCTGCTTGCAGCAGCAGAAGCCGCACCAGCACCAACAGCAGTAGCAATAGCAGCAGGAGTGGAAGCAGCAACAGCAGCAGCAGCAGTGGAAGCAGCATCAGCAGTAGCAATAGCAGTAGTAGCAACAGCCAAAGCAGTAGTAGCAGTTGAAGTAGTAGCAGTAGCAGCAGTAGTAGCGCCTATGTCAATTCGACCCCAGCAAGTGGTGCAGCCCGCGCACCAGCCAGACGAAAACTCCTGCGCTCTGACCTCCGAGCGCGCGCGCTCATCGCGAATTCCCGCAGCGAGTGTTTCGAGCCTCGCGCGCGATTTGCGCCTCGGGGGTGCGAGATTAAAGCATTGAAAATTGATGTGCGGGGTTAGTTATCACGGCGTTCCCTGTGTGTCCATCTCACCGCCCGAGTCGTAATTGCGCTGATCATATATTTGAACTTTTCATCATTTTACGGTTTCGTTGTTTTAGGTCATGTCAATCGCTTCACGATCATTTCTAGACTCGAAAAAATTGTTGGAAAAAAGTGGAAAAAATGATTGGAAAAAATGTGGAAAAAATTATTGGAAAAAAAGTGGAAAAAAATATTGGAAAAAAAGTGGACAAAATTATTCGAAAAAAAAGTGGACAAAATTGTTGGAAAAAAAGTAGACAAAATTAGTGGAAAAAAAGTGGAAGAAATTATTCGAAAAAAGTGGAAAAAAATTTTGGAAAACAAATGGACAAAATTATTCGAAAAAAAGCGAAAAAAATCATTCGAAAAAAAGTGGAAAAAATCATTCGAAAAAGGTGGAAAAAATTATTGGAAAAACTGATTGGAAAAAAAAGTGGAAAAAGTCTACGCAATAACTTTCCCCGACACGTCCGCGAAAATATGTAATTTTGCGAGAGCGTCGTGCGGCAGGGGCCAAACGTGATCTCGTCCCGCGGATGAGGATAACTTGCTTGGACGAGGGTGGAGACCGTTTGGGACGCGCGCGCGCGCGCGCCCCCTGCCGGTGATTGGCAAGCGTCTAATGTCCCGCGGAAGTGTCTCGTCGGTCGTAAAACGAAACGAGAAAGCGCGCGCGTCCTCGAAGGGAATGAGAGTAGAGCACCAGCGGCGGCGACAGCGCGGAGCGAGAGGGAAGGACAGGGTTGTCGGACGTCGAGCGCTCGAACTCCCATCTCGTCTCTGTCTCTCTCGCTCGTCGTCGTCGTCGTCGTCGTCGTCGAGAGGCGATTAATATAATTAAATTAAAACTAGACTGATTAAGAAGCCCTCAATTACACGGTCTAACGAGATACAACGCCGCGCGCCGTGTCGCCGCGCTGATGGTCGGTCCGCCGCCGCGGGCAAAAGATATACGAACGTATACAGGCTGCGGCGCTCTCGGTTTGGCGCACCGGACGAAAATACCCCCGGCGCTATCATCGCTGATGGATCCAGCGGGGCTTAACAACTACCGAGGGGGTCACTCTCTCTCTCTCTGCAGCGCTTCGAAAATCACGAATAGCGCGGGGGGTGAAGAGAGGGGAGGTCTTAAGGAATCTAACCGGGAAATTTTACGTCGCCCTCGTCGCATTTATAGCCTCTTTCCGGCCGCCGCCGATGCGACATTGAGCGTCCTCCTTATGATGTCCGCTGGAGATGAGAAAAGAAGTCGCGGGACCTGGAGAAAAGTGTATCTAAAAAATGCAGGACGCGGAGTCTAGCGAGAATATAATAACCGTTAGACCACCCGACCCTCCCCCCTTCAACCCCCCACCCCCCACCCCCCCTTGCTGGGGTTCCACGGTAGCGGCGAATCTAAACATATTTAAGCGCGAGAGCGAGGAAATATACGAGCGTTTGGGGTGTATAGGCCGCGGGGATGTCGACGGTGCGCAACAGTGGGAGAGGTGGATGGAAGGGGTGGAGAAGGGGGGAAAGTGGGGTATGGGGTTTTCGTCGCGGTAGCTCGAAGCCACCGCGGCTCACGGGTGGTCCGGGGGGGCCAGGGGAGATGCAGGGGGGCTATATAAAAAGCGCACCCCGGCTTTTTATATACTCGCCGGGAGGTTATGAACATAGCCGAGGCGTATGAATAAAGTGGCCAACTTTTTGCCACGTAAATCATCGGGTAATGTTCGCGCTGGCTTAAAAATACATATGCATAGGTATACACGCACGTAACACACCACGGCCGACGCTGTATATCCTCCTCTCCTTCCACTTCGTCACTCTTACGCTTTCTCCCCCCCCCCCCACCCCCGCCTTCCCTCCTTCTCTTTCCCTCCGCGACCCGCCCATTCTCGTCCTTTCATGCCAAATGCATCACTCAAAAAAGTCTCGTCGGGGCGCGGAGTCGACGAGCGAAATCCTCCTTGACTCAGTCGCGTCACTTATGAGTTTATCGGCTAAGTGATCACGGCACTTTGTACGCTTTACAAGGGGCTCGAGGGACCCGGAGAAATTTCTCTTTCACCCTCACAGGGAATTCTTTATTTATTTATTTTCTTTTCGTTTTTTTTTTTAACTTTTTTTTTTACTTTTGCACTCGCGACCGTATTGAAATTCCGCGCGAGAGAATCGACAGCCCCGTGGGAATTCCCGAGACGCATTTTTTTCAGCCTGCGTGAGGATTAAAAAATGCAGACGTTAATTAATCAAGTGGATGATTGAGTCGCGATTGTCGTGATAAAAAGCGGGTGAAACTTTGTTGCGGGGTGGAAAATAAGGATTGCTTCATTCCGCGGGCGCGCTGGAAGAGGGATTGAATTGGACTTGATACGCCGAGTACAGCGGTGGAGAGTATAGTGGTTAAGGTGCCCCGTGTCTGTACTTGGCGGGATTAATCAGACCGCGAGGCTTCGTGAGGGCGAAAGCGCGCACCAACCGTATAACCCACGTACATTACACCGGTCGCGCTTCTCCCTCGACGCCTCGCGGTGCGCTTTCTCTATCTCGACGTCGTCGTCGTTCAACGAATTTCTCCACCAGCCCCCCTCGCCCCCCTCGCTCCCCCTTCGGAGACCTCGCCTTTTCCCTATCCTCCGACGCGCTTTCGCCAGGAGCAACGCGCGCAACCCCCGGGAGCGTTCTCGAGGCAGGCAAAGGTTTTTATTCCCGAGGCCTAATCAAGAAGAGTAAACCCGAAGTGACGAGAGAGTGAACGAGTGAACGAGCGAGCGAGGGGGGGCTACGCGGGCCAGCATAGCCCGAGTATACCACGAGCGCCGGGGGCTGTTTTGTAGCTCGGCTCGTTCTCGTTCCATCCCACGGTTCGTGCGGTAGTTAAGGGGTCGAGCAAGGAGAGAACGAATCAATGCATTATCCCCGTGGCAAAAGCTCCGGCCGGGAGGCAGAGTGAAAGAGAGAAAGAGAGAAAGAAATTGGAAGAAGAAGAAAAAAAAAAAAAGAAAACAGAAAAAAAATATACGAGAGGGAAATAGAGAATTACGCGGAGAAATGAGAAGAGGCGAGAGGGAGAAAGCAGGGGAAAAAAGCGGTGTACCAGGGTACAGTAGATGCTCCCGTGTATACACAGACGGCTCTGCGTTTGTGCGAGCCGAGGCATAAAACGATGAGAGCGCCTATGGTGCGGATATATATATATATATATATATATATATATATATATATATATATATATATATATAGACAAAAATATATATATCGAGTATGTAGTGCACGAGCCGTGCTGAGGGTAGTTAGCCAATCGCGCAGCAGAGCCACACCGGATGAATATCAATGAGGATAAGGCCGCCCATCTCGTTTTACAATTTTCCCGTGTGCCCCGCGTCCGCTCGTTTCCTGCAACCGCCCTGTCGTCGTCTCCGGCCGAAAGAGATCGACGTGTATATAATATATATAACCGTGTATATAAGCCGCGCGCTGCGCTCTACCGAGACCGAACGATCGCTTGTTTACGCAGGGTCTTGATTGAAAATACACGGTCTCGCGTTTTATGATTTGAGTTTGAGAGTGAGGCGCAGCGGCGGGAAGAGAGAACGGGATGAGAATCTGCGCTCCATTGCCTCATGTTGCGCTCGGTCTGTGTGCGTGTAACGCGGATTCGCTGCGGGCTGAAAGGGGGAGAGAGAGAGAGAGAGAGAGAGCGTGAGAGCAAATAATTTTCAGGGGTGAGGGAGAACGAGGAATCGAAGCGGAAGAGAAAACGAGAATTTTTACACGCCCCCCCCCCTGCCCCCTTCCATCCTCGTGTGTGCCACGCCGGGGGACCTTACGACGACGACGACGACGAATGACGACGAGCACGTCGCTGCCGCTACTTCTGCTGCTGGCTCTACGCGCCCAATTGAATTATCGGGATTCACCTCTCTGTACTCGTGTTAAATTATTCCACAGAGAACCGAAGGAAAGAACCGAAGTGAACGTGGCTTAGCCTCCAAGCGATTCGAAGAAACATACATCGAGGAGTTGTGGTGGGGTATCCAAAAACGATGAGGGACTTGATAAAGGACTTTGATATGTTCTCACAATTTTCAGCTTGCGAACTATGAACCATGAAAAGGTTCCAATGCTGGGTTACCGAGGGAGCTGTGGTGTTTTACTTGCAGGTCTAATTGTGACAAGGTATTCAGTTGTCTTTGTGACGGGATGATCATGGTCCGGATACTCAATACCTGGATCATGAGAAACGTGGAATTTTTTCAGCCGTAAGTACACGAATGGCCTGGAAAAGTTGAGAGATAACTCTACGATTCAATTGCAGGTCTAACCGCAATACAGCATTCAGCTTGCAGATCTAATTGTGACACGGTATTCAGGTGTCTTTTTTACAGGATGCACATGATCCAGATACTTAATACCTGGATCATGTGAAACGTAGAATTTTTTCAGCTGCAAATAACATAATGGCCTGGAAAAGTTTAGAGATAGCCCTGCATTCAATTGCAGGTCTAATTGTGACACAGCATTCTGCTGTCTTTTTGACAGGATGACCATGATCCAGATACTCAATACCTGGATCATGAGAAACGTGGAATTTGTTCAGCCATGAATAAACAATGCCCTGGAAAAGTTTAGAGATAACCCTGCGATTCAATAGCAGGTCTAACCGCGGTATTCAGCTGCTATGGTGACGGTACGACGATGTGACTCGATATCTGGATCATGAGAAACGTGGAATTTTCGCGGCAGTAAAAAAACGTCCTGGAAAAATGTATACAGACAGCCCGGCGATTTATCGACGGTGCAGCGTACGACGCAGTTTCGCGAAACTGTAATACGCCGTAACGAGGTAATTAGGTCAGGCGGTATCCGTGACACCGTAACCGAAGCAATAGTTACACTCGCAACCTACGCGCGCGGATAGCAAGGAACACAGCGCGCGTCACCCGGCATTCAGCGTCGCAGTATCTGAAGCGTGTTGAATTACACCGAGCGCCGTGTGTCACGGTATTCGTCTCTCGCTGCGAATACCGTGATTCTCCCGCCACCGTGTAATTGCACGATCTCTCGGCAATTATGCGCGGAATACCGGGCGCGTCTCACGGTGTCCCGGCGAACAGACGCTACGGTGTGTAAACTGAAATGTACACACTGAGAAAAATTAACAGCTCCGGCAAACAAAACAAAATATTGCTACATCCGTATTTCTTACTATAGCCATGAATATAGTTGCATGAGAAATTTCGGTAGTCGTGTAGTAAGAATCCCAGTAGGGTAGAAGTACCGTTTTCGGCCACCTTTGGTCCAATTGTGGCCACGAAGTTTAAAAAGATTTAATTGTTTATGTTGTTAAATGAAACAAAAATGGGCTTGACAGTCTTATCAATTTGTATGAATACTTTCGAGGTATCAGCACTCGAATATGGAAAAACAGATATTGCAAATTGATTACAGTGAAAATGGCCACAAACGGTACAGTGGCCACAAATGGTACTTCTACCCTGTAGCTGTGGGAGCTATACATGACATGATTGTTTTTGGAAGTGACATCCTACGATTAATAAGCGAATTTTCCGTCAATGTATGAGTGGGTGAAGCGTAAACTGCAGGCATGGGGTTTGCAGTATTGGCAAAGTAGTTTTTATAAGTCATAAATTAATTATAAATTAATGAACTGTGATTGACACTAGTCATCTTTCCTAACCTTAAAATTTTCTCTATCGCAAAACCCATAGAGCGGACGGATTCAGCTGTTGGAACTAGAAAGCAATACTGTTGTGCTTTCAGACTCCAATATAATTCTAGCAGTCAGATATTTCGTTGGCACAGCCGCTCCTTTTTCTCAGTGCATAAAATTATATCATCCCCCCCCGAGATTCCTCGCAAACTTAGACGCGAAAAAAGTGTGTCGAAGTGGCTAAAGAAAATTCAAGTGTCCACCGGAGAGCGGGAAGAATCTACATGAGAATGAGTAATCGGTGCCGTTCGAGCGGTACGAAGGATATATTGTTCCACCAATTTCCGCGTCTCCGCGGAGCGCGCGGGAGGATCGTCCGGGGAAAAAGTCACAACAGTTGTCTAATTTAAGCTATACAACGGTCGTGGAAACTCGAGCGTGGTTGAATATAATCTTCCTCTCTTATTCTTGCCAACTCGTTTTCCTCGTTTCGAGTTCATCCAAGCGCGATTCAACGTCGCAACCGAGAACGACGACGACGACGACGACGACGACGGGAGTGTCGAAGCGTTGAGCAGAAGAAGAAAAACTCATAACTGCGAGGCAGCGGCGGAAACCGAGTGACTCGAGGGAACGGGTGGCCAAGAGTGAAGAGTTTCGGAGGAAAAAAATAAAAGAAACTGGGGGGGATGAGGGGGTGGATGAGAAGGAGAACAGGAACAACGGAGAAACACGCTAAAAGATAATCAATACAGGCCCTGCTCCCCGGTGGAACGTGCTGCTACCGTTGTTATACTCTGGTCTCTCGACTCTTTTACCCACTGAGAACACAGATGTCGAGCTCCTCTCTCTCTCTTCCTCTCTCTGTCCCCGAGCTTTTGCCAGAATATTATGTCTTTGCCCCTCTCTGTGATGCTCGAAACTTTGAGTGCCTTTCTTAGCCTTTTTTTTTGCATTAAAACGTCGACGGCAGTGACGTTTCTTTCTCTCACTGAAACTTCCCTCGCTACATCCACAATTTCGACTCTCTCTCGCGATGAGAGAAACCCCCCCTCACCCCAAACTATTTGAGCACGAATTACACACGATATTTGCAGTGAATTTGACATTTTGAAAAATAAAATAGAATAAAAAATGTCTTGGGGATCGCGTCGGGGGCAAGTTGCGCTTTTTCGTATCGGCTAAGCCGTATCTTAAATTCACATATAGAAATCGTTTGCCCGAAGGCGCCGAGTTTCGGTGTAACGAGAAACGAGGTGCAAAGTGGCCGGGGGGCCGCGGCGCTTCGGCTTTCCTTATCTTTGCTCGAACCGATCGGCGGACCCGAGGAAAAGTGCCGTGAAGTGCGAGAGGGTAGAAACGGTTGGCTATGTACAAGTCGTGTATTCGTGTGTACGACGCGAGCGAGGGTCGAATTCGAGATAGAGAGAAAAGTGAGCGCGCCAAAGGGCGACAGAAGTGCAAGCGAGCAGGAGAAGGGGGCGGGGGGCGAGGGGGGGAGGGGGCAGTGCCAGAACGCGAGTGAGAATCGAATTCCCCGAGATCTCTCCCGGGAGAGCTCGCCTCGGGTACCCCAAAGTCCGAGCGACCGCCCGACCGAACGGAACAGAGAGACGGGAAATAAAGAGGGCGGGCGGGATCTCTCGGTTCGAGCTGGAATCTAATTCGGGCGCGAGGTCGGAGGATCCAAGACGACGAGGAATACAAGAACGACCCGAGGATCGTGCCAAGGATTTGGATACCAGCGGCGAGGCGAACCGACGTCGCTATACCCCGCCGCGCTTCGTGTTTTGCGCGTGGCGATTTCCACCCGGGTAACCGAAGTGTCTCGCTGCGATACCGCGGTGACGCGTCCAGTGGAAATGCCGCTTATCGATCAGACGGAAAAGACCCTGGGATTTAATTCAATGCAATTATACTCGTTTTGGCACCAGGAGCTTGGAAAACATTTTTTTCGAGAACATAATTGTTATTATATAGACTTTTTAATCAGCGGTAAACAGTAGCCACAGATTTTTTAAACTTCAGTAAAAAAATAAGCAATAGTGTATTACGACACGAGGGCGATAAAACGGAGAAAAAGATTTCCCGTCGAGTAGTATAAGAAATGTTATTTTCCTCAATGCCTCAAGAACTTTTCGCCAAAATCGACCTTAGAAATATTTTCGACCTCAAAACGACCTCAAATTTTTTTCTTTTGAAAATATCGACTTTCAACCTATACCATTGTTCTTAAGTCGCATATTCTACCCCCGAAAACACTGGTTACCAATACTTTTTACTCGACTTTGAAAAAAATAATTTTTGGTGACGATTTTTTTTGTCAAAAATCATAGATTCGTCTCCGGACCACAAATCGCCAAAATCGACCTGAATTTTTTTTCTTTTGAAAATATCGACTTGTAACCTATACCATTGTTCTCAAGTCGTATATTCTACCCCCGAAAACACTGGTTACCAATACTTTTTACTCAACCTTGAAAAAAATAATTTTTGTCGACGATTTTTTGTCAGAAATCATAGATCCGTCTCCGGACCAAAAATTGCCAAAATTTTCTACGTTGTATAGTTTTATAAGTTTTACACCTTTTATACGTTTTGTTAAAAATGTTTTAGGCCCCGGGTTTAAAAAAAAATTTGTAATTCGCTATTCGGGCAACGCGTTCTCTCAAATGCAAATATATTTTCCTCCACGTGTCTCGCGTGGCGCGCGCGGGCGATGAAATAGTGATAAGAGTGGAAAATGGTACGACAAAGGGATCAAATAACGGGGGCATTTGCGCATACACACGCGGAGTGGATCCGGAAAATCCGAAGCCGGGAGGAAAAAAACAATGGAATAAGATACGTCTGGTTGAGTGCTTCCTTGCCCCGGCGGTGGCGGAGCCGCCGCTCGCAATGCGATCCCTTCCGGGAAGCTTACCTGGCGCATTTGCAAGCTATATACAATTCATACAAACGTATATCCCGTAGGTCGCGCGCGGCTCCCGACTGCACGGGAACGCGGCTCTCTGTGTGTCCATATATGCACTTTGCTCGCGCCAGGACGCGTGGGATACGTGCGGGGATATATTTCAATACCGTTAACGTCGTACAACGCGGATTGCAGAGGAGCTTTCCGCGGAAGCAGCGGGAGCTTCCAGTGGTAAAACTAAATCAAAGAATTCCGAGGATTTTCTCCGGGCGTCGCCGACTCGCCCCGACCATCAGCTCGGGATCACTGTGATTGCGAGGATGGAACCCACTTCCGTCTTGAGCCCGTGACACTTCCTACGCTTTCTCTCATTCCCATTTCGCCCGCGCAAAAGTTGGTTTTTTTTTTTTTTTTGCCCCTCGTATACATGAAAAATAGCTGATGTCACGAGCCACTAAGAATTTCTGCCCTCGTGGTTCGCGGTATCGACCACGGTGAACGCGGAAAGCTCGACGAATCTTTTGAAATTTCCACGTCGCATAAAACTGCCCGTTACTCGACGTCGGGCCGGATGCAACATTGGCAACGCTGTTTAGCCGGTTTATGGCCTCACTGCAGAGCAGGGCGAAAGGGGAGGGGGGGGGGGGGCGGTGTCAACGCTACTGGCGCGCGGTTCAATTTATCGCGCTCTTTTCGAGCGCGGGGAAGCATCATCTTCTCGTTTCCTCGTTCCGCCGCGCACATATCGTACACGTGACGCGAACGAACATCCGAGCCATCTTCGTCCACTTGACGAAGCGGCAGCGCCACCTCGAGGCGACTTCCGCGGCTTGTGCGAGGCGATATTCGCTCACCTTACGAGGAAAAATGTGTGCTCGAGTAGTGTCCCAGTGGTGTCTGATGTGCAGTCAATAGCCGTACGTTTTCTTAATAAAATATATAATACTAAATAAAGTAAAATAAATAAAATAAATAATAATATATAAAGTAAAATAAATAAAATAAATAACTAAATAAAGTAAAATAAATAAAATAAATAATAATATATAAAGTAAAAATAAATAAAATAAATAATAATAAATAAAGTAAAATAAATAAAATAAATAATAATAAATAAAGTAAAATAAATAAAATAAATAATAATAAATAAAGTAAAATAAATAAAATAAATAATAATAAATAAAGCAAAATCTCTCTTCAAAAAATCAGTGAGTGAAATATCTCGCATTTTCGATATAAGTATTGTTGTCGCATTATACGTTCTGTGATTGGTTGTCAGGTGGCCTGCAACTCGTTGTGAAACAACGAGCAGTCCCGTCGTGTTATTGTATTTTGGCAGTTCTCTGGTGTGCGAGGTTTGATGGTTTGTTAAGGTTATTTCGGGAAGGGCATTCGGGCGCGCATATCGGCTAATATTATTATACACATTTGCAGTGGAAAAACAGTACTTTGTGACACGTGTGCGAGAAAACGACTATTATACGCAGGTTGGGAAGATTATCGCACGAGCCTCACGATTATCACAACAGCACGAACCGAAGGCAACTGCTGTCTGTGGTACGAATCAGGCGAGTTCCATGTTACCGCCTTGATATCGCGTTCCTTCTTGCGGCATTCTCTTCGTCATTGCATTTTCTGTCGAACGAAAGAAGAAAATCCAGGTTCAAACGATCCAAAAAAAGTAACCTCGATTTTCGTAAAATGACAAAAATTTGAAAAAGTGCGAATACACTTTATATATATATATATATATATTTTTTTTTTTTACGTTTTATTTCGATGCATCTTTGCCGTAATTATGTAATCACAAGTACGTCACAGTGCGTGCGATAGCGCGAGCACGCAAATCGCTCAAGCTATAAAAAACTCGCACAAAAATAAGATACAAGAAATCAGAACAAAAAATATATCTGTATAAGACGTATAAACCGCTTCGCGCGTTACATAAACACGAGCATGCGATATGGAAGACATTATGATTGGCCGAGCTGACGGTCGATTCCAGATTTAAAACAAGCCTGTGAGCCGTTAAAGATGTTAGGTGAATCGCTATCGGAGTCAGCCAGTAAAGACCAATAACACACACGTGGCTGAGATTCCAATACGTGACTCGTGACCATCAAACGTGGAAACATTAGAAAAAGTTAGATTTACACAGGTGGCCGAACATTCGTTTACTCCTCGGCGCGGTCGCCGCCGGTTGCGAATAAATATTCGGATTTTTCAGGTTTCCCGGTTAATCTCGTTACGTCCAGCAACTCGGTTACAATGTCGAAATTCGGTATCATTTTGTGCGTTGCGATTTTCGTTTCGGTAAGAATTTTCTAGACATTCGAGTGGTTAAGAAAATGTGTCTGCTTGAAAAAAGTGAATTTTTGCGCATTCCTCGGAGGTCGAGCCACGCAGTGATTATTAAAATTTGTCATTTTAGGCCGGAAATGCTTTTTCCTTAACGGTCAAACCCGTAAATTTCCAAGACTACGTGCAACAAGTAACCAACGATGGGATTTCGAAGCTCCTGAAAGAATACGAGGAAACACTGCTGAAAGTTGCGTCGGAGTCTATGGACTTGTCTAAAAAAGCAGAGAGATTCGCCTCAACTGTTTCGGAGAATCTTGCGACAATCGCAGAAAATGTAATGTCTCGCAATGTTTCATAAATTATTTCTTTTAGACTCCTAACGAGAAGTTTTATTGATTTCGAGTTTTAGTTCTTTTGAAATTAAAGGTCCGAAGTTATGAGAATTTTTCTAGGCTGTTTTTCAATGAACTGTTCTTAAACAATTTCGAAATTTTTTACTAAAATTATAACAGAATTACATTTTTCGTTGGAAATCATTTGTCATACATTTTGGATAATTATCTGCAGTCTGATTAGATTGTTGGTCTTATCAATGTATTAATAATGTGTTGACGTAAAATCAACTCCACAGCTGTCCAATTCGCTTAAATTGGAGGTCGGTAAAGCTGAAGAGGTGAACGTAAATGTTGAGGAATGTTCCCCCCCGAAAGATACCGAGACGCTGGGTGAACTCGCAAAGACTGTCGCCAACACGACAAAAGTGTGCATCAACAAATTTGTCAACAGCGCACTTGAACGCCTCGAGGAAATCCGAAAGGCATCCCAGGACGTGATCGATAGCCTTGATAAAGTCATAGAGGGTTCTGAACCATGCAATAGTACTGAAAAATCCAGTTACGAGGCTATCAAGTGCTACGGTTCGGTGAGTTTATCTTTCATTTTCGTGACAAAATAACCCTTCTGGGTGAATATTTCGGACAAGTACATTTATGTGATAGTGATATCAAAGACCTAAAAATATCACATGAACAAAAATTGAGCGGTATATTCTCAAACCCAAATGACACACTGGGTACAAAAAACCTTGAACTGTCTACACTGTCTACACGTGCAAAAAGTTTTGAATAATCCTCCTTCTTTATAAGATTTTCCGGCTGACACTGTCATGTCAAGATCCAAGAAACAAAATGTATAAACTGCAAACATCGAAATAAAATTAGCAAATAAATAAAAATTGAATGCAAAAGTAAAAAAAAATTATACTCAGTAATAGGCGAGTTTCAAATATGTAGTTAATTGGTGAATTAAAAACTCGCCAAGTACTGAGTACAATTTTTTATTTGGTGCTCGGGAGATATTAGAGCCACTGATTACGAATCTGAACGAAAGCAACTAATGAACGAGACAATAAGAATAAAGTAATGTTTTTTTCCAATAGTCCATGGCTGAGGCACTCTATTACGCCGGAACGAAAGCTCCAGGATTGATCACCAACTGGGGTCGATACAAGGTGCTTTCGCTATCCCTCGAAACGGGTCTGTCCATGTGCGTCCATAGCGATCTTAGCGCTTTGAACCAGGAGGTATCGAATATCCGTACAAGAACTGAGGAATGTATTCACAAAAAGATCGAGGAGGCTCAGGCTGCATCATTCGAAAACCACTAGCCGAATCAAATGGATATTACGCCTTGAAACGTGTTACAGTAAATAAAATAAATGACCACAAAAAAAGTCAAATAAATAAAATAAATGACAATAAAAAAGTCAAAGAAATAAAATAAATGACAATAAAAAACTTAAAGAAATAAAATAAATGACAACTAAAAAATTCAAAGAAATAAAATAAATGACTACTAAAAAATGCAAAGAAATAAAATAAATGACTACTAAAAAAATCAAAGAAATAAAATAAATGACAACTAAAAAATTCAAAGAAATAAAATAAATGACAATTAAAAAATTCAAAGAAATAAAATAAATGACAATTAAAAAATTCAAAGAAATAAAATAAATTACACCATTCAACCGTGCTAATTTTTATTCCCAGCGACGTCGAACATTCGTCAAATCCGCGCGGCTGACATATTACCAAGAATTATCCCAGGTGCAATTTTCTCGTCTCAACAACCGCAAACAAAAAAATGCCACAAGAAGAACCCGGTTTTCCCGCGAGGCCAAAGGAGACAATTTCCAAGACACGAAACAAACGCGACCCCCGCGTCAACCGGGCGCGCGCGCGGGCCCGTCCGCTCGTAATTCAGGCGGGGCGGCGTGTGTTATGCGCGATGCAAAGGAGCCGCCGCGGTGCGCGGAGAGGTCAGCACGCTCGGTAAAGCCGGAATAGTGGGAACGGGGATTTGAATCGCTTTTTGTTGTTGGCTGCGGGCGCAACTCGGCAAGCGGCACTCACCGGGGCGAATCTTGAATAATGCGCGAGGGAACGAGAGTCACAGGGAGCGAGAGAGCACAGAAGCCTCGCCACCCTCTCCCCCCCCCCCCCCCCCCCCCACCCTGTCCCGGTTTCGTGAATTCACGGGCAAGCGAGGAGGCAAAGCATAACGCGATGTGGCGATGATAGCTCCTGGGTTGGCGAGAGACGGTGGAAGAGAATGGAGAAAAGCGAGCCAGCAGCTACAGCGAGGCGAGGAGAGTTCACTGCGAGCTTTGCCGAGAAACCAAGAGAAAGCTAGACAGACGTGGAAAGTAGTGGCTGGAAGGGAAGGGGCGGGGGGCATGGGAGGGGGGGGGGGGGGTGAGGGTGAGTAGGAGTGAGTAGGAGAGAGGAGTCACTCTCCACTGAGTTGGCACACAATAGCTTTTGCAAAAGTCACCCCTGGAGCCTCGTGCGCGCCGCTCTCGCCGGATGTCGACGGTCGGCCATCTTGCCAACCGGATGTGCATCCTAAATGTCTCGCGAGATTTGTATATGACTTTCTCTCCGGCCCCTCGGGGCTCCTCTCCACTTCGCTCCGCTTCCAGCCAACCCTGCACACCCCTCCCACCCCTCCTTCCACCCCCTTTTCTAGTTCCTCCATTATGCTACACATGGCACCAAGCAACGTCGTGTGACTATGTATATTTCTGCCTCATTCTCGTTGCTGACTGCAACCAGGGGGCCTCTTTTCACTTTTCTCCGTGGCGTCCATTCGCCAGGCTCTCTCACACTCGGTGTGTCTATACTCCGAGCCTCTTCTCACTCACAGCCGGAGCGACGCCGAGCTTAACTATGTTTTCAGAAGGTGGCGACATTGTCGACGCTCTTTGCTATTATCACCCGGCCGAGAGTTTCAGCTCGTCCCACGTCGTCTCTCTGAGGTGGAACGCGCGGTGCGCTCGCCTCGTGTGTTTCTTACACCGGCGACTTCATTCAGGCCACCTCGCCATGTGGTGTCGTGGCAACTGACGTTCTCTGTCTCTGTCTCTCTCTCTCTCTCGCTGTGCACCAAGAGCCCCGAGTGCCTCGCAGTTATGAAGAGGCCCGCGAAAAGTACGACAGCGTCACGCGCCGGTGCAGCCACACTGTGCACTCGGTGCACCTCCGGGGCCACCGGGGTGCAAAAGTCGCGGCGAAAGAGTTCAAAGTTCGGGAAGATCTCCGGTGAAAACAAGGGAGACCACGAGTCGCGGGGAGCATAAATACAGAATGTGTCGCGGGCTAAGTGAGAGCGAAGACGCATGTGGCGCGAGTCGCGGAAAGCGCGGAACTTTGTGTATTACGTGGGGTACCCGAGGAACGAGGGAACCGCCGGGCTCTCCTTGTTTCTCTCCTCTCTCCTCTCCTGTTTCTCTCCTCTCTCCTTGTTCCTCGTCCTCCCTGGTGATTCAGCGACTCGGGTGTAAATACGCTAAGCGTCCTCCTTTCGACTCGCCACTCGAGTGCCGACTGTAGGCGGAAGTTCCTTCTTTTTCTTTTCTTTTTTTTCTCTTGCACTGAAAGGTCCGTGTCCTTGAAACGAGCTTCAGGGTTGGGAGAAAGAGGTAAATTGCACGCGTAGTCTCATATTTCGCTGCGGGGGACTCGATGAGATGACGAGAGGCGAGGGAAAGAAGCGACGAAGAGGCGGAGGATGAGGGAGGAAGAAACCGGTAGTTGTGGTGGGCGCGTCGGCGTCGTCTCGGCATAACTTTGCGAAATTTCATTACCACCCGCGTCTCCCTCGGCTTCCTACTTTTCCGCTGTCGACATCAGCCGCCTCGCTGCTGCTGCTGCTGCTGCTGCAGCAGCCGTGCAACGTCGTTTCATACCGGAAGCGGGGTAGGCAGGGGGTTGGGGGGCTTTGCATTTCGTCCCATAGACGCAATATCGCGTCGTGGCGTTGCAACTTCGCATGCTTGGATACCGATGATCGAATTATCTTGAGAGCCAAAGCCGAGGGGCGAAGAGGAGAGAGAGAGAGAGAGAGAGAGAGAGAGAGAGAGAGAGAGAGAGAGAGAGAGAGAAGCGACAAACGAGAGCACCATTCGGTGACGGTGCGCCGACGGTGCCCCGATATTCGACGAAACAATCGAGGCAAATTAATGCAAAAAGAAAACACGACCGACACAGATAGGCGGGGGATTCGTGCCGAGTTTGCAGCGCAGGAGCGCGTCGAGTGTACGTAACATAATTTCCGATAAAACTGATAAAGAACACTGCGCAGGCTGTTTGCGTGCCCCGGCGAGTAACTCATCGGTGTCTCGGCCCCCACCGGGGGAAAACCCGAGAGGGAATAAAATTAGTCCCAAGAATGTTGCACACTTGGAGGAAAAATATTTATGTGCAGCGCGCCGTTTATCCAAAGTGCGCGCCACTTTTTGCCCACCACTTTTTTTTTAACAGTCGCGTGTCCGTCTCTCGCTCGTTCTTTTTTCTCTCTCTCTCTCTCTCTCTCTCTCTCTCTCTCTCTCTCTCTCTCTCTCTCTCTCTCTCTCTCCCGGCCCCCCGATCAATTACTCGAGTGCTCGTAAGTCATACGTCGCTTCCTCTCCGGCTCGTTTTCCATAACGCGCTGTTATGGAAAATGCACGAGGATATCTTTTTTTGCCAATTAGAATTTTGCGCCCGTTTTACGACTCCTTCGGCTGTTTTATTCCCTCTCGCTTGTGTTTCGAATTATCTCTCTTCCACCCCCTCTGGCTTCCTCGTTGTTCTCCCGGGCTTTTCGGCTCCCGTCGCGATAAACTTCTTCGGCGTTTTTTTTTTCTCCTCTCGCGCGTTTCGAAGCGAGAGAGAGAGTCGCCCTTTTCGCGTTTAAGATATTCCTGTCTGGTCTAGCCGCGGCGGCACGATCGGGACACACAGGGTTTGGCTAAAGCACCGACGAGGGGCCTTCCACTCTTCTCTGATATCCCCTGGGATGAGACGAGCTCTGCCACGGTTTTCCCTGCCCCCCTTAGCCCTCCTTCCCTCCCTCCGCCCCCCCCCCCTTTGTCTTTATACCGTCCCGGCACCCGGAACACCCTTATCTCCGGATAGCCGTCCCCCAAAGCCCAGACCCACCGTGCGGCAGCGCCAAACCACCGCGGCGTCTCTCGTACCAGCAGCGTCGACCATTCTGTTGGTACCCGTGACGACGCGGGGGACCCTCCAACTCCTCCCCCGCACCCCCACCCTTCCCCACCTTCCTCTGTACTCTTTGTCTCCGCCGCCGGCAAATCCCCGACAAGTACACGACCTTCGACCTCGCGTATAACCCATTACGTGATTACCAATGTCATTCGCCTATCCCTGCACCTCGCGCGCTTTCCTCCTCCGCGAGCTTTCACCCTTCCCCCCCTTCTTGCCTCCCTGTAATTCCTCTTAACCGTCTTCCCTCTTCCATGTTTGTGGTCTTAATTGTCACTGTAGAAACGCACTTCATCGAATTTGATTTCCATTTCGTATCCCAGGGACTTCCGATTCATCATCTTTGCCTCGTGAGTCAAAGTGGAACTTGCAATATGGCCGCATCCAAGGTGCTTTTTGCCATCTCTAAAAAAAAGACATGAAAAAATGAATACCCTAAAACATATTTTCACGAAAAAGATTTGTATATGAGTTTCTCCCCGACCCCTCGGGGCTCCTCTCCACTTCGCTCTGCTTCTAATCAACCCTGCCCCCACCTCCTCCCACCCCTCCCTCCGTCCACCCCCTTTACTAGTTCCTCCACTTCGTATCCTAGGGCCTTCCGATTCCTCATCTTTATCTCGTGATGTCAGGGAAGTCGCAATATAGCCGCACCCAAGGTGCTTTTTGCCATCTCTAAAAAAAAGACATAAAAAAATGGATACCCCAAAAAATATTCTTACGAAAAAGATTTGTATATGACTTTCTCTAGGGCCCCTCGCGGCTCGTCTCCACTTCGCTCTGCTTCTAACCAACCCTGCCCCCACCTTCTCCCACCCCTCCCTCCTTCCACCCCCTTTTCTAGTTCCTCCATTTCGTATCCTAGGGCCTTCCGATTCCTCATCTTTATCTCGTGATGTCATGGAAGTCGCAATATAGCCGCACCCAAGGTACTTTTTACCATCTCTAAAAAACATACATAAAAAAATAACACCTCCTCCCACCCCTCCCTCCTTCCACCCCCTTTTCTAGTTCCTCCGCATCGTATCCTAGGGCCTTCCGATTCCTCATCTTTGTTTCGTGATGTCATTGAAATCGCAATATAGTCACACCCAAAGTGCTTTTTGCCATCTAAAAAAAATACATCAAAAAAATAAATACCCCGAAAAACATTCTCACGAAAAATACAGTTATTAGCTTCAGAATGGAGGCCACTGCGTGCCAGGACGAAGCTGGAAGCTGGAGCTGGTTTCACCTCTTTTTCGTGCAGCAACAGCAGAAGCAGCAGCGAGTGTGTGACACACGGAAAGCGAGAGAAAGCGAGCGACGAGAGAGAGAGAGAAAGACAGAGGGTGGTGTGCGGTGTACGCGGTAGTCACTCCCGGCGCACAGAGTTAACCCTCCCTCGTGCGGAGCGCACCCGAGACGACACCGCCGCCGCCGCCGCCGCGCGCGGCGTATCTCGAAGTTCGATGTTTGCTCAGCTTGATTCATATACCCTCCCCGCTCACGGCGCGGGCAGCCCCCGGGCTCACGGCTTCTGCGACGGTGGCCGCTTCTCTCCTATACCTACACCCCGCGGTATATTCCGCTATATTCCGCTACATCCTTTGTAGCAGCGAGTATGCCTACCCCGGTACATTCTGTCTCTTTCCACCTACCTCCCTCCCACCCTCCGACCCACCCTGCCACTGTCCTCGCTGCTGAGGGTTGAGGGTTGAGGCTATCCGCTTATAAACCCAAGAGAGCGGAGCGTCTCGCGCGTTATGGCCAGCCCGGAGCCCGGCAATGTCGACGAAAACGCACACACACACACATAAATGTGTGGCACGTGCACACCGGTTCGCAGGTAGCCACGATGATTCTGCGGACCGGGCGGTCGTCGGCTCGGTTCATGGACCGAGGAGGGTGGATGTGGGTAGGTATAGTATGCGTGTTAACCTTCTCTTCCCTTCCCTCTCCACCATACCGAGCACAGTCGCTGCTGGCCAACGTGCGCGGGGTTTGTACAGGCGACGCGGGGTGGAAAAGAGATGGCGAGGGAGGGGGAGGGGGTGGGGGGTGGTGAGTCTCCTGTGGGATTGCCAAGAACAATATTCGCATAACGTAAGTCCGAAATAGCTCGGGCTCACGGCCGTTCATCCTCCGCGGCTGCTGCGGGCGCAGGGGGTGGATTGAGGGATGGCCGGCTGGCGAGGAGAGAGCGAAGGAGGACGAGAGTCCTCTGCGTCGGGCTGGCGGGGTACGCGGAATTTTATTAATTTTGTTTGGCTGCTGCGTGCATTTTGGACGTCAGCGTCACCGTGGCTGGTTTTGGGTGCCTCGCGAAATTGAGGGATGCGAAATTGAGGGACGCGAAAGTGAGGGACGCGAAGTTGAGGGACTTGCGAGAATGAAGAAATTAAAACGAAAAGAGACACAAGATAGAGAAATTGAAACCAATAGAGATAAACAATATAAAAATTGAGGAAATTGAGGGACACAAAATTGAGGGATGCAAAATTGAGGGATGCAAAATTGAGGGACGCGAAATTCAGAGACTTGCGAGAATGGAGAAATTGTGACGAAATGAGACACAAGATAGAGTAATTGAAACTAACAGAAGAAAAAAATATAAAAATTGAGGTAAAAAGAGATCCAAAATGGAGAAATTGAGACGAAAATAGACACAAAGTAAGGCAAAGCGATGGGACAATAGGAACAAAAATATTTAACACAACAATTCAAGACCGTGAAAAGATGTAAGCTATCGCCACTCCAGCCCTTTTGTCACTCCTCTCGCGCTCCATCGACCATAATAAACGTTTTCCGATCTCTCTCCTCCGTTCGCGTCGCTGTTCCGCGAAGTTGTGTTAGCAGCGCGCGGTCTCGGGTATTGCGGAAAAGTGTATTTGCCGGCGGATCAAGAAGCCGGCGTGAGCGAGGCCGACGCTAAAAAGTCGAACAATATTCTTAATTGTAGGAGAAAAGTTCGTTGTCCGGGGGGGTCGGAGCGCGACGAAGGGGGGGGACGCCTCTTGTCCTCGTCGCTCCCGCAAGTTTTCTCGCTGTTCCCTTCATCCCCGGCGAACTCATCGGTGTCGAGCGGCGGCAGCGGCGACGGAAACGACGGATGAAAAACCGAGGAGGCGGAGGGAGAACAGATGGCAGGTCGTCGTGGAGCAGCCGAGAGGGAGGGAGAAAGAGTGAGAGCTGCAGGGACTGCCAGCTTAATTCGAGATAATTAAGGAGTGCCAATTATAAGTTGACAATCCTTCGCCCCTCGCCCCCCCCCCCCCCCAGGGGGCGAGGGGGTTGAGGCCCTCCGGGCCGCGTGGCTACGAGAGTAAAACTCCGGACGACTCGGCAGCAGCCCGGAGAACCCAGAGAGTTTTCCTCGTAATCGTTTCTTCTGGGCGAAAACTCCGCCGGTGTCTTTGTGTCCCCGTTTTTCCCTCCTCAAATATCTATATTATCCTATGCCATTTTCATTCACCCGCGGCGAGCGCGAAGCTCAGGAAAATCGCCCCCCCTCCCTCCCCTCCACCCCCGTTTGCACCGCTATTTACACGACTCGTGCCGCGAATCGTCACTTCTCAAACAATAATTAACGACGATGTAACACAGCGTAATTCGCACGGTCGATCAAACCGCAATTAAGGACTCGGGAAGGGTTTATCGCTGCTCTCGCTGACGTACCGATTTCACGCGGATCTTCGCGGAGGGGTCGCGAAGTCTCGGCGAGAGAAAATCCCGCTTGTCTCACGGAGATCCTTTTGACGAGCCGCAAGCGGGTCACGCTATGAATCATCGATTACCCATGGGGATCCTCTGTTGGATTCCGCGAACCGAAGTAAATTTGTTCATCGATTACGAAATCCGCAACGAATCAATCACCGAGCGCTCGGGGGGGGGGGGGGGGGGGGGGGGCGCTGCACTCACGGGCCATCGGGCTATTGCGTTTGCCGTGCACCAATAGACGATGCTGTGCATCACACGTGATTGATCAAAAGCTCTCCGTGTTTCCCCCCCCCCCCCCTCTCTCTCTCTCTCTCTCTCTCTCTCTCTCACTCTGCCATTTAGCTCCTACTCAAACGTTTCATTTTTTTCCCAACGGGCCCGAAGGACCAGAACCCAAAAAAGCTCTGAGTTCCTTTTGGCTTGAAGAAACAAAAAAGGGAACAAAAAAAAATCATGGCAACTTTAAACATGATTTTATCCTTCAGTCAGGAACCGTCGGGGAGTTAACTAAAAGTTTTGTAATGAATTACGAAGAGTGGCCCGCGCACTGCATACTTTCCTTTTGCCCCGGCTGATGCCGCTCTGCAAAGGGGGACGAGGAGACAGAGGGGGCAAAGAGGGGGGGCGTTAATTTTTCGAGAAGCTTTGGAGAAAATAAGCGAGCAAGGAGAACCGCCTGGCTGTCCGCGCCCCCCTTCTCCACCCCCCCCCCGCGCGAAGTAATAATAAAATTTGTGGAAGCGAGTCCGCTAACGCCATTCGTCATTGTCAGCCTGAGCTGCCGGCGCTGGAGGCGCTGGTGCTGCTGGCCCGCCGGGCCACCGCGGCCCTCTTTTTGTATGCTTTTAACAATATTGTACGACACACACTCGCTATACAACCTCTCTTAGCTTCCTTCTTCGCATTATCCTGATCCTCTTACCCTCCGGGGTGGGGAGGAGGGGAGGGGGGGGGGGGTGGTCCACTCCGGGTCCCTCTTCCTTCGTTGCCGTTCCGGGCTGCCTATTCACTCGGTTGCCCTCCCGAGCCTGACGTCTCCCGCTAGACAATGCGTCTTCCCTTCTCCGACACGGCGACACCGGCAACCCAGCCATTAGGCCAAATAGAAGGTTTGAGGAGCGTAGCTGAAAAATGTTGGAAAATAAATTCTTGATGCTTTTCTTGTGTGTTGAGAAACGGGAAATTTGTAAAGTTATTACACACGATTGTTAAAAAGGTAAATTGTATTGGGTACACGGAGAAGAAAGATTAGTGATCATTATGTGGCGTATATAAAAAATGACTGATATTTGGGTAATAATTCTATTCATTCCAGTAAATCGAGCATTATTCGCGGTATGAATGGATATTTTACTACTTTTTATAGTGAAAACCAAGAAAAGTTACATTCCGGTAAAAATTACGGCGTATTCCAGTATTTGTAAAAATCCAATGTAATTGGATTCCAGTAAAATGTACTCGGAATTGAATGAATTATCCATGTTTTTTTTTCTTTCCGCCTAACTTGATCGTAATTAATTGTAACAGCAGACTGGAATTTACGCCGCTTCGCAATTCAGCGACGAGAAATCCAATCTCGTGACGTGGTTCGCTTTGACTAATTCTTCGGATGCTGAGTTAAGATGCGTCAACGAGATTCCGCCATCGTCATGATTTGCATGCAAGTTCCTCTTTCTCGTAAGCGAAAACGAGACACGGCACTAATTCTCGACAACTTTAAACCGGGAGAATATGATGATATTATTAGTAATAGCACAGCGAGTGTGGTTTGAGTGGTGTAACTTTCTGCATCCCCTAAGATAACTCGGGGGGCGCGAGACTTTTAATTGCCATATTTCTCTCACCGTCGGTGCATCTGCAGCTGCTAAAATTAACACCTGTTCTCATGCAATATTTCCCTTTTCTGTGTTTCAGGTAAGCGTGCCGAAAATGTGTGAGTGACGACGTGTAACTCAAGGCAGCCTCGAAGCTGCCGGGAGATCGGCGACCGCTGGTCATCAGCGTCCGGTAAGCCAGTCGTCACCCAGGCCTCCGTCCTCATTTTCGTCTTTAGGAAAATCCACCGCAACCTCGCGAACGTCATAAGACGCACAAGAATCCAAGCCACTTTTTTCCCGGCCTCCATTACTCGTGATTGGAAAAAAGTGGCACTGCCGCAGCTCGTTCGAAACGTGTTTCCAGACCGCTGCACGTTGCACGCTGTCCTTTGCCGCGTCGTGTTCCCTTTTTTTTTTCAACTGCGAAACTTTCAACACTTGGAAGAGCTCACATGGATACACAGAGGGTGAAAGCAGGAGGGGGATGGGGGGGGGGGTGAGGTTGGAAAGAGCGCTTTACGTATGAGGAGCGGGGACGAGACGTGACCATGATCGAGTAATCATTCCCTCGTTCGAGCGCACGAATTCGGTGAGAGAGACAGAGAGAGATCGAAACGTAACAGAAAGACAGAGAGAAACGTAACAGGGGGAAGGTAGAGCAGCAACCCCTTTGGCGCGCGCGCGGGCGTTTTATCGCGCCCACTCCCTTTCATAGTTGTACTACATTGCTGACCACCCTTCACCACCACCGAGCGCGACGACCGCGGCGAACGAATCCCTCTGATTTCGTCGGACATTTTTCTCCTTCTATCCCTCGCTCGGGTTTTCCGTCCCTCACTCGGTCGATGAGCCTCTATATCTATATATATATACATACATACATAAAACGCACACATACACACATACATATATAACATATACACATGTATGCCACAGGGTGCAGTGTGTGCAGTGGAACGGTGCAAAAAGTTCTACTTTTCGCACACGTCTCCGTCACTCCTCGTCTCCCGGCCGTGTGCGCAGCACCCACACAACACGTATTTATCTGCACACATCCTACGTGTACGTTCCGCGACCGTAAAGCGAGCGGCGAGCCGGGGCGCGTCGGGCTCTATAAAAGAGAGCAGCGGCAGCGGCACCAGAGCAGCAGCCTCGTCAGAGTACGTGTAGTTTCCTGCCCGGGCTCTTTCTCCCTCTTTCTCTCGATATTTCTATGTGAGCCGGTTCGTCGAGCATCGTCCAGCTGCAATGCCACCCTCAACGATATTTTTAGTTTCAACGCCGCCGCCGCTCGCGCCCTCTCGTCTCCTCGCCCCGGTGGCGTGTTGTATACACTCTAATAAATAATCGGTTCGCGTGCGCCTGTCCACCGTTGCCAATTGTCATAGGAATTTTATTTACGGACTGTCCGGTGCGCAGCGACGGTCTCTGTGTCCCGCTTCGGATTTACCCCCCTTGCCCCCCCACCCAGAGGGAGGGGGGTGAAGCCATCGAATCCCAAAGCCTCGCTCGCCTCTTCTGTGTAGCTGCTGCACAGCTACACATATAGGGAATGCACGACTGTGTCCTTTTCGCCTGTTCCGTCGCTGTGTTCTACGAGTGTTCATCGCTCAACCCTCCGGGTCACGTTCGCAACACTGATCTCCAATCTCGCACGGGTCTCGGCTGTATCGACGGGAGGGTGAGAGGGCGAGAGAGGGAGAGTCGAGGCATCGAATAGTAAAATCTGTCATACGCCTCGTCACACGCGGCTCGCTCGTTCGTTTTACTGAAGAGCCCTTTGTCTCCCCCCACGTCCCCCTTTGCCCTCCTCCTCCTCCTCGGGGGGATGAAAAGGGGTGACGAGTGAAGAAATAATTTTTTCGCCGTTTCTTTCGCGTTCGCTTTCGCTCGCCACTTCCATTCACCGATTATGGTTTCGCCGGTTTGCGCGGCATTGACAATTTTCCATCCGTGAGGCAAACAATGTGAGACACTCGATTTGAGGGATGGGGGTGAAAAAAAATACAGCGATATTTTATATACCATCGACGTGGATGAGAAAACTGGGAGCAGGATGAGATGAGAGAGGAGAAGAAAGAAAATTACCTGCCGGTGCTGTCGCACACGGTGCAGACTAAAGTTTTGTCGATGCAACAATTTTTGTCGACGATCTTTTTGTCAGAAATCATAGATCAGGCTCCGGACCGAAAATCGCCAAAATCGAGCTCGGACATTTTTCTTTTAAAATATCGACTTTTAACCTATACCATCGTTCTCAAGTCGCATATTCTACCCCCGAAAACACTGGTTATTAACCTTTTTTAATCGATTTTGAAAAAAATATTTTTTTGGCGACGAAAAACATATTTTATCTGTCAGAAATCGTAGATCTGGCTCCGGACCGAAAATCGCCAAAATCGACCCCAATTTTTTTTCTTTTTAAAATATCGACTTTTAACCTATACCATCGTTCTCAAGTCGCATATGCTACCCCCGAAAACACTGGTTATTAACCTTTTTTAATCGATTTTGAAAAAAATATTTTTCTGGCGACGAAAAAAATATTTTTTCTGTCAGAAATCGTAGATCTGGCTCCGGACCGAAAATCGCCAAAATCGACCTTCATTTTTTTTCTTTTTAAAATATCGACTTTTAACCTATACCATCATTCTCAAGTCGCATATTCTACCCCCGAAAACACTGGTTATTAACCTTTTTTAATCGATTTTGAAAAAAATATTTTTTTGGCGACGAAAAAAATATTTTTTCTGTCAGAAATCGTAGATCCGGCTCGGGACCGAAAATCGCCAAAATCGACCTCGGACATTTTTCATTTCAAAATATCGTCTTTTAACCTATACCATCATTCTCAAGTCGTATATTCTACCCCTAAAAATACTGATTACAAAACCTTTTTAATCGATTTTGAAAAAAAAAATATATTTCTGCCGCTTTGCGCGGCATTGACAATTTTCCATCCGTGAGGCAAACAATGTGAGACACTCGATTTGAGGGACGGGGGAAGGGTGACAAAAAAATACAGCGATATTTTATATACCATCGACGTGGATGAGAAAACTGGGAGGTGGACGAGATGAGAGAGGAGAAGAAAGAAAATTACGGGTTCCGGCGGTGCTGTCGCACACGGTGCAGGAAGCCGAGGGCGTTGCGCGCCGTGACCGCAAATTTGCTTTCAATATTCACTCGCTCGCCTCCACCGTCCGGGTTTTCCCGCACACGCGCGCACGGACACCGCACGTGCATGCACGCGATAATCCACGTAATAGACCGGCAGGGCCATCGACGGTGCGAGTAGCGAGGGCCGATACGGACGCCCGAGCACCGCACACGTCTGATCAGGAACACCCTTAACCACTCAGCCGCCGCTCGCGCGGACTCCTCGAAACGCGCCAGTAAAACTCTCGGTCTCTCGCGTACTTTAACGACGATTTTACGTTTTATGACGGGTGAGCCAGCGAGGGGGCATAAAATTCGACGACTGCGCTGCTGCTCCTGCTGCTGCTGCTGCTGCTGTTGTGCTCAACGTGAATGTTGGATAGACGAGAGATGGCGGACGTTATAGATTTTAAGGCAGTTTCGATAAATACTAATGACGGATGAAGCTAATGACGGATGATTCGGTGACGCTTAGGCGCTATTTTTATGGGCTTTGGGACCGGCAATATTTTTTTATCTAAATATCGATTTTTTGACAGTACCATCGTTCTCAAGGCTCATATTTTATTCCCGAAAACACTGACTTGTACTTTATTTTATTTGATTGTGCATTTTTTTTTTAAGTTTTGGTTTGTCAGAATTCTTAAATCGGAAGCGGTCAAAAAACGCCAAAATCGACACCTCGACTTTTTTTTTTTTTTTCGAATAACAAAAACTAGTTTCAACATAAACTGGAATGCAACCAACTTTTTACAGGGGGTCAAACAAAAAGTGTGTCTACCGATTCCGACAACCAATCAGCACCGGAATAGATCGACAAAAACACATTTCCTGACACACAAACTTTTTCCAGCAGGTCACAAAATTTTACAACCCCCTTACAAATCACTGCAATTACAAACCCCAATGTGCAAAAATAATTTTTTTTTTTTTTTTTCATATTTCTCCCCGCACCATCTCCGCCCGTGCGGTGCGCCTGTATTCAGGTGTTACGCGCAATTCCGCGACTGTCCTTTGTGAGCCTTTCGAGCCGCGCGCAGTTTAGCTTCCGAATCAAGCGCCGCAGCAGCAGCAGCAGCAGCAGGCGATCAGCTTACACGTAAACGCGCCTGTACACCAACGCGAGGCAGTTGCGCCCTGGTAGCACTCCGCATACTGGAGCCGCCGCAGCGGGATCGAGCGAACGCTCGACGCTCAAGCATGTGGAGCACTTTCGCAATTTCCCTCGCACCGATTTCCCGCGCGCGCGCGCGAGTTTGTGTGTCTGTCGTGGTGGACGGGACACATGATACAGTGGAAGAGCCACTCGTTGGCGCTCGCAAGAGTCAAGCCCGCAGGAGGAAGAGGTCGAGGCGCGGTGGAGGAGGAGGAGGAGGAGGAGGAGGAGGAGGAGGAGGAGGAGGAGGAGGAGGAGGAGAATATGGAGGGGATCGATAACGAGCCATAACCGCGAGCGGTAATATCAACGCTCAAGTGTGCGACAGTATACATATCCCAAGCGAGATTGAACGAGCCGCACACGGAACCCCCGCTCGTGGTGTGTGTTTTCGCAAACGCGCCGCTGCTGCTGCTGCTGCCATCGCTCTCACGTTTGATTAGCAATGAATTATCGTTAGCGGACAGCGCGCTCGACTCTTGCAGATGAGTGCATCGCGGAACTGCGCCGGCAGCCGCGGAGGTCTATTCCCGTCTGTCCTCCCGGCTGCCACACTGCACTCCGGAACCTGAGTTATCCTCCATCCGTCTGCCGTTGATTTTACCTGTTGGCTCTGTTAATTAGGAGAGACTCGCGCGCGCGGAGGACGTTTGGCAAAACGCGAATTTATATCCCGAATCCGAGCGAGATTCCGGCGAGGTGATTAAATATTTGTCACGGGCGCGATGAGATTTTTGCGCGATTGGAAATTTTCGTCCGGAAACAAGAAAAAAATAAAAATAAAAATGCGACGACGATTATTGAGGGTGAAATTGACGAAAAATATGTGAATTTATGGACGCGCCGGGTGGGCTGGCAGATATTCCGTTGCTATATGGAATTCTGGTTGAAATATAATTGAAGCCGGATATGTAATGCTGAAAGCTTTTTGCAAATAAATAACGAAGCTCTCGACGCGCGGCGACCGATAAATCGCAGTGAATATGAAAATACGAGGGCTTCCTGTGTTGCAGGCAAAAAATATGTTGCTGTGGAGTCGCTGCGCGAGTGCATTGATAATGCGTGTGCCGGGTAGTCGACGCTCGGTCAGCGGCGGCGATTAGCGGACTCCCGGGTGGAATGTTGCCAATTATGTCTTCGGTGACGAGCTATTAATTTATACTCTTCAGCGCGCTGGTCCCGGCAACGACCGACGATATTTAAGCGGGAGCCTCGTTCCTTATTCCGTACGCTCGTTTACCATCGCGATTATCCCGGCTCCGAGGCAACAACAAGCGAGGGAGAGAGAGAGAGAGAGAGAGAGAGAAACGCTGGTCGCCTGCTTTACGAGGGCACTAAATTATAATTTATATCCGGGAATATCCGCAGGAGGGATATTTGTCAGCCGCGAACTACGTACCGCAGGGACGAGTCTGTATATTACCTTCTGATAACTCTAACCGGCCTCGACGTCGCGTGCCCTGTGGAAAGTGGTAGGAAAAACTATTTAGTTACTCTGAAAAAAAAAAAAAAAATAGTGTCTACAACTACAAAATGACAGGTATGCATTTTTTTTACAGTCGCATTGCCCATATGAAAATAAAGTATATGCAAAATATATCAAAGATGTATTCTAGATATACAAGATATATTTTGTCCGAAAAGTTCTATTTATCGGATATATTTTAGGATATATATGAAATATACGCGAGTGAAAACTATTTCTATGATATATTCAAAATGTATTTTTATTGTATTATCATCCGAAAAGTTCTATACGTCAGATATATTTTCTTTTCCTTCGGGATGATCACGAAACAATTAAATATAGTCACACGAACGACACGAAAAATGAATAGTCGTCACTTTGCATCCCCCAACAAAATAAACTGTAATAACAGGCCTCCCGATACCTCTAACCAACCTCGACGTCCCGTGTCCCATAGAAAATATCCGGAAAAACTATCTAGATACTCCAAGAAAAAAAAACATATGTCATTAACTATAAATTGTCTGCTATACATTTTTTTATAATGGTACTGATCACAAAACAATTACAAAAAATAGTAAAATGAACTTCACGAAAAACTAATAACAGTAATTTTCCAGCCCCCCCCCCCCCCCAAAAAAAAACAAACCCTATCTCTCCGACTACAACAACAGGCGAAAAAAGGCAAACCCAGGAATCCGCCATCATCGTGCACCAAGACGGAAGCGCGACTGTAAAAGAACACGACCTCCGCGTGGCTGTTCCTCATTGCCCTTCCAAAGTGGTCCCGGATAGTCCCCATCCGTGCGAGGCGGTCAGACTCTATACCCACAGTCCGGGAATGCTCAGGGGGGGGGGGGGGGGGGGGGTTGGCTCGCCCACTAATGCGTTATTCCTCGCATGCAGTGCGCGCACACCATCCCCGCATCCACATCCCATGTCCATGTGTACCGGGGGCGAGAGTCGAGGAGAGAGACTTTCCACGTCGCGGAGCTGTACGATAAACGTAAATTGAGATAGTGGCCACGCGAAAGGGGGCGGCAGGAGGACGAACGAGGGAAGGGCGCGGGGAGGGGGAGGGGGGAGGGGGTGCAGAGGAAGGGGGCTCGACGTGACGTGGATATTATACCCCGTGCGATCCCGGTTATGGTTAGCCGTCGTTTATAACCCACCAGCACCGGCACTAGAACCAGAACCCAACGGCAACGGCGCATTATAGTGCACCACCAGCCGCACACCACACACTACACAACCATCCGCCATTCCTGCTGCCGCTTTCCTCACAACCCTCCCCCCAAAGCCCCCCTCTGCCCCCCTCCGGTGTCTTTAAACGTAACCGCAGCTCTACCCGTTACGCAGAATATCTTTATCTTTACGAGGCCCTAATGTTTTTAATTTCATGGCAGATTATCCTGCGCGAAGGGAACGACGTGAGTTTCGAGGTCGTACACACCGCATAGCTCTCTCGGTGTGTGTGTGCGGCGATGCCGCAGTGCTCTAACCCGTTGGTTCGGTATATACTTGCCGGGTTAGTGGCTGTTGTTGGGTACGGGATGAGGTACTTTGTCGACACTGGGCCCCGAGCCTCGTGAATCGTCGGTGCTATCTCTTTTTCTTGGCAAACTGCGCGAGTAAAACTGTTCAAACCCTTTTCCTCCATCCTCCCTCCCTACCCCGTCCTTACCACCCCCCGGGGCGCATTGCGCACTTGGTTCTCCTAAGCGTTAAAATATTTACAGGCACGACACTCAGCGCTGCGCCGCGCCTTCGACTCCTGCGTCTTCTGAGTTGTCTGGGTCTGAGTCATCCTGAGGCTGGTCGACGATTTTCCATATTCTTCCCGAAGCTCGCGGAGGCCGCGAGGGATTTCATTACCTCGCGCTGATTGCGCCGTTACCGGTGAATCAGGCAGGGGTGGGAGGGGGGAGGGGGTGGAGCCGCTGGGCTTATTATCTTTAGGACGCGGGGCTTATGAAGCTTTTGCCAGTTGGAATATTCATTCATGGCTGGCACAGCGAGGATTTTGACGTTATTTGGAGGTCGAAGTTGCGGTGTGAAAGACACTGGAAAAAGATTCGATGGATCTGTGTGGCAATTGTGGAACGAGACTTCAAGTAACGCTGCACCCTGAGTTGAAATTTCTGCGGCCTCCCTGGAATCCTTTTTTTGGAGTACGAAAAGCCTGTATCGGGCTGTATCAGGGGATTGGAGCCTTCGTTCAACCTTCGGACATGGCACATATTACCCATTTGAAGTGAACAGAGGTTAGAGGAAACTCCCATGGAAAAAAAAGTATATTTAAAGTATATTCAAAAGTATAATAAATATACGTTTTACGAAAAATTAGTTATGTCGAATATACTTTTGAATATACTTACAAAGTATATGTTATGTCACATATACTTGAAATATACTTCCCATGTATTCAGCATGTGTTTAAAATGTGTAATAAGTATAAAATATATATTTCAAGTATATTTCGTATATATTTTTGAATACAACGAAAAATATACTTTTCACTATACTTTTTTTCCATGGGGGAAGCTTGCAAATGATCCGCAGACCCTCAAATGGATCTCCTGAGGCTATACAGGATCAAACGAGACTCTACATCCCTACATAGAAACTCCAAAAGTGGCAGTTATTACCCATTTTCATTATACGAAGGTTTTTCGGAGGTTCTATACTTCAACTCGGGACATCGGACGCGTTTGTCTCGTTCTGCGCATTGGATTTCGGGCGGCGCAGGACTCGTGGATCGAGTTTGCCGTGGGAGGGGTGAGGCGGAAGGCAGAGGCGGAAGATATTGGCTTACGAATTTGGGAAACACGATTGCTCGATCCACGAACGAGCGCCGCTCGGTCTGCGGCCCCCGCTTCCGTGTGTCCCAGAAGATCCGCCGGCGCGCCCGAAACAAGAAGGATACATACACTTTGACGACGCGACGCGACGCGCCGAATTGGGTTCCCCGGCTGACGAGAGAAACTGGCGAATGCTTCCGGCGCCGAGTGAGCCGCTCGTTCCTTCGTTCCCTCGCCTGGCTTGCATATGAAATTTCGTCGCACAATCGCGACCGGAATTTAATTCGATTGAACGTCGAGCGCACACGATCTTCCGATATGGTGGCCTCGGTTTTGAAGCTACGCCGCGGTGGAGGGTTTGGATTAACGATAAACGCGGGAAGATATGGTTCATTCGTATTACAATTTCGTGGACGATATATTTGTATTGGTATTATGATGTTTGTTCTAAATAATATGGACTTAACGAAGAAGAACCATAAAAATATGCACACATAAATACACAAAAAAAACGTATAAACTCATTAATTTTGGATAATCCTGGGCTGAAGGACCTCGGTCGATGGCCCATTGATAATACAGCGTTGTTAAAAATAGTATTGTAAGACAAAAAAAAACCAAATGTATATATTGTATTATCTATAAAACATTTTTACTACTACTACTACTAATATGGACTTAGCCATGGATACAAGGGTTGGCATTCTCGTGCAGCTTATTGCCTTTCTTTGAGCATGTTTTCATAAAATAATAACAGCTTATATGACATTCTTTACATATATCAATTTTTTCTTATCGATAATCCTTAGATTCTATTCGAATAATATAAAAACGTGTAGTTTTAAATCATTTATTGTGCATATAAATAATTTATTGAGATCTTTGAGTCAGTTTGTTTAAAGAATTTACTTTTGGAGTTAAACTAAATTCTTAAAATATTGTAGATTATCTGGCCTCCTCGAGTTGCAAGTCTCACATATACTATCTGCATCTAGGACGTGTTTCTTTCCTTCCTTATTGTTGTTTCAAGCAAATTGTGTAACTCATGTTATGTTTTTTTTTTTATAAATTAATATTATTGTGTTCATTTATCCATGTGAATCGACCTTACCACACCACAGTTAAAATAAAAATCGTCAGTGATTAATTTCCCCGACGGCGATTTATATCAGCCACAAAGACCTTCCAGCTCTCTCGCTCTCTCTGCACAACCCGGTACACGTTGCACGGTAAAATGTGTGTCACGGCATTCCGCCGCGCTGCGGATGTAACACCGGCGGCGTATTACAGGAATTACGGAAAACAGAGAATTCCGGCGGCGGCAGTTTGGAACGAGAATAATCCGTCCGGTGTGTATTCACTAATTTCGCGAGTTAACGGCTTGAACGGTAAAAGAGCGAGGGTGCGGCGCAGAGGGAACGTTGCCAAAATTGTGTGTAACGCGCGCGCGACTCCCGCTATACGGCGCGAAGTAAATATCCGCGTTTATACGCGAAGAGACTCGCGGAATTAACGATCCAAATTGCAGCTGCCACGTGGAAAGTGAAAACGCAGTCAGCCACCAAACGCAGCGCGTATCTCGTTTCGACGTCAAACCATTAGGTGTCCTTGAAGCACTTGGTCCAAGCGGCATCAAAAACCAGACACCGAGTCTCCCGACTCTTCCCCGAGTTGGAATGTAGAACCTCCGAAAAACCTTCGTATGATGAAAATGGGTAATAGCTGCCACTTTCGGAGGTTCCATGCTTGCCATGAAGTCTCGCTTGATCCTGTGTAGTCTCATGAGATTGATCTGAGGGTCTGTGGAATTATTTTCAAGCCTTCCTCTAACCTCCGTTCACTTCAAATGGGTAATATGTGCCATGTCCGGAGGTTGCACCAAGAAAAAAAGTTTCCTTGATTCCAAAGAAATGGGTAGATAGAATTTTTTTCATTGATTCCAATGAAATATTTCTTTGAACTTCAAAGTCGTGATCTCCTTGATTCAATGAAACGATATACTTGACGGCACCCGGTCCGCCAACGTTTATGTTATTGTCAAGTCAAGACAAATCAATAAGATAATCATTGGTTAAACCATCCAAGTTATTGGTTAACATATCTAAGTACTATGGTACGTAACCAAGAACTTGGTCGACATAACCTGTAATTTGGTTGCTGAGATCATTCAAAGAAAATATAATATTAACTTCAGGATATTATTTCATTGACGTCAAAGAAATGTTTCATAGGTTCAGATTTCAAGGAAATTTCATTGAATCAAGGAAACTTTTTCTTTCGGTGTGAACGAAGGCTCCAATCCCTTGATACAGCCTGATACGGCCTTTTCGTACTCCAAAAAAGGATTCCAGGGAGGCCAGAAATTTCAACTCGGTTCCATCTCGCCCGATGTCATTGCACCGTGCAGGTTCGTCTGGCTCTCCCTTCGCACGTGGAGCAGTTTTATCGACGCCGACGCCTAACTAGAGGGAATTTCGACGAGCGGCTAGAGGGAAAGAAAGCATCAGCAGGACCAGCGCCGATGGCGGACCGAGGGTTTAAAATAATAGTGGAGGAGCTCGCGCGAGTCGAGTCGGGAGGCGAAGGCGACCGGCCGGCTGCCCCCTCGTTGGGGTGGAGAATCGTGGAGAGAGAGAGAGAGAGAGAAAGTTACATAGAGGAGCGAAATCGAGAATAAAGCGGAAGAGAGAGAAAATCCCCCCCGCGTGGTTCACCGAGGAGGGAAGAGGGAAAACCCGGAGAAAGTGAGAAGGAAGAAAGGTGCGATGAGGCGGAGGAGAGAGAACGGTCGACGAGAGGATCGTTCGGGAGACAAAGAGAAAGGAGAGAGGAAGAGAGAGGAAGAGAGGGCGCTCCGCCCCGCGAAATATGGCGAGCTTTGCCAGGACGTGATTGGGTGACGGGAGGACCCCGCGGCTCCCAGCCAAGACATTGGTGTGCCCCTACTGTGCACCCCTTTGCACCTCTATAGTCGCCCTCGCCGTCCCCCCTTGCCGCCCCCGTCCGCCCAACCTTCCCACACATTCCGTTCTTCTTTGCTTTCTCTCATTCGCTCAGTCTCTTATCTTCCTCCCTCTCTTTGCTCGGTCTCTCGAGTCTCTCTCTCTTTCTCTCTCTCTCTGTCTCTTTCTATCACTTTCCCTTTCCTGAGTCTCCCTTGTCCTATCTCTATATTATTTTTTGTTCTTCCTTCCCTCGTGGAAACCGCTTTCCATGCTTCACCAGCTCAGGCGTAGCCGAAAAGTATTCATGCGCCGTTCCTACACCGCGGGTGTCGCTTCCGGTGTGTGTGCGCTATGTCGCCGTCAGTCTTCGGTTATGCGACTTGTATGAGGTCTCGGAGAAACGCCGTGTCGGCCTCGCTGGGACCGGGACCAGTTACCACGCTTTTCGTCAGAGCTAACGGTCGTGTCGTGTTTGCTTTTGTCGGGAACACAGCTGCCGGGAATAATTCTTACGGGGGAGCGTGGGGCAAAACGGGGTAGCTAAGGGAAAAATTACTGACTACTGTGTAACACGACATCCAAAGGGTACATTTTTTTATTTCCATCTGAAGACACGAATTTTTTTTTTTTTTTTTCACAAATATCCCATTTTACCCCAAATTTTTACACGATAAAAATGTTTACTCTGTAACACGATGTCCAAAGTGTAAATTATTTGCTTTTCACCGAAAGACACGAAGAAAAAAAAATTATTTGGGCAAGTATCTCATTTTACCCCAAATTTTTACACGATAAAAATGTTTACTCTGTAACACGATGTCCAAAGTGTACATTTTTTGCTTTTCACCGAAAGACACGAAAAAAAAAATTATTTGAGCAAGTATCCCATTTTACCCCACATTTTTTATGACTGTCCGAAAAATAAGGGTTGTGATGTTTTACCCCGGGCGCCCCGTTTTACCCCACTTTTCATTATATAGGTGCTCTGTGAATGGGGGAAAGCCGGGGGCGGGGGGGGGGGGGCGACCTCGGTTGGTTGACTAGGTGCACAACGCCACTAAAGCCGATGATCGATGCCCCTGTAAGCGAGACGACGACGACGACGAAGTCGACGACGGCGACGAGCGCAGCCACGAAAAGAGAGCTTAATCGCATCGCGATTGGAGCACCGGAGTGGAGCTCCGCGCGCGCGGCACGAGAGACCCGAGAGGGCAGCAAAAAGCACACGGCGGGGAGCGTCGAGGAAAAGTGGTGGGACTGAGCGAAGGACACGCCGCGCGCCTTGGGATATTACGGTGCGTGCGTGTCGGCCAACGCGGGCAAACTCGACACGTCGCGGAGATCTCGACGTCGGTCTCGCCGGGAATGTACGAAACCGACCCGAGTGACACGTATAAATTTGCGTCACGAATATGCGGACCACCGCAAGCGCCACGACGATGTCACGGATATACCGGTGACGCGGAGTTTCTCCACGGCCGCGTCGTGATCCGGAAAAATAAAGAGAAGAAGGGGGGGGGGGCGGGGGGAGAACGCGACCTGAAAGGTGGAGGGAAGTTAAATCGTTTGGCACCTGGCGTGGAAAGAGTCGGGAGAAGTGAAATCATAGATTAAAAACTTACACGAATTTGTGGAATCCACGGTAAATCGTATGGTAATCGTGGTGGCTATGAAGTGGTACCAACTTTATACTTTATAATTATTTTATTCTATAGTTGTCAACAGTTTTTGGAAAAATGACCATGAAATTTTATTGAGTATAAATATATTTTGCAGTCATTAAATACGTATACACACTATATTATAATTACATTATGTTACTATTATTTATTAATAATTGCAAAACCAATTGTACCGTCAACATTACCCCCATGGAAAAAAAGTATATTTAAAGCATATTCAAAAATATATTTTTGAGTATAATAAATATACTTCTTACGAAAAATTAGTTACGTCGAATATACTTCCCACGTATTCAGCATGTATTTAAATTGTATAATAAGTATAAAATATATATCTGAAGTATATTTTGAATATATTTTTTAATACAACGAAAAATATATTTTTCGCTATACTTTTTTTCGATGGGGGAATTTCTGAACGATTTAAGTATTTACAACTCTTTTGCAGTAACAATAAAAAGTCGTCCCTTTGTAATACCAACACCAGCTATTTTTTCCCTCATTGTAGACCGGCTACAAAATGTCAGCAATTTAAGTACAATTTCACAGCATCAAAGAATTGACCACAAAAAATTCTCAAGCGGTCCACGAGAAAGCCCAACCCTCGATACCCACTTCACATTCCTCAGATGCGCAAAGACACATCCACCGTGTTCGTGCACCGATCCCCGCGCGCATTACCCCAGTCGGTATATCGCACAGTTGCCCAGGTCGCTCGCACACGTTTCGGATAGATTAATCATCCGTTAAGCCCGAGCAAGACGTACACGAGCGACTTGTAGGCGGTGCGCGCGCGCGGCGAAGGTGGCGGTTGTACTTTGGCTTAATCCAGCGGAGGTTTGAACTCTCTTCCACCTTATCCACGTTGCTCTCGCGTTCCGCCTCCACCTCCTCCTCATACTTCGCCTCCCTTCCATCCCTTCAATTCAGCCCGCACATGCAACGGCACTTTGCCTGCGCAACACCAGCGTCTCTTGTACACATTTCGAGTCTCTCTCATTCCTCAGGCTCTCCACCTACCCGAGAATCCAGCTTCCACCCCCCTCAAGGGTGGCAAAGCAAGAGAGTCGCGAACAGGTGAGAGCCGAGAGAGCATCAGAAGAGAGCGAGTTGGCTATGGCATGGCGTACATTACATCACCCACTCGACGCTAGATTGTCTGACTACGGAGCCGCGCTCGCTGCGCTCCGGGTGTTCTTGCTCGTGTTGCTGAAGTGGTGGGAAGGTATAACCGACGCGATGCGTCTCTCTCTCTCTCTCTCTCTCCCTCCCTCCAGCTTCAAGGCAGCCAGAGAGGGAGACAGAGAGACGCGAACTCCCTTATCCCAACCCTGGACTAATGGATGCCAGCCCACCGCCTCTTGTGACGAATTAACGCAAGAATTAAGCACCCATCAAAGTTGAGACGTCGAGCTTGCCGAGACAACCCGGGCCGCCTCCTCCTCGCCCCCCCCCCCCCCCCCCCGTAGGTGCGGTACGTCTATGGCCCAAGCGCGAGTGCAGCGTACCGAGAGATCTTGCGTCCTCGGCGTCGCGTCTTCTCCTCGTCTCATCTCCGCACACGCTCCTCGCTCTGTATATTTATAGCATGAATATCTATCAGGGATAGAGGTTCGCGCTAGCTGCCGCTGCCGCGTTTACGCTTCGGCGAAACGTTCCGAGCAGCAGGTGAAGTTACCTGCTGCGTTGCCTCGGGTTGCCCCGAGGACTTTGAGTGTTTCCAACAGCGCGAGCGGCGAGGGAGCCACGCTGTATCCACTCAATGCGCGCGCGGATAGACTGCCGGGGGTCTTGCGAGAGGAGAGTCGAGACGGTGAATAACCGAGAGACTGAGATGCACGCGGGGATATTGCTGGATGCGTGAGGGAGTTTGGACTCACGTGCAGCGATTATCAGGGAGCGGGTATGGAGAAAAAAGGGTAGTTGGGACAACTCCCCTTTTGTGAGTTGGCTACAACCCCCACGGAAAAAAAATATACACGAAAATATATCTGACATATAGAACTTTTCGGACGATAATATAATAAAAATACATTTTCAATATATTTTGGATATATCTTAGATATATTTTTCCCTCGCGTATATTTCGTATATATCCTAAAATATATCCGACATATAGAATTTTTCGGCAAAAATATATCTTGTATATCTAGAATACATCTTTTATATATCTTGCATATACTTTATTTCCACATGGGAAATGAGATGCTAGAACGATTCACTTGGTGCCTATAACCATTTTGAGAGTTGAGACAACTAATAAGTGGTTGTCTTAACATACAAATGAGTCAGTGCAACCACTTTTGAGTCCGCCCAACTCTTTTGTTTTCTCCATGGGGAGCGATATCACTTGAGAAAACGGGGCTCGGGTGATAAGTAGTAAATATTATATTTATATTTGAATTATGCTATTCATATGGAAGTAAGTATCGAAATAATGACAATTTTTCCTACGCGTACGCGAATAACTGCAAAAAATGTGATACATTTTAGTATGCGGTATTGTAATAATTATGGAAAAAATCCGAACAGGTTTCAAATTCTTATGTTGGCTGGCATTGAGCACATGAATTCTGGTTCTAATTACTACAGTGTTAGACTTTGGTTTTCTCCGTGTACGGATGTTCCAGGTATTTTTTTCAACGATTTCGAGCCCATTGAGTTATCGTCCTTTCGTTCGGGCTGAGGGATCTATCGTGTTGTTGTACCGACGAAGGGTATATGGATTTTCGTTCTCCAGCGAGCTTTGCTTCACCGGATCATGCGCAGTTGATGCCCTCGTAAAGAAACGTACACTAGATTAAATCGAGGGCGACCTATCGCTCGCTGTAACGACCAAACGTCGCGGAAAGAAGGATGCTGCGCGTATCAGTCCTTGTCGCGACGGGAAAAAATAAAATAGGATGGAACAGGAGTGCAACCAACGGCGAACGTTGAGCCTAGAAAAAACAATCACGTTTTTATTGCACCGGGAAATTAGATTTCAAGATTGTTGGTACGCGGAGTCAGTATGGCATGTTGTAGATTCTTCTTTCTAACAAAAGTCAGGGTTCCAACAAACAAGTCATTTAATTATTTAATACAAATTGGTTCAGTAGAAAAAAAATTGCTACAAAAAATATTACAGGCAGAATGTCATCATGATTTTTTTTATAGAGTATGAACTGGTTTATTATAAAAAAAAATTACTACAAAAAAGATTCGAGTCGGAATGGCATCATGCCAATTTTTTTTTCAGAAATCAAATCGATGTCTAAGAACGTACAAGTCATTCAATTATCGAATTCGAAACGGTTCATAAAAAAGTTGCAAAGTAGAACTTTGCACACTGCTTCCTCATTAATTCCCCTTTTTCACAAAGCCACCTCTATGAAGAAGCTTATTTATTAACTTTGGCTTCCTCATAGAGGAAGCTTTGTGAAAAAGGGGAATTAATGAGGAAGCAGTGTGCAAAGTTCTACTTTGCAACTTTTTTTAAATTTGAACAAATCTTTGCACTTTTTTTTTAATTTGAACAAAAAAACTCCGTTACAAACACCGTTACATCTAATTTTGATTAGATACAAAGTTTTGACTTACTTTAATAACTTTTCTATAAGTTACAGCGAAAATCTTAATTTTTTCAAAAATGCATAACAGCGTAAAATCCGAACGACTTTACCAATCGTCACCAAATTTTATACGTGGCAACGCTGTATGTTATTTTTTGACTGTTTAATATTTTGGTTCAGTTGATGAGATTCGACGTGATATAGAGCAAAATTTATTTTTTTCGAAAAATTCAAAATTCTATAAAACCGGAACCGCTTTACCGATTTCGCTGAAATTCAATACCAAACAACATTGAACGTGTCTTTATTTATGATGAAGTATATAGCTGAGTCGTCGAACTTTTACGAAAGTTAGAGCGTTCACGCCATTTTTTTGAAAAATTAAAAATTCGATAAAATTTGTATACATGGATATATTTAATTTTAAAAAAATGTGAATTACAGAGGATTTAATACTCTACTTCCGTGCCAATTTTTAGCTCGATCCACCATGCCATTCCTGAGTTATGAACAATTGAATGTTCGGTGCCTGGACCATACATACATACACACACACACACACACACACACACACACACACACACACATACACACATACAGACATATTTTCTAGACCACTTTTCTCGACGTTTTAGGTGATTCTAAGTATGTTAACATGAAAATCTCGAAAAAAAAAATTTTCACGAAAACAAAGCTTCCTCTATGAGGAAGCAATAAGAAAAAAAAATACTACAAAAAAATACAGCTCAAAAATTAATTACGCCGCAATTCATCCCCCGGCTTCTCGTCGCGGCCGCAGCGACAAAGTCTCGACGGTGGGACAGATTCGCGGGAGAAAACGAGGTAAAAAAAGTGACGTCACTGAAAAAAGGAAGAGAAAGCCCGATGGAGGAAGAGAGAGACGCGAGTCGCGGACGGTACGGACGAATAGGCGCGCAACGTGGTGCCAGAGAAAGAGAGAGAGAGAGAGAGGAGGGCGGAAGCTCGGCGGCAGATTGAAAGCCGGGAGAAGCGCGACGAGGAGGCGTCGCGGCGGGCGAACAGGGAGGACCTGGTGGCCGAAGCGGGACAGACGGGAAGGCGGCTGCGCTTCGTACATACAGGTATAGAACACGAGAGAGTAACGTCCTGGATGGGACGGAAAACGAGGGAGAGAGTTGGCGACGACGCGCGAAGAGGCGGATCCGAAGTGACTCGGTCGGTACTATAGAGACTACATGGAGAGACGGGAAAGAGATAAGAACGCGCCAGCCGGAGTTCCGACGGTGGAAAGGAGAAATTTCATATTCCGAGCCTCCTCGGCGTGCGCTAAGCGTCCGCGTTGTGCTGTAAGTCGCTACTGAGTCCTGACCGAGGACACCAGAAGCCCAGGGTGCAGGTTCCACATACACTAAAATGGTAAAACGGTGTAGGAATGCCACAAAGCATGAACGAGTCGTAGGTGCGTCATAAGCGAGGCCATTGCTTGTGACGACTTCTCTCCGGTGAAACGTGGTTCAGGGCTAAAAGGTGTCGAAAGAGAAATTTAGGCAGCCTGTAAAAAAAGCTGCTCCGACGTCTGCGACGTCAGGGGCTGCAGTGAGAAAAAAAAAATTGGTAAGACGAACCGAATGTGCGTTTGTGGGAAGCGAAATAAATATTTGGTTAATTGGACATTATATTTATTTGGCTGAAGGAACCAACGCTTAGTTGAATCAAATTTTCTTTAATTCACAGTAACTATTATTTCGTTCATGGAACGAAATATTTATTTTGCTGCCCGCAAACGCAGATTTGGTTGGTCTTAACCATTTTTTTTGTCAGTGTGGGATGGATACGAGGAGCTGTCTTTATTTTCGTCACCTTTGTCACACCGGCTTTTCACCCGGTCGGCCGAATAATTTTAAATCACGTGAAGCTCAGCAATATTGCCGATTTATTATGGTGTAAAAAATTGGTCCATGTGGATGAAGGATTTACGAAAAATCCATACTTTAATCCATTTAAAAGTGCAGCTCATGAAATGATTTTGTACTGCTGCGGAACTTTCAAAGGTCGCAAAAATCTAGTCAAACACAGCAAAAATCTATTATTCGCAGGTTCTGAAAACAGTGCAAACGGCTGAGTCTTTTTCTGATCGCCGATTGACTGAAGCCGATTTGCAGAAATATACGACGAATAAATAAAAAGAGTCCTGGATATTCGCTCGAGGTTTGCTTGCATCGTGTCCACATCGACGCTTGGAACTTTCGTGCGTCCACACGGTAAAACGATGCGTATTAATAATGCCACAAAGCAGCAGCTTTGGTCATTATTAATCCGCCATAGCCTTATGGATGCGTTATAAGAGCGAGGCCATCGCTCGCTCTCCTCGCCTGCAAAACGTAGCTCAGGGCTAAAAAAGTGCCACGAGAGAAATTTAGGTAGCCTGTAAAAAAAGCTGCTCGAGCTTCTATATGCAACGTTAGGAAGGGTAGGAGGGTTGAGATACACGCGAGAAGAAGCGAAGCGTTGAGGATGAGCCAGCCGGTGGCTTGTGCGGCGATGAAGAAAACGTACAACACGCACACCTCGCGTACCCCAGGAGGAAAAGAAGTGAGAGTAAAGGGACGAGAGCGACGGAAACTCCGTCCGTCATGTTTCCAGTGCGGAGGGAAAGCGTGGAGAAGTTTCGCGCGACTGCGCGAAACCAGACGCGATTTTCCATACTTTATATCTATATATATATATATATATGGCTGGGTCGCTGTTGCGCGCGGAATAAAATAAATAATTCAGCCCGAGTAGCGACATTTTATTTCGATAGATTGCACTTTTATTCGCGCTGTTTGTACCTGAAGCGGCGACGCGCGGCCTGGTGAATCGAGTATATATTTTCATTTTTATTTTTATTTCTATCCTCCGAGACTGCGTCGCGGCTGCATGATTTATTACAACGAGTAATATCGATTCGTCAATTAATCGCGTTCCGGTTTATTATAGCAAATCGAATGCAACTTAACCTCCGCGCGACTCTGTCGGCGGCAGCGAATGATTTATTTAAGGTAGTACGGACGGTACAGTCTCACCAAAAGTGAGTTTCAGAGAATATTTTTAACACTTCTCGATGGGATAAAAATCTGAAAAAATCAAGCACGTTAAAGCTACCGAAAAGATTGATTTTGCATAATAATATGAAATAAAAATGAATTGTTCAACAATTTACCTGGTAACCCAACTTTTTTTTCTGATGAAAATGATTCATTAATTTTTCTGAATACGTATGAATTTGTGCAGAATTTTGTCTAATTTTTCAAAATCGCGTTTTTTCAAGAAAAATGAGGAGCAAAAATCGCATTTAAAAAAATTTAGACAAAATTCTGAAAAAATTCATACGTATTCAGACAAAATTAATGAATAATTTTCATCAGGAAAAAAGTGGTTTGCCGGGTAAATTGTTGAACGATTAGTTATTCCATTAATTTGTTAATAACATTTTGAAATTATGATTATGCAAAATAAATCTTTTCAGCACCTTCAACGTGCCTGATTTTTTTCCGATTTTAATCCCACCCTCGAAGTGCTCGAAATATTCTCTGAAACTCACGTTCGGCGTGACCGTACCACTCATTCTACCTTAAGCGCTGCATAAATGTATTCTCGTTGCCCGTCCAACGAACACCCAAACAAAAAGTGACCCTATTATCACACCGCGTTGCTGGATATTTTGACGTGTGTCTCGCGCTCGCGACAGTCGAGCAAAGACCAAAAAGATTGCCGATCGACGTGACGATTTTTCGCGAATGAAACACGGGCGCCCCTCGATGCTGGTGGGAGCCTCGAGTGTGTCGAATATCGCGTGCGATAATATTTATCGTCGGGTCGTTGGGCAAATTTGGCATTACACAAAAGTCACGATTTCCCTTGACATAAAGCGCGGGTGACAGTGAAAAGCGTGGGCTGCGAGCGAGGTGAGGGCGATGGTCGAGAGCAGCAGCAGCAGCAGCAGCTCGTCGACGCTGCTGGTGGTTAATGCGCGAGAGGGGGCGGGACACGCGTCAACCGCGCGTCGTTCTCGATCGGGGGTTTTAAACCCCCCCGGACCCGGCTCTCACCGTAGTACAATCGTGTCAACAGCAAATCGATGGGACAAAAATCAAGCCGCGGTGTTAATTCTGGATACACTGACCTCGCACACCTACCTCTCGCACGTGCCTTCCGTCCCTGTCTCTCTCTCTCATACGGGGTACGGTCGACGCGTACATCGTGAAAACGGGTCTCCCAAGCGGCACTCACTGGTGGTGGTGGTGGTGACGGCGGGAGCGGCGAACAACAGCGACAACCCAGTCCCTGCTTTTGCCACGACTCTTGAACGGTCGTCGGTCCTCGTTTATTCCCATCCTGCTGCTACCGCCGCTGCGTGTATGACGCCCTGTATGAATGAGGCAGAAAACCCCCCCAACCCCCAAACCACCCCATCCCGCCCCCCGACAACTCCGGCCACTACACATCGCGAGCCCCGTGGACTCTGTGTGTGATGGACGAGAGGAATATCGACAGGCACTGTCCATTAAAAAATCACGCGGGCGTATAAGGACGAGGCGCGAGGGGCCGCGGAGGGCGCGAAACGCGTGGCTCGCAGCTGCGGGCATTGGTGGTGTTCATGCGATAGCGTGTATGGGGCATTCTGTACCGATTCAAAATCGTTTTTTTTTTCTAGTTTTTTCCATTTTTTTTTTAATTTCGAAAAGTGATCGGGGTGTGGAAAGAGACGCTGGGCCACTTCCATCCGGAACTCAAAAATATTTGCTTTCGATAACAGATTATTTTTATTATTTTTATTATTTTTTAATATTATTTTTATTTTTGTTGTTGTTATTATTATTATTATTATTATTATTATTATTATTATTATTATTATTATTATTATTATTATTATTATTATTAGAATATTTTTATTGTTATTATTATTTCTTGGAATAAAAAATAATAATAATGCTGTATTTTTGTTTTCAAGAATCGTCAATAATACATGATTTTTAGGTAGCAAAATAAAAAATGTCGAGTGTTTTTGAGAGTAATGAAAATCGTATAAAAAATATGGGCCCAATACGAAGAGTCGAGATCGAGTCGGCATGGAATGCCCCATATAAGTTCATACGTTGTACGTAGCACCAGGAATTATTATGGATCGCTCGAGTATGCACGAGGCGACTACTTTCGTCGAAAAAAAAAGCCCCACCCTGGCTCTAATCTGCAGTGATCACTGCGAACCACGAAACTCGGCGTATATAGTATACAGAGGGTGTATATGCGGAATATGCGAAAAAGCGGAAAATCTCGGCTCTCTGTGTGTACACACAGCGGGCGGAAACTTCGGGGGAAGGATAAGCTCCCGTCGGGTAACGAGTTTATCTGGGTCGCGAGTTAATCCGGAAATGCAATCAGAAGTCATAATCGACTCGGCGCGACTGGCAACGGCGGCGCGGCGACGCCGCACCGCCGAGTAATATCCCTTGGATATTTTTCCCCCGGTTGGCAAGTAAATGGTTTAGCTCAGTGTGGACGACGAAATGGCGCTGAGGAGGAGGAGGGGAAACGGGACTTGGTAAAAAGATAACGCATCGCGAGTCGGGATAAAAAAATGTCCTCCGCTCAGATTACAGAGATAAGGGCGGGTGCGGTGAGCCGGATATCCGGTGACCCAGTCTCCCCCCCCTCCCCCCATCCCCGCCCTCCTCACCATCTCCCTCCTCCTCACCCTCCTGCTTGGTAGTCGTTTGTTGTACACGCGACTGTGATAGTCTTTTTTTTTCCTGCGTGAACCGCAAATCCAGTGCACGTGAGCTCAACGATGGCAATTGGATTATACGACGATCGAATGCTGTAAAAAAAAATGAGTGGCGATTACCAATTGTTATACGTACAGAGCTAACGAGATACCCATATGGAAATAAAGTATATGCAAGATAAAACATGTATTCTAGATATACAAGATATATTTTGTCCGAAAACATCTATATGTCGGATATATTTTATACGAAATATACGTGAACGAAAAATATATCTAAGATATATTCAAAATATATTCAAAATGTATTTTTATTGTATTATCGCCCGTAAAGTTCTATATGTCAGATATATTTTCGTGTATATTTCTTTTCCATGGGGGTAATTCGTAAATCGGAACAATATTTTGGTGGGTTTATAACCAACGATTGGTAATCACAACCATTAATTTCAGCTCGACAATGGCAATTGGATTGCACGATGGTCGAGCGCTGAGAAAAATGGGTACTGATTATACCAGTCGTTGATCAGAGCTAACGAGATAATTCGTCAATCTGGCCAATATTTTCGTAGCTCTACGATTGCGGTAATCACGACTATTAATTTTTGCTCAGCGAACTATGGGAATGATGGAATATCGAAGGCGAGCACAGGGGCTTCGTCGCTTCTCCCACACCGACGGGACCCCATGAATAACGAATGTACAATCTCGACTCGCTGCCACCCTCGCGCTCACCGGCTTCGCTTCCTCTATGCCGGGGCGCTTTATACCCCTCGGCCCGCGAAAGTTTCCCATCTGCACAGCAGCGCTCCACAGTCGACCCTCCGCCCTTCCTTATATCCTGCCTTTTCCCTCCGCAGTCAAGTCGCCTGGCTACCCCTGCCCCCCCCCCCCCCCCTCCCTCCCTCCACGACCCCACCAACCCTGCGAAAACTTTTAACTGGATAGATTACCTGCTTCACTACCGACATCCCGGCTTCCACTCTCCGATCCACTCGCCCTCCGCGCGGCGCCTCGACATTTTTTTTTCTTTCACCTCTTTTCGTCACTGTCGGCGCAACGACTTTTTGCCCGGCCGAATGATTTTAAACTCGGCGGCGACTTAGGCTTTAAGGCGGATTTTCATGATAGTGCGAGACACGCAATTTGGCGGGTTTTGAAAATGCTGGGGAGGAAATCTGCAGCGTTACAGCCAAGGCTAATAGGGCCTGATCGGGGCCTGAACAGGGCCTGATCAGGGCCAGATGTAACGCTGCAGATTTTCTACTCGGTATTTTATAATTTTTTTTACTCGGGATTTTATTTTTACGGGATTTTTTTATTTTTTTTTACTAGGGATTTTTTTTTCTACTCGGGAATTTTTTATTTTTTTTTACTCGGGATTTTTTTATTTTTTTATTTTTCTTCTTGCCGATTGACTCGAGCCGATTTGCAGAAATATTACTACGAGTGAAAAAACGAGCCAAGATCTGTTTGCATTGTGTCCGCATCGACGCCTGGAAGTTTTACGTCGCGCGAGAGGCAACGTCTGACTTCGAGCTACGGACATCGTTAAAACTTGGACGCGCGCCGTGTGTAGGTACCGCGGGGCGCTTTGGCAAGTGTATTTACGGCTGTAGGGTCGCGTTTCTTCCCGACAGCCGAGGGGATTCCGCATCGCGAGGCAGTCTCGCGAGTCGTTTCGAGCAATTTATAAAGTCGATGAAAATTATTCACGGGGACGAGCGCGCGAGGAGCTCGCTCGAGTAATTGCTTTTCGTTGTATATTGAATATTTTCCCCGACTCCGAACTCCGCGCGACGAATCGTTGCCACCGATGCGTCCGGTTTACATTTAAACGCTCGCTTTGGCGAAAATAAATTTACGAACGGGGATGGACGTTACGAGTTTCGGTCGCCCTTTGGACGCTTTCGATCTACTTAATTTGAAACTAAATAAATCTGAACATGCAGCAAAATTTTGTGTGGAAAATTTGTTATATTTTTATAATCATTGCAGGGATGGACGTCGCCAGTTTTAGTCACCCTAGGCTGCTTTTCAGCTCTTCAATTCGTAAACTAAATATGATCAAACGTCACAAGTATATCGTAGTTTTTTTAGCATGACATTGTAAGGCAGTACGAGCGGTACAGCCCCGTAAAACGTGAGTTTCAGAGAATATTTCGAACACTTCTCGATGGGATAAAAATCTGAAAAAAATCAAGCACGTTGAAGGTGCTGAAAAGATTTATTTTGCATAATAATAATTTCAAAATGTTATTAACGAATTGATGAAAAAATTAATTGTTCAACAATTTACCCGGATACCCAACCTTTTTTTCTGATGAAAATTATTTATTAATTTTTCTGAATACGTATGAATTTTTTCAGAATTTTGTCTACATTTTTTTTAAATGCGGTATTCGCCCCTCATTTTTCTTGAAAAAAAACGCAATTTTGAAAAATTAGTCAAAATTCTGAAAAAATGCATACTTATTCAGAAAAATGAATGAATAATATTCATCAGAAAAAAATTGGGTTACCGTGTAAATTGTCAAACAATTAATTTCTTCATTAATTTGTTAATAACATTTTAAAATCATTATTCTACAAAATAAATCTTTTCAGCACCCTCAACATGCTTGATTTTTATCAGATTTTTATCCCATCGAGAATCGTTCGAAATATTCTCTGAAACTCACATTTAGCGAACTACCTTAACGCTGCAAATTTGTTATTTTTATAATCGTGATACCAAAAATACAGCATCCCCAACCGCCGCGAGGCAAGAAGTGGCGGAGCGTAAAAATTCCTCGCTCTGTCACTCCGACAGCCTCGGCACACGCGCGGCGTAGGCTTTTGAACCCAACGGAACGCGGAGCCTCTTAACTGTCCCCCGTCCCTGCTGCGCGTCGTTCCCTCGCATCGCCGAGAACGAGCTCGCTGCACCGTTGCGCGGGAGCAACGGGCGCGCGGTTATTATGCAGCCACTAGTTAATCGCGTTTGTCGATGCGTTAATTGAACCGTCAGTCGCGTAAGCCACCGAGCAAACGAGGTACGAGATAAGCGGTCGGTGCCGGCGGGGTGGGGGGGCAAAGGGTAGGGGGATGCTGCGCGTTGCACTCAACGCGCCTGGGCAAAATACGTAGCGAGCTTCATGGGTTGAGGTATTAGAGAGTGCAGAGCGTTACACAAAATCACGATGCTCGTGCTCGGCTTTCCCTCTCGTCGCGCGTTGTAATTCCGATTTTTATCGGCTGTTGCGTTCCAATCGCAACGCTCGTTGCACCCACATTTTCACATTCATTCCGATAACATTTTCGCTGAGCTGGACCTGAGCTGGACGATCGAGATACAAACAGTGCAAACAGTTTTATTTTCATTTTTTTTCTATATTTTTTTTTAATTCTCATGAAGGAGACCAGGGAAACGATGGGAAAAACGTAGAGGGGGAGTATTTATCGAAACAGAGATGAAGTCGAGAAAGGGATACCTCATCTCGCAGACCCGAGGGGGGGTTGGACGTTGAGAGTGCTGAAAAGCAGCTTGCGTTGTGCCTGGAGAGGGACGAGGGAGAGAGTCCGGGAAAGCCTGAAGGAGTACGACTCGAAGGTCCCAGGGATTACATTTTTATTTACCGAGGCAAATGAATCTCCTTGATTATGAGCCTCGCCAAATCCCTGCTGCCCTTGCCCCCCTTTCCTCTCGCCCCCCCGTTCGACGATGGTCCCGTCTCTCACAACGACTCTGAGAATTCCCTTTTCCGCGCTTCGCGCCGCCTCCTTCGCCCTCTCGTTCCGCCCTGCTGTCTGAAAACTCGAGTAAATATTGACTTTGTCTAGTGCCACACGGCGATTTGTTTAATTAAATCTGGGTAGCCGAGTTAGGGGCTCAGCGATATCCCGCTGTTTGGATGCGGAATCTTTGCCCTTGTGCAGAAGTTGAGATCTCTTGTTTTGTTTTTTTTTTTTTATTTTTTTCTATCTTTTTTTTTATTTTGCAACTGCCATCATATAGTCACGTGATGACGAGAAACTAGCGATAATTAAAATTCTGCCGGCTCTATTTGCCGGTGTCGTCGAGACTCGAGGGATCCGCGAGAGGCGACAGCGGAAGAACTCGCGCGATGCCTCATTGGAGATTTACCGCTCGGGCGTTTGAAGAGAGAAATAAAGAAAGGAAGAACTGGGGAAGAAAAAAAAACGAGGAGAATACGGGGCGACTGGGCAGCGCGCTCCGAGCTTCTGGTCCGTTTCACCTGCCGCTCCGTTATACACAATTTCGCAAAATTATTTATTTCCTCGCTCCGACCCCGGACGTTCTTATCCCGAGTTCTGCATTTTTCACAATATCGTTAATTCGCGCTACGAGTGCGGAATTCATATTTTATCTCCTAAGTAAAAAAAATATATGAGGCTTATATGAAAGGATTTATACACAAGGTATATTCGAAAGTGGACATATAGAATTTTCATATATTTATTATAATCTGTATGAAATTATAGAACCAATTTCGATATATAGAAATATAGAAACAAACATATTGTATATACTTTGTATATACTATGACCAATTCTGCAAAATTTTAGGCAGCATTTAACCATATAATATCGATGTATTCCATATAGATTATACATATAAAATATATGAAAATTCTATATGTTCACTTTTGCATTTAGCTTGTATATAAAGCCCTTCATATAATATATGAAGGGCTTTCATATAATATATAATATATTGTATATAAGCCTCATATAATTTTTTGTACTTGGACTCGTGCACTGGGAAAAGAGATTCGTTAATTCAACAAAACCAGCGTTCACGGGCTGTCAAAAAAATTGTTTAGTCAGCTGAACAACATTTTAAAAAATCTTAACCATCGATTGATCTGCTGAACCGAGAAGCTGTTAAAGAACCAAAAAATGTCATTGCTTCAACTAAACATTTATTTGACAGCCGGTGACCCCTGGGTTTAGTTGACCCAACTATCTTTTTTTCTATGTGTGCACACCGAGTTGTGTGAAAATAGAAAATCTGGAATCCGGGTGTGTCGGAGCGAAGCTCGACAAGGTAGGAAAAAAAAGGGAAAAAAGTATATGTGCACTGAGAAAAAAAATTGGTTGAGCCAACTAAACGAGGGTTTGCGGGCCGCGAAGTAAATATTTCGTACCGTGAACGAAATAATAGATATTGTGAATTGAGAAAAATTTGATTTCAACTAGGCGTTGGTTCATTCAGCCAAATATACAGTCCAATTCACCATATATTTACTTCGCGGCCCGCAAACCCTCGTTTAGTTGGCTCAACCAATTTTTTTTCTCAGTGTGGGTTACAGAAAGGGGTCATCGACCTCGTCCGGTTGTCGCATTCATCGAAATCTCCAACCGAGCTTCGTCAGTGGCTCCGGTGACAACGTCGCCTGGAAAGTGTCGCCTCGTGTCGTAGATTCCCATCTGCGGGTGTCGCCTGCAATAAGCCTAATGCGCAGAGAGCTCCGCATATCTAAACCTGCGGACCGCGCGCGCGAGGCGTTCGTAAATTGTGTTGCGACCGGGTTGTCATGGATCAAGTGCGCGACTGTCGCGGATATGAGTCGCCTCGCGGCGGCTCGTGAATCGTGGTGGGAGCTGAAGCTCGGAGGCTCGACGCCACAACCGACCATTTCAGGCCATTACGGTAAATGCCGCATTAATGTTGCACGCCGATCGGAGATAGACGACGTGCCGCGACCAAACGAGTGCGCGGAGGAAACCCCCGACGAAGCTGCTGCTGGGGCTCGGGGCATTAAATATTTCGCAGCTTCCTCGGCGCGGCTTCATTCACGCGGCCGCGACGAAAGAACACACAACGAGGTTGTTATACAGCGGCCAAACAGCAGTGAGTAGCGAGTGAGGGCGTGAAAATACCAGAGTTACAACCGAGCTCAGTCATTGGTAGCTCCGGGAAATAAAAGAGGATTGTAACGAATGGTGCGTATCGTAATTAAAGAGTCGTTGTTGTTTTCGGATCGAACGCGACATTTGACGAAGGTCTTGATAACCACGACCAACGGCACGACGATCGCGAGTCAACACGACAGTTTAGTTTGATAACTCGGACAGAACAGACGTACATGTCAACATTATTTTTGGCGACAATTTTGTTGTCAGAAATCGTAGATCCGTCGCCGGGCCAAAAATCTCCAAAATCGACGTCAATTTTTTTTCTTTTGAAAATATCGACTTGTAACCTATACCATTGTGCTCAAGTCGCATATTCTACCCCCGAAAACACAGGTTATTAACCTTTTTTAATCGATTTTGAAAAAAATATTTTTTTGGCGACGAAAAAAATATTTTTTTTGTCAGAAATCGTAGATCCGACTCTGGACCGAAAATCGCCAAAATCGCCCCCAATTTTTTTTCTATTCAAAATATCGACTTTTAACCTATACCATCATTCTCAAGTCGTATATTCTACCCCTGAAAACACTGGTTATTAACCTTTTTTAATCGATTTTGAAAAAAATATTTTTTTGGCGACGAAAATTTTTTTTTTTTTTTTTTCAGAAATCGTAGATCTGGCTCCGGACCGAAAATCGCCAAAATCGACCCCAATTTTTTTCTATTCGAAATATCGACTTTTAACCTATACCATCATTCTCAAGTCGTATATTCTACCCCTGAAAACACTGGTTATTAACCTTTTTTAATCGATTTTGAAAAAAATATTTTTTTGGCGACGAAAAAAATATTTTTTTTTGTCAGAAATCGTAGATCCGGCTCTGGACCGAAAATTGCCAAAATCGACCCAATTTTTTTTCTATTCAAAATATCGACTTTTAACCTATACCATCATTCTCAAGTCGCATATTCTACCCCTGAAAACGCTGGTTATTAACCTTTTTTAATCGATTTTGAAAAATATATTTTTTTGGCGACGAAAAAAATATATTTTTTTTTCAGAAATCGTAGATCTGGCTCCGGACCGAAAATCGCCAAAATCGACCCCAATTTTTTTCTATTCAAAATATCGACTTTTAACCTATACCATCATTCTCAAGTCGCATATTCTACCCCTGAAAACACTGGTTATTAACCTTTTTTAATCGATTTTGAAAAAAATATTTTTTTGGCGACGAAAAAAATATTTTTTTTGTCAGAAATCGTAGATCCGACTCTGGACCGAAAATTGCCAAAATCGACCCCAATTTTTTTTCTATTCAAAATATCGACTTTTAACCTATACCATCATTCTCAAGTCGTATATTCTACCCCTGAAAACACTGGTTATTAACCTTTTTTAATCGATTTTGAAAAAAATATTTTTTTGGCGACGAAATTTTTTTTTTTTTTTTTTCAAAAATCGTAGATCCGGCTCCGGACCGAAAATCGCCAAAATCGCCCCCAATTTTTTTTCTATTCAAAATATCGACTTTTAACCTAACCTATACGAACGAGCACCGACGAAACATCTCGTCAATGGGCCTGAAAAATGTCCCCTCCGCAGTCGTGTAAATGACAAATCGGAACTGCATGTTATTTGGTCGCTGACTGAAAATGCTCGACACTCTTTCATTAGCGGCGAGAGGGGCTCGAATGATGCGTAAAATATTTGCACCGGCCGTGGATGAGCCGAACGCTGTGAAATTGTAACGATATGGCGTAAGTAATAGTAGCAACGCACCGACGGTGGTGATACAGTGAGGGGTGAGTACACAGCCCACTTACACACGTATATAGCGTATACATATCTGTATATAGCGTGCGAGTTGAACGTGGCTGCGAAACACTTTCGCGAAAATTGCCACTCAAAACGCGCCGATTCGAGAATACCCAGTCGAGTATCCGTGATTCGTTACCCTCGGTGCCATGGAGAGTATTGTACGTTACGTATAGCGGCTGCTGTACCCGTGAGCATCAGGATACATGTATACAGGGTGGATGCACGTATAGCGTAGCCATAAGCCTATAGATACCGGTTTCTCCCCCCCCCCCCCCATTCGCACTTCGGGGGCGCTCGCGATTGTTATTGTGAGCAACAAGGGTGCGAGGGAGGAAGACAAGCACTGACTACGTCGAGGCAGTCGGGGGTGAGCGAGAAAGAGAGCGCGAATCGCGTAGGGTGAGCCATGGCAGCGCTGCCGCTAGGCTGGAAATATAGCCCGAGAGCGGTAATTGTAACATCGCATGTCAAGATCGTGAAAACCACATTGCTAGTCTGTCTTTCTCTCTCTCACTCTCTGGCTCGTCGATCCTCCTGCTGTATGCGCGGCCTCCGGGAAGCGAGAGAAGCGCGCCGGCGAATCGCTTTCGGATTGATTTATCATCCTTGGCGCGATGGTGGTTCACGCGCGCAGGTCGCACCCACTCCCGGTGCCGATCTCAATGTCGATTTTTCTCGTAATATATGCGCCTCACGGAACGACCTCCTTCGTCATATATCCCAGAGTGGATGGTGTTTTTTTATTTCAATCGGCGATAAAATTCGAGTTCGGCAATGTGCATAACACGTCATACGCGTAACGTCCGGTCGCTTCATAGCGGCGAACGTGTGGAGGAGTGTTGGAAGACGTATGGATTTTGTCAGAATGATCTATGAGTTTGGATGCATCTTCGACTTGGTTCGACTAGTCGAGTGGCGAAGGGATTGAAGCACCTTTTCTCGATTCCGGTCCGGACTTGATTGGATGAGATTTACGACTCCCTGTTTGGTCCTGATAGCTGAAACGATAGCTGAAACAATCATGACTTCATGTGGCATCATGAAGCCTGAAGTCATTGCAGCTTCGCTGCACGTTGCCAAAATTACCAGCGAAGCCAAAATTAGGCTTTGGGATTAACCGAGTGTTTCGTGCTTCGTTCAACACGCGGCGCTTGCACATCGCGAGCCACACAGAAGCGCAGATAAAATTCAAGTTCGGCAATGTGCATAACACGTCATACACGTAACACGCCCGGTTGCTTCATAGCGGCGAACGTGTGGAGGAATGTTGGAAGACGTATGGATTTTTCAAGAATGATCTATGAGTTTAAATGCATCTTCGACTTAGTTCGCGTAGTCGAGTGCCGAAGGGATTGAAGTACCTTTTCTCGATTCCGGTCCGGACTTGATTGGATGAGATTTACGACTCCCCGTTTGGTCCTGACAGCTGAAACGATAGCTGAAACAACCATGACTTCATGTGGCGTCATGAAGCCTGAAGTCATTGCAGCTTCGTTGCGCGTTGCCAAAATTACCAGCGAAGCCAAAATTAGGCTTTGGGATTAACCGAGTGTTTCGTGCTTCGTTCAACACGCGGCGCTTGCACATCGCGAGCCACACAGAAGCGCAGAGTGCAGTCGTCGCTGTGGACGCGCGTTGGCTGCGGCCTCGGAGGACCGAGAGGATATATCGAACGCGCGCGCGATCCCGATCGGGAGTACGTCGCATCCGCGGCGGTAGTTAGCGATAATTGGGCACTTCCCTTGCGCATCGCATCGATTCCGACCCCTTGATTGAGGAAATGGGCGTTCGCGGGGGGTGAGCGAGACGGAACGACCCGGTGAGCGGGAACGAAAGAGGAGGCCGTGAGTGCGACTGAGGCGCGGACCGCGATGGCTTTAAGGGCTGAAATTATCTGCCTGGAAGTACCATTCCCTCTGGTCCTCCTGTCGTTTTACGCGTTTGTAACGGTACTGCTGCTCACTCGCAGGCTGAGTTCAAACGTGGAGCCTCCCAACACCCTCTATAGACCTCAAACGGGTCAAATGTGCCACTTCCGGAAATCGTTCTAAGGCTGGAAACAATCATTTTCCTGTTTATTTTTAAATTAAATCGGAATGCCACCTTTTATTGGATGTCGATTTTCATGACATCAGCTGTCTTCATTGAACTAAGACGACTGAAATGATGTCAGAAACTGCTGCTCACTGGCAGGCTGAGTTCAAACGTGGAGCCTCCCAGCACTCTCCATAGACCTCAAACGGGTCAAATGTGCCACTTCCGGAAATCGTTCTAAGGCTGGAAACAATCATTTTCCTGTTTTTTTTTTATTAAATCGGAAAGCCACCTTTTATTGGATGTCGATTTTCATGACATCAGCTGTCTTCATTGAACTAAGACGATTGAAATGATATCAGAAATTGCTGCTCACTCGCAGGCTGAGTTCAAAAGTGGAGCCGTCCAACACCTTCCATAGACCTCAAACTGGTCAAATGTGCCACTTCCACTTAAATCGTCCTAAGGCCGGAAACAATCATTTTCCTTATTTTAAAAAATCGGAATTCCATCTTTTATTGAATGTCGATTTTCATGACATCAGCCGTCTTCATTGAACTAAGACGAGTGAAATGATACGAGAAGGATATACAAGATCACTGATAGAACCGATTCCCAGGATATTTCGCATCGTCACGCACGACCCAAGCGACGCATCCGGATTCCAGAACGAGGCGTCGAAAACACTCGTCGATTGGAATGGCGCACGGTAAAACCGTCCGAAGCGACGGTAAATGAGAAACGTGAATACCCCTCGTCCTCCCTGGTGGTCTTCTTGCGTGCCACGCATAGATATTGCACCTCGCTACCTGCTGGCCCGGACCGTCTGTAACTCGCGATTCGTGAAGACATTCCGAGTACCCAGAAGGGAGGAAGCGGAAGACAGGAAAAAAAGAGTGAGAGCCCGTAGCCCCGGTCTTCGGCAGTTCCCATGCTGCTAACTGCTAATTTCCGCTAATTCGCGCTTCGATTGTTATCCCCGCTGGGACGGTTATTCTTCGTTTAGCGCGAGCGTCGAGGACGGCTCCCTGGGTTCCCGGATGGGGGAGGCTAAAAGTGCTCGGGAACGGAGCGTGTGGATTGGGATTCCCGCGAGCTTACAGCGAGCTTTCTAATGTGTCTGCTGGGAGATAAAAGAAGAAAAAAGAAGAGAGAATGAAAAAAAAAAAAAAAAAAAAGGATTGCACCTTCCAATTGTCGGCCACGTCCCAGAAATCGCGCCCACGACCAATTTCCCATTGGAGCCACCTTCGCGGAAAGGTTTTCTTCTAGAGAGAGAGAGAGAAAAAAAAACGTGTACGACCCTACGGGTCGATGGGGCGCACAGCACGCGGGGCAGTTAAAAATGTTGCAAGAGCTTAACGAGCAGTGGCCGAACTGGCTCTCCACACAAACAGCCACAACGCACACGGAGGTCGCGCGAGCGGTCAGCGCGGAAACAGCGAGAGGATGGATTAAACTTCGGTCTCGCGCGCGTTTCGTTCGGTCGGTCGCGCGTCTCTCGCCCGCGGAACGACTTCATCGCGCCACGAGTAGCCGCTCGACGGCGGCGGCGGCGGCGTCGAAAGCGATTTCGCACTCGTTCTGGCCTCGCGATGGAAGCCAAACTCCTGGCCACTGTAACCGAAGCATCGAGCTGTACATGCTTCACATCCGTGTGTACAGCAAACCCTCGCCATGTGTAGGGGAAGCCGGGGTAAAATGGGCCTCTGGGGTAAAATGGGCCCTCCATTTTTTATCATCGAAAAAAATTAGGGTAAAACGGACTCCCGCCTCCGTCGTAAGTTTTGAGGCTTCTTTCTTCGTCAAAACTTTTTTTCCCGCCGTCCACCGTGATTTTTTTTTATTCGCGGGCTTCTTCGGCAACAGTTTTTTTCTCCATCAATTCTTGTCTGTACGGCGAATCCGTCACGACTAAAATCTGCTTTTGTGTCACATTTTAGTGAAAGACCCAAATAATCGACACTCATGCCGATCGGTAGCGTTTTGGGTTCTAACTCATATTTGTGCCGGATTCTGAGGGGGGCTCGTTTTACTCCGGAATTTTTTTTTGCCGACGCTCAAAATTAATGATTAATATAGAATTTTTTTAGTGAAAAGCAATAAAAAAACACTTTGTGTTTTGTCACAGAGCCATTTTTTTGCTTATATGGCTCATTTTACCCCAATCTCCCCTATATACAGGCAGCACACGTAGAGAACGCAGTGAAAACGTACAACACGTGGTACGCGTGGAAACAAATCGCGGTCTTATCGCCACCTGTGTAAACCGGATAACAACTTTTCTTCCACCCGTCCGCCGGGCCCCGAGGGAGAAGGAGAAAGAGTTGACTCTTTCTCCCTCGTTTCGCCGTCGTCCCGTCGATTCTCCCCACATTTTCTCTCACTTTCTCCCTCGCCCCCCCACGTTTGTCTAACCATTTTATCTCCCGCGCTTCGCTCTCGCTCCACGGTGTTGCCCCCCCCCCCCCCGCTTCTCTACCTGGCTGCGGAGTCTCAGCGTACTCGCATGAACTCGTGGAGCGAGGTGGAGCTGAGCGCGAAAACACGCGGTCGACGGATGTGTCGATTAAACTTTCGAAAACTGTTTGCATGAACAAACCCCGCGCACGCTTAGCCCCCTCGCGGTGTGTGCATCGCGCGTTACACACACTCGCGAATTTCGCGTGCGTGTAACGCGAGGTCGGTGGTGATATTTGCCCCCCCCCCCCCCCCCCCCCCCAACCGAAGCTGCCGTTCCCGGTGTTGCCGTTCGGCGATGAGAGCTGACAATTAACACGCGGCGACCACGGTGACTCCGTGTGTTATTGTGTGTTCACTATATACGACCCACTCGACGCTCCGGCTTGGAACGCGGCGCTCAGAAATTCCGGCCTCGAAGCGAACGTTTCCTCGCGGCGGTATTTCCCTCTCGGCCGGCGAGACTCGCGGGCCGATATGGCGAACAGACAGCGGAACCACCCTCGAAACTTAGCCAGCCGGAATTAACGTTTCGCCTGAGCGATAATCTCGTCGGCCTTGGACTTGTCTCGGTCTATCCTGATTCTTTCTTTTTTTTTTTTTTTTTTTTTTTTTTTTCTTTCTTTTTTGCTACCTTCATTCTTTTTCCCTGCTTCAGTCGTGCTCGTCCCAATCGGCCGGCACACCTGGCGAGGCCCAGCGCGGAAATGCGACTATTAATTATTTTACCTCGGAGCTCCTGTAAATTACGCCGAGCCCGGAATTAACAAGAGCACTTGGAATCCTCGCGCCGAGGGAGAGTGAGAGAAAAGGAGAAACATTGTTATTTCGCCGGGCCCCGAGGGGCTTCAGAATTTTTTTGCGATAGCGCGTTCGCCCCCCCGGTGCACGAGGTGAAAAATTACTGATAATTTAGTCGGGCTTCCGGCGCTGCGTTGTGCTGGGATTTTCTTTTTTTTGTTTTTCATTAATGCCGCGCTTTCTGTAACATTGACACATCCGGATCTCGCAAATTACACCGCACGAACCGTTAATTTTTGCCCGCGTACGCGCGCGGTGCAATTGTTGCGCTCTTGTAACGCGCTCGGCCGGTGATGGGAATAAAAATTACGCGGTTCGCGCGGGGAAAATTTGCACAAGCAGCGCGGCGCTCGCTCTGGCGAAATGAACGGCAATTATTATCCAAACGCGGATTCGCTCTCTCGTCGGTATCGCCGTGAATTATTAATGCCTCATTTTTCCTGGTGTTCGCGAGGCTCCCGGTGGTTTTACACGCTTTTCCATCGACGATTTTGCAAATTTTATCGCTAACTGCACTCGAGATGGCTATTAATATACAGACTGGAAACCGAGCGAACGCCGAATCATTTGTCAAAAACGAATTTCACCTCGTTGGCTGCAGCGATGAAGAAGCCGCCGTGGCAAATACACAGATACGGCAGTTTTCGCGCTGTGTAAGACAGAGTTGTGTACACACGACTCAAGAAAGGGAAAGAGTGAAAGAAAGAGAGAGAGAGAAACGCGTGCGGCCCGAGAGCGACAGACGACTTGGAGCAAAGCCTGAAGTGTCAATATTGCCTCGTTAAACAAATTAGGTTTTGAGTGCTTTCAAGGGAGTTGCTAAACGATTTGAATTTATCGGCGTCTGGGTTTCTCCTCAGGAGGCACGAAACGACACCGACTCGGCGTCAGGATTTCATAAATATGAGTGAGAGGCAGACAGACGGACGGACGGACAGACGGACGGACAGATATACGGACGGACAGACAGACGGACAGACAGACAGACGGACGGACAGACGGACAGACAGACAGACAGACAGACAGACGGACAGACAGGCAGACAGACAGATGGACAGACGGGCAGACAGACAGACAGACAGATGGACAGACGGACAGACGGACAGATGGACAGACGGACAGACGGACAGACGGACAGACGGACAGACGGACAGACGGACAGACGGACAGACGGACAGAAAGACAGACGAACAGACAGACGAACAGACAGACAGATGGACAGACGGACAGACGGACAGACAGACAGACAGACGGACAGATGGACAGACAGATGGACAGACAGATGGACAGACAGACAGACAGACGGACGGACAGATGAACAGAAAGACAGTCAGACGGACAGACGGACGGACAGATAGACAGACGGACGGACAGACGAACAGAAAGACAGACAGATAGATATAATAACCCTCTTTTCACTAGTTTGAAGTACCGCATGATTAATACAGAGTAGAAATTACAACCGGATTTGCGTATGGCATTCACATTTGGGGCACAAAAGTCTTTGTTTCGAAAACGCGAAATAGCGCAGCTTCTCCGGCAGCGCCAGTGAAGTATAGGAGACTCTCGGGAATCATCGAGAGCAGATAGAGCCCGACCTTTTCGCCTTGGACCGGCGAGTTCTCTCTCGGCCCCCTTGGGCCGAGCTTTCTCGAAAGCTAGGTGAGAGGGGGCGAGGGGGCAGCTTGAATCGAGGAGAGGCCACTTTGCATAGAGCGCCGCGCAGCGCCGGAACGAGCGGTGGCGCGTTCACCGGCTGGCGGTATATATACGGATTAGCCAATAAATCGGCGGGTGAAAAGGGGAAATTCATTAACCTACAACGATAAATAACCGGGGTGGGCCACGCGGTGAGCGCGCGAGAGAAAACGGCTTCTGACACAATAGTTATAGTATATTTATGCAAAGTTTCCAAGTGGCCCGCTCCACCGCCGCCGGTGCGCCGCTCGTGGACGACGAGGGCAGGGGGGTGGGGGGGAGGGGGGTCGAGAGGGGCCCGGGGGGTGATTTCCGCGAAAGAGGGAACGAGAGAAAGCTCGGGCCGGGAGTCCTCTGTTCCACTGCGCCTTTCCGCGTTGCAAGAGTCGAGAGAATGCAGATAGAGGAGAGGAAAGAGAGAGAGAGGGAGAGGGAGAACCGGGGGTACCATTGTGCTTCTACCGTGCTATTATAAAGCTCGAAGAGCGTGCGCCCAGTTCGTGGGGAACCTCGAACCTCGGCCCCGTGCTCCTTCGTTTCGTTGTATTATTACTACCCTTCTCGGGGACAGCCGCACGCGCACACCCGAAAGTGCTCCTGGTGTGCATTGGCGCTGGTGCACCGGTGAAATATATATATATATATAAATAGGGCACTCCATACCAACTGTATCAATGGCATAATACTATGACAAAAAACGAAATTTTTGGTCGACAAGCGAGAGCGGACCGACAATTTTTTAAAAGATGTTTTTAATAAGTCTATAAAAAACATAATAAAAGACAAAAAAAAGTAGAAAAGAATGTTGTTCCACTTTCGCTTTTTGACCAAAAATTTAGTTTTTTGTCGTAGTATTTTTCAGATTTCTTTGAGATTTAAAAAATGGCTTTTTTGTTTAGATTTAAATAGTAATAATAAAAAAAATGAAAAAAATTCTACATGCATTTTTCTTGACGAAGAATAACATAAAAAATCGCGGGCCAGATTGGGGAAGGTGAGGTTATGCAGTTGGTACAGCTGGTATGGATTGCCCCATATACATATAGATATATAAATATATAAGTGTGTGTTATATATATAAAAATAAATGTATACGCGGCGCAGGCTTCACCCCAAAAGCCACCAACCAAACCGGAGACGCCCGGAGAACGAGGCCGAGTTGCGGAATAAGAGACCCTGATGGTGGTTCGAAGGGGGGGGGGGGGGGGGGGTGGTGTACACGGTGGAAAAAAGGGACAGCGCGATGAGAGAGGAAGTGAAAGAAAAAAAAAGAAAGTGAAAAAAAAATCGTGGTGAGTTGGGGGTAAAACGGTGGCCCAGGGCCGAGGAGGCAATAGACGACGATATGAAATAAAGACGGCGCGCGCGGTGAGACAAAGGTGGTACGGATTGGTGCGGGAATGAATGGCCGAACGAGGAATCGCGGAGAATCGTGGGTATATAATGCGGCGATGATGCTCGGGCTGCTCCTCGTCGGCGCCCGCAACTTCTGCGAAACTGTCTCGCTCGCCCCCCCGCCAGTCTGCAAGAGGGGAGCGAGGAGGTCGTTTCCTCTGATTTCAGATAGGAACTCCGCAAAGTAGCGTACAGAGCGCCCGACGACTCGTCTCGCTGTTATCGTCATTGTCAGCGCGATGCTCCCGGGGCGGTTTGGCGCTGTCGGTAAACGCCCCGGGACGGATGGCGGAAAGAGTGCGATTTGCAGATATTGAGAAAGTCGGTAAAAGCGGTAGGGGAGAGGTTGAGGGAGACGGGGCGACATCCGCGCGCCGAGCACTCGGGGGCAACGAGAACGGCGGGAATTTTGTATAGCTGTGTTTAGCGCTCGGGCTCAAAGCCTCAAGTTCCCAAATTTCCGGGTACCGCGGGAACCGCGTGCTAAAGGGTTGAGAAGTTTTGTCTAAGTCCCTGTAGTTCGTTCTCGCTCTCGCTCTCTTGTGACTAGAAATTCAGTTAAGGGGAACATCAGGCCTGGACGTGGTTGCCGGATTCTGAATCTAAGGCTCCTGTTTGACAATCTTATACGGGTTATTTTTTATAGAATTATTTTTCGTTATACAATTATTTTTCAATTAGTCTTCATTAATTTTTTCATTATTTTTTAATTAGTTTTTGTTTCTTTTCCATTCCTCTATTATTTCTTTATCATTATTTTTTAATTCGGTTTTTTTTTCATTTCTATTCCTCTATTATTTTTTTAATTATTTTTAATTCGTTTTATTTCTTTTCCATTCTTCTATTATTATTTTAATTATTTTTGAATTCATTTTTTTTTCTTTGCCATTCTTCTATTATTTTTGTCATTATTTTTTAATTCGTTTTCTTTTATTTTCCATTCTTCTATTATTTTCTTCATTATTTTTTAATTCGGTATTTTTTTCTTTTCCATTCTTCTATTATTTTTTCATTCTTTTTTATTACGTTTTTTTTCTTTTCCATTCTTCTATTAATTTTTTCGTATTCTCTATTTTTATTTTCCACCTTTTATACCTCGATGGTCGTCACTTTCTGCTCGTTTACCATTATTATTATCACCATCAAGATCTTTGGCTGGTCCTGCGCTATCCGATAAACAAACAAATACCCAAAAACTGGTCATCACGATATCCATGCATCGCCACCTGGCTACAAAATCCGTCGCCCGGAGCCAAATTCGATGAGCGCGCAGTCATCGAGTTTCCGCGTTGCTAGGTGGAGAAGCGAAGAGTCGTGGGGGACGCGAATGAGAAGAAAAAACTCAACGAGTGCGCGCACGAGGAGAGAAAAAATGGAAAAGCGTGGGGTGGGTCGGGGGCGCGGGGGGGGGGGGGGGGGGGGGGGAGGGGGCGCGGATGTTGGACAAAACGACAAAGCGGCGTGAGTGGCGAGAGATGATGATGGAGTTATTATGCTCGTGACTCTCTCGGCGAACTCCGCGCGCGCAGCAGACGTTCAATGTGACGCGCGCGCGGAGGCTAGTTGAAAAAATTAAAAACCCGGAGCAGCCGCGCACTAGCAGCCACTCTCGCCGGGATCCCTCGACGGGAGTTTTCGCGTGTGCACGCTCCGTGCAGAGCGGCGGCGGCGGGTTCGCCGCTCTCTCTCTCCTCTCCTCTCCTGTCGCACTTGTGCCTGCTGTGCTCGCGCACTCCGCGCGACTCGCTGAAACGCTGAAACGCGAGAAGTGGTTTAGCCGACGCATGAGGAGCACGAGAGGACCCCCCGCGAGAGAGAAAGCCGAGTTTGAAGACTGGCGCGGAACTGGAGTTGCCTCGACATGCTGCTCCGCTAGCCGCGAGGAGACGAGGGAAGTCGCGACGCGGCGAGGGAAGAGCGAGGCGGAGTTGTCGTTGCGGTGACGACGGTGCCGAGAGTGAATCGGGAGAAAAACGCGCGGAAATGCCACCGCCCAGCGTAAAGCTATAGCGTTATTTGTGCTCGCGCTTTTCTCGTGTGGATTCGCGAAAAAGAGACTAAGGGACAGACGCGGCTGCGAGCGTCGCGCGATCGAGTCTGGTTATCTAAATCGGAATCGTGAAATCAATGTCGCGATTCGCGAGTCGTTCACACGCGACTCTAGAATTGGGATCGAAAGAGAGATATATAGAGATAGAATGGAAAAAGATCTGCCTGAAATTCGACATGAAGTATTGAACAATTTTTAGTCATAAACTGGTGTATTAATTTTAATGCAGAAGTGTTACTTAGGCGATTAAAAGAACTTATGGTAAAATCAAATTTTTTAATGTGAAATCAATATAATTCTGTAATAAACACGTCTTTGTTAACGTTTATAGTATTATTCTGCATTAATTTTATTCACTATATTAAATTGTATTAAATTTAATATATACCACATCATATTTAATTACTTTAAATTTGGTATACCACATTTTATTCATTATATTAAATCATGTTAAATTTTATATACGAAGGACAATGGCGCGAGCGAACGAAGGTTGACCAGCGCTGCAGGCCTCATATCAAATTGCGACAAACTGTCAAATCTCGCGATATTAAACAACGACTGCCGGTCGTCCCATTTCACAACCAATCAAAGCCCGAATAAATCGACAACTGCACCGCGTTACTCATGAAGTTTATACATAAAAAGAAAGACCACAGACTTTACTTAAAAACTTCCAATTTTTTCTTACAGTGTAACTATAAAAACTATTTAAAAAAATGAATTTTTTCTTACAGTGTAACGTAAAATTCGAGTGGCGCGTTTCTGTGACTCAGGATCGAATCGAAAATCTTTTGAGCTTATTCCGCCTCGCCAGTCTCGAGCTTCTTCGCTTTCGACAGGATATACAGATATAGATTTCAACAACGAGTCTGCGTGTTGTACCGCTAAGCACAGAAATATATACATATATATATATATATCGGTATGTACGTATGTAAGTAATCTCGAGCAATGAAAATAGGAATGTCGAGCACGCGGGGCGCGGCTTCTATATCACCGAGTCGGGCCATCATACCACCGCGCCGCCACCATCACCGCCAGACCCGTCGCGTCGCTTTCGATCCCCGCTCGCGCTCTCCTCAATGTTCTTGTTCCCCGAGCTCGTCGACTCGAATTGTTCGCTAAACTTCCCTCCTAATTAGTGCCACCTCGATGAGTGTTGCGGCGCGGCGGCCGGGGGGACCGAAAGCGCGGGAAGAGAAGGATCGAGAAAGCTGCACCCACCGCGAGCGCCCGCGATCACCGACGCAGGGTGAATCTCGGTCGCGGAGTCTCGTGCTATGACGAAGTTGGGGGAATTTGATTTTATATTATACGCATATTTTTTTTTTTACGTCAGGACGACAACATTTTGCAGCTGTACACCGTTTGATGTATTATATTTTTTATTGACGAGCCTCAGAAAATAATGGAAGTTGGGATACGAATGAGTCCTACAGTCGTGGCCCAAAATATAAGTAGACACCACGATGATTGTATTTTTTTTCGCCACACTAATTGCGAGATAACGTTTTTTTCCAACTTCATTTACATTTTTCAGTCGACGCGTTTTTCTCGTGCAATGACGAAGTTGGGGGAATTTGATTTTCTTCGATTCTCAGGCGCCGATAGTGACGCATATTTTTTGTGCGTCAGGACGACAACATTTTGTAGTTGTACAACGCCTGATGTATTATTTTGTTTTTCTTTTATTGACGACACGCAGGAAACAGTAGAAGTTGTGGTACGAATGAGCCATACAGTCGTGGTCCAAAATATAAGTAGACACCACGATGATCGTATTTTTTTTTTTCTTTTCGCCACACTAATTGCGCGATAACGTTTTTTCCCCCCGCTTCATTTACATTTTTCGCCCGCGTTCAATTTAATTTGCATCAACTCGTGTGCGAGTGAGGCTATAATAGAAACTGATAGTCCTGTTTTCTCTCCGTACACCCGCTAAGCGAGCCGGAGTTGCGAGTTGTATCCAAAGTCGGACACGCGGCGCCCGGCTTCCCTTTCGCTATCAGTCGACGCGTTTTTCCACCGTCCAGGTGGTCGCGATGCTCGTCGCTCGCCGGGAGGACGAGGATGAGGGAGGGGCTGCGGCAGAGGCGACGTAATGAATATATTTGCATATCTGGACCGTTACTGAAGCGTTACCGGTACAAGGTACGACGAGGGTGGGGGAGGGTTAGGGGGTAGGGGGGGTTGAACACGGCCGCACGGACCGGCTGCCAAATATGCATGCATCTCGTCCAGGGTATACGGAGCATCCGACGTGGCGCGGAACGCGCGTCACTTCGACCAACTCCCAACCCTTATGCATATAGCACTCGGAAGAGAGAATCGTCGATTAGTTTGAGAACTTTGGTGAGCACGAGACCCTTAAACTGCGCGTCGCTTGTTCGGCCCCTCTGTTCATCTGCATCTTCATGTCTATACCAACCCGGAAACACGGGTACTCGGAACGTGGCTATTATCTACCGTCGGAATAATTTACGAGCTTTGCATTCGGGGTTATATTTTTCGGCAGTGTACACAGAGACTCGAGTGGCATACAAACGAGTGGAAACGCGGCCTCCTGATATTTTTTTTTCGTCGATATACATGGCATGGTTGGATCTACCAACAAATTGGTAGATCCAACCATTTCCAACAGGAAATTGGAAAAAAAAGGCATGGCTGGATCTACCAAGAAATTGGTAGATCCAACCATTTCCAACAGGAAATTGGAAAAAAAAGGCATGGTTGGATCTACCAAGAAATTGGTTATATATGCGCCAGACGATTAATTGGTTAGACCGACCAAGTTATTGGTAAACATAACCAAGTGATCTGGTACGTCAACAAAAACTTGGTTGTCATAACCTATAATTTGGATAATCTAACCAATTAATCGTCTGGCGCATATTTAACCGCTTGGTAGATTCAACTAAGCCTTTTTTTTCTTGTAGCGACTTTAAACCTATACCATCGTTGTCAAGTCGCATCATCTGCCCCCGAAAATACTGGTTACAACTCTTTTTAAAGTGATTTTGATCGACATACATTTTTTTTATTAGTTATTCCTCAGTACGCCTCTTGGTTTTTACAATCCTCTCCCCATTCCAACCTTGTACCCCGACCCCCATGCAGCTGCAGCCGACTTCACCCTCTATATCGTATTCGCCATAGCATTTCTGCTATGCCATATATGGGCATAGGGAAACTGCGGAAATCTTATGCCGATATAGCCAGATTTTGGTCGTCATATTTTTTTTTTCATCTTTGTACGTCAAAACTCAGCTCGTAAAATGACAAAATCAGCGCCTTCGTATTTTTTACGCTGACCCCCATGCAGCCGCAGCCGACTTCCCCCTCTATATCGTATTCACCATAGCATTTCTGCTATGCCATATATGGGCATAGGGAAACCCGCGGAAATCTTATGCCGATATAGCCAGATTTTGGTCGTCATATTTTTTCTTTCATCTTTGTACGTCAGAACTCAGCTCGAAAAATGACAAAATCAGCGCCTTCGTATTTTTTCGCATCACAAATACACTTTTTACGGTTTAACTTGCCTATATTTCAAGTGCAAAAAAATACAATTCACATCTTCCTTACAGACATATTTTTTTCTCCTTCCCCTGTCCCTCGCATCGCTCCGTTTCATCTCGCAGCGTCCCCCTCGGAGCTTCTCCGTCGCTCACAATGGCTTTTCGGCCCAGTACATATACCTATATACAACGTGACACACCGCAGTGATGTGCTAGGCGGATGGAGGGGGGTGGGGGTGAGGGAGGAGGAGGGAGGAGGAAGGGGCGGCAGGGTGAGAGTGAGGCGCGTCGGTGAGTTCCGGGTGCCGGCGACGGCTTTCGGACTTTAAAAGTTCGGTAATTGCCGAGGACACGTCTGCCCAGTAAAATCGAGCCGCGACCGCATCAGCCTTTGTGGTCTCCGGTCCTTCGCGAGTGGTGGTGGTGGCCGCGCCGGCAGTGCTCCGCCCGGTGTGCTGGCATCAGCAGTGCCGTCGACGTCGTCGTTACGCGCGGCTCCCATGGTGACGACGTTTTACACAGTGTCCGTCACCTCTTTTGCGTGAGAGCCTGTAAAAGTCAGCATATTTCACACGGCGAAGCTGAAGCCGAGGCCGAAGCGCGCGGCTGAAGCTGCTGCTGCTGCTGCTCGTCACCCTCGCCGGATTTCTGCGCTCCGTCACCGCACTGACCGAACGAGAGACGAATTCTCTCGCTCCACTCTGATCGCTCAACCCTTCCATCCAACCCCTGAAGAGCCAAACCCGTTTTACGCCGCGGCAATTCTAACCCGACGCGATCGCCACGCAGCCGACCAGCTTGCGCGAGGATTCCTCCTCTTGTCTTTCGCCGCGTGTCCCCGAAACCCTCCAGCGCATGTACCACACGCGCAAACAGACCTTTTACGCTTTCGTCGTATATTTTCCGGGAGAAAATTTCGGGACGCCCCATTCGCCGCACACCGGGCCGAGTCGCGGCGCGCACCGATTCGATTTGTCGAGTCGGGGGGCGCGCGTGCAGCGACAAATTCGCCGACGAGCGAGAGAGGGATGGGAGGGGTGTGGGGGGGGGAGGGTTGCGCGGGGTTGCGACCCGAACTCAACGCTCGAGAGCTCTCGGCTTGGTGCGTGTGGGGGGTGACTGGATGGTGAGTGAGGGAGCAACCGATGCTGTCGGGGCAAACGGCCGGCTACGAGGGGTGGGGTGGGGGGTGGGGGTATTCCCCCCCCACCCCCGTGGCCGGCCGGGCCGCTTGCTCACGAAGCAATGTACCGAAATTAAAACTCTAATTCGACCGGACAATATCCAATTACGCGGCTCAAGCGAATAATAATTCCCGGCTTTTATTTCCCCGGCCGCTCAATACAAGTTTTTCCCCGGTACGCGCGGCGTTCAATTCGCGACGCGCGCGGCATTCCTACGGCGTCCCCGCCGCGAGCCCCCCGCGAATGTTTCTCATAAATTGGTCGTGACGTCCCGACGAGAGATAGATTTTTTTTTTTTTTTTTTTAACCATCAATTCCTTTATCTGTCTTTTATTTGCTCACGCATACAACGAGGCTCATTACGATCGCGCGCCTGAAAGGCTCCGGTCCTCCCCGGGCATCGCGCGGTGCATTAAAACTCAATGGCGGAGCCATTAATTTAATTGACCAATATACCATTTACAATACGAACTTTTAACCCGGTGAGCAGCCGGCCTATTCAACGGGAAACGTAATTTCGCGACACGACACCCGCGCCCATTAATGCTCAAAATCGATTTTACATTCGTGGATGTAATGATAATAATATTAATTGATATTAATAATAGTAGTTTCACAGTTAAAAAAAATTATGCGAAAGGTTGTAGAAAAAAAAATCAACTCTGTCTCTGTCTGACTCGAAACTTCGAGACTAAGGACCTAAATCCATCCCCCCTAATATTTAATACAAACATTCACCCTTCGTGGTCACTCCGGGTCGATTCGACCCGAGATCGATCTTTCGGCGCGAAAACGAAATAGTTCCCTGTGGCCAAAGGGACTTTGTCCGGAATAAATACCTTTTTTGTGGCGGGTGCTAGGATAATATTTTTTTAGTCAAAAGTACTGTATTTAGAGAGTATCAGGTAAAAATTTGAATTAAATCGATCTTTTATTTACGGAGTTATGATTTTTTTAGTGAAAAACGTCTTTCTTTCGATCTTTCACATTCATTAATCTTTAAAAATATGTTGCAATTCAATATTGGGAAATTTCTTTTTTTGTAAATTATCTACAAAGTTTAAAGTATATTCCGTAATTTATTAATATTTTTCAAGCCGGTAGTTCGGTCGCAATACTGACCACCGTGATCGGTGGGAGAATTGTGACCACGAAGGGTTAATAATATTAATAATAAAATTAATAAAAAATATCAAAAAATGTATAAAAAATTAAATTTGTAAAAATGTATAAATTTAATTTGTACAAATAAATTGGTAAAAAAAATTGTTTGCACTCGGTTAGTGTAAAAATCAAATAAATTCCGTGGAAAGCCCCGAAGTGTCACGAGACCCAAATCCATCCAGGCTTCTTATCCTCCCCCTGGACAGTCGCAGAACTAGAAACCGCGCATGCATCTTTCGCGCGTGCGGGGCACCATTGAATTATTCAATCGGCACTTCGCAACGCCTGCGAGTGGTCCTTCGGCGTCGTCACCATCGTGCGGCGCCAACATTTGGGTCATCGTCGCTTTAATTGGTCGGGGCGCGTAACAGCATCGCAGCTTGCAGCGGCGGCGGCGGCGACGGTGACGGCAGAAGCGACGAACCCCGCGAGGATGGGTGATGGTTTTCACCGAAGGCGCAGCCGCCCGCGCGAGTACAGAGAGCACGGACACGCAAACATACACGCGCGGAGAGTATTCCTGGCTGGCTGGCTGGCTGCCTACTCTGGCCCATTGTTCGTCCGACGAGCGAGCGATGATTTTATTTTACGGCCTCGGATCACGGCAGGCTCGGGCGCTATTTATGGCGGAATACGTATGCCCGTGCACACGGACACACAGACACTGTGTACCTCCACTCGTCGGACCGTGTTCCGGTAATAGCAGCAGCAGCAGCAGCAGCAGCAGCAGCAGCAGAGTGTAGGCCTCGTATATACACTCCACACGGCATCGAACTGTACCTACATACCACGACACGGACCCGAACAACGATTCAAAAGCGCGGGGGGGGGGGGGGGGGGGGGGGGGAAAGCGAGGCGAAAGGGAAGCTCCGAAGGTGACGCTCGTGAAATACATTTTTTTTTTACCTCCGCCTTTTTTTCGTTTCTGCTTTACGCCCGCATTTTCGTAGTTATTTTGCCAGGATTTTTTTCGACCTCTCCTCGCGGTACTTGGTTTTTGCGACAGAGTCGAAAATTGATATGAAAAAGTAACGAAAGTTCAGGGGGGAAAATGAGAAACAAGAAATCAATTATATAGAGACAACGAAAGGAGGAGACAACGAGTCAGGGTTGGAGGGGGGAGAAGGGAGGGGGGCAACCACGTTTCCTTATTGGCTCGAAAGGGAAGGTCCGAAGGTGACGCTCGTGAAATACATTTTTTTTTACCTCCGCCTTTTTTCGTTTCTGCTTTACGCCCGCATTTTCGTAGTTATTTTGCCAGGATTTTTTCGACCTCTCCTCGCGGTACTTGGTTTTTGCGACAGAGTCGAAAATTGATACGAAAGAGTAACGAAAGTTGCGAGAGAAATTTCTGTGTTGTGACAGCAAAGAAAAGTGACAACAGAAATTGTGTTGTTAGGCTGACCAATCTTTTGCTCGGCTGTCAAATTAGTTTTGCTAGGCTGTCAAATTAGTTTTGCTAGGCTGTCAAATTAGTTTTGCTAGGCTGTCAAATTAGTTTTGCTAGGCTGACAAATCTTTTGCTCGGCTGAAAATTCTTTTTGCTGGGCTGACCAATATTTTTGTTAGCCTAACAAAACGATTTTTGTTGTCACTTTTCTTTGCTGTCACAACACAGAAATTTCTCTCCGTGTGAGGGAGAAAAAATCAGAAACAAGAAATCAATGATATAGAGACAACGAAAGGAGGAGACAACGAGTCAGGGTTGAAGGGGTGAAGGGGGGGGGGGGCGGTAGGGCGAGGGCGACCACGTCTCTTTATTGGCTCTTATTCGTAGCCACTCGGCTATGAAATGCCTTCTATCGAATCAACGGTGGAATTACCTAAATTCTTGGAGAATTTAATCAGAGCGTGAGGGAAGCGGCGCGGCTGCTACGGACAAGTGTGCGGAGTTAGACGACAGAGGAGAAAGGAGGAGGTGGAGGAGAAGGTGGAGGAGGAGGAGGTGGAGAAGGATAGTGCACGTCGAGTACAACCACACGCGCCGACAACGGGTAAGAAACATGAGGAACGAACGAGCCGCACGGAGGGTAGAATGGGGGGTTGGGGGGGTCGTGGGTTTCTCGTGCACCAACGGGACAACAATTTTCCCGGCTGATGTTTTGGCTCGCCGGTCACGTGCGTGGCTCCGCACCGACCGGGCCGTAACTCCCCGGCTTCTCGAGAGCCCAGCGCGCGTTCCCGCCGGTAGCTCCTCAGCTTTCGTCTGGTTCCCTCGGCCTGGCCTTGTTGTTTTTCGGCTCCTGCCGCCGTTTCTTTCGGCCGCCGCCGCGCCGATGCCATAGGCGAGGATCAACGTCGTATACCGTTCACCGATCCGAAAAGGAACGTGAGCTGGCTCTCGGCTCGACTATCGCCGATTCCCCCTTTGCTGCTCCACTTTGCTTTCCTCCTTCTCTATGTTCTGTATTTTATTTTTTTTGTTTTTTGTTTTTTTTTTCGCCAATTGCACGAGCGATTGCACACACGAGTGGGCCCCACCGAAAGGTGTGTGTACACGTGACTGCGGGAGGAAAGGAATATCCGGAATTTGGGGAGAAACGTCTGCAGTGTCAGACGACTATCGGTATTTATTTTATTTATTTTTTTTATACTCATATTAAAAAAAATTTATATGGGTATAACATTTTTTTCAGGCTGACGTTTTTACGGTACGAAAAATGTTGTTTTTTTATGTTAGACAGTGGAAGGATCGAAGCCCTTAACGATAAGAATGGCAATAATGGCAAACAAGTAAAAAAGCGTCAATCATCGAATTATAAGCAGGTAGAAAAAATAAATAAAGATGAAAAAAAAATGTATAGAGTAGAGTAGAGTAGAGGTTTATTATGATCTTGGGATATTACATCCCCCAAGGACCAAAACAATAAAAAAAAAAAAAAATTAAACGGATCAAAAGTCAGCGAAACCAAACAGTAAAGATAATGATCTTAACCTAAATGGGGGGAGACAAAAGCAAATATGAAGCATGAGCGAACAGAAAGATTACAATAAAAAAATAAACAAAAGCAAACAAAAATAAAAATAACTGCGAAATAAAAAATAACCGAAAATAAAAATATAAAAAGAGACAATAGAAAGACAATAGAATAGAAAATTGTCATATGCTTTCTGTACATACTAACCTTCTTTTAAATTCCTATTTTTCCACCGGAAATATATTTTAATCGTATGAAAAACATTAGAAGCATTAGAATCGTCTTGAACCCCAAGGGAAACGTTCCATCCTTGCACTGCGCACGAAGCACAGACAGCTCGGACGATCAAAGGGTTCGACTGCAGCCGAAGGGACCCGACAGATACGACAGCGTCTGCCGAATCTTCCGTTGGAAGTGGGACCTTATGTAAGGGACACCCGGTCCGGTGTCAAAGCGGATAACCGGAGAGCCCCGGGAAGAGGACGAGAGGCGCCGGGTTACTCGTGCGGTCCCACGTTTGTCGCATGGCAATACAGATCCACTGTATACGCAGCGCGGTATAGCCGACATACATCCCACCGACATTGAAAGCGAGCAGTCTCCGACTTCGCCCCTAATTCATCGTCGAGCGGGAGTCGTGGCTGTGCAAAGTAGCACACCGGGTTTAACGTGTCTCTTTCGTTCCGACGTCGGGACGCGATCAATTTTGCAAAGGGGCATGTCTCGAGTTCAGACAGAGAGAGAAAGAGAGACAGAGGGTGGGTGCGAGGGAGAAAAAGGTATGAGGAAAGGAATAAGAGGGACAGAAAGAGGGAAAAAGGGATGAGGAAAGGAATAAGAGGGACAGAGAGAGGGAAAAGGGCATGAGGAAAGGAATAAGAGGGACAGAGAGAGGGAAAAAGGTATGAGGAAAGGAATAAGAGGGAGAAAGAGGGAAAAAGGGATGCGGGAAGGAATAAGAGGGAAAAGGGATGAGGAAAGAAATAAGAGGGACAGAGAGAGGGAAAAAGGGATGAGGAAAGGAATAAGAGGGACAGAGAGAAGGAAAAGGGCATGAGGAAAGGAATAAGAGGGAGAAAGAGGGAAAAAGGGATGAGGGAAGGAATAAGAGGGAGAGAGAGAGGGAAAAGGGCATGAGGAAAGGAATAAGAGGGAGAAAGAGGGAAAAAGGGATGAGGAAAGGAATAAGAGGGACAGAGAGAGGGAAAAGGGCATGAGGAAAGGAATAAGAGGGAGAAAGAGAGGGAAAAGGGCATGAGGGAAGGAATAAGAGGGACAGAGAGAGGGAAAAAGGTATGAGGAAAGGAATAAGAGGGAGAAAGAGGGAAAAAGGGATGAGGAAAGGAATAAGAGGGACAGAGAGAGGGAAAAAGGGATGAGAAAAGGAATAAGAGGGAGAGAAAGAGGGAAATAGGGATGAGAAAAGGGACGAGAGAGAGACAGAGAGGTAGGGAAAGTGGGAAAGAGCTGGTGACTCGGTTCAGCAACCAGCTAAGAAAAAGACGCCGTAGCCCGGAGCCGAAGGTACTCGTGATACGCTTGTTTCGGAATAAACAGATAGCGCCGATCGTGTCTCGAATACCAAACCAGTATTCTCCACGATTTTCTCTTCATCCTTCCCTCTCTCTCTCTCTCTCTCTCTCTGTCTCGCACGTTCGCCTTTTCGCGCACAGAGTGGCTGGGAGTAAAAGAGGAAAAATTTTATTCCGAGCTCTCCGGCGTGTATACCGAGACCCTGTATATATCCGCGGCCCTCGAGAGCGTCTGCTGTGCATATTAGCAAACGGTTGTGTTGCACGCGAACACATTCGCCAATGTGCCCGCTGTGTGTGTACGTAATACTGTGCACACACGTGTGTTTGTGTACCGAAGTGCGGAAAGGGTGGCTATCCAAACGTATCTTCCACTTTTCTCAATTGCGGAGTGAGATACAAGCGGGGCGCAGTAAAGGTTAACCTCTATGGCCGCGCGCGGTGCTCTCCTCGCTTCGGGGCAATACAGTCGCTACACGCGTATTTAGTTTTATTCGCGTTCTTTATGCTCGAGTGTGGGGATTGCGGAGGCAGAGGGAATTAATAGATTGGCAGGGCGAGTGGAGAATTTGTGTGTTGTTTCGAGGGAAAAAATGCGAATACTTCGCGCTCTGTGAGTGCGGGAGGGAGTGAGAGAGACGATGACAGGTAATATATGGGGCGTTCCATAGCGATTCGACCTGGGATCGACCCTTGACCCTTCCGGATTGGGCACGCTATTTTTTTATATTACTGATATAACTGAGTTTTGGCACGCAAATTTATTTATTTATATTTTTGGACATTTTTCGAGTAAAGAAATTGGAAAAAATTAGAAAAGGTCGAAAAAAAAATTACATGAGAAGTCAACCAACTTCCGCTCGGATCTCATAAATTGTTATTATTGATCAGCAAAATTGAGAACTGTGAGGTTAATAGAGAAAAATCGATAAGCGAAAAAATGTACGAACAAAAAATTGGGGTGCTCTTAACAGTTATGTATATTATACAGGGTGCCCCATTTTAATATTCCACCTGATTTATCTCGAAAAATACGATCCCGATCAAATTTTAAGTAGAATCAAACTTTTAGGGTTCGAAGGGGGACATAAAAAAAGAAATATGGTCCAACATTCAAAATGGCGGAGTTATGACGGCCGACATATTTTTTTACATGTAACTATGAATTTTTTTTCCACCAAAATATTCGGCATGTCAAAACTAACAACTTTTGTAGAAAACTTTTTCGATAAAGTCCATATTAATTTTTTGGAACATTTTTTACTATTTTAGCGTTATCCAGGATGTACCGCGAGGACGTAAAATCTTCAATATCTCAAGAGTGTGTTATAAAAAAATGCATTCCCAATCCAAAGGGTCAAGGATGAAACCCAGGTCGAATCGGCACGGAACGCCCCATATACAGTCACCCACGTGCACACACACACGTCGACATGAGAACTCGTGGAACCACCAAATGTGAACGGGGGGGGATAACATTGAAAGCGCCGCGGTACCTACTCCCGGAACGTCGTTCCATTAAGAGCTGTCGCTCAGTACCAGACGACCCTGGTTTCCACCAGCTCTCGCGCGCAGAATAGTTTAGCGCGCTGCAATACATTCCACACGTCCGTGGGAGTGAAGTGTAACCGCGACGAGGCTCTCTCGGGGCTCGTTTTTTATTTCAAAATTTTTCCCTCCTCTTTTTTTTCGTTCCCTTCCCTTCCGGGCATTCAACAAACAACGTTGGATTCCTCCTAATTTGCAATAATTCTGAATTATCTCGTTTCGCGCGAGGAGAACCCCGGAGGACGGACGAGAAGACGGAAGAGCGGCCGCGAGAGAAAAATACGTCGGGCTCGTCGGAGACGAAGGAGAAAAATGGCTGAGGGGTGGGCGAAAGAGAGAGACGGAGGGAGTAAGAGAGATCCGAGCCTTTTTATTACCCTATTAATCCCAACTAGCGCCTTATTTTTAAATTAACATTTTTATCTTCCTGGAAAACAAGCTTAGCCGCTCGCACTCCTTGTCCTCGTCCTCCCACTCATTCTCTCCCCCCCCCCCAACCAACCTGCCCCCCCACCTGCCCCCCCTCCTCTTGCCCCCCACTTTACCGTCACCCCTCACCCCTCAAACTCAGCGTAACCAAGCCTCGTGTCCCTCTCGACGCTCTCTCCGCACTCCATCACCCTCTCTCTCTCTCTTTCTCTCTCCCCCCCCCTCTCTCTCTCTCTCTCTCTCTCTCTCACTCACTCTCTCTCCCTCTCTCGCTCCTTTCGCTGTCTCGCTCCGACTCACCGTCGCCCGCTCGCTCGCTCGCCGCCGTCAATCCTCGTAAAGCACAGGATTATGGAGCTGAATTCTATTACCGTGGGCCGTCGGGCGAACCGGAACCGGTAAACGGAAGCTTTCAAGGTATCATTAAATGCAGCGCGCGGTCGGGCGGGGGCAGACGCGGCGGCGACGGCGCGGCGAATGCTTTCGAAAAGTTCGACGCCGCGCGGAACGTGCAGACCGCGCGGGGCTTCCCCGTCGTCTGCTCTGCGCGGCTCGAATCGCTGAGAGTCGAATAAAGTCGCCACTTTGCCACGTCGAATTCTTATTAAAAAAATATCACTTTCAACGTGTTTCTTTTTTTTTTTGACTGGAGGTCGGGGGTAATTGGATGTGAGGGAAAAAAAAAATAACGTATCGCGAGTCACGGAAACGTGTAACCCCCGGCGTTTTCACGTTTCGTCGGCGTATAATCCAGGATATCCCGATCGCCATATGACCCACACGCCGATGCAGCGGGCGTTCCGCGAGGCGCGTCGGTCAGAGTGAAATAAAAGAGGTGTATGACAATGGCCGGCCAGCGCAGCCGACGGCGGCCCCGGGACCTGAAGGGCCCAATCACTGTTTCGTTTATCCAATTACGGTGATTGATTCGTCCGTGCGACTGGCAATTTGTTTCGTTAGGTTTTCGATAACCATCCAACATGCGACCGCGCGCGCCCGGCGTACGCGGAGCGCGCGCACCGCCCCGGTGTACGGGTTAAATTGGCGTATCGGCGGGCCAATCGGCAAATCGATTTATGCCGCTGCAATACTCGCGAGCCCCGTACCCACACGTTTTTTCGTCTTTTGAGCGTCGTTACCCTGTTTTACGTACTTTTTCGACCGATCTTCGACGACCGGCGCCGACTGTCCTCTTTGACTACGTGAAAAAAAAAGAAAAAATGCAGATTCAAGTGTATAGATCGTTGAGGGAATCCTGTTCCAAAAAATTGGTGGCTGTCAGCTGTGTTCATGTGAAGCCGTTCTATTCGTGCTATAATTGGTTGGTGGTGTCGTCAGACACACCGATCATGCATTGACATTTTTTTTCATGTGAAATTTCAAAACTCGCAGAATGGGGCCAAGGGGGTATTGAAATTTTTTGTTTGTGTCAAATGTCAAAACTCCCAAAAAGAGACACTCTTTTCGGGGGACACTCTTTTTGAGGGACACCCTTTCTTTTTTTAAAAGAGAAAAGAGAATTGGTGCTGCTTAACCCGTTCAGGCATAAAAAGCTCCGAGGCAGAAGAGGACCCACTCACGATTTCTGGTTCCGTCGATGCTACAATACACCCCCCCCCCCCACTTTTTCGTTTTTCGAGGATCTTGCCCTATATTAGATACATAGATAGAGAGGTGTTCATAACGTGTCCTGAGGCAGAGCTCCCTAAGAGCATCGTGCAAATTTCATACAATGACCACATGACTACATGAAAAAAAAAAAAAAAAAATCATTCGAAAGTCGTTATACCCTAATTTACTTATTTTTTACCGATCTTCAGCCGACCGTATCAGCATCCCCACGCTGATAACTCATGATGAAATTGAGGCACCAAAAGCTGCGGGGATGAAGGCGAGACCCGCCCGCGACTTCCGATACCGTCGGGCCGCGAGGCGCAGAACGAGGAGCCAGGAAAAAAAAATCGTGATAGGCGTACAGAGAGGCATCCGTGATATAAAGCGCTCTATTTTAATAGAATAATAAAGACGAAGCGGCGTCTTGACTTTTCTTAGCCCTTAAGCTCGACTGTGCTCTCAGGACGAGTCATCTCGGGCCGGAGCCCTCGGTCCTTCTCGCGCCCCTTTATCCAGCTTTCCTTCGCTCTTTCTGTCTTCACGTCCCCCTTACTTCAACCCCCCACCCCCTCTCACCATTGCCAACCTCGTACGCTTTTAACCCTCTCCCTCCGCAACTTCTTTCTCTCTGCCTGTCCTCCTCTTTCTTCGTATTTTATTTTTCTTCCTCTCCCTCTCGCTCTCGCTCCACTCCCGATTGCTCGTCTCGCGTTCGCAACGCCGACTCCGAGTTGCCTCCTCCGCCGGGCAAGCAAGATAAATGGGGCTTTTTCAGGCCGCGGTACATTTTTTGAACGGAATAAGACAAACAAAGCCGGCATTGCCTTTCTCCTCTTTTCCTTTCTCTCTCCCCGCGTCCCTCGTGCCCCCCCGTGACGACAGGACGATTGTGCGCGAGACTCTCCACGGCGCATGCCAGGCTGATTTTTCTACGTCGCGCGGTCGAGTCGTCGCGATATGCTAACGAAGCTCGCGCGCTCTCGACGGTCGAGCGAGATATCGTTCAAAAAGGCGTGTACAGGGTGATCCAGAATCCCCGCACCAAACGAGTCCCGGAAGTCCGGAATGGTCCCAGAAATTCGGGTGCAAAGTTTGAGATTTTTATTCCCAGTACTTTTTTAATGAGAGCCGATTTATGACAGCCAATCACAACTTTGTATTAATTCGCTCTTAACTTACTCTCAACTTTCTCTTAATTCGCCCTTAACTTACTCTCAACTTTCTCTTAATTCGCCCTTAACTTACTCTCAACTTCCCCTTAATTCGTACTCAAGTTGAAAGTAAGTTGAAGGCGAATTAGGAGCAAGTTGAGAGTATAAGTTCTTCCTCAACTTACTCTCAACTTGCCCTCAACTTACTCTCAACTGGAGTACGAGTTAAGAGAAATTTGAGAGTTAGTTAAGGGCAAATTACGAGAAAGTTGAGATTGGCTGTCGTGAATCGGCTGTCATTAAAAAAGTACTGGGAATAAAAATCTCAAATTTTGCAGACGTGTTCCCGGGACCATTTCGGACTTCGGGACTTGTTTGGTGCGGAGATTCTGGATCACCCTGTATAGCGCGATGCCGGATCGCAGCAGCGACTGTTAAATATCTTAAAGGATACAACAAGGCGCACTCAGGTCGCAATGTCTCGTCGCGGAATTTGCGCACAGCTGAGGCGAACGTATTATACATTTTGAAAAAATAAAACAATCGTCACGCGTGCGACGAAACTCAATCGGCGCGTTTCAATTAACGATGATGAGGCGAACTGTTCGAATTTGCCTCTGTTAATTAAACCGTCGCAAAATTAAATCCAGCAAATTTCGTTAAAATACGAGCAAATACGTTACCGAGAAGAAAAAAATGGTAATATAACGTTAACAGGATAAAAAATGATTTCAGAGAGCAAGAAAATTGACGTGAGTTTGGAGTGAGAAGAAATAATTCAAAAAATGGTTATTCGCGTTTTCCCGCCACGAATTTCCCCGAATACCCAAATTACCAACGTGAAAAACCGCGCGATCTGCCGTTTGCACTCGGCGCGCGAGAACGAGTGAAACGCTGATTGAGACGGGCAAAACAGGGAGGGAGATGAGAGAGAGAGAGAGAGAGAGAGAGAGAGAGAGAGAGAGAGAGAGAGAGAGAGAGAGAGAGAGAGAGAAAGAGAGTTTAACTGCAGCAAACCCCGCGCGGTCCGACAATCAATTGGCAAACTAATTAACGATTTGACGCAACGTCGATTCTTCGTGACTGCGAGCGAGCAATCGCTTCCTCGGCGCTCTTTTTTTTTATCCGCCACTGTCGGTTTATATCAATGTCCTCTCTGCTGGTTCTACTCGGCCGCGCTCTGCCAACCTGTGGCAGCGATCGCTGTTCTCTATTTCTATCTATTTATCTCCGCGACCGCAGCTGCTCTTTTATTTTAGTCCGGATTTTTCGACGACGTCGTGCGGCTGCACCAACGAAAAAAAAAAAAAACCCAGCAGCAGCTGTGATTACCAATCCTCGCGGTTGGAGCCACCCCGAGAGACGTCGTCAAAAACGACCGCGAAAAAGTCCAGGAAAATATCATTTTCCTCCGCGTATGCATATCGCGAAAATGTCGAATTTCGTCTCGTTCCATCCCCGGGCTCTTCCGGCACTCCAGCCTCGCGGCTCAACGTGTTCCTGGCAACACACACAACTCGTCCTCGCGACCCGCAACATCTGCGACCGCGCCGGTCCCAGCAGCACCGAGCGGCAACCTTACGTGTGGTAAGAGTGCCGCTCTGCACATCCCAGCAGCGGCGGGGCTTCCCCGCCTCGGCGGGCGCGCGAGCTCCCCGGCCGCACGTATACAGCCCAGCGTCGGATGCCCTAGGGAGTTTTAGTGGCTGGCAGCATTCAATATTCCGTAACTTTGCCAATTTATCGATGGATGTGGCCCCCGTTGCCTGCCTGCCTCGATTTCGCCCCGGCAACTTCTATCTCCTTTCCCCCCCTCCCCCCCTCCCCCCCACACCCCAAGTCCCCAGACCACCACCCCCTCCCCTTTCACCCCCTACACCCCCTGCCCCCTCTAACGTTGGCTCTCCGCTCGTCCGGACCCGTCGAACAGCCAAAACCTCCTCTCGGTTTCCACTGCTTTCTCCTCACACTTCGCCCTCCTCCCTCCTTCTACTTCTTCGTCCTCGTCTAGCGCCGTAACCTATTCTGAATTCGTGAAGGAGTCTGTCGGTGGCAGTGGCAAAACTCCCCCGTGTGCGCCACCAAAAGCGTCTGCAACGGGACGCACACCGTATACACTCCATAGAGAGCTGTGTATGTATGAACACCATACGCGAATATAGAGCGTATGTGGTGTACACCAGACTTACACACCACACTCACTTGTTCCTGCCTGCCAGCTTCTCTATATCCTCTCCTTCCGACGTATTCAAACTGTTTCGCCTCCTCTTCTTTCCCTGTGTATTTACTCTGGGTAGACTTTCGACGCCGGAGTTGAGGGATGGAGGGAGGGAGGGGGGCGAATTCTCGTGGTGAATTATGTAACAATAACTCGCGGCATATTCTCCGCGAGGGGTCGACGACGCGATCCTGCGATCCAGGATGAATTAGCAGACGTGATCAGACATGTATTCGCGGGTAAATATGGGATATATTGGAACCTATTCTGTATCATTTCGTTTCGGTATATGGAAATGAATAAACAAAAAAGTGGAACAAAAAGGATAATGAAAAAAGTGGACGTAATGTTTTTGGCGTTTGCCGATGTGACTGATCGCGACTCGGTGAGAGACGCCGATGACGCTCAAATGTCAATGAATTAATACGTCAGTTAGATATTTGTGTGCTGAAGTATTTGCCTCTGTTTTGTGGATCTTTTTTTCGGCCCGTTGGACGCCGAGCGAGCGGGCAGTGCGTATAATCGTGGTGTTTGCCGAACGCGGAGGGAGAGACACACAGAGAGCGCGACGCACGATATCCGCGGGAGGAGAGAGAGAGAGAGAGAGAGAGACAGAGGGTGGTGAAAACGGAATTTCCGAGATTCGTCGTCCCCGGGTTATTTATCGGTATATACTGCGGGGAAAATAGTCCGAAGCGGCCGCCGAGTGAGATAGAGGTTGGTCGTTTAAAAGCCGCGGAACTAGTATCGAATTGGATTTTTTTTCCGCTCCCCGCGGGCCTCGCAGCGTTTCGACGACGACCTGGAGCTCCCAGCAGGTTGCGACGAATGCGACAGCCGCGAAAGTGTTGACGACGAATTCCGCTCGCAAACAGCCTACACGATGTGCGAGGCTTTCGCCGCGTTTAAGATGGGTGAGAAGAGAGAGGACCAACGATCTCGGTATCGGCTCGTGGAGGCGAACGCCTCCTGAATCGCGGTACTCCGCGAGGCGACCCAGGAACGAATGTTCAATTTCCGCTCGGTTCTCCAAGCTGGTTTGATTTCCTTAACGGGCCGCGGCCAGACAGATTTTCGCGCAGTGCGGAATCGAAGCTGCACGGACTTTCATTGGTTCAGCTTTCGATTTGAGCTATCGATGTTTGCACCTTAATCTCGACGTTGTCCATTGAGGCTCCACTTTGAGGAATATGTATCGAAACCGCCAGGAGTAGAAAATCTGCAGGGTTACATCCGGCTCGAATCAGGCCCTGATCAGGCCCTGACAAGGGTAATAGGGCCTGATCAGAGCCTGAAGAGGGCCTGATCAGGGCCAGATGTAGCTCTACAGATTTTCTTCTCGGGGTCTAGCTCTTATAGTTTGGGAGATACCGATCGTTGAAGTCGAATTTACGGAAAATTCATTTTCCTAATTCGCGAAAAGATAAATAACGTTATGCCAAAAAATCGAAAGGTGCCACCGAGTTAGAACAGTTTACAACAGATAGAAATAATATTATAGCCGCTTTTTTATTTCTTACCTACAGTTTCTTTTAATTTAATTATAGAATTCCTGCATTACCAATTACCCCAGGATCGACACGCAGTCGAAGGTTAAATATGCCCATGACGGTCCCAAAAAGTGCCAAAGAGTTGACCATAAAAGCCCCCGAGAATCAGATAACCGGTCGCCCTCGCTGCCATCCGAGCCCCATTTATTCCGGCACGCGATCCACCCGAAATGGTTCTCGTGTCGCTGGTAATACTATCAGCTATTGACACAGCCGATGGCCGCGGGACTCCTCGCTCTCGCACGTTCTTCGAAAGCCAAGACGAGAGTTGCGGGGGGGATGAGGGGGGGAGTTGGAGCGAAAGTTGAGCGAAAGAGCTGGTACACTGATATGTGTATAGATCCCGTGGAGCAACGGCGCGAAAAGCCATCGCACCATCGCGAGGGCGTGAGTCTCGCCTCTTCCACCCCGCCCGAGCCGAACGACATCCGGAGGGTTATAAACGTTATAACCGGATTGATTCCAGATAAGTCTTGGACAAATCCTCCTCCCGGCCTCCGGGACCAAAGCCACGTCCAATGTTATTCCAGGACAGTGGCGCCGGGCCACGTTCTGTTCCTCCTGGTTTTTCCATCCTTCGCTCTTTTCACTCCCGCTCCCTCGTACATCCTTCTCATCCCCCCCGGGTGACCCTCGTATAAATATTATCCCGCTCCGACATTCGCGTCCCGGCGAACCTTCCAAGCTCATGAATTGACGGACAAGCCACACGCTCGACAAACCTCTCCAAGAGTTGCCTACTCAATCTACCCTGCCCAGTCCCCCTCGCCCCCCTCACTCTCTCTCCACCCGAGACCGACCCCGAGATAAACTCGTCCCCGGGAATATTGCGAGTGGTCACGAACGATACCCCGAATAAAAAAGACGACGCGAGCGCGAGAGCGACGAGATACAAGATAAAACGAAACGCTCGGTCTGTATTGCCTCGCTTTTATGGCTTATCATCCACCGCAGTGTAATTGATATTATCTATTTCGCCGGGAACGTATATACAATCCATTGTCGGGGTGGAATAAAGGGATCGTGATGACGGGGGGGATGTTGGATATTCTTTTGGGCTTCTGATTGTCGGATCTGATCAGTAATTCAATGATCCTCGAAGTGGACTCGGGATGAGAGAAGAAAAGTTTCGGCCTGGAGATAATTTTCCCAAAAGAAGAAGAAGAAGTAGAAGAAGTAGTAGTCTCGTGTTTCCGATGCCTACGCCTCTGCAATGGCAAAGTGGCCTGAATATAGACGGCTCGTCCGCGACGTTTATTCCTACGCGTGTTGCGTCACGACACAGTCGAGCCAGGAGGGATGAAAGAAGATGAGGTCGTCGCTCATTGGACGAAAGAACGAGAGGCGACTCGCATGCCAACTCTTCAGGGCAACTTTGAGCCCTTCCGAGTGTTGATACTCTCCCTTCCTACTTAAGACACGCGGGGGTTTTCATACTTCCCGCTCCGCTTCCCAAACGATTGTACATCGCACGACGAACATGATGTCTCACCTCGCCTCCTGCGTTGAAATACGAAGCTCACCTCAGCATCGCTTCGAGGGACTTTCGAAGAAAGCCATACCCCAAAATATCTGTCCAAGCACCGAACGATTTATGAACCCCCAGCGAACCATAAATCCCCCTCACTTCTTTTCCAGCCGCTCTGTCCATCGCTTCGTCACCTCCCACTCACCGCAATTTTCATAATGACTCGGGGAAAACCGCGCGCGCTGCGTCTAGACGTTGTAATCGAATTTGCAAAATACGATGGATGGAAGAGTCTCCGTGAGTCTGAAGTCTTGGCCCTCAGGTGTCGAGGCGAGCGGCGGCCCTGCCAGGGGAAACCCCTGGTGAGTCAAACGATGAGACGTACAAGCTCGCTCATGTGAGCCTGTCTAGAGAGAGAAGGACGAGGTGAGGGGGGTGAGCAAGAGGGCGGTGAGAGTTGGGGGGGGAGGGGGAGGGGGGTGAGTCCTCGCCGGATTAAATTTGCGCGAGTGTACGTTGGTGCCCCATGAATATGGAGAGTCTCGTTACTATACTCTCGGTCCCCTCTGCTCACCTCCGCTCACCCCGCGCTCACCCCTCACGTGAGCTACACGTGGATCCCCCGCAGGACGCGTATGTCAGTGTGCGCTGCACAGTCGCGTGTACGTAAACGGGGGGCCCCCGGGTTACTCGCGCGGAGCCTCGGGAGACTCAATATAATGGAATGCTGCCTGCCGAAACACCTACAAGCAAGTGGTACCCGCCGCGTATCGCCCGAGAACTCCATTCCTTCGTGTACTCACTATACAGACTGGCCTTTGCCTATCCACGCGCCGAAAACCCTGCCAACCCTGACATGCAGCTCCCCCAGCGTCTTGCTGTTGGTTTTACCGTTTAACGCAAAGTCACCTGCATTTCCGTGGAGAATACCCGCCAATCCGGAACACGTCGGACTCTGACAGCCGAGGTGTGCAAGGATGTGGAACATCCGCCGTCATATTCTCGACATTCAATCAGGCTTTTATTGCAATCACTTTATGAATCAATGCTTTCCCAGGGCGTTGGATATTTCATTTCTTCTTGTAACTCTGCATGACGGACTTCAGCGTCAGGCGACTGTATCGAATGGACACTATGGTCAGCCAGTACATTCTGCCGTCATATTCTCGATATTCAATCAGGCTTTTATTGCAATCACTTTACGAATCAATGCTTTCCCAGGGCAGTGGATATTTCATTTCTTCTTGTAACTCTGCATGACGGACTTCAGCGTCAGGCGACTGTATCGAATGGTCACTATGGTCAGCCAGTACATTCCACGTGGAGCATCGACCGCAATGCAGATAGTGATAGATGATGAATTACCGGTTCAGCGGGCAGAACGCTGGAACGATCGTCGTGGTGGTCGTCGGTACAACTACGGCACGATGCTTCGCGTCCTGGTCCATGCAACCAGCCGGTTCCCAAGTGTCAACTAAACTTCATTGTGAAAGCCGCGAACCGATAGCCGCTCGACGTTATTAATGATGAGTTATTGTCGAGGCCCTCGACGCGCTCCCGCGTCCAGCGGTGGGTTCGGGCGGTGCAGCGTCCACCGTGGACGCTTCTATTACCGCCGTGGCTATCGGGAGAGCACAATACAGCTTCTGCTCGGGTTATCGTGTCGCCACGGCGAGTGAGCGCCGGGAGGTTTATGGAGGTAACCCGAGAGCGTCGCCTGGTCTCCAAGAAGGATTGTCGGGACCAGTCATGCAGGTCGAACGACGCGACGTCTTCTCTCCAGGAGTTGGCGGACGCGGTTTCGTATCGTACCAGGCAAAATGCGGCCGCCACGGGTCAAGCGAATCGAAAGAGGCGAGACGGTGGAATATGAGGTTACCCAGGTGTCGTGTACGTCAGAAGGCGTCCAGGGATCGCTGATTCGCCCTCGGGAACGGATGATGAGTCGCACCCTGCAAAAGCAACAGCCAAAGGCGAGCGAAGAGAAACGCGGACGGAGTTGGCAACAATTTGCCGGGTTTCGCGCGCTTCTGAATGATCCCGAAGTTGGCCTCCGGGTGGGCCAATAATCGTGAACAATTATCGTACATCTCCGGCAATTTCGACTATCTCCGATGGTCCGCCAGGCGCACCGCGCTATATATGTTCGGCTTCTCCTCCGCAGCGTCCATTTCTCCGCGTTAGTTAGTTCTCGGGTGTTGAGGTTTATCCGCGGGTTGGGCAAAGTAGCAGCAGCAGCGGTGGCAGATATGACTCGGTAATTGTTGAGGGATAATACTCCCGTGGAAATGGAAACATTAAACACTTGCGCGGAAAGGTAGCGTCTATTGACGCAGGGTCTCCCGACTCCCGTCCGGAAACTTCCGCGGGAGGACGAAGACGCCCGCGGTCGTCGCCTGTAGTCTGACCGCCGGGCCAACAATCCTCCTTCCGAGAAGTTGACGCGTCAGGATTATTTGGCGGGATGTCTTGAAATGCGATACATTCGTTGCTGGCCACTTTATCCGTGGATTCAGTAGGAGCAGGGAATGAATATGACTTGATAATTGTTTTTATGAAAAAGTATGGTCAAGTTTTGTTCGCTCTTATCGACCGGGTTGGATGCCTAGATGGCGCTCGAAACTGGTAAAATCAGAATTGCAAATCATTAAATCTTTTAGAAATAAAGTTGATGGTACGATTTGTATTGTAATTATTAATGTAATTATTAAGAAATTTAGGAAAAGTGCAGTAATTTTCAATCGAAATTTAAAAAATTGTAATACTTGTGTACTAACAAGGCACTAATTCACAGTGTAGTATATTAAAATCAATATAAAAGTACGCAAATGTAGGACCTGATTAAAATGTTTATATACATTTTCATATAAAAAAATATTCCTTTTTTTGTAGTTCACATTTTCAAAACTCGATTGAAAAATTGAAAGGCCAGAAACTACGAAGTCTCATCCGCAAAAATCTCTTAAAATTAACATACGTTGCGGATATCTGAAGACCTGTTTGGAAATTAATTTACGGTCATTAGAAATTAATAACTACGTGTAGCGATTGTCGGTGCAAGTACTTTGTAATTTCAAGGTTGATATTACGTTTGCAATACGAGCGCTTTAAGGCGAATATTTAAAGACCGGTATCTTAAAACCAATGCAGAGTTTCGTAAAAAGATTTCAACTTTATTATCGTATACCAATTATTCAAACATAATACATATTTGCGTACGAAAATGAATATACTAATTTTCACACAAACATTTTTTACAGTGTACACCACCTAAAAACCGTTCCGAATTTGGCAACTGAAGCATGACCCAGAGAAGGAGTCCCAGATAAATCCCGAACAAAATGATCCTTGACCTCGCCCACGTCGCGACACTCGCCCATCACCGCAGCGCGCGCCACGTGGGCGCGGAATATAGAGCGATAAAATTTGCAGCGCCCCGAGAACTCGCGCCCGGCATTCCCGCTGTGTGCGAAGATTGAGATACGATGCAATCTCGTTGAGCGAGACCGATAACACGACGTCGCGCTCGACGTGGCGCGCGTCGATCCGACGGATCGCGCGCGAGTGATGTTAAATATTTCTCGGGTCACCGCGAGCGACGCCCGATAAATTCTCAGCTTTTTCCGTCTCTGATCGCGCGACGCCCCCCCAACTCCGGGGGGGGGGGGGGCGCGCGGGGGGTGGGCGAGTCTATCGTGCGAGTGTCCGACGCTGATACGAGGACGATGTCCTCTCGCCCCCTTCGTACACACAGCAGTCCCGTCGCGTCTCTCTCTCTCTCTCTCGCCTCCCCGTTGCCACCCTCGTCGCGTTTAGCAGCCCCACATCGACGTGGAACACGAGGGGGATATCGAGGCCCGGACGGGAGGGAGAAGCCGTCGCCGCGCGCCAACAGCGAATAACCAGTGATTGATTTCGCAAAAAAGGCTCCGGCCCGGCCGGCTCTCTCCCTTCGACATCCCGACGACCGCCGCGCGCGCGCGCGGACCTCCGGTACAAATTGAAAAATAAGTTACACGTGTTCGCGTCGATGTCCGGCGAAACTCCGGCCCGGAGAATCACTAGCTGGCTTTGCTACGCGTTTTTTTTTTTTTTTTTTTTTTTTTCGTTGTTCACTTCCGCGCGTTTCGAGGAGGGACGATCGAATTTTGGATATCGACGGATAAATGAAATCGATTTATTCCGACGTTTCCAGCGGCGACAGCTCCTTCGCTATTTATGCTTCCACATTTTGCGGGCGGGGGATAAGAAAAAAAATTGTGTATTGCAGAAAAGGCAGAGTAAAAAAATGTTTGCGATGTTCTCTGTTGTGACCGAAAATCGCCAAAATTGACCTCGACATTTTTTTTTTTTTTTTTTTTTTTTTTTCAAAACATCGACTTTTAACGTATATTATAACCTAAATATCGAACGCCGCGCGCGCGGACCTCCGGTACAAATTGAAAAATAAGTTACACGTGTTCGCGTCGATGTCCGGCGAAACTCCGGCCCGGAGAATCACTAGCTGGCTTTGCTACGCGTTTTTTTTTTTTTCTTTTTTTTTCGTTGTTCACTTCCGCGCGTTTCGAGGAGGGACGATCGAATTTTGGATATCGACGGATAAATGAAATCGATTTATTCCGACGTTTCCAGCGGCGACAACTCCTTCGCTATTTATGCTTCCACATTTTGCGGACGGGGGATGCGAAAAAAAAAAAAAAAAAATTGTGTACGGCAGAAAAGGCAGAGTACACTTTGATATTCCGTTGTGGCCCTGTGGCCCGGCGTTGGCTCTATTATTCCCCAGCCGGGCAGATCGGTTAGGCTTTCACGCAGATTTCTATTGAGTCGAATAAATTTTCGATATGATTTATTCGCGAGTGCGACTGCGGCGCGCCGCACGGTGCATTGTCGCTAAAGCGGGCGAGCAGCCTTTCGACGAGGCCTGCGAGTTCTGTTTGTGTGTGCGTGAGATCGTGTGGAAAAGCGCGACGGGTACCACTTCAGTTTTATAGATATTTTAAATAGGCGCTCGGAGTGCACGGGGCGTTCCATGCGAACGAGGCTCCCTTTTAATTTGCGCCTAATCACGGATTAAAATTTTTTCACGAATTTTCCAGTCTGAACTGAATGAATAATCGAATTAAATTAATGTTTTTCCTAATGTTTCGTTTTATAATAATTCCCATACTTTTAAATCAAATAAGAGCCGAATACCAAAAATCAGTTCTTTCATTATCAAAAAAAAAAAAAGAAAAAATGTCACCTCAAAAAATTTTTTTTTTCGGTCCCAATTTTTTCTAATCTTCCTTTGACGCAACTCAAGCCACCGCGGGTTAAATTCCACGATGTAACTCGGCCCTTTTTACGCTCCGAAGATTTCCGACTATTCGTATGAAACACCCCATACATATTTCGCCCGCGTTACTCGCGCGTCTGTAGGGCGCGTCGACTGTGCCGTGACGCGGGTTTTGCACGTACCAAAACGCTCGCGCAAAGCGCTTCCATGTGTACCGTGAAATACATACAGGCTGCTATATGTATTCCTATGTATCCCTTACTCCATACGTGGAACACAACGTTTCTCTCATCGTTGCTTCCCATCCGCAGTTCTCCGTCCCCCATTCGGTATCCTCTCCCCCCCTCGCCGAGCGACCCGCGCGGTATTTACTCTGTATTCGCGTTATGCATCGAGGAAAAATATTTGAACTCTTCCACTCGATATCATATCCGAAACTTCTTATTTGACCTGACCTTCCCTTCGTCGTCGTCGTCGTCGTCGCCGTTTTCCTTCTTCTTTTTTTTTCGCCCCCACCCTTTTTTTTCCCCCGGTCGGCGATTCCGCTTCTGTGTCAGCGAACATTTTGTCGTTTTCCCCGCTGGTTATTCGCCCGACCGAATCGATGAACGACACCGGACGAACCTTTTCGTCCTCCCGCCGATAGTTAATTCTTTGCCAATTATCGAGGAACTTTTCTCTCTCGCTTTTTCCCTTCCGCCCGGCTGCCTTTGGCTATGCAATAAATTGGAAAAGTTTCCGTCTCATCTCCGCGACATCAAAGAAGTCTGCTCTTTTCGTTGCCCGCGGTCTTTTCACGTTCTCGCGCTTTTCTCGCCGTCTCTAACGTCTCTCCCTGTGTGTCTGTTTGTGTGTGTCCTGCGGAAATTCGCGAAATTCTCGAAATTTCATCGGGGCCACCGCAACCGCCGCGTGACACTCGCGCGCCCCCCGGTCTTTTGCCCAGCGCAAGAAGAGTGTCTCGACTGTTAGCCGAGCGCGCGCGACACGAGCGAGCGGCTTATTAATTAATTCAAAATTGATGAAACGCTCGACGGGGAAACCAGCGAGGCGCGCAGCCCGAGGCAGACACCTCGCTCCGATATTCCTCGAGCATGTCGCGTCCTCCCCCCCGTTCGGGAGAATTAAGCAATTTTGAAGGATGACGGGCGGCTCTTTTCTTGCCAATTAATGCGTGATTAATTACCGGATGAAGAGGTTGACACTTAAAATATTGTCTCGAGGGACGGCGCGACGCGTAACGACGTGATCGCAAGCTTGTCGGGCGGTATGTAAGTCGCGGTCGTTCACGTGGCACCACAGAAGCCGAGCGCGCACGCTCAAACGAGCCCGAAGTGTTGACTTTGATTAGAATATTATTGGATCATCCTTGTCAGCCGGGACGACGGTCCGATCGCTCTCGGCGCACGAGGATACTTTGGCGGAAGTGCTCGCCGAGTCACCCTTTGACGGGTGTGTCGGAGCTCGGGATAGGTGGCCGAGGGTCCACCGGGAAGACGATGTTTGTCGGGATCGTGTATATATCATGTATTTTGTTTGTCCGATCGCAGGTTGAGTAATGAAGCATCCAATAAAAATAGTTTTCAGAAATCATAGATCCGGCTCCGGACCGAAAATCGCCAAAATCGACGCCAATTTTTTTTCTTTTCAAAATATCGACTTTTAACCTGTATCATCGTTCTCAAGTCGCATATTCTACCCCCGAAAACACTGGTTATAAACCTTTTTTAATCGATTTTGAAAAAAATATTTTTTTGGCGACGAAAAAAATATTTTTTCTGTCAGAAATCGTAGATCCCGCTCCCGACCGAAAATCGCCAAAATCGACCCCAATTTTTTTTCTTTTCAAAATATCGACTTTTAACCTGTACCATCGTTCTCAAGTCGCATATTCTACCCCCGAAAACACTGGTTATAAACCTTTTTTAATCGATTTTGAAAAAAATATTTTTTTGGCGACGAAAAAAATATTTTTTCTGTCAGAAATCGTAGACCCGGCTCCCGACCGAAAATCACCAAAATCGACCCCAATTTTTTTTCTTTTCAAAATATCGACTTTTAACCTGTACCATCGTTCTCAAGTCGCATATTCTACCCCCGAAAACACTGGTTATTAACCTTTTTTAATCGATTTTGAAAAAAATATTTTTTTGGCGACGAAAAAAATATTTTTTCTGTCAGAAATCGTAGATCCCGCTCCGGACCGAAAATCGCCAAAATCGACCCCAATTTTTTTTCTTTTAAGAATATCGACTTTTAACCTATACCATCATTCTCAAGTCGTATATTCTACCCCCGAAAACACTGGTTATTAACCTTTTTTAATCGATTTTGAAAAAAATATTTTTTTGGCGACGAAAAAAATATTTTTTCTGTCAGAAATCGTAGATCCCGCTCCCGACCGAAAATCGCCAAAATCGACCCCAATTTTTTTTCTTTTCAAAATATCGACTTTTAACCTATACCATCATTCTCAAGTCGCATATTCTACCCCCGAAAACACTGGTTATTAATCTTTTTTAATCGATTTTGAAAAAAATATTTTTTTGGCGACGAAAAAAATATTTTTTCTGTCAGAAATCGTAGATCCCGCTCCCGACCGAAAATCGCCAAAATCGACCCCAATTTTTTTTCTTTTCAAAATATCGACTTTTAACCTATACCATCATTCTCAAGTCGTATATTCTACCCCTGAAAACACTGGTTACTAACCTTTTTTAATCGATTTTGAAAAAAATATTTTTTTGGCGACGAAAAAAATATTTTTTCTGTCAGAAATCGTAGATCAGGCTCTCGACCGAAAATCAGTATCTTTAGTATCTTTAAATCGCCAAAATCGACCCCAATTTTTTTTCTTTTTAAAATATCAACTTTTAACTTATACCATCATTCTCAAGTCGCATATTCTACCCCCGAAAACACTGGTTACAACCACTTTTTACTTGACGTAAACAAAAAAAAAATTTGCAAATTTCTTGCTAAATCCAATAGCCAATAGCTCAGTGACATACAAAATATTGTCTCGCGAGTATCGATCGAATCCCAAAGTGTCACGACTTTGATTAGAATATCATTGGATCATCCTTGTCAGCCTGGACGCCGGTTTGATCACTCTCGGCGCGAGGATACTCGGGGATACTTCCCGCTTCCACCGGGAAGTATCCCGAGTCACCGTTTGACGTGTATATCGAGACTCTCGGGCTCGCGAGAGTCCCTTTCCCGAGGGCGCCGCGCAACTGGCGCCCAGAATCGAGGGATACAGGCGCGGAATAGTCGGACATGTATACACTGCACTGATGGGCATCGTGCGCTCGGTGCAACGCGGATAGGCCACGCCGCGACTGGCAATCCGCGTGGCCCCGTTGTGCTCCGTTCGTTTTCGGTGATTGCGCAGTGATTGCCACGTCACTCACAAAATCAGCCGGTCTGCGCTCGGCAAATTAACGCAATTTCCAAAACAAACGGCCGCGCCGGCCGGCGAGGCCTCCGCGTGCGCCGGCCGAGCGCGCGGAGTGTGTGCGCGGTTTAATTGCTCGCGACCGCGGGAACGCCACTCGTTTATTACACCGGCGGTGAAAACCAAGAGGACGGCCAACGCGCCGGAACGCGAGGCCAAGGAAAGTACCTTTTTGCGGTGCAACAGCCAGCGGCGTTGTAATAATTTCACTCGATGTAAATGGCTTCGGCGTGAACGGAACCGTGACTTTTCAATGTCTGCAATTTTGCGCTCGTTTATTTTTGCAAAATACTCCGTTACACCTGGCGATGGAATGGAAATTCGATAATTGTTTATGATATGACTGAAACGAGTCCGCGGGATTCGCGTTCAATTTCAGTCGTTGGAGGTTTTAATTGAATCGTAGCTGCCGATCTGCTGTGTAACAGCGAGAGACGATATAATAATTACGCTGAATGCAAATGGCTTCAACATTTTGCTAATACACAGGACCGTGACATCCCGCGTAAAAAAATAATTTGAAAAGAGTATTTCTGTAGTGTGAATCGTCGAAGTATTCAAAATGTGTCGTATTGGACTGAAAAATATTCATTTTATACTGAAAAAAATTGAATCCTCAATCACAGGAATATGTTTTTAGGGTACAATGTTTTAAGATCAATTTTTTTTATTCGTTTTTAATTTTTTTTAATTTTATTCAATTTTTTTTTATTTTTTAGGGTTTCTAGGGTAGTTTTTAGGGTCAATCGCAGGAATATGTTTTTAGTGTACAGTTTGCGACTAGTAATAGAAATGTGAGGAAAATTTTCAGTATTTGACCTAAAAACTTATTCCTGCGATTGAGGATTCAATTTTTTTTTTATGAAATGAGTATTTTTGAGTCCAATACTTTGGACACTTTGACGGTTCATACTACAGAAATACTCTTTCAATACTATTTTTTTTGCGCGGGACTTAATAGTTTGCAGTGTCGCTCCGTGCATCTTCGCAAAAAATTCTTTCACGCCCAGCGACTGAATGTCAACTCGATGATTGTTTATAATAAATCACCGGCAACGAGTCAACTCGGGATTCGCGTCCTGGTTGAGAGTCATCCCAGAATTTAATTGAACCGGTAGGACTCGATCCGGGCGCACGTGAAGCAGCGGCGAAGCCTTCACGAGCAAAGTTGTCTGGGTAAACGGCACTGTCTTCGATTATAAGGGGTTGGCTCGCCACAATTTCGATAGTGAATAATTCAGGGATAGCCTAAAGGGCGCTGCGGGCTGATTTAAATCGTCCGTCTCGCTTCAGCCGCACGCGGCTCGAGAGACGAGAAGTCTGCGCCGCGAGCTCGGGTTCGCTACACGGCTCTGAATGAGTCTCGTGTTGAGGGGGTTGAAGAGGGGTGGGAGGCGAGGGCTCCCGGTAACTCGTGGCCTCGGGCTTTTCCGCCCTATATTTCAATCAGTGTTCCCGACAGGGCAACCTCCAACAGCCAGACCCTGCGCCCAGTGCTACCACCACCACCACCACCATCAGCGCTTTTACCTTCCCATTTACGCCGTTGGTTAAATAAATCGATGTTTAAACGTAAAAAATTAATCCCCAGTCGCGCGGCCACCGCTCGCCACTGTTTATTTTGTCTTCGCGTCGCGGCGCCCAATCCGGCCTGAGTAAAGATTGATTTTCAAAACCGGGCAACTATAATAAACACACCCAAAAAAAAACAAAAAAAAAATGTACGGCTTTCGCCAAACAACTACCTGCCAAATTTGCAAAAAAAAAAAAGGTCACCGAAACAAATAGCACGCGTGGTATAAATGAGAAGCGGCTATATGGCTGCATCGGGCGGCGGTTGTGCCGCGCGATACACCCTGGGCACTGAAATACACAACACTTTTTTTTACAACGCTCGTTGAACCGATTGAGGGGCGCCGTAGCGTGGGCAGCACGCAGTTGGCCAGAGCGGATACAAAAGAAATGTCGAGGCTGCAATAAAAGGTCCCCCCCCCCTTAACCAACCCCCCTGGCTCCTGCCCCCTGCCGCCCCCGTAAAGTGAGCTTTTATTTCGCAAAGTCGCGCGAGTGTCCCGCAGAGCCGACCCCCCCCCCCCCCCCCTCCACCCCTCTCGGAGCAGCTTTCTCTACGGAGTCTCCGCAGTCTCTTTGCCCCCCCCCCCCAGCTCTCTCGCATACTTACACCTTTTCCACCACTTTCCGCATCTCGCTCGGTCTCTTCTTCGCTGTCTTTCCAGACTCCGAGACTCTCGCGCTGTGTGCGCCGCGCTCCACACGACCCAAGAGTTGTCTGCCAACTCTTTCGTGTACTCGCGCGGGTCGAGACTGAAAGAGAGACTCGGGAGCGGAAGGCAGGTATATACAACGCCCTGTGTTATTTCGACCACCGCACACACCGTGCCCGGTGTTGTGTACCCTCGGTACAGTGAACCGGTGAATTTTATTTGTTCGGCACACGCGGACGTTCGCCTCGCCCGGCTCGCTCGCTCGAACTCCACCGAGCGAAAAATTGGACAAATCCTCCCTGGGACGTCCCGAGGTGACTCGGTGATCTTTATTTATCGTCCCGGCTGCCGGACTCTTACTGCGACCTGCTGGAAAAGGGAGAAAACGAGACGAAACGTGAAACGTTTTGAGAGGGTGGGAATTTTTTCGGTATTTATAAACTAGTAGAAAATCTTTGGGGTTACAGTCGGCCCTGGTCGAGCCCTAATCAGGACCACGTTGGCCCTGACAGGGCCCGAGCGGGGCCTGACTTGGGTCGGATTTAACGCTACAGATGTTCTAATAGATACACAGATGACGCCCTGACAACACTAAAGGATCCATTTGTGAGCATTTAGTACACTAAAGTCCACTAACTGGGTTTCCATTTTTAGGCTTATGATGTCCAAAAAAGCATTCGTTGTTGGGTCCCAATCTTAGTATTGCGCCTGCAAAAGTTAGACTGACCATTCAAAAGTTAGACTGCCCATACAAAAGCGTACTTTTTGATTTCTACATGAGACCTATACCTTGACGTCCATCCGGTGTTATCAGGGGACGGGGTTAAAAAGCTGACATTTTTTCCTGGGGGATGAAGCGAGTGACGCAGTCTCAGACTCTGGCGACACATCGCCTTTAAATCTCAGTAGGTTTCTCGCATTTCGGGGTGTCCTTTGTGCCGGGCCAAATCTCGCGGATATTTCGACGATGATACCGCGTTTATGTCGTTTCCCGGTGGAAGCGACGCGGATGGTTTGGAGTGGAGGAAAACGACAATGGTTGGGCGGGGGGGAGGGGGAAGGGGTCTTCCCTTTCACGGTGAATGCAGGGAGCACGGACTTCGCCGCGCTTGGTATCAGAATAATTTTTGTAAATTGGTCCCATATGTATGAGCGGCCCCGCTGAATCCACAACTAGGCGTGTCGGAACGGCATAGTTTTTCAGCCCCCGGTCCTTCCTGCCCCCCCCCCCCCCTTTCACATCCCCTTGCTCCTCTCAGATCCCTCTTTCCCCCCTCGGGTGTCCCTTCCTCAACTCACGACCCAACCCGTACGCTTTTCTTCCACTTCTTCACTCGCGTTCATCTAATTTTTTTTCCTCTTCCGACTGCCTCAACGGTGGATCCGTTCTTCACGCATCGTTCCTTCCGTCGTTCTGCCCATATTCCAAGACATTCTCCCCGTATTCTCAGCGCCGCACACAATGCGCATTCGGAGAGAGGAATTTTAAAGCGCGCCCGCCGCTCCTTACCCTCCGTCTCGCTTCCACTCTCTCTTCCGTCTGTCCCGCCGACGATATAAAAGTGCTTTATGGCCGCGCGGGATACGCGCGCCTCTTTTTCCACTTCCGAAAAATAATGTCTCGCGCCCTCCCGGGGCGGGAGACAGCCGCGCCGATACAGAGGGTCCCTCGCGAGGCACCGAGGACGCGATCGCTCGCGAATTCCAAGTATGGGAAGAGCGTGAAATCGTAATACGCATACATGAGTAATATAAGCATTGGTCGTGAGGGCGCGTGTAGCAACCCCGGCTGAGAGGTCACAGCAGGCACGCTTGACATCGATGTCTCTTTCAGTTCGTTTTATTTATTAAAAGCGACTCGCAGCGTCGCCCATTTGGGTAGCTATGTAACGGGCGGAAAAAAGAACCTGGGCCGCATATTCGAGCTGGCTCGAGACATCTTCGACCCTCTCAAAAATGCACCGCGTCCTCTCGCGGGTCGACAAATGCATAGGGTGAATGCATCGGTAAATGAACAGTCACCAGTGAATGAACAACAGCTTTCTGAGAATTCATGAGAAATTACAATGACTTGGACGAACATTAGATTCTTTATTTGTCTATTTTTTTAGCTACCTACTACGATTATATTTTCGTTGAAGCCTGTTTTCGACTAAAGGTGTAGGTTAGATTGGCCCATCTTTTCATTTTTAATTATTTAATTAAAAATGAAAAAAATGAAAAATTTAATTAATTTTTTCATTAAATAAATCATTTACTGTTTTATTATTTTTATTTTTGGCGTTTAGTATTTATTTTTATACACTTCGCGATAAAAATACGTGACTTTTTCAGCTGCATCACATAACTCAACATTCTGGTTAATCGTTAAAATTTTCTCCTGTCTGAAACTATTACGTTTTATAGAAACCCATGATAAATAAATCGTTCATTTACTGGTGTCTCGACCCTACAGTGTTATGCAGCACTACGCTCGCAGTTTCCAGAACACTCAACGCGCACACGTGTAACGCGGACTGCCGGAGAGGCCGCGATAGGTGGTAAAAAGTCGAGGCCTTAAGCGTCTGCCGCAGGATATTGTACAGTTATAGCCGCGCCTACAGGAATTCATGGATAAACATAAGTTATTCACCCTACGGCGCGCAACTCGAGCCGCGGTGGCTTCGGTACGGCAGACCAGACGACGACGACGACGGAGGGTGAGGGAGAGCGGGATCCTTCTCCGCACGTTAGGACGCGGTGTATGCTTAAGCAAACACTGGGTGACACGATACCATGTGCGAAAGCGTCGGCTGTAGCTCGCCGCGCCTACCGCTTCTCTCCCGATCAGACGCGACGCAGTTATACATCCCGGCACTGGGAACGCGAGCCCCGAGTGCTTTCCCGGTGCGGTTGCCGGTTGCGAAAATCGAGGCACCGGGACGTCGTCGAACGGAGGCTCCGCAGGGTGAAACCCAGACGCCGTATAATCCTCACCGACGCCCTCGGCGTCTCTCCGGCTGATGCCGATCGTTGCGCCTGTTTCGCTTCGTCCTGCTCCTTATTCTGCACTTTGGTACTTCCGTGTTCCTTGGAAGGCAAGACACGAGAGACGGGAAAACGATCTCGGAAATGCTCGTGGAAACCGTCGGAACGCGTCTGGCATCGGGAAGAGATCGCTCGTCGTCTCGATACCGAAGCGAAGCGAACTGGTTCGAAGAGGTACGGAGGAGGGACACCGAGGGAAGGAAGAAGGATGCGAAACCTCGCCACCCTAATGGACACCTCTGCCCAGTTGTAACGCGCGATTTATAGTTTCTTCTTGTTGCGTGTCTCTTTTCCTCGCGCTGCCGTGAGATGGGTATCAGTTTGTCGGAAACGGGAAGCCGTAAAAGGTTTCGCTGTCAGTGTGTAATGTGCCGTTGTCCGTTTGCTCAGCGGATGGGGGATGGGATGAAGCCACGTCCTGCGGGTAATCGAACAACTTAGAAGTGTCGCCAATTATATCGTAAAACTTAGTTTCATACCAACCGGAAGGAAAGCTGAGTTTCCTAATACCGATGACAAAACTCAGTTTCAGTTTAGCGAGAAAAGGAGAAAGGGGTGGCTGTTCTGACGCATTCGGACCAATCTTGACCAGTTCCGAAGTCCGTGTTTCGCCAGGACACTAAATTGAGTATTACAAAGACATGGAAACAGGTGGAACGTCCAGTCCGCTCATTGTTCGCTCTGTTTACGCTGGCCTCGTTGGACTATATCCATAACCCTATGACAACCCCTATGTGTGTTCATGCAGGATTCAGCTTGTTGCGTGTCTCTTTTCCTCCTGCCGTGAGATGGGTATCAGTTTGTCGGAAACGGAAAGCCGTAAAAGGTTTCGCCGTCAGTGTGTAATGTGCCGTTGTCCGTTTGCTCAGCGGATGGGGGATGGGATGAAGCCACGTCCTGCGGGTAATCGAACAACTTAGAAGTGTCGCCAATTATATCGTAAAACTTAGTTTCATACCAACCAGAAGGAAAGCTGAGTTTCCTGATACCGATGACAAAACTGAGTTTCCGTTTAGCGAGAACAGGAGAAAGGGGTGGTTGTTCTGACGCATTCGGACCAATCTTGACCAGTTCCGAAGTCCGTGTTTCGCCAGGACATTAAATTGAGTATTACAAAGACATGGAAACAGGTGGAACGTCCAGTCCGCTCATTGTCCGCTCTGTTTATGTTGGCCTCGTTGGACTATATCCATAACCCTATGACAACCCCTATGTGTGTTCATGCAGGATTCAGCGCTCGAGTGAGTACAACGCCGTTTTCAGATGCGTCGCTGGGCATTGGAGAGGTGTGCTCTCCGGAGACGAGGGTCGTTTTAACAAGATGCAGAAAGAGGATTGGAATACCCGAGTCGAGAGGGAAACTCGGAACGTACGGGTGGCGTACGCGGTGGTCGCCGTATGAACGTGGACGCAGCTTTCTTGAGGGTCGTTTTGCACAAAAGCCGTTCCCACCAACCGCGCGGGTTTTCCGCCGGCCGAACAGGAGCGAGAGGAGAAGCGATCCAGGTTCCCGGGCGGTGGGCACTTTATGACCAGATTTTAAACAAAATACGAAGCCCGTAAAGCAGGGGTCGTTAAGCACGCGTCCCTTGTCCAGCGTCCCCGTTCACCCGGATCGGGTGAGCAGCGGGAAAAGAAGGACGAATGTGGCGTGTGGAATCGGTGGAAGCGAGCGAGAGACGCTTACTTCCCTTCTTCTTCCTCCCATCTCTCGGGAATCCGCGCGACAGCCGGAATGCGTTGGTGTCCGCGGTGGTCGTGTCCCTCTCGCGGCCGAAGGAACGAGCGAGCGATAGCGCGGGTCGCCGGACCACACCGGGCTGCCCTTAAGAGCCCACTCCATCAAAAGGATGGCTTTTATACCTTCCTATATTTACGAGGTATGTTTCCTTCGAGCCAGCCGGCCTCCGCGAGATAAGGGAGCGCGAGATCGGGGAAACCGCTCGTCGTCCGGTGAATCCGCGGTTGCTCGACCTCGTCTTTCCATCAAGGTTCGCTTCTTTGAACGGCATTTTTTTTGCTGCGCTCTGTGGAAATAAATCCTGGTAGTCCTGACAAGTCCAAAGTGACAACTGATAATGTAGGACGATTATAGGCGGGACGTGGGAATTATCAATTGTTTTTATTCCGTATGACTGGTTTACAGTGCGGCCTTTGCAAAAATCCCCCAGTGGCCACTTATAGTCGCGCAAGCGTGGAAATCCGGAATCCAGTCTTTTCATGTCCGTGGATAAAAATTGTACACGGTACATTGAATTCCCACTTCGACCTCGTCTTTCCATCAAGGTTCGGATCTTCGTACGGCATTTTTTTGCTGCGCTCTGTGGAAATAAATCCTGATAGCCCTGACAAGTTCAAAATGACAACTGATAATGCAGGACAATTATGGTCAGGACATGTGAATTATCCATTGTTTTTATTCCGAACGACAGGTTTACATTGCGGCCTTCGCAAAAATCCCCCAGTGGCCACTTACGGTCCCGCAAGCGTGGAAATCCGGAATCCAGTCTTTTCATGTCCGCGGATAAAAATTGTATACGCTACATTGAATTCCCACTTCGACGCTCTCGTCGCCAAGCATGAGAGAGCTGCGCCCCACTCGTCGGGGGTCATGCGACGATATCAACGGAGCACTTTCTCAACCCGACGACAGCGGCTACCGGGTGGACACTCGAGTGTCCGCCGGTCCGCCGGTCCGTTCGTCTCGGTGAGACTCGATAGAGCGGATCCCGCAAGGGGCGTCTCGAGGAAAGCGACGTCGTCCGACATGCTACTCACCTTGGGCTCGATTCTCCTCTCGCGAAAGTTCGTATATTCCCACGAGGGGGTGGACCGAGAGCCGAGAATCGAGTAGAGAACGAGACGGGTAGGCTCGCGGTCACCGAGGTGAAGAGGAAAAAGGTGAAGAAAAAGCCCACACGAACCCCCGTGTGTTTATACACACGTTCGGACCAGCTGCTCTGTGTGCGTTGCTTTGTCCACAGAAGCGTAAGAGGCAAGTTTACCGAACGTGCATGCGTATGGATTGGGGTGAAGGGGTTGGTGAGGTTTGGTTATCGACGTTCGACAGGAGAAACGAACGAGTGGAACGAGTTGCCCGATTCCTGGGTCGGACAGCCGCCAACTATAAACCAAGCGGTACAGGACATGCCCCGACCATTATGGAAAGGTGCCGGGGTGGTGCCGAGAGACCCTCGGAGTTTGGGCGCCCACATACAGAGCCTCGTCTAGGTGCGCGACGCTCGCTGAACCCGCTTATCGCCCGGCTGGTCCGGCCGCGCTGGTCGTGCACCCCGTGTGTCCACGACCAGCGTGGACAATACTTCGCTCCTGGATTATGCAGCCGGAACCCGCGTCATTGCGGAATAATGACGGAGCCGGGGGTACAGCGGAGGCACACAACGGACGGGGTTGCGGACAGTCGACAACGAGGCGCGAGGCTGGAGGTGGAGGAAGCGGACGAGACTGAAGCGCGGAGATGGGAAAACGCAGTCGCCCTTTCCCTTCTTCCCTCGGACTCACAACACACTCGCGACCGCCTGACCCCTCTGTCCAACCCTTTCCAACCAGGACGTCCTCTCCCATGGCGCTTCGCTCACCAAGGATTCTGGATTAGGTATACGTAACACCGATGGACAGCAGAAGGAGCAGCGCGGGGGGAGGGAAGAATACACGCGGGCTGCGCCAACACACTACAATGGTGGATGTCGCTTTGGGCAATGGGCTGCCCCGGACCGCCACATCCCGGACCTCAAAAGCCAAAACCAACTAACCCAACCCAACCCTCTCGTGCTCTCTCTCTCTCTCTCTCTCTCTCTCTCTCTCTCTCTACCCCCGGGCCGGCACCCTGTCTGCCTGTACGATGCAGCAGCACCACCACCACCACCGCCAACGCCACACGTGGAAGCGCCGCGAGTGCGACCAAGCTCGAAATCCAACGGCCCCGACTGTCATGGTATGGTCATGCTGCGGCGATCGTCGCGGTGAACGCCAGGCGTCTTCCATTTGCCGGTTTTACCGCAAAACGTATGGGGGTTCGGGGCACCGGCCGCCTGTTCTCCACTCGATGCCGAGTTAATGTCGTGTGCTCCGGAGGGTGGGACACTCTGGATTGTTCCTCAATTGGCTCTCGATTGTGCCCGGATTGTCCCGCGAGATCCCTGATGTTCATAGGCAGTTTAACTGGGAGTCGCGACTACCGAACGTGGATTAAACCATTAACTTTAGACTCTTCCAGGATTGCGACGCTGTTTTGATAAGTTTCAGGATACAGATTTGCGATAACCGCGAGTAACGTTTTAGCGTCGTCACACTCGTGGTGCACGCGAAGCTGGAAGGAGAGAGCGAGAGATCTGAAATGCGAGTGGTTCCCATGAGGAAGGGCTGAAAGGGAGATTGCGCGAGGCGGCGTCGTCGTCGACGGTTTGCCGCCCTCAACCCTCTACCAGGCCGCCCCCCCGATTCTCAGTTTCGAACGAGAAAGAAGGACTTTGTCGTAACCCGTGGTGACCCCCCTGGGGCAACCGGGACATCCAAGCACAGTCCACGGCCTCCTTTGCTTCCCCCCTCCCCCTCTTCCACCCCCCACCGCCATTCCCCATAACGGAACTCATTTTCGCGTTTCTCCCGTTCTCCTCGCGTCCCACGGGAACTTCCTTCGCCGGTCTCCGCACCGTAATGGCTCCCAACACTATCTCGATTCACCTTCTTTCTTCCGGTGTTGCTACTGCCGCTGCTGTTTTTTTTTCTTCCTCCCTCTCCCTCTCTCACTCTCGGGCTCCATATAAATGTTGCTTCAGCCCGAGCTTCAACTCCGGCCAGGCTAATGCATCGCCTGGGACGTGCCCCAGATTTATCGCCCGGCCAGATTGTTCTCCGAAGATTTATAAATAAATATAACAACATAATTTTTTTTCTGTCTTTTTTTCGCCCGACCGGCACGTTCGGCCGGGGAGATTCCGATCGAGGAATTCGCAAGGGATGGTATAATTACTAATGGCCTTTTTCGAGCAACGAGGATCGACGATGAACTGGAATCGGTAGATACACTGTTAATAATGTGGTGTTAAAAACTACACCAGGATGGTGTCTATATCGGTCCACAGGAATCACGGTGATAACGAGCGGTGTTAAGCTAAAAGTGTTGCAATATTTCGTCACTTAAGGGGGGGGGGGGGGCGCGGCGAGAATGAGCTATTGGAAATAATTGTATAAAAAATCTGAAAAAATGCACCTAGATGCCTTTTCTTACTCTTCATAACATATTTTGAACCGAAAAAATAACATCGATTTTTTTGCACTGTCGATTTTTTTAGAACAGCCAAAAAAAATTGTATAAAAAATCTGCCACGCTTGATTGTTGAGAATAGTATGCAAGGCGCGAAAAAAATTTGGCTGTTCAGAATACTCAAAATTGTAGGAGGAGATACATTTTTTCGTATCGAGGTCGATACATTTTTTTTTTAAGTGCCACTATTTTTTTTCGTAAAGTACTTGAACTGTCTTGAGCAGTTCAATAACGTGTTCACCGAGTCCTTCCGTCCTAAAACCGCGTTCTGCAGCACAGTTGGCTACTCGATATAAAAGAAGCTCCCGAATTATTCCTTTGCGACATCACAATACTATAATATGTAACACTAGGAGGACGTCCACATCAGCAGCGTTTTTCATACCGTATATTTTTAACATTCTATGGCGCCTGGTGAACATTTTTGCGGACGCTGCCGACAATCTGTGTCCCTGAGTTACATCCCGATAATTATGTAAATAATTACAACGATGTCACCGAATTTACCTGCAACTCGGTCAATAACCATCCCTCCATATTTTCGCTTCACCCTCGTAATTTCCCCGCCCCAACCAGGCTTACAGCCCCGATGTTTCCGTGCAGCGAAAAAAAAAAGCAGCAGCTGCAGGAATTCGCCGTTATTGCATTAACGGACGTTTCGCGGAATCGCGCCGAAAATTCGCCGCTGTAACGCGCGTCAGCGAGCGACGGAACGAATCCACCCCGGCTAACGAGGTTTATTGAATATTTTCGCCGATACATTACACGAGGTGAGTGCATGATGAAAAATATGTACAGCATATAAAACCACCCGGAGTCGGTTACGCGCCCGTGTGATACACATCGACGCGCGGGGTTCTCTATTTTTTTTTCCACCCCACGTTCCCACCCACCCTTTCGGTGTGTATATCCCGCTCTCGCTGTACATTATCGCCGTCGCATAATGCGCCACACTTTTATGAATTATTATTTCATACGCCCTCTTTTCGCGCACGGTTAGCTCCTTTGCGCTCATCGACTGTGTGATTATGCGAGCAGCGAGAAGTAACTCGGGCTCCCTGCGGCACCTCCAGCGTCTCTGGGGCTCGAAGTCGGCGGAGAGAGGTCACTGAGCCAGGGGAGAGTCATGCTCCTCTGCCTCTCGCCTCCACCCTCACCCCCCCCCCCCCCCCCCACCCTCACCCTGCACCCTGTCGTCGCGCATATTTTTACACGCTCCCATTGCGAGGAGGCGAGCCAGCGGCGAGAGGGTAGGATCGAGGAGAAATCCAACGGGGGTGGAGGATGACGACAACGATTCGAGCCGGAGCGGAAAGTCCAGGGACGCCTCGGCGTCTGCACATCCACGTCCAGCCTCCTCCTCATGGTGGGGCTGGGGGGAGGGGGGTTAAAACGCTCGGAAAATATTCGATACCGCGGGGTCTGCCGTTGCCGGTGGTCAGTACACCAGGGTATGTAATTCGATCGGCGACGGCGCCTGGGATAGTCAAACATATATCCTCGCCTCGCCAGCGCCTTCGCTTGCAGATCGCGAGGTCGCGTCACGTTGGCCTCGTCAAGGCGTCGATCAAAAGCCGTCGCGCTCCCCCAATTTCGATCCATCGGGTACCTAATTATTGCCAAAATACCCTCTTCGAAAAATCAGTTGGTAAAATTTCTCGCACTTTCGTTATTAGTATTCTTATCGTGTTATTCGGTTCTACACCCAGAGAAATGATTTATTAGATTTAACTAAAAATTCATATTAGAATTCACTTTATTTAAATGAAAATCATTTTTATTTGAGGACAGTAAATATTTATTCGATTTTAGCTATGAGTGTTACTTATTACAACTAAAGGATTTTTGTTGTAAGAAGTCAAGGAAATTTATTTAGATTTTAAACAAACGATATGTATTTTAAACAATACATATTCGTACAACTACAAAACGTATTTGATGTAACGAAAATACATATTTGTTCCAACTAGAATATTGCATTGGAAACAAATAAATTTTCGAATAGAAAATAAATATGAATTTAAATAAAAATATATACTTACTTCAAATAAAATGCTAATAGGCTCCCAAACAACTAATTTTTTTTATTTAATTCAACAAAATTTTAGTAAAATCTAATAAATCTTTTCTCTGGGTGTATGACTGGCTGTCGAGTTGCCTGCAACTCGTTGTTAACCAACGAATAGTTTCGGTCATTTTTTAAACGACCAAAATTAATTCGTCACGACTGTGCCATTAGTTTTTTCTTAACGCAATAGTTTTCACTATTAGAGTCGCACCGAGAGAAAAAATGTCCTTGATTCCAAAGAAATGGGAGGATTGCATTTTTTTCATTGATTTCAATGAAATATTTCTTTGAATTTCAAAGACATGATTTCCTTGATTCAAAGAAACGATATGCCTGACGGCACCCGGTCTGTCAACGTTTGGCTCATTAGCGATAAGTCGTATTGGTGTTTCTCGCGCAAGCTGATCTGTTATCTTATAGTTAAGTCAAGTCAAATCAAGAAGATAATCATTGGTCAAACTATCGAAGTTATTGGTGAACATATCTAAGTACTATGGTACGTAACCAAAATCTTGGTGAACATAGCCTATAATTTGGTTGATGACATCATTCAAAGAAAATATAATATTAACTTAAGGATATTATTTCATTGACCTCAAAGAAATGTTTCATAGGTTGAGATTTCAAGGAAATTTCATTGAATCAAGGAAACTTTTTCACTCGGTGCGGTAATAGAGCCGGAGCGGAAAGTCCAGGGACGCCTCAGCGTCTGCACATCGGCGTCCAGCCTCCTCCTCATGGTGGGGCTGGGGGGAGGGGGGTTAAAACGCTCGGAAAATATTCGATACCGCGGGGTCTGCCGTTGCCGCTGGTCAGTACACCGGGGTATGTAATTCGATCGGCGACGGCGCCTGGGATAGTCAAACATATATCCTCTCCTCGCCAGCGCGAGCGGAATCGCGTGTATATCTCGCTTGCTCGCCGCGTGGTTTGTTCATGCTGGATGTGCAAAGGACGTGGCTGTTGCCGGAGAGAGGGCGAGCGACGCCGTTGGCGATTGGGCTGCACTCTCGCACTCGGATCTGTTTCCCTCTCGCTCCCTCATCAGTCCATCCATCCCTCTCGCTCTGGTTGCACGTTGTAGAGCGGCTTGCGGGGTTGCACTGCATCGGGAATCGATTGCGCCTGGGAAATATGCAACCCAAATTGCATTCCAACGTGGGCTTTGATCATTGTGAACTCGTCGCTCTAATGGCGCAGACCCCTCGCGAGCGGCAAACACGTTTCGCGTCGAACTCTCTCTCTCTCTCACCCTCTCTGTCCCTCTTATTGCCACGCTGAAGCATAGAAAATGCAGGCTGCGTGGGACGGGGCGCAGGGCGAACGAGCACCGAGTCCGTTCACCCGCACCGATAGTCCGAAGGGATTCCCGGATTCGGTACACCCGGTATATGTACGCTGTATATATATATGGGGCATTCCACGTCAAATCAGCAGGCCAAGACCCTCACCCTCATCGATATTGTTCATTTTTTAATGTGATGTTGTTATCGACCCATAAAGGTCTCGGAATTTTTTTCAGATTTTTTTACCATCGGTAACATTTTTAAATCTTCGAGAAAAACCAATTTCATAAACGCCGTTTTTAAAAATCTGAAAAAATTCACACTGATTCTATGACTTAAAATATGATTTTTGAACGCCATGCGATAATGGGATCTCAATATTTACTATTTTTCTTCTTTTTTCATTTCGCAATTTGATTTTTAATTTTCCAAATCAGGATAACTTTCTTAGATATCAATGGATCTCAATTTCTCTGAAAATTGTAGAATTACCAGAATGCCCGAAAACAATTGACATCGTTAAAAAAAAATTCGCAAATGCATTTCGCAATACAAGCGATAACTCGAAAGATAATGATCATGGTGAAATGCATTTGCAAATTCTTTTTTAACGATATCAATTGTTTTCGGACATTCTGGTAATTCTACAATCTTCAGAGAAATTGAGATCCATTGATATTTAAGAAAGTTATCCAGATTTAAAAAATTAAAAATCAAACTGCGACATGAAAAAAATGAAAAAATGTGGGAAAAATAGTAAATATTGAGATCCCATTATCGCATGGCGCTCAAAATTCATATTTTAAATCATAGAATCAGTGTGAATTTTTTCAGATTTTTGAAAATGGCGTTTTTGAAATTGGTTTTTTCGAGGATTCAAAAATGTTACTGGTGGTAAAAAAAACCTGAAAAAAATTCCGAGACCTTTATGGGTCGGTAACAACATCACATTAAAAAATGAACAAAATCGATGAGGGTGAGGGTCATGGCCTGCTGATTTGACGTGGAATGCCCCATATATATGTATATGTGTATATATATAAAATAGAGCGAACGTGGGCCCGGTCGGTGCTCCAATAAATTTCTCCAGTGGATCTTCGGCCACGGCGAGGCCACCGTTAGTTTTGTAACTAACGACGCGTCGGGGGGTCATCCTCTTGGTGGCCCTGCGAGCCCCCCACCGGTTTACCGCTCGCGCGCTCGGCCCGATAAATTTCGTGAGGGAAACTTCGCGAGAAGGAAATAAAGTCCGCCGCGCCGATATCGGCGTTACATGGGAATACCGCAGCTGATGAATCGCGTTTCGTTGGCAATAACCATCGCGGTACACACAATATTCGAAGGGTCGGTAATGTGCAAAGGGATTTCAACTTGCCGCACGGACGGACCGTATCGAGAACCGCGACCTGTTAATGAGTTCCCCGGAACGTTAATTGCCATCCTCGTCTCTCTCTCTCTCTCTTGCTCGAACTCACTCGTCTCCATCCGAATCGCCCTCCGTCTCATTTCAGCTCCAGGGTGGGGGGGGGGGGGGGGGGGGGGGGTGACGCGTCATAACTCACCGAGAAACCTGTCCACCAGTGCCAGAGAGACCGGGAACTCCGCGAGGTTTAATTAATCATCGGGAAATCTTGTTCAAAAGCGACTTCGTCCCGGGCGATCACGATAGTCCCGCGCGGAGAGTCAAAAGCAAATTTGAATAAGGGACCGGGATTAATCGCGCGCGCCGCTTGTACATCTGTACATCGTGATACCCGCCGAGAAAATCCCCGGGAACCCCTTGACGCCCGATTCATCGTCGGCCGTCTGTCGGCCTCGCGGAATGCTGTCGGAATTTCTCGCGACACGTGGACGTTTCTGCCGGTGCTGTTTTATATTTTTCTCGCGTGACGATCGCGAGACAGTTCGAGGTTTGTAGGATAAGCGACTCTGCGAAAGTCCGTGAAACGCTTCGCTATACACGGAGAGAAGGATCTGATACTTTTTACCATATTTATAGTAAAAAGTATTGTAAATTCTCGGTAGATCCGCATGGAAAAATAGTATATTTAAAGTATAGTCAAAAGTATGTTTTTGAGTATAATAAATATACTTTTTACGAAATATTAGTTATGTCGAATATACTTGAAATAAACTTCCCCATGTATTCAGCATGTATTTAAAATGTATAATAAGTATAAAATATATATTTTAAGTATATTTTGTATACATTTTTGAATATAACGAAAAATATATTTTTCACTATACTTTTTTTCCATGGGGGGAGGGGAGAGACAACGCCATCTATCGAGAAGAACGAGAACGATGATAATTTTTACCACGAAATATGGTAAAACATATTATATATGTGTCATAGTTTTCGTACTGTTCGTCAGGTGGCAGCTATGGCTTTTCAATACCAGGCGCGTTGGTAATTTTTACCATCACGTCCGGTAAATTTTATCAGATCCTTCTCTCCGTGTAGCCGTCGAGGGTCTCGGTTTCCTGCCTTGCGAAATTCACCGTCAACCCCAATAAAAAAAAATCGTTAAAAAATGGTAATAACAAAGCAACAACAAAAAAAGAGAGAAGATCGTAAATAAAGCCCGGGTGTCGAAAATTGAAAGCTTGAGAGGACGGTAAATAACGTTGATGGCTAATGTTGCATGAATGCGATAAGCTGGCAACTTTGGCGCCTACGAGCGCCCCAAAAAGCTCCCGGTTGACTCGCGGTGTATCCACTATATTACACGCGATGTGCTGTATATACGTATATATTTTGTACATCTATATACGACTACATCCGAGCAGACGGGAATTTCCTTCCTCTCCGCCCGAAGCTTCGCTCAGAGTCGCTCAGCCGCGAAGTCAAATGAATGTAGCGACGGCCAGATACGATGGAAAGCCGGGAAGATTCCTTTTGGAAATTTACTGCCGCGCCCCCCGGGTGAAGAGTCGCCCAGCGTCGCGGAGAAGAATGTGGATAGCACGAACCGATTCGCCTCGTTCTGCCGTACGACAAATCACTTCCGCCGCCCGCTCCGTGTGTCGCACACGCGATCCGCATTTCTCGCGATCGTGACACGTCGAATACTTCGGATGCGAATTTATAGATTTTTATGGCGCGTCATTACGCGTGTACATGGTGACCTTGGCGAATTTATAGGTCGAATGAAATTTTTCTGCCGCTCGAAAATTCGTTTTTCGAAGCACGCGGGATGTAGGGTAGGTGCGGGCAAAATGGGACACCGATTTTTTGAGGTCCAACTATTTGTGCGGGCGAAATGGGACGGACCCTCATTTCGTGAAAATCGCGTCTAAACCATACAATTCAATGCATGTAGGCGGAATATAAAGATTTTTAACAATTTTGAGTGTTTTAAGGAATCTGGCTTTTGAAAAGTCACTTTGAATTTTTTTTTTTTACAATTTTTTTTGTGTGAAATAACCATAAAGGAGTATAACCGATTAAAAAAAACACGAGTTTCTGAATTTTGAGGTCTGTCCCATTTTACCCGCACTTATCTTTTTTTTTGCCGACGCTCAAAATTGATGTTTGGAATCGAATTTTTGGATCAAAAGCAATCGAAGTACACTTTTGTTTTCGCAATAAAACCATTTTTTGCTTGTGCGTCCCGTTTTGCCCGCACCTCCCCTACACGGTGACCTTGGCGAATTTATAGGTCGGATAAAATTTTTCTGCCGCTCGAAAATTCGATTTTCAACGTACTCAGGATATACGCACGTCGCGCTCCGACCTGGAACGCGTAAACCAAAATTTATGGAATTTTTCCGCATCGCGATACGTTCGCGCTTCGAAATTTAAATGGTTCCCGTCGTGATATACGCGGCATTGTTGTGTCTTCCGTCATTGTGGCCCCCGCGATATATATCGTCTTTTTACGAGGAGACGCGAACTGCCGCACATACACAGAACCGGTAACAACTTTTTTTGCCTCCTCACTTTCTCGCGGGGAGTGAGTCATTCGATTCGCCACCGCCGCGGCTTTCCACGGGGGTGCGGTAAAACGACGCGGGACGGATTTGCATGAAAATGAAACGCTCATAGACCGCCAACGCCCGAAATTAATGAATTTTAATAAGCGCGAGCGTATACCGCAACCGCGAGGCGCCCCCGGCGGCTCGTCGGGCTTTTTTTTTTCTTCGCCACCCACGGATGTTTCTATACTTCCCGCCGCCCCTGCGCTGTTTTACTTTTGCCGCCCTTCGAGGTCGCGTCACGTTGGCCTCGTCAACGCGTCGATCAAAAGCTGTCGCGCTCCCCCAATTTCGATCCATCGAGTACCTAATTATTGCCAAAATTCTTTTTTCAGAAAATCAGTTGGTAAAATATCTCGGATTTTCGTTATTACTATTTTTTGTCGTGTTATTCGTTCCCTGACTGGCTGTGGGTTTGCTTGCAACTCGTTGCTAACCAACGAGTAGTTTCAGTCATTTTTTAGGCGACCAAGATTAATTCGTCACGAATGTGCCATTAGTTTTTTTTTTCTGAGCGCAATAGTTGTCACAAAAAATTCAAGAAACTCTTTTTCGATTATTTTAGATTTTTTGTACATTTTTGTTGACATCAACTGTTATGCTAAAAAAATTATATTTAAAATATATTCCAAGGTTAGTTCGACGCTTAATAATCGACCATTTTAATTGTCTGTTTTCAGGTAAGCAAACAAGCCAATCGACTGAACCATCCATAAAGTCCGGAACAAAAAAAAATGTCAACCAGCTAAGGTAGGTATCGAGGACCTCTGGAAACCACCGAAAAAAATCGTCGCAGCAGATAGAACCAAATATGCTTCCAGCATCTGTCGAGCCAAATTATCCAGACCCATAGCCAAAAAAAACCCACAATCCTCAACCAGCACTGCGAATCAGAAATCCAACATCAATACGCCTATTGCTTCCTTTCAACCACCCAGGGAACTCCACCAATAAAACAACCAAGACCAGAAAGATTCTCCCTCACACCCGATGAATCTTCAAAAAAAAAAAAGAAAAGACACGCGACCTTCGTGCAGCTTTCCCTCCCTCCAACATATTTTCATCCCTCACGCGTTCCTGCAACAAAAACGTACAGCCTGCTGTACATTTGTGTGTCGACCCCACGAAATGCACACACACGACCGGAGCTGCCTGGAAATCAAGTAAAAAGACTGCCGAGGAGTGCATGCAAGAGAAAGAGGACGTTAAGGAGGCTGAGTGTGTTGGAAGGGGGTTGGAAGGGGGCATCGGGGGAGAGCGAGGATAGCGAGAAGTTTATAAGTCGGTAATTTGAGGCACGGGGCACGTACGCGAGGCCAGATCTTTGCGGCGCCGAGATAAATCAAGCACCTACGTCGTGCGTCCCGCTCGCAACGAGAGAACCCCCTTGCACCCCCCTTTTCTCACCCTCAACTAGCAGCAGCGGCAGCAGCAGCAGCAGCAGCCGCCTTGCGGGGGCGCAGGGAACCCTCGTCGAAAAGCGGGTAACCCCAGCAGGCAGCGACGCCGGCACGAGAGGAGACTTCGCGGGGCGAACAAGCCGAGAGACTGCGGCTTCGACCTCGATCTTCCCGCGACGAGCCGGAGCAGCGGCGGCTCAGGGCGCGGGAGAAGCGGGCTCGAGACTCCCGGCGCGCGGTTATTTATTCGGGAATTACCGTCGCTTATAATAAGCCCCTCTTTATTCTCGAGCGTCTCGTGAGCTCGAGCGGGTTGGGTTGGATGGGGGGTGGAGGAGGAGGTTGAGGGGCGGAAGGGGGGAGGGGGGCACGCGACCCCCGCGCGAGCTACCGCGGGGCAGATTTTCCACCCGTGATTTAATGGAGTCTCCGAGCTCTCGAGGTGGGCGCGCAGAACCCAAAACCGGCTTCACCTTTTCGCTCGCGAAATTCTCACGAGGATTCGCGGGGGCGGGGGGAGGGGGGGGGTGGTGAGGCGAACACGCGAGTCTCCCGGGGGTCGCGGGCGGCCTGTTTCGGAGTCCCGCGTCTCGCGGCTCTCTTTCGCCGACAGCTGCCTCACTGCGCGATCACGGGGATATAATCTAATCTTGTTATGGTGGGATTCTTTTTCCCTCTGGCTCGGCATCCTAGCGGTTTCTATCTCGCTCGATCTCGTTCGGCAGAGATTACGTTTTGGCAAATTTATCGCCCGGCCGACGGTGGAAAGTTTCTCGCCTTTGATCGATCTGCGCCATGGCAATCTACGGGGTATTATTTCGTGGTACGCGTGGGAGCAGCGAGGGGCGATCGGCAAATAACGAAATGGTAATTCGATTGTCGCGGTTTTTCTATCCGCGAAAGTTTCGCCGCGAGAAAATGTGAGATTAACTTTTACTCGTCCCACCTCCCGGGCCCCCCCGGGCAGGCTGAATCCACCCCCGGAAATGGGACTCTGAATCATCGGATCAAGAAGTTGTTTTTCCACTCCGACGTGTAGTACGAAAGAAGGCGATACTCCTGTTCCATTTCGTCGGGGGCTCTCCGGTTGCGTGAGGCTCGGATTATCGTGGATTATTCGTCGGCGCGCGTTCGACTCCTCGCGCGGGGTGCTCGCGGAGCTCGTGGCTCGTCTAGCGGTCTCCGCGACGTCAACTGCGAGCGCGGCCGGGAGAAAAGCGGCGAGTCCGCCGGTTGCGCGCGCACCCGGTGCCCTCCTACGGGGGTGTGGTCACCCTCCGGGTTTATATCGGCTCGCGTCGGAATCTCTGGGCGAAAAAATAATCGGCCACATGGTCGCGAGAGAAAGAAAAAGAGAGAGAGAGAGATGAGCGAGAAAATCGGGAAAACCAGGAGGATGTATCGCTCACTCGAATGGTAATTTTCTTACCTCCTATCGCAACTAACCAGAGTTGTAAGTCCCCATTATATAAATAATTGAAGTTTACACAACAGTTTATTGTCCAGTTACGATTTTATAACGATGACCTGTAGCGATTATAAAATGATATGTGAACTTTCGAATAGCCGTAAGAAAAAACCTAATTTTTAATTAAATTTTGGGGGAAATTCTGCGAAAAATGGACAAGCATAGGCCTCCATTATTTTCACAATGCATTAATAGTATTTCTCCATTTTTTCAATAAGATTACCATGAAGTTTTATGGGAAATTAATATTTTTTTGCTTCTATTTAAAAGTTTACATATCATATTATAATAATTATGAGTTGTTATTATAAAAACATAATTATAAAGCCAAACGTACCATCAATTTTATTTTTATAAAAATTCTGGATTTACAACTCTGCAGCCAACTAACCATATTCAGACTTGACCCCCACGAATTTCGTATCTCAAAAAATAACCCCACAACCTGGCTTTATTTTTCTAATTTCTTCTCCCTCAATATAATATTCATTAACCATCTCAAGTCACCGCATCAGTCACCGAGTTCACCAGCGAGCTCAATCGGCCCCGCCAAACCGGAACGTCTGAAGGAAATTTCAGACTTGACCCCCACGAATTTCGCATCTCAAAAAAACAACCCCACAGCCTGGCTTTATTTTTCTAATTTCTTCCCCCTCAACATAATACTCATCAACCATCTCAAGTCACCGCATCAGCCACCGAGCTCACCAACGAGCTCAATCGGCCCCGACCAAACCGGAACCGTGTGCGTCTCGTTGGGGATCTAGAGCGCACGAGGAAAACCACGAGGATGAAATACCGAGGACCACGGAGTCCGCGCGCGCGCTGCCTGGGATGATAAACAGACCGCGATCCGCTCGAGGGGATGACGCTCGGCTGCACGTCAAGTGGAGAATAGTCGGCGCGCGCGAAGAGAGATGACTCGGTCGATGGTGCGTGCGATCCGCGCGATGGAAACAGACGACAGCCGAGTGAGGGAACGCGAGCCGTGTGTTTTACCTGATCGCCGAGGCGGCGGCGACGACGAGGGGCCCGAGAAGCAGGCCAATCGTGTGACAATAGTTTTACGGTCGTGACACACGCGAGCCGCGCCGCATGATCGCGCATTGAATATCATCGTTGATAGCCACGAGTGGCTTCTCGCCGGTAATATATCCACCGTCCAGTCAGGTCTGGCAACCCCCCTTCCTCTGCCAACCCCCCCCCCCCCCCGCCCCCTCCGCATCTGTATTTCTCGCGGTCTATCTCGCGCCGTCCGTGTGTGCGTTCGTTCGACTGTGCCCGTGTTGTATTGCTCTCGCGACAGCAGCCACATCGACCCCTCTGCGCTGGTCTCGGTGCCTTCACCGGTCCACACGGCTTCACCCCGCGGCCCGCGGCCACCCCCTTTGTCCGGCTATTGTGCGAAGCTTTGTTCGAACGGTGACGGGGTCACATTAATCTGTCTCTCACTCCCTTCCCTCCTAACCCCTTCGACCCCCCCCCCCACCCCCCACCCCTACATGGGATCGCCTATACGTCGTACGTTATATGGGGCGTGAGGTGGTGGTCTACGAGGCGAGCTCAACGCCACCCACGCTCGACTATGCACCTGCCCTGGGATTAGTTGTGTATCTGTCGGTACAACACTTGGGATGGTCGATCCACGCGTGCGTGAATCCATGGAAAAATAGTGTAGTGAAAAATGTATTTTTCGTTGTATTCGAAAATATGCATTCTTAAGTACATTCAGAAGTATATTCCACATAACTAGTTTTTCGGAAAAAGTATATTTTTATTATACTTGAAAATATACTTTTGAGTACACTGTAAAGTATAGTGAAAAATATATTTGCGTTGCATTAAAAAATATACATTCAGAAGTATATTCGACATAACTAATTTTTCGTAAAAAGTATATTTATTATACTCATAAATATACTGTAAATATACTTTTTTCCATGGGGGTGGATTTGACTTTAGTGGAGTACAGAATTTTTTTTTCCTGTTTTTATAATTTGTATTGTAGATTTTGGTCCGCTATGAGGGGGGAAGGGGGGGGGGATTTTGAATTATAAATGGGGATCTAGGCGATCACTATTATTGGCGGCGAGACTTGACTTTCCACCTGCCATGGGATTTTTTGTGTATCTTTCGGTACGACACTTAGGATGGTCGATCCACACGTGCGTAGATTTTACGGTGACGGACTACAGAATTTTTTATATTTAATTTTTTCCCCTCAGTTTCCATGGTTGGCATTGTAGCTTTCGGTCGGAAATGAGAGCGAGACAAAAAAAATCGCGAATTAAACCAGGTTCGAGGCGACCACGATTATTTCGCTATCGCGATCGCAGCGAGCAATGAAATTCGCTGGCAAAACATCGCGGCGCATATTCGCTCGTTTCGAGAATGCGGATACGCATATCGGTAGGGGTGAGCGAGGGGTGAGGGGAAGGGGGAGGAAAATAGCTGCGATAACGAGAAACCAATGAGAATGCGACGCATTTGCCGCTGATGTTCCTCGATTGGTATGAATCACAAGTATCCACGATTTTTTGCCCCCCTCCCCCCATCTATTCACGTAGCGCGCAAAACGAGAACAAAAAAAGTTGCAAAGTAGAACTTTGCACACTGCTTCCTCATTAATTCCCCTTTTTCACAAAGCCACCTCTATGAAGAAGCTTATTTATTAACTTTGGCTTCCTCATAGAGGAAGCTTTGTGAAAAAGGGGAATTAATGAGGAAGCAGTGTGCAAAGTTCTACTTTGCAACTTTTTTTAATTTGAACAAATCTTTGCACTTTTTTTAAATTTGAACAAAAGAAAACTCCGTTACAAACACCGTTACATCTAATTTTGACTAGATACAAAGTTTTGACTTACTTTAATAACTTTTCTATAAGTTACAGCGAAAATCTTAATTTTTTCAAAAATTCATAACAGCGTAAAATTCGAACGACTTTACCGATCGTCACCAAATTTTATACGTGGCAGCGCTGTATGTTATTTTTTGACTGTTGAATATTTTGGTTCAGTTGATGAGATTCGACGTGATATAGAGCAAAATTTGTTTTTTTCGAAAAATTCAAAATTCTATAAAACCGGAACCGCTTTACCGATTTCGCTGAAATTCAATACCAAACAACATTGAACGTGTCTTTATTTATGATGAAGTATATAGCTGAGTCGTCGAACTTTTACGAAAGTTAGAGCGATCACGCCATTTTTTTGAAAAATTAAAAATTCGATAAAATTTGTATACATGGATAGATTTAATTTAAAAAAGATGTGCGTTACAGAGGATTTAATACTCTACTTCCGTGCCAATTTTTAGCTCGATCCACCATGCCATTCCTGAGTTATGAACAATTGAATGTTCGGTGCCTGGACCATACATACATACACACACACACACACACACACACACACACACACATACACACATACAGACATATTTTCTAGACCACTTTTCTCGACGTTTTAGGTGATTCTAAGTATGTTAACATGAAAATCTCGAAAAAAAAAATTTTCACGAAAACAAAGCTTCCTCTATGAGGAAGCAAAACCGTGGGAAATCGCAGTGTCGTTGTACATCGATGACCTGCGGAAAAAAAAGGAGAGAGAAAAAAAAATATACCCAACAAAATTGAATTCGTATCGCGGAATATCGTTTCGGATCGACCGCTGACGTGTGACGATTTCCCATGATTCATAAATAATTGACCCGCGTATGCCGCGCACCCCGCTCGTTCCAACGCCGCGGATAAGCTTTTCGCGACGCGAATCGACGCGGCCGCGGCGTGATTGAGAGCGCGCTCGCGTTGTTTGAAGTTAATTGCGACCCTCATCGCCGCGTCCAATCCGTTACCGCAGAATTTATAAACTGTTAACGCATCGACGATCGCGCACGAATCTCCCTCCCACTCTCTCTCTCTCTCTCATTAATTTCATCCCTCCCTCTCTCTCTCTCTCTGTCAGCCTCTCGCTTTCTGGCTCGATGGTTCCGTTCATAGAGCTCGCTCTGCGGCTCCGCACTGTCGCTCGTTTTCGCGATGCGGCTGCGGCGGCTCGCAGAGTCGAATATATATTCGACGGCGAACCGGCGAACTTTCGACTTCGCCCAGGAAGCGCCGCACATAGAGCGACCTATCCACCCCCACCCCTTCGCCCCCTCGCCCCTCGTGCGCCGCGTCACGTGTGTGAGTAAGCTCGTCGGGATTCTACGGGATTAACGGTGTTTACGATTTAAGCGCATTTACTCGCGGCGGCCTCACTTTCTCACTCGCTGCTGGTGGGGCTATGGGGCTGCACACCGCACCGCGCGAGCGCTCGACGCAAGTACGAGTTTGAATAAATCCTGTCGGGGTTAAACCGCGCGAGCCGAGCCGAGCGAGCGTGGACGGTGGGGGGAAGGAAAGGTGGACGCGGGGGGGGGGGGGGGGTCGAGGGAGACGAGGGGGAAGCCCACGTTTCCGGCTGTTTCGTTGGATAGGTCCGGAGTAACCAGCTACCCCCCGGGGGGTAGTTATTATTGGCCGGTAATGACCCATCCCAAGTAAAACAATTATATGAAGTTTATATGAAAGGCTTTGTATACAAGCTATATACGAAAGTGGACATATAGAATTTTCATATAGATTATATAAAATATATGAAATATATCGATATTACATGAACTTTATAAATTATATGTATGGGATTAATGATGAATTATGCGCTGACTGTATACAAACCGTACACAAAATTGTGAGTCTGTTTATTTATATGTTTATTGTATACAAATTTAATATGGAGTATAATATGATTTACTATGGAATGTATATGCCCAATTCCATATATGAGCGCTGTATATAAACCATATATATTTTTTTCACCTGGGTATAATTTTGCAGAATTTGTTGATAGTATATACAAAGTATATACAATATGTTTGTTTCTATAGTATAATTTTATATAGATTATACTAAATATATGAAAATACTATATGCCCACTTTCTCATATACCTTGTGTATACAAAGCCTTTCATACAAACCTCATATACTTTTTTTACTTGGGCAATGAAATTTTACGAGTCGCCCACAGGATCAGCCGACGTCCTACGTCGTCCTGCGTCGTCGTTTCTGTATTCGTCAATACGAATTCAAAATTCCCTGATGGTTTTAAACCCCTCGTGTGTCACCGCTCGTCAAAAGCCATCGACGTAATGCGAAACACGGGAAACAGCGTCGCAAAGTGTCGCCGACTGCGTTTGCCAGGCTCGCGGCGAGCGAGCGGCGCGTCTGGTTGGCAACTGGCTGAAACTACTAATGTCCTCCAGGCCGGGCGCGCGCGCTCGCGTTTCTCTCTCCATTCCCGTATAATAACTACTCCGAAATGTACGAGAGGAGCCGTTAACGAGTCGAGAAGAGACGAGCGCCCTCGTCGCCGGCATGGCAAGTGGTACGCTCGTGTTACATTGTTTCAAGGGCTCGATAGAACGACGGGGTGGGAGTGAAGGGGATGACGGTGGGGGGGGGCGAGAGAAAGAGAGAGGGGGGCGAACGAGCTGCGCGCGCACCTCCTGTTTCGAGTTTCGAGACATCGCTCGTTGTATCGCGGCTGTATCGATTCACCCCCCGCCAGCTCTCGCGGGCTCCACGCGCCCCCCGCAAGGTGGGGTTACGAGAGCGGAGAAAGTCTCGCTCCGTCCACGCTGGGGAAATTTTCCGAGAGTCGCGCGGGCGACAATCCAGGTGCAACGAGGATTTCTAATGATTGTAGCACAAATGGAAATCTCAGCAGGGCGAATTTTTAGTTCGTTATAAGTTCGGAATGGGAGCTTGAGGGAGGGGTGATTTTTACGATGTGCCTTCAGCCCTGTTGCTTTTTCGGGCTATTGGGATTTTGGAGTGTTTTTAGGGTTGCGGTGACTGTGGAGATTTTTTTATTGATTGGAGAAAATTGTGGGCTAATTTTGGTACAATCGTCACACTATTTTTTTTAGGTAAAGTTCTACCATTTTTTTATTATGGTAGAAAATAGGCTAAGCTTACGTTTCTTCAATAGTCTAGACCATTTTTTTTCTAGCAGCAAAAAGAAAATCGGGGTAAGTTACGACGTCGTCAGCCCTGTGGGCGTTCAGCATTGGCTACGAAATTTCCACCGAATTATCGCCGCCTCACGCATTATTTTCGTCGATTTTTTTCCACAATTAGAAGGACAAAATTTTTCCAAAAGAAAGTTCAATCAATCCTCCTTCACTGCTTGAACAATTAACGCAATCTCAATAATTGAAAAGCGTCTAATAAAACACGATTAATAAATGACGATCAGAGCGTAAAAAAAAGAGACAGAGACGACACGTCAGTGGAAACAGCCCAAAGTGCAGACGCGTCCCCACTCGAGCCTTCCCCGTCTACCCCCTCTCTCGAAAAACCCCCCCAACACTGTTGCTCACACCCCAAAGTTGCCCCTGAAACCCCGCGACCGAGTTTTCAACCTGGCGGTTCGTCCCTCGTACGCTGGATGGCGCCAGCTTGAAATTTTCCCCGCGGGTGGAAAATGCGCGAGCGTTATCCCTCAACGAGCGTCCCCACCGGTGCTTCCTGTCCTATGTTGGTAAAGAGGAAACTCCCGGAAAGCTCGCCGGTTCTCGACTCTCCCGCTGTCTGAATTCCGGGCTTTCCACCGCAGCGTCAGCCGCTCTCGCGGTGTCGGCAAAGCCGCTCGTCGCGTTTCCCTCTCCCCGTTATCATCCACCTCGCGAGATATCCGCCGGGTACATCCTGCTCGAGCTCTCGAGCGATTCGACGGCGGGAAAGTGAGATCGGACGACCGACGGCACGACGAGGGCGCAAAACGCATGAGGGAGGCGAAACGGCGCGACACGCCGAAGCCATCAGCGAGGGCAAAAACGGCCACGTATATTCCCTGACCATTTGCCCCGGCCGCGGCCCGTTGATTCCACATTGTTAGCGATGCACTATGATATTCCACAGTAATTTCAGCAAACCGCGTGTATGATTGTCGTCCGCCTCGTCGTCGTCGTCGTTCGTCGTCGTTCCCGTCACTCCTCGTCGGCTGTGTGTTAGGCCGCCGTTCGCCTCGCGGTGGCTAAGCGTGACTCGCCGCGATAGTATCGCGATCCGGCGAACGGATAAGCGCGCCCCGACTGCCACTGCGTCTGCCTCTCAGACCAACCCCCCCGCGCGCGCCACCCTCTGTCTCTCGTTTTATTTTCTCGTTCGAGAATGGAAAATAACAGGAATTTTCCAAATTGCCGGGATGATCGCGAGCGCGTTATTTGCACAAAGTAATGCGGTCTGCGTGCGTTCGGTTTTCTTGTCTCGGTGCACCGCGCGCTCTTTCTTCGCGAAATCGCTCGCCCCATCCAACCTCCTGCACCCTCCTCGAGGTTTCTTTGCGATGTGTATTAAGCACGACTCGGCTGCAATTTTTTCATCACACTTTATTAGTTTGCGAGCGGTGATTTTTTTAATTGATTTTATTTTATCCTTGCCTCGATTTGTTTTTCCGAGTTCTCGAGATGGAAACTCGAAATCTCTGTTATTTAAATGCTGACGAAGGGCGAGCGGATTGCGCGGTGATTTTTTCAAATTTATTTTATTTTGTTCTTGCCTCGATTTGTTTTTCCGAGTTCTGGAGATGGAAACTCGAAATCTCTGTTATTTAAATGCTGACGAAGGGCGAGCGGGTTGCGCGTTGATTTTTTCAAATTGATTTTATTTTGTTCTTGCCTCGATTTGATCGCAGAGTCCTGGAGATGGAAACTCGAAATCTCTGTTATTTAAAGGCTGACGAAGATAAAATAGAACGCGGAGAGGGTGAGAGAAAAAGAAGGGCGGATTGTTAAGGGGTCGTTTGCATTTTTATACTCACCGTTCGCGGAAATTTTACAATTGCACCTGCGAGCGTCGGCTACGTCGATATGCCGTATGTAAAACACGTAGGTATCGGTGTACCTCATCAATCGATGAGGCTTCGTGTGGTACGAGGCACTTTTTTTTTCTCACCCAGTTCGCACTTAATTTTCCTCGGGCGCAGCTCACATTTTGGCTGCAGCGCCGCTCGAGAGACGCATCCGAATTCGTAGGGACGAAAATCGAGTCTCGATTTGGCGTCGCGCATTTCTTGCCACTTTTTTCGTCTCTAATCGCTGATGTGTCGCACGCAGCATATTAAGGAGGTCCTGTCGTAGATTCTTCATTTCGCATAAATTTGAGAATATTGAGAGAGAATTGCAAAGACTTCTCGATGGTATAAAAATCTGGAAAAATTCATGCTCGTTAAAGGTACTGGAAATATTAATTTGGCATAATAATAATTGTAAAATGTTGTTAACAAATTGATGAAAAAATAATTTGTTTAACTAATATCCCTTTGACCAAATTTTTTTTTCTTTGTGAAAATGATTTATGCATTTTTCTGAATACGTATGAATTTTTTCAGATTTTTAAGTTAACATTGAAATTTGTGTTTTTTCACCCTATAAAAAACACAAATTTCGAAGTTAACAAAAAAAAATATCCAATCGATGAGTCTTCTTGTAGTAGGAGTCGACATTTTTTTCTCACCCGGCCCACTTATTTTTTCTCCCATGCAGGTCACACTGATTCGATCGAGGCGATTGAAATTCGTGACCGAGATGAGGCGAATTAAACAAAACAATTTTTTTTAAATCTACTCGTCATCAATCGATGAGTCTTCTCATGCTAAGAGCCAACATTTTTATCGCCCCCTTCCCTTATTTTTCCTCACCCACATCTCGTGCGTTTTTCCGCACCGCCGCTCGAGCGTCGCAACACCCAAATTCTTGCCCCCTTTTTCCGCGTCTCTAATCGCTGACACGTCGCACGCATCAGCATATTACGCCCGTAATACGCAAACCGCGGGGCGTAGCGCCGCGGCGGATAATAATTATTAACGGCCGCGAGACCCCGGGAAATTATTAATCATCGCGATTTGTTTGCGCTGTTATTATCATTCGGTGTATCGCGGCGCAACGTACGTGTGTAATTCGGTTCTGCTCGGCTTCTCGTTCGTGAATTTAGCGGGGGCCGCGCGTATTGTGCTGCGTAGGGTGTCGCTGTCAGTTCGAATAACGAGAACCGCGCGGGAGGAGTTACAGTTAATCATCGCGCAGTCGATAAGCGTGACTACGTCACTCGTGCGCCACACTCGTGTGTATATGTTTCGCCAGCGAAATCATTAGCCTTTGCGCAAACCGCCACAACACGTTCGCCATACCTATTTCCGTATTTATATATCTATATATATGCATGACGACGTCCTCGCCGTTCCCCCCCCCCCTCCCCCCCCCCCCCGGTTTCCCTCTTATTTTCCGTATTACACCACGGTGACTGGCCATTACTGACTTTTACCACTCACTCGACCGGATCGACGGGAGGAAAGCGTGAGCGCCCAGCCACCTTTGGGAAAACCTCGCGACGCGTGCGTTGCGTGAGCTCTGCAGCTCGCCTGCTGCGCTGTTTGCGTTCCTTTCCGTCGCTCTGTGGTGTGAGTTGGATGTAGGGGAGACCGGGGTAAAACGGACCTCCCAAGCAAATGAAAAATGGCTCTATGACAAAACCCAAAGTGTTTTTTTTTATTGTTTTTTACTAAAAAAATTCGATACCAATCATCAACTTTGAGCGACGGCAAACAAAAATTTACGGGGTAAAATGGGCCCCCCTCAGAATCCGGTACAAATATGAGTTAGTACCAGAGTTGTAAATCACCACTATTGTCCAGATACGATTTTATAACGATGACCTGTAGCGATTATAAAATGATGCGTGAGCTTTCAAATAGCCGTAAGGAAAACCTAATTTTTAATTAAATTTAGGGAGAAATGGGGCGAAAAATGGATAAGTATAAGTCTCCATTATTTTCGCAATGCATTAACAGTATTTCTCAATTTTTTTTCAATAAGATTACCATGAAGTTTTATGGGAAATTAATATTTTTTGCTTCTATTTAAAAGCTTACATATCATATTATAATAATTACGAGTTATTATTATAAAAACGTAATTATAAAGCCAATAGTACCATCAATTTTATTTTTATAAAAACTAGAGATTTACAACTCTGGTTAGTACACAAAACGCTACCGATCGATATGAGTGTTGATTATTTTTGCCTTTTACTAAAATGTCACACAAACGCACATTTTAGTCTTGACGGATTCGCCGTACAGGCAAGAATTGATGGAGGCAAAAAACTGTTGCCGAAGAAGCCCGCGAATAAAAAAAATCACGGAGGACGGCGGAAAAAAAAGTTTTGACGAAGAAAGAAGCCTCAAAACTTACGACGGAGACGGGAGCCCATTTTACCCTAATTTTTTTTTTTTTTTCGATGATCAAAAAAAGGGGGTCCCATTTTACCCCAGAGGCCCGTTTTACCCCGGCCTCCCCTATTTGTGTTGTATCTGTGGTGTGCGTGTGTCGCGAGACCCGGTGACACTTCCAGCCCACTGCGAGCCGCCATCCCGGATGCCACCGTCACTGCCGCCGCATAAACGAATATCGTATCGCGTGCGATAGCGATCGCTCGGTACGTGCTGGTAGCCAGCGAGCCTCCATGCGAGTCGTGGCCATGTCCAACCCCCGTGCGATATCGTCGCGAGAGCGAGAAGGGAGACTCGGACTTCGATACCTTTAATGCACCGCGAGACCGACTGATAACGCTCAACGTGAGCTCGTGAGCACTTTTACAATAAAGTACACATTAGCTATTTAGAAAAAAAAAATAATAATAATAATACTTCAGACTGACCTGGATTAAAATCACGTGAAACTGATTTAGGGTCTCCGCGACGAAAGTGGACAATATTAATTCTACAAATGGGATAATTGTAATCGTGACGGAAAATTCGAGGGGGCGAATCGATCGCACGTTAATCGCGGCGGTATGAATGATGCAAAAGAGAATCGAGGAAGCGTGAGAATTGCGCGACAAATTTGATGAAATTTACTGTTGTGTGTTGCACATTTTCGGGTATAAATTGGTGGATGTGTTTGAATTAATTAGCCACCCTCGGGGAAAATCCGTAGCGTTACATCGGGACCAAGTCAGTCACTGGTCAGGCCCTGGCAGGGCCATCGTGGCTCTGATCCGGACCACGCCAGGGGTGGGGGTTACGCTGCACATTTTCCACCGGGGGGTGAAAATTTTCGGCGCTTTTGCTCCGGGTGGAATTTCCAAAATTTTTTTTAGGGGTACGAAAGTGACGTCCGCCTGCAGCGCCGGATCAAACGAAATTCGAGTCGCCCCCGGAGTCGAGGCCGAATTTGCAAAGGCGACATTCGAGTGGCGGCCACTCTCAGTTATATTATACGCACAACATTCGCCACTCGATACCCGAAAAAAAAATTCGCCCCGAGTGTTCGGTAAAGCGTTTGGCCACGTGAGTTTTCCCTGCGGCGTCCCTTTTGCCCCCCCCCCCCCTCCACCCATGGATGCTATCACACGTGTAAGGTGTTAAAGACGGATTTAATATCACAGCCATCGGACACTCGCCTGGATCGGCTTGCGTCAATGGCACCCGGCAAACAGCCCTTTGACAAGACGAGACACCGTGGAACTATTGACCCTTCGCACACACGCGCGCATATAGCCGGCGCGAATTCTCTCCGGCTTCCGTGCCACACGAGTCTTTGAAATGAAACATATATGAACCCCCCTCTTCACCCCCCGGCGCCTCGGTGTCCTCGTCGTTTGTTCCAGCATTGTCGAATAATGTTGTTAATTAGTTTCTCGCATGGTCGCTACATTTGTTCGCTGCTCCCGCAGCTTTCTCAACGTGATCAATTACCAAAAAGGTATTTTTTTAATTAACAGAACTCGACTCTTATTCACTTGGTTTCGGATAAAACATTATTTTTTCGGTCTCCCTGATGACAGAATCGATGGTCTGGCTGATAGTCTAGAATCGAAATCGACTTCTCAATGTTTTTTCTTACAAATAAAATTATATTTTAGGGCATACACCCACAGAAATCGATCTACTGGGATCTATATGAAACAAATAACATTTATTTGAATGAAATAAAAATGTATTTGAATGAAATAAACATTTATTTGAATGCAATAAAAATTTATTTGAATGAAATTAAAATTTATTTGAATCAAATTAAAATTTATTTAAATGAAATTAATTTTATTTGAATGAAATTAATTTTATTTGAATGAAATTAATTTTATTTCAATGGAATTAATTTTATTTGAATGAAATTAATTTTGTTTCATCCAAATAAATCCTAGTAGGCCGGCCATTAAATAAATTATTTACTTAATGACCGGCCTAATAGGATTTTATTACGGTCAAATACATTTCATGTGTTCCAAATAAATTGTACTTGTTTCGAACAAAATTTTATTTGTATCAAATAGATCCCATCAGAAATATTTTTCTGTGTGTACGTATTACGTACCCTTAACAGGAAAAATACGGCAAACTATGTGTTAACTGCGATAACCTAAAAAAAAAAAACGGACCATTCAGCCCCTCAATTCCGAACCAGCTGAATCACATTGACACAGCTACATCTCCGCTTCTCGCTCCCAGCAGTGCGCGAGCTAATACGGAAGAATTTATGTAAGCAGTGACTCAAAGTAAATGCCAAGAGGATGCATCACCGGGAGAGAAAGAGAGACAGAAGACACGGTGAGTGTATCCTCCAAGGGTTGATTCTCGTTGCACGGTTTGATAGTTACGGTCTCGGCGTCACTCGGAGAGACACCGAGGAGAAGCGAGTGCGTGCTTCACGCGACAAAGATCCCGACGAGCCGAGTGCAGCTCGCGACGTTCGCAGCCGCGTCCGACTTCTCCTCGCCCACCCTTCACGTTTCTCACCGCGCACCCCTCGCCCCCCCCCCCCCCCCCCTCACAGTGGAAAAGCCTTGCTAAGTCATTACTATTAATAACCAGACAGCGAGAATACTGCGACACCGCGTGCTATTATTCATAATGATGTGATTCATTTCCCTACTGGGCCCCGCAACGCGGTGTGCCCGACTCTTCTCGTCTCTCACCACTTTTCGTCTCACTTCTCTTCGTCTTCATCTTTCGCCTCCTTTCTTCCCACGTCGCTCCGACTCCTGGCGCGCGGCTTCTCGTCTCCCCTTTCACACCGTTTCCTTCGCTTCCACCCCGCAGTCTATCTCCTCGTTTCCATCCCCTCGATCACCCTCCACCCTTCCACCCTCGCGCGTCGCCCGTAATCGCATTAGCATGCAAATATTAAATTTGTCGTCGCATCCGAAGCCCCCGAAAATTCCACCTCCATCCCTCCTACACATCCGACTCTCTTTCTCTCTTATTTTCCCTCTGTTATTGTATCCTGCGGTCGCTCCGTGTCCCGAGTCAAAAGTTCAAGCGCCCCCCGAAACAAATCCCCGGGGGTGATAAATCGCTCCGAGTTATTCCCTCTCGGATAATAACAATTTTCTCTCCTCCTCATTTCGTCCCGCCCCTCCGCGCATTCTCGTCTCCTAATTCACTGTATCAGCGCTCCCTGGACTCGCAGTTTATCACGTATCGCAGCGGCGGTTTTCGCGTGTTTCGGCCGCAACGAGGCGAACCGGGAGAGGCGCGCACGACGTGCGGTGTCGTCCGGTGCCGCGAACGTCCGGCGCAGCGGGTCGAAATAAGAGAGAAAAGCATATAGAGGGCGAAAAGGCGAAAAGGCGAAAATTTCGGAAATTGTCCGCGTGACACGTGCGCCACCCGATGCTCGGGCTTTAATGGCCAAAGCCGAAGAGCGAGAGGGCAGACGCGGTGGGGTGGAGAACGGCCAAAGCGGTTTTCCCCGAATCCAGATATGAGCGAGATAAATCTCGGACGCGGGTGCTTAGCGACCTCGGGGACGACGCCCGGGTCGTCCGTGCGTCCCACCGAATTTTCTCCCCGCGCGTCGCGTCTCTCGTGCTTCCTCGCGCCGCCGGTGAGCCGGACACCGCAGAGGGAAACGCGAAAAAAAAAAAAAAAAAACACGTGCGCGAAAGTTTATTGTGTATCGTGCGACGGTGAGAGCCGCGGTGACGGCGACCACAGCACACACGAGCGGTCTTGGCAGTACCTTATTAAAATTGAACGCCCTTCGCCTATCGCACCGACCGACCCAACCTGCCTGCCTCTCGTTTCTACCCCCTCCCCCCTCCCCCTCCCAACCCCCAAGCTGCCACCATCGCATCGCATTTATTATCGTGTCGCGTGGCCTGGAGCTCGAAGCGTTTTTATTAAAAAAAATATTGTGTGTATGCGAACGCAGCGAACAGGGGGGGGGGGGATGAAGAGGGGGACAGGGTGGAGGGGTTAGGGGGTCGGAGGTGGAAAAGCAGGTTTATTGTCAACCGTGTACGCCCTATCGCTTTGCATACAGCAACATGTACTCCGGGGTGTGCATACCGGCTGCAGCAATGGCATAACCCGGCTTTCCCCATTTTGTTTTACACTGCGTAATCTCATTAGCATTCAGGAGGAAGAATATAAGAGGTACGTTAGTGAAACGCCGTCGTGCTGCTGCTGGTGGTGTTTTTTTTTTCTTCTTGGTATTATTGTCCTCGAGGGGCCGCCACGGGTCAGTCTCTAATTTGAAAAATTTAAGTGCCATATGCATATGCATAAATGAAATCTGCGCGATCGTCCCGCGACAGTTTCACCTCTTGGCGAGGGTGAGAGAGGGAGAGGGAGAGATTAGGAGACCTGCGAGAGTCAATTTGCCGCCTGTTTTTTAAATGGACTCCACGAGACCTCCGAGAGTCAATTTTCTGCCCCTTTTTAAACCAGAGACTCACCTCGGAATTATAACTGATACGAAAAAAAAATGCCTGTTTTTTAAATGGACTCTACGAGACCTGCGAGAGTCAATTTGCTGCCCCTTTTTAAATCAGAGACTCACCTCGGATTTATAACTGATATACGAAAAGAAAATGCATTAAAATCGGAAAAAAATCATGACGCATCAACTGACATAGCGACGCGAAGTACAGAGGCCAAGCGCAGAGTTTTTTTCATTCACAGCCCAAAAGTAAGATTTAAGTGGTTTACGACACACACAGAGAGCGGAGCGGAGTGCACAGACGAATGTACAAAGACGTTAGCAAGTTGCGCGATATACAGGGTCTAACATAACTATTGTATTAACCGTGGCACTTAGGTAGATAATGACGAGATGAGTAAAAAATCATTGGGGTAAAATGTGGTCCGGTCAAAATTCCCCGAGTTACAAGCGTTGGAATTTGAATCAATGTGACAAAATTGTTCAACGAAATATCCGGCTACTTAACATCTTTCCCATCTTGCTTTCATCTTGTTCTCACCTTGTTGCAATATGCTCTCACCTTGTTCTCACCTTGTTCTCACCTTGTTCTCACCTTACTCTCACCTTGATCTCACCTTGTTCTCACCTTATTCTCACCTTGATCTCACCTTGTTCTCACCTTGTTCTCATCTTGTTCTCACCTTGTTCTCACCTTGTTCTCACCTTGTTCTCACCTTGTTCTCACCTTGTTCTCACCTTGTTCTCACCTTGTTCTCACCTTGTTCTCACCTTGTTCTCACCTTGTTCTCACCTTGTTCTCACCTTGTTCTCACCTTGTTCTCACCTTGTTCTCACCTCATTCCCCTTTTTAAACCAGAGACTCACCTCGGAATTACAACTGATACGAGAAAGAAAATGCATTAAAATAAAAAAAAAATACATGACGCATCAACTGACATAGCGACGCGAAGTACAGAGGCCAAGCGCAGAGTTTTTTCCATTCACAGCCCAGAAGTAAGATTTAAGTGGTTTACGACGCACACACAGAGAGCGGAGTGAGCGGAGTGCACGGACGAATGAGCAAAGACTTTAGCAAGTTGCGCGATATAGAGTGTAGCGCTGTGTATGCGGAGGTTGGCGGGAAGGCGAGGGATGGTGCGGGGTGGGGGGGGGGGGGGGGGGGGGTGGAGAGCCGAAACGCACGACTAGGGTAGAGTTACATGGCTATTTGCCGAGGGCAAGCTACGGCAAGAGCTGTAGTGGGACAAGGGAAGGGGCCTCAACTTGCCTCCATATTTCCCAACAGACCTGCGAACTACCCTCATCCACCTCTCGCTCTCTCTCGCTCCCCCTTCAACCACCCCTTGCAACCCTCTCTGTCTCTCTCTCTCCGTGAGCGCGTTTCTCTTCTTGCTAAACCCTCCTGCTCTCCCGCAGCACCGGCGGTTGCGCTTCTGGCCCCGCTCTATGATTTACAACCAGCGGCTCTCATCTTGTAAATAGTCCGACAAATCTAGTTTGACTCGCGCCGCTCCAAATTGCGTTTGCGCGCCTGGCGCGCGAATTGGCGACGCGCGCGCGGCTGTTAAACATTTTGAGCCGTGTGGCGCGTTGGATGCGATTGATCCGGCAATTTTTCCGCGCGGTCCGAATGGGACGCGAGAGATCAAAGGGCCGCTTTGGCCGCGCGCCGGACAAAATTCGGTGGCACAAATAACGAATTGCTCGCGTTTCGGAATTTCTCCGGCCCCCCCCTGAATTCGCGGCGAATTCGACGCCGACGAATATTGGGCGCGAATTTCGTAATTTATTCGATGCCGCCGGGGTGGCTACGATGTGTTCAGCTCTCTCGTTCACTCTCGCTTGCCTTCTCTCTCTCTCTCTCGGTTGAGAGCACCTTGGCACGTCACGCAACTAGTTGCCGAGTGCAAATAGTCGAGCGAGCCCGCCCGGCTTCACCCCCCTTGAGCAAATGCGCTCCGGGTATCCCAGACTTATTTCACGCTGGAACGAAGACAAGGTATGTACCTCGCAGTGCGGGGCAGCCGGGAGCTCGTGTGGAATTCACGAGAATCCTAAATCCAAAACGCGAAATAAAGAGCGAGTGCACGGGTGGGAAATACCGATGCGTCGGTTTTTTTTACATTTACTATCATTGCCTTCGCTGGGATTACACATTTTTTTCGTGATAACAAAAAGCTTTGAGGTTATCTGTTTTTTTTTTCGGTTTTTTTTATTTACTCCGACTGTCTTCGCCAGGATTACAAATTTTCGCGTGACACCAAAAACCTTTGGGATTTTTTTTTAATATTATTTTTCTACTCCTTTTTTACAACTGCATAAAAAATCCTGGTGACCGGACGAACGATATCGGATATAGTGGAATTCACGAGAATCCTAAATCCAAAACGCGAATCAGTTTTTTTATTCATTGCCTTCGCCGGTATTACACATTTTTTTCGTGATAACAAAAAGCTTTGAGGTTTTCTGTTTTTACATTTTTTCGGCATAAAATCCGAAGCGCCGGTTTTCTAAATGTCTTCCCAGTGTCTTCGCCAGTATTACAAAATTTCGCGTGACACCAAAAACCTTTGAAATTTTTTTTTAATTTTTTTTTATTTTTCTACTCCTTTTTTCCACCTGCATAAAAAATCCTGTTGACCGGGCGAGCGATATCGGATACAGCAGCAGAGGCGCCACTTTCGCACCAGCAAAGGGCGACTCATTAGGCCGCGCGGAGTAACGCGAGGCGATTCCCTCTGGCCTCGACCGCGCGTTCCACGGTATCAGCTACATCGTCTCTCTGATCACAGCTTCTCCGATCTCACTCGGAGACCCCGAAGGGATTCTTCGTAAAATCGGATGAACGCGGCGCGCTCGAGCGACGCCTGAGTCGAGGTCTGCGTTTTTGTTATCGCGACCCGAGCGCCGTCCAATCTCAGAGCCCGGAACCCCGAGAGTCGAACACTCTCGGGTGAAACGCCAGTGATCCACATTTCGAAATATCGATCGGCGGTTGAGTTAAAGCGGCCGCTTCGTGTGGACTTTGACGACGAATGAGGCGGGAGAGATTCGAGGCTGGTTTCATAATTAAAGAGCCCGAGGGCATTTTTCTGCCACTTCCGGTTTTATATATATTTCTCACGTGACGAAAACTGAAAGAGTCCGTAACGCCAGGTAAAAAAGCCTCACCTCGTGTATGTGTATAATACACATCGCGCTAAAATGGATTGTATCGCGAGGGGCGGCAACCGTGACTGGACGGCAGTCGTATAAGGTGAGACCACTCGCTGACTCCATAGTCGGTATATAATACAAAACCGGCGCGCCGTTCGTGCGCGATACGGGACTCACTGCCGCGATGTAATGTAAGGGAACACGGCAGAGGCGTAGCACTTGGTCCCCCCCCCCCCCCCCCCCCCCGTGCTCGATTCTCAGCCCCGTCGTACATACGGAAGCCGCAAGTACGGAACTGAAGCGAGTCCGAGGGCGTTAAATGGAGCTATCACTCTGGTCGCCTCGGTCTTATTGCTCATTTATCGGCGGGTGAGAAAGAGAGAGAGAGAGGGTGAGAGGAAGCTGCTTTCTCGACAGCCAAACTATTGTCCCTTCAGCTTCTCAGGAGTCCTCAGAATATGGCTAACCGTGGCTTTCATAACGCCGAAATCCGCATCTAATCTGTGCACACATCCGGAGAATTTGTTCTGATGGGATCTATACGAAATAAATTACATTTATTTTAATGAAATAAATTTTATTTTAATGAAATAAATTTTATTTTAATGAAATAAATTTTATTTTAATGGAATAAATTTTATTTTAATGAAATAAATTTTATTTTAATGAAATCAATTTTATTTTAATGAAATAAGTTTTATTTTAATGAAATTAATTTTATTTGATGCACGTAAATCCTAGTAGGCCGGCCATTAAGTAAATAATTTATTGAATGTCCCCATGGAAACAAAGTATATTTAAAGTATATTCAAAAGCATATTTTTGAGTAGAATAAATATACTTTTTACGAAAAATTAGTTATATCGAATATACTTTTGGATATACTTCAAAAGTATATCTTATGGCACATATACTGGAAATATATTTCCCATGTATTCAGCATGTATTTAAAATGTATACTAAGTATAAAATATATATTTCAAGTATATTTTGTATATATTTTTGAATATAACGAAAAAAATATTTTTCACTATACTTTTTTTCTCTATGGGGTTAGCTGGCCTACTAGAATTTATTTGGATGAAATAAAATGTATTTCATTCAAATAAATTTTAATTTCATAAAAACAAATGTTATTTGTATCGAATAGATCCCATCAGAATGATTTCTCTGTGCAAGCGAACCGCTGGAAACAGCTGGAAGATGGAAAATCAGAATCTCGTCCCTTCATCTGTTTCTGTTTCTGTACTCAAAGCTCGGTGGGTTGATGTCTGATGAACGAACCCGATAGGCGAACTCGACGTCGCCGTCATCGCGAGTTTCGCGTCCAACCTCGGCTCCCGTTGTCGTCTCTGATTTTCCAGCGCTGCGCGACGATCGGCATCGGCCGAACCCTCCGGAACTCCGGTGTAAATGCGCGATCGGAAGTTCGGGATCTCCGGTGTGTCTCTCCGCGGCGCGCTCGTGTCTGTCAGAGGGTCGTATAAGAGGGGCATAAAATAACCAGGGGGCGGGTCGTCCTGCTCCGTCACTTTGTCGCTCACTCTCGCTGCTCGGCTCGTACAACGCGCGGAATGTTATACCACACGGTCTAGTCGTATTATTTCGAGGGACAGGGATGAAAGGGGGGGGGGGGTTGGTAGGGGGTGCTTCAGATTAGTATTGGCCGCGCGCGGCTCGTGCACGCGGGGGGAACACGAGTGCCGTATAACGTCCGGATTGCGTGACGCGCCCCGCGTCACGAGTACCCAGCGCCGGCTGCGGCGATAAACGTCCGAATACGCGTAAAACCAACCCTTATCGGCGCCCCCGCTGCGCGCCGCGCGTCGTGCCGGGCGCACGACAGTCGCGCTTCGCGCGACATCTCCATACGCCGCGGCGGCGGCGGTGCTCACGTGCCGCCGGGCGGATGGGCGAGCGACCCTCCCATCAATCTTCGAGAGTCAAGGAGTGGTCGACCACCCCCCACGTCTTGGTGGATTTTACGGGACACACTTGGACGGTGCTGACAAATTTTTCCGTCAAATTGTCCGGGGTTGTCACTCAGGGTACTAAAAAAAAGAAAAAAAATACTCATACTAATAATAACTGAGGGCACTGAAACTCACCAAGAAAATTAATAATAATTCAGACTTTCAACACTGAGACTCACCGAGAAAATCTCAGGCTCAATTTTATTTGTTTTACCATACACTAGGGTAATCACACGCGCTGGCGCCCGTGCCTGCATTTTTTTCGCGAAAATCGACCACAGATTTTTTTTTCTTAAAAACATTAACTTTTAACCTATACCATCGTTCTCAAGTCGCATATTCTACCCCCGAAAACACTAGTCAGCAACCTTCTTTAATCGATTTTGAAAAAAAAAAAAAATTTAGCGACTTTTTTTTTGCAGAAATCAAAGATCCGACTCCGGACCGAAAATCGCCAAAATCGGCGTCGGATTTTTTTTTTTTTTTTCTTCAAAATATCACCCACAACAGTTGAATTACATAGAATTACGGACTTTGTAATACAAGATTATCTTATTTCTGTAGACTTAGCAAAAAAATTCATACTTTCAACACTGAGACTCACCGAAAAAAATCTCAGGCTCAATTTTATTGTTTTTACAACATATTATTTTATTTCCGTCGACTCTGCAGCCCTTCGGGTTTGACTGGCGTTTTATCGACACACCCGGCGATGGAAAAGTTTCGCGGCGCGAAACACAGGAGCGAATATATATTCGCGCTCACGCGACGTAGACGCGCTCGCGAGATACTTCGTGCTCTCGTTCGCGACAATACCAGCGCGTAAATAGCTGTGCAGCAGCAGCAGCAGCAGCAGCAGCAGCGGTAGCTACAGCAGCGCGTATGAGTACGATAATTAACGAATATGCTAAACAGGCGAAAGGGACGAAGGAGAGGGGGCCCTATAATTAGCCAGGGCGCGATACAACGGTTACGTTAATTATTCAGGCCTAGTTCTTTACGACGACCGCGCCGCCCGCGTATGTCGCCCAACGTCGCGCGACTCCACACACAGCGAGAGCCGCGAGCGCCTTACTTAGCCATTGCCACTGCTATTGCTCCGCAACCCCCTGCACCCCTCGACCCCTCGCCCCACGGTTTACGCTGTGTGTGTGTATATGTTACTCCCGAGCCCGGGGAGTGAAATTAATTTTCGAATGACGTGACTGCAAGGAGGTTGCATGTATTATCCACGTGCCACAATCCAGGCCCCCGGGCCGGAGGGTGACTTATGCGTCTGTCAAGAGGGCTACGGACGCTCCTCGACGGGGGAGAGACGTCTGCGTCGAATTCCGATCGACGCACGTATACAGGAGAGAACGTCGCGCGAGCGGCTCCTCGTTGTGCCCGCCGCCGCGTTGTCTTCAACGCGACGCAAATCCGGACTTTTGATTTAGAGCGCCGGCGAAAAGTGATAAAATCGACGCCTCACGAGAGTCCAAATTTTTATTTTTCAAAATATTGGCTTTTTGTGTATGTACCAACCGTATTATCCTTGCATATGCAACCCCGAAAAACACTTTTTTACGTGATTTAGAAAAAAAAACAAAAAATTTCGACGTTTTTTTGTCACAATTAATAAAATCGGGCCCTGTCGAAAAGCCTGATCAGAGCCTATCCAGGGCCGCACATAACCCCCATGGAAAAAAAAGTATAATGAAAAATATATTTTTTGTTACATTACAAAATATATATAAAATATACTTTAAATATATAATTTATACTTATTATACATTTTAAATACATTCTGAATACATGGGAAGTATATTTCAAGTAAATGTGCCATAACAAATACTTTTTCAAGTACATCCTAGAGTATATTCGACATAACTAATTTTTCGTAAAAAGTATATTTATTATATTAAAAAATATACTTTTGAGTATATTTTAAATAAACTTTTTTCCATGGGGGAACGCTACAGATTTTTCGCCAGGGTAGTTATTGCTGCTCATCCAAATTTTTTTCTGGAACCGTTGGAAAAATCACCAGAACGGTGGAATTAACCCAGTTCACGCTGCCTCGAATGCGAAAATTACTTCAACAAATTTTCACCAACAGCAAAACGAAGGATTCACCCGACACCCGAAATTTTTCTCCGAGAATATCGCGCGTCGTAAATAGCGAAAAATCTATCCCGCAGGTGCGCGCGCGAGCGGCTTCACAAAAGAATTCTCCCGCGGGCTTTGAATGACGTAGCCGCATGGACTAGACACACAATTCGATATAACTCGCGGGCGGCGCATTGTTTGAGGGAGATGGAAAAATCCGACGGGGGATTCCGAGTGAACGATTCATCACCATCGGCGTGAGGTGCGCGCGAACGCGGAGCCCATAGTCGATTTCACAATAAGCGACGTACGCGCGCAGCGCGAGTTCCGCAGATCCCCCAACCCCCTCTTCACCCCCCTCCCCCTCTTCCCCCAACCCTCTTAACCCCAACCCCGTATGAGTGTCTCGCGAAAGCGGCGGCATTGAGAGAACGCGCGACGTCTCGCGGGCCATAAGAAGAATCGGCGTAGCGCGAGGCGCGACATTGGCTCGTTATTCAAAGACGCGGCGCGATAGTCGCGTCGCTTCTGTGTGTTGCAGCCGCTCGCGCTCGAAGAGCGTCGAAGCTGCGCCGCGTTGAGCCCCTCGGCGCGCACCGATTTCTTCCTCCCTTGATCTCTCGATCAGTCAACTAACCCCCTTCAACCCCCCCCCCCCTATTTCCCCCTCGCGGAAGCCTCGCGCTCTACGAAATAATATGTGAACGCTCTTCGATCAGCCGAACGGGCGCGGGAGGGGGTGAAACTTTGGCGTCTCTCTTCTCGCCGACCCGGACGCGAGGCCGGAACCCGGCGCGATAGGGTCGAGGATCGCGGATGCTTTTCGATTACCCCCGGAGCGAGTGCAACGCGCGCGCTCGAGCTTTGAGGGGAGTTAATGGTTTTTTCCGGTCTCGCTTCTTCCGCGATTCCTTCGTCCGTTTTTCTCTCCGTCATCGACGTCTTTTTTTTCTCCCCCCTCCTCCTCCTCCCCCTCCTCGTTCTGCTTTCGTTTCGTTTCGTTTCGTTTCGTCTCGTCATCGCGCGATAATCGCGCGGGAGAGCGAATTAAAAGCTCCGTGGACCGGAAGTGGATTCTTTGAGAAGCAATTTCTTCTTTTTTTTTTCTTGCCTCCGGAGGAGGAATAATTACGTCGCTGTTTAGCATATATTTCGTATTGGATGAGGTTATATATAGAGGTGGGAAAATGAGGCGCAGGGCGGAGTCCACGTGGCACATCCGGACGGCCGAGTTTCCCGCGCGATCGGCAGTCGGGGCGCAATTGGGTGTGAATATAAAAAGCGCGAACATTTACGCCGCGAGGGGGGCCGATTATCGGCCTCGGTGCGCGGGCGGCGCTATCGGCGGAGATTCCGCGATAGCTCGCGTTACGCGCCGATTCGCGGCAAGCGAAGGCTGTAAATCAGCGTCGGGTGAACGCGCGTGGAAATCGGCGCAATCCGTTAGACACTGGTGTCACTGGCAGCAGCGGCGGCGGCTGCAGCAGCCAGTGCGATGCGGCGGGTGAATTCGCGAGACGATGGCGACGAACGAAACATCGTGAGTTCCGCTTCGTTCGACACTTTCAGCGCCCTTTTCGTCTTATGCAGCTAAGGATCGAAAAAAAAAAGAAAAAAAAAATAATAATAATAATAAATAATAAAAATAAATATCGTTCATTGAACGATCATTGCACCCCTTTCGTTTATTTATTTATTTATTTATTATTAGTTCATTCTCAATGTTGCGTATCATCATCTGAAAAGCTCGCGAAGGGGGCGAACAAGGGGCGAAGGGGGGGGGGGGGGGGGGTGTCAAACAACGTTTGTCCTGCGGCGTTAATGATTACAAATTAGCCACCGAGTCCTCCGCCTCGTTCTACACTTTCAGCGACCTTTTCGTTGATGCAGCTGAGGCTTGAAAAAAAAAACATAAATAATAAATAATAATAAAAACAAGTATCGTTCATTCAACGATCATTGCACCACGTTAATTTATTTATTTATTTATTATTTGTACATTCTCAATGTTGCGTATCGTCATCTGAAAAGCACGCGCACGGGGCGACCAAGGGGGTGAAGAGGAGGAGGGGGGGGGGCAAACAGCGCTTGTCCTGCGACGTTAATGATTACAAATTAGCCACCGAGTCCTTCGCTTCGTTCTACACTTTCAACGCCCTTTTCGTTCATGAAGACGAAAAAAAAACATAGAAAAAAAATAAAAACAAATCCTTCATTCAACGATCATTGCACCACGTTTATTTATTTATTTATTATTTGTACATTCTCAATGTTGCGTATCGTCATCTGAAAAGCACGCGCAGGGGGCAACCAAGGGGGTGAAGAGGAGGGGGGGGGGGGGGGGGCAAACAACGCTTGTCCTGCGGCGTTAATGATTACAAATTCGCCACCGAGTCCTCTCCCCGCGTGCGCGCGCGCGGCTGCACGCAAAAGCGCGTGTGTATATACTCAGGCTAATCGAAATGCATGCTAATTTTAACAATAAACTCATTAATGTTAATGTCGGTTTAACAGCGCAAGAGGGCAATTTTGTTCCGCGTGAGGGGGGCAGCGGGGGGGGGGGGCACAAACGAATGTGGGCGAAGGCGCGGAGGGCGAGCTGGGCGGCCCCCCGGAACAAACGATTCGCGGGAGCAAACGCGCGCGCGGCCAGTTCCGACGAACGTGGAGCCCGCACTCGCAATCATTATCGGCGAGGTATATTAAATTGATTAACTGGTGGTTTGCGAGCGGTGCGGCGGTCGGAAGAAGGGAGAGTAATGCACGGTGGTGGTGGTGGCGACTGAGCGAGATGGCGGGGGGGTTGGGGGTAGAAACCCCCCCCCCTCCCCCTTCACCCCTCCTTCCTCGCCCATGGCGATAACAGCGTTACAATGCGAGAGCTCATTTCGTATTTATCGCGTGTATCGAAATGCGCGCGCGTTCAATCCGTAAACGGGTCGAACGGGGTTGGTGCGCGAAGCGTGGAACACGCGGGGAACACGAGTGGAGGAGTGGAGTTTGTTTCGCGCGAATTTGGGAAAAGGGGGGCGGGAAGGGATCACGTGATATGCAGAGATGAATTTCGTTGCATTTCAACGATGAAAACTTCAACATCATAAAATTAGGGTGTTGAAATTTGCATCATTGGAATGCAACGAAATTTAGAAAAAATATTAATTGACAGTCTAATTAACTAACCCAAATCATGAAGGGCACGATTTTTTTTCCTTCCCTTAAAGCTGCTATGGAGACCTTTTATACCTATTTTCATAATTTGGGTTAGTCACAATTTTTTTCTGAATTTCGCTGCATTTCAACGATGAAAACTTCAACATCATAGAAAATTTGGGGGACTTCGTGGAAAAGTCAAATTTTGTGAATTAGCGTTTTATGGACGATTAGTTACATTTTTATTCGGAGGGTCGTTTGTAGGTAATTAGCCACCGTCGTACGTGTTTCTGGTTTTCGTTGCATGCTGAGAGAGAGAAAGAGATGTTTATTCGTACTCTGGGGCCAAAGCCCCCTAAAAGTATCGCGCGAAAATTCATGCAATGTAAGGCGTAACAATAATCTCGCACATTCAAAACCTTACACACTAAGTAACCTAGATACTAAATAATAACCTAAACCTAAACTTACACTTAAATACACAAACAAAACAAAAAAGATTAATAAAAATAATAATATAATAAGCCAATATTGTCATGCAAAATAAATCAAGCCAATAAGCGCAGAAAGAAAATAAAAGCAATACCTCAAATCCAAAAATAAGCTGACGTAGAAAAAAAACTAACGTAGAACAAAAAAAAACTTTCGTTCAGCATATAACGAGAGTTAAATTTTTTTTCTTGACTACGAGTTTAATGAAAACTAGAGTTTTGACGGATTCGCATGAATTTTTTCCTCGCCCCCGGAATCCGTTTTCGAATTTTTCTCATTTTTCTCGCCGTAAGAATCGCAACGCGGATCCCATCAACGCTCGCCGGGTGTTGCAAACCCGCGTTTCGCGTCTTCGGCCGCGACTTGCATTTTCATGCATTTATAACGAGTTTCGCGCTGGCTAAGCGATCCGATACGTCGTGTCAGTCGCGAAGCGCTGCGAGCCAAGGGGAGAAAATCGGGAGGAGGAATAAAGAAAGTGGAGAGAGAGAGTGAGACGAGAGAAAAGAAAACGATGAGTAAAGTAAAAGCAGCGCCGTGAGAAAGATCCCCGCGAGACAGGCTGACGGATCCTTAATTAAGGTCTCAGACCGGAATTCCGAGAGATGCGATTCCGGCGTGGATGGATCCATTACCGCCACGGTAATTCGCATTGTCCTTTCGCGCCGTACACGGTGGGCGCGCGTCTCGCGGTCGGCACACCTTCTGATTTCCGACTCGGCTCTCCTTCTTATTTGTCCCACCGTCTCTCCGTCTTTGTCCCGCCACTTTGTCTCCTTTTCTCGTCCACGACGTTCCGCCTCTTTTTCCATTCTCGTTCGCTCGAGCTCGTTTGCGCCTTCCGATTTATATCCAGGTGCACGGAGGCGTGTAACGACTTACATGTATGTTCTTCGCTTTCCTTCCTCTTTTTCCTCCTCCTCAACTTCGTTTTTCTCGTCCTTCTTCAACTTCTATTTGCCTCTCGCTCTCATTATAACCTCCTCATAAACCCCAATGCGTTGAATAATCTTCGAAAAATTGTGCTCCAGAAAACAAAAATGTTATCAAGGTTTCACCTCGAAATACTTATTCATAAATTTCACAATAAATGGGTAAATAAAACGTGATTTTTACGAAAGTGAAAAATGAAAATCATGCAAATACTTAGCCATCAACTAAATAAAAATAGCCCATTTCTTTAATTTCGTATCTACACAAATTTTGCCTTCAACACCTAATTCCCCCAAATTGTATCCCCGAAAACAACATTCTTTTTACCTCCACAAAAAAAAAAATTAAAAAGTGAAATGAAAATCATGCAAATACTTAGGTATCAACTAAATAAAAAAAAACACATTTCTTTAATTTCGTATCAGCACACAAATTTTGCCTCCAACACCTAATTCCCCCAAAATAATATTCTTTTCACCTCTGTCAAAAAAATGGGGTCACCCAATTTAATTATCACCGGGACAATCAGCGTCTCCATCCTCGTTCCCTGCCACGCGCATTGATATCGCACAAACTCGCATGAATTTCCCGATTCAAGATTATCTCGCGTGGTCAAAGGTGCGAGTTTTCGTCGAGAGTCGCACATTCGGGCGCACCGCTCGGTCACACTTATTTCTCGTGCAGCGAGCGGCGCCTCGCGAAATTAGCTTCGAAGAAATTGTTTCGGGCTGTAGGTGAAAGGCCATAGCATAGCCGCGCGTTACGTGGCGAGGGTCGAAAGTTTCGCGTCCACGACGTGGGAAACCTCGAGCTTCGTGGGGATGGCGAAGGGGCAGAGGGAAGGGGGTGGGGGTTGGGGGGTTATACGCGACCATTTGTTTCTACTTATGTCCCGCTCTCAACGAGGCCCTCGGTGCGCGCGAACCCCGGGTGGGGAGGGGAAGGGGGGGGGCGGCCCCGGCATTACCGGGCGTATGTGTTGATACCGGAATTGCTTCGTTAAGATTATATTGTCGTGCCGCCGGTGCTACGAGGGTCGCGAGGCGCCACGTCCACGGAATACGCGAGCTTTCGCGATGTTATAACCCGACGGCGGCGGCCGTGGCAGCAGCGCCACCGACCATACATTACCGCGCGCCAACCCTGCCGGACACTCGCGCCCCGTGTGCCCCGGCAAATGCTACTGATTTTCACCGAGAGGCGGAAAAGGCCACCGCGAAACACACGCGAAATCGAAAAGCCTATTAACGGGGATAAAGTATATTTTCGAGGGGGGGGGGGGGGCAGGCGACAATCCTCCACTTGTAAACAATACGAGGCTCGTAAAATGCTACACGTCGCATGACGTTCGCGTACCCCCCACCCCCCTCTCCCCCTCCCCGCTGGCGGTTAATCTCTAATAACTTTACGCGGTACCAAAGACGGAAAATTAGAATTCCTTTTTTTTAATTAGAAAAATTATAATTTCACTATTTTTCAAATTAGACAAATTATAATTCCACCATTTTTTAAATAAAAGAAATTAGAATCCCACCATTTTTTAAATTAGAGAAATTAGAATTCCACCATTTCTTAAATTAGAAGAATTAGAATTCCACCATTTTTTTAATTAGAAGAATTAGAATTCCACCATTTTTTTTATTAGAAAAATCAGAATTTCACCATTTTTTAAATTAGAGAAATTCGAATTCCACCATTTTTTTAATTAGAAAAATTCGAATTCCACCATTTTTTAAATTAGAAAAATTACAATTCCATCATTTTCAAAATTAGAAAAATTAGAATGTCCACTGCGTCGCTCTGCGTGCACGGAGAAAAATATCGAAAGACGCTCGGAGAAGGACCTAAGACTACAAAAATGGGGCAAAACATATCTGACGAAAAGAAAAAAAAGAAGAAGAAAATTGGCAGGCGAAATACATAGATAACAGCAAAAAAAAAATAACAAGTCACGAGATAGAAGCCGCATACACTTGAGACGCAGTCACATCGACGCAAAGTACAGGAAACATCAGCAAACTCACACATAGCATACGGAAGGTAATCACGCAGTTTACGTCGAGTTTGCAGCGTGAGTCGAGGGGGTTGAAGGGCCGAGGGTTGAACGGGGGAGGAATGAAAAGGGGGCTCGTTGGGTGATTCGAGGCGATTATATTTTACTTAAGTAATAAGCAGCTGGCGACGATAAACAACCCTCACTCTCCCGCCCAGTAGTATTTTTTTTATTTTTTTTTATTTTACACACGTCGACTCCTAAGTCGCCGAGTCGACGTCGCGGTGCTCCAGATCTCTCGCACGCACCGCCCGCCCGCGCGTCACTCTACTTTTCCGCCGTTCCCTCCTCGCTGCTTCCTCCGCAAGCTCTCTGGCTCATTCGCGTCGACACACCGAAGCCCCGAGCGTTTCTTTTTTTTTTTTTATATATATATCCCGCTCGGTGTCGTCGTCGGCTGGTGTATGGCGGTCATGCCTCGCGCGGTACGTATGGAGGTGTCGGTGCAGCCCGTTGCTAGCTCGCTCGCGCGGTATAGGGGTGGCAGGGGTGATTTGTCGCGGTGGATATGAGGGCGGCGAATGCCCCTCTGGACGCAATATTATTTTAAACGATGATATAGGAGGGGCGCGTGGTACCGCAGAAACCACGAGCTGACTATGCCTTGCTCTTTCTCTCCTCCCCTCCTCACCCCCTTCGGGCCCCTTTTCCACCCTCCCTCCTCCATCCCTCCACCCTCCCTCCACCCTCCTTCCACCCTCCCTCCTCCCCTCCTCACCCCCCGGGCCCCTTTTCCACCCTCCCTCCGCCATCCCTCCTCCCTCCTTCCACCCTCCCTCCTCCCTCCCGCCGCCCGGGAGTTCGCGAAATGAAAATCACGAAACGTATACGCCGAGGCACATCCGGACGATCTTGTCCTCCGCCCACGTTCGTATACGTTTCGTGTACCACGCGGCCCGCAAGGTATATATACGCCCGTTCTCGTTCCCGAAAACCGAAACTCACCCCGTGAAGGGGGATGAAGGGGGCACCCGAGTGTGTTGCCGCTGTACCGTGCGCTGCGCGCACGATGTGGATTTCGCTCTCTCGCTTTCTCTCGCTCTGAGCTAAACCAGCTGCTGCGAATTCCATCCGCGTCTTATGGCAAACGAGGGAACGCCGAGCGCGGGGAACGTGCGGCGCGCGCGACGAGGAGGCTGCAGGAATCTATGGGCTCTGCTGCTGCTGCTGCTGCTGCTGCTTCGGGCCACCCGGGTGTGCTTCGACGGCGGTGCGCGCGGGGCCTACGAGTCTTAGCCGCAGGCTGAGACTCGCGAACGTGACGACTCGGATTTGGATTTGTTTCTAATGAAAAAAAAAGAAATCATTATTTTGTCTTCCTTCGTTTGGATAGAGTCGCACGGACAACACGGTTTTGCTACGCCAGGAAATCTTTTGTTAAAATAGTGACAACATTGCGTTATCTGTTAGGCTGACAATTTTTTTTTTGCTCGACTAACATATTTTTTTGCTAGGAAAACAAATTTTTTTGCTCGACTAACATCTTTTTTTTTGCTAGAAAAATAATTTTTTTGCCAGTACAACAAAATTGGTTGCTAGGTTAGCAGATGGCGCAATTTTGTCACTATTTTAACAAAAGATTTGCAGGCATATCAAAATCGTTTTCTCGATGCGAGAGGTGCATCAGAATATGAGATAATAAGAGAAGCGAAGTACGATGAAAATTAAGATGGGTTGCATTTTTTGGTAAAAAAAATATGGTCGCGACGTGCGTAAAGCTGTAATAAAATTGGCGTTCGGCGTACGTGTATCGACCGTAAGTCGATGCAGGATTTTTCTTCTATACTTGTTACCAATGCTCAGCTCGCCTCGTACTCGAATTTCCAGCACATACGGAGCAGTCGGTTCGACGCGAAATATCGCGGTGCTCACGAAATGATCTGCCTGGCGCCAACTCAAGATGCGTTATTAAGAGGGCGAGGAGGTACTCCGGCCTCGAAAAAGCTCCCGAGGCTTCTGGCCTCGTACCAGAAAGCGTAACTCTCCAAAGTACGAGGCACTTCCGGCTCTCTGACCGGCGCTCGTCCCCCTCGTTTGTCCAATCACACCGGCGGCCGCGGTGACCGCGCGAGTCTCACGATAACAATTAGGCCAGTCTCGCCCCCCCCCCCCCGCCCCCCTCTCGGCCCCCCGGAGAAATTCAACTCCGCACTTTCCAATCTCTCGTTTTCCGTGCCGCTTTTCCCGCTCGCGCTCTGTCGGCAATTAGCGATGAGATTTATCGCGGATACCCGCGGCGCAATCTGCTCAGTTCCAGATTTTTAACTCCTCGACTCTCGCAGTCTCTCGCTTCTCTTTTGGCAACTCCGCCCTCGCCACTAATCATTTTCGATATGCTCGCGGCTTCCTCCTGGTCCCTCGTTCGCGGATTATCCGCGAGACGTCGGCGAGAACGCCGACCGAGAATATTTCCCGCAGGGTCGATGTTCGCAGTCGGTTTGAATGATGACCCATATTTTTACTTTTTTTTTTGCTCAAGTTTATCGTGATTTCTTCCTTCGAGATATCGACTTTTTGACCTGCACCATCGTTCTCAAGTCGCACATTCTACTCCCAAAAATACTGGTTGGAACTTTTTTTAACTTGATTTCTAAAATAAAAAAAAATAAAATTAATATTTTTTTTCGCCAGAAATCATAGATCTGGCTGTGGACCAAAAGTAGTCAAAATCTACGACCAATAGAAGCTCGAAGACATGGACAACATTCTATTAGTTGCGACTCACGAATTTCTCACGCTCGGAAAAATTCAGCCCAGTATTTGGGTCCTTCTCGGATCGGTCGATCTTCCATTAAGCACTCCCTTTAAATTCCACCGGCGAGTCGCTTATTCGACCCAACCACCGTCCAATCCACCGCAATAAAGATTACAACACAATACAACCGATACCAATATTACGCGTACATCCGGCAGAGAGCGAGAGAGACGACGCAGAGATATCAGAGATTTACCGAGCATTGTTTTGTTACACCTCACTGATCCGTGGATCCTCAATCTCCCCGACTAAGGCGGCTCGCGGTCCACTTCACCCCTCCCGAGTTTTCCTCCGCTCTGTCTCTCTTCGTTCCACGTGCAGCGCTGACAAATCCGACGCTCGGACGTTGCGCCAGATCTTTGAAGCGCAAGCGAAGGGCCAGGGGGGAGGCAAAAAGGGGGTTGAAGGGGGGCAAAGAGGGGATTGAAGGGAGGAGAGCGAGCGAGGAAAGCCCGATAGAAAGTCAATTTGCCCGGTCGTTCGAGGTAAGTCACGCGCGCTCCGCTCATCTGGCGGCTTCCGGTTGAGACTTCCGGTCGGCGGGAAGCCAGTTCGGGCAGTTTGTTACCGTTCTCGTGGCACGGGGCCCGCGCCCCCCCCCCTCGCTCTGTATTACACACCACGTATGTATTCTCCGCCCCCCCCCCCCTGCCTCGTGTATCCATATTTACACACAGACGTCCCCCATGGAAAAAAAGTATATTCGAAAATATATTGAAAAGTATATTTTTTTTACACCATGTATACTTGCGCAAAAAATTGTATATTTGTGATATAACTTTCAGTATACTTTATAAGTACATATGGCAATATACTTGTACAAATATATATTTGATATACTCCTTATACATGCATTTATGTATGAAAAGTATATATTAAAATATACAAAAAATCTAACGTACGTATGTTCGTCAGATGTACATAGGAATATACAAAAAAGTATACTGCACGTACATTCGCCCGGATATACGTTCGCGCGAAATATGTGATATTGCCGAATAAAAAGTATACAAAAAAATATGTGATTATTATAACACGTACATTATTTATATATTTTTCGATATATCGAATGTTGTTCGATATATTGAGTGTTGAAGCACAACTGCGTGTGTTGCATACACGGAGAGAAGGATCTGATATTTTTTACCATATTTCTAGTAAAAAGTATTGTAAATTTCCTGTAGAGGGGAGACATAACGCCATCTATCGAGAAGAACTAGAATGATGAGAATTTTTACCAAGAAATATGGTAAAAAATATTATATATATCACCGAGGAAAATATATAATTCCATGTATTAAATCATTTATTTGAAAGGCACATAATTGTTTTTCACTAATATTTCGTTAAAACGCCGAAATATTTTATTGATCGTACCATAATTCAAATAAATATCATTAAATATCGTTGATTCAAATAAATATCCTTTTGAAATTTAGCAACACAATGATTTCATTGACTCAATCGGGGTATTTAATAAATTCAATTATACTTTTTTCTCAGTGTATATGTTAGAAATTCTTATAGTTCTCGTACTGTTCGTCAGGTGGCGGCTATGACTTTTCAATACCAGGCGCATTGGTAATTTTTACTATCGCGTCCGGTAAATTTTATCAGATCCTTCTCTCCGTGTACACGTGTTGTGTATCGGACGTGGGTTGGTCGTGTTGAGGGAGGAGGATTGAGGATTCCTATAAACTCACCGTCCAAGGCGGATGTAAAGTTGTTGCTATACGGTCCATCTCTGTCGTCGACCCGCGGGCTGATTTTTCTCCTCGACCAGGAAAGATTTTTCTCAGCCCTGGTAACTCGTTCGCTTCGCGCGAGTGGAGCGGCCGTTGAAGCGCGAATTTTCGCAATGCGTGCGCGGCTTGTGTTGTCCGAGAAGGCGGATAGAGAGAGATTGATACAACAAGCGTGAAATTGAACAGATCTGGATTCTGGAGTCTCGATGGTCCACACTGATCGCTTCCGCGAAATCTTTGGCTCATCTCACGCGTGGATCGACTCCGATTGGGCTTGTCCGGTATCCTCGAAACCCGGGGGTGGAGATGTTCGACGAATGAGCTCCGTCACCGTAAAATCGGTATTCGTGCTGTTCAATCGAGCGAATTTCCCTCATTTTTGGCGTTTATACTTCGTAACGCACACGGGAAAAAAATATTATTGATTCAATAAAAGCGTGGATTTCGGGATGCCAAAAAAAATGTTTTTAAATGAACTCCAGTTATCGTTATCACAATCCGATTTAACAGTGAAACAATAAAATATTCTTTTGCCTATTTTGGAATTATCGTTTCAATGTCACACAAAATTGTAGGAACTAGAAGTGATATTGATTTGATCAAATCAATATCACTTCTTGTTCCTACAATTTTGGAACCAATATTTTATTCCAATATTTTATTGTTTCAATGTTAAATCGGATTGTGATAACGATAACTGAAGTTCATTTAAAAACATTGTTTTTGGCAGCCCGCAAACCACGGTTTTATTGAATCAATGATATTTTTTTTCCCCTATATCACGTCTCAGGAATAATGACCACAAAAATCGTCATTCCAAAAGGAAACATGATTCCGGCTCTTTTTTCTCCCGCGTCAGACACCCCGACCCCGCCGCAGCGTAGCGAACTTCATTTCTCCGTGACTTTTGCACAAAAGTCCGCCATACCCGTAACGAAAGTGGCGATAAATTTGTCCATAATCGTCTCGTCCGAGTACAGCCCCCGGTCTTTTCTACTGTATTTCGTTTAGCGCGCTGCGCGAGGCCCGGAGAGCCTGCCGGGGAACGAGCCCGGTAACGCTCCCGACTCGCGCCGCGCTCGTCCCCCGAGTTATTCAAAAGCACTTCGAGCCCTCTCGACCCGCTGGCTTTCTGGGTCGTTTCTCGGGCTGCGTCTCTTGCTCTTTCGGTAAAACGCGCGACGCCTCCCGCTTTAATAATTACGACGCTAATGCCACACGGGGCGCAGGAGGGTCACGAGGGTTGCGGGGGTGCGGAGGGGGTGAAGGTTTTCGTATATAGTCGCTTGAACAAAAACGAAAACTCTCGTCGTCGTTAGCCTTCTTCGCGGATTCTCCGCGTGTCCTTCTCTCATCCTGCGCAGCACCTAAACCTTCTCTCGGCTCTTTGTGCGCCGCGTATTTTACGCGAACCAACGCGAGACGAGCACCGAAAGCTGCGTGCACATCTCGCCACCAGAACCACCAACGAGGGAAAACTCGCGCTCGGCCACTCGCGCAACCTTTTTAGCTGCACTTTTTAGCCTCGGCTTGCCGGCGGCATTACGCAAAATTACAAAATTAAGCTCGGCTGGCCCACGAGTCGCTCTTTCTCTCTCTCTCTCTGACTCGCGTCTCGCTTTCACTACCGGCGCTCGGTAACGAACACGCCAAACACAGAGCCAACCTCGCGGAGGCCCCGCCGGCTCGCTCGCTTTGGAACGCCGGGAACGCCGCTTCTGGTCAGCTCTCTATCTGACTTTCATCTCTGTCTCCCTCACTCGCTGCACAAACGCCGAAACGCCGGTTCGCTTTCGCCCGCTGGAGAAAAAATCGCGCTTCTCCTCTTTCACCCGGACTGAAATGGAAATAAAAATGTGTAACAAAAAAAAAAGAAGGGAACATTTCGTACTTCTTCCCCTTTACAATGTTTGCCGCCTTTGAAACTAACCAGCGTGCGATGAAATTATATTGTATTCCGCTCCTCACCTCTCGGCCTCACTCGCTCTCCTTTTTTTCTCTCTCTCTCTTTCTCTCTACACCCTCGCGCATTGTGCGAAGTTACAAATGTAAATCCGACGACTAAAGTTTTTAACAGGATTGAATGCAAGAACGGTGGAAAAAAAGGCGCGTCGGTTCGCCGGCCAACTTTCACCACCGCGGCTGAATACTGATGTTAACCGTAATAAGTGAAACCCACGTTCATTTTTTTTTTTTTTTTCGCCGGTGGCGCAAACGATCGTGACTCATGATTCACAATCACGATAAACAGATGAACGTCCCTGCGGCCCTTTCGCATTCTCTGCGCTCGTGTGTTTTCCGATATCGCTCGTTAAACGCTCGAATTACAAAAACAAAAAAAAAACACAGAGAGAGAGAGAAAAAAAAATCGTTCGTTTGCGAGCGTGCAAATGTTTCGAGCTAATTATTATCCGTAGAGCAAGCAACCGGCACGCCCGGGACATGTAATAACGAACGGCTTTTATTCGTCGAGCTTGGATAAACCGTTCGGGGGGCGAATAGGGGGGCCGAGGGGGTCACAGCGGGAAGGGGTTGAAGGGGGGTTTAGGGGTGGCGCGGATCGTCGCTACATTGTCGCGAGGCGGCGGCCGCCGCCAGCAGTTATGGATATCACAGTGGAAGCGCGCCGCGCGGGTCGTGCGCGCATCGGCCGCGTATTGGCCCGCGCAAAGCTTCCAATATTTGACTAGCCCGGAGAGCTTTTGATTTATACGAGCGTCCGATAAAATACAGGCTTAGCCTCTAATTCTCCGGGGGCGCGCGCGACGGTGCCGAAGGTCTGCTTTACATGTATTGGTTGTTACCTTCCGGTGCAGCGCGGCGGCAGCCAGCCAGTGTATCTATGCAGATATATTCGTGTATTCTATCCTACTAGAATACAGCGCCGAGGCCCTTCGCTCCGTTAACAATACGTAAACCTATGCATAACAGACGAACGGATACTGTTTACTGACTCCCCAAGTGGACTACCGTCTGATGGATATATGGAGGCTACGCTCGGTCGCGCGTTCACGGTGAAAAATGGAAATTCTAACCTGTCCACGCTTATACGGGACACGACGAGGTGTATCGCGAGTGCAGGTTTTTTTTTAGGTGCGTCGAAACGACGCCGCTCGATTTTCAGCTAGCGGATTGGAACGCTGTAATCGGGTCGTGTTTGAGACATTTTTCACCTGATAAACCAAAGGGGGCCAAAGGGGGTCATTCGTGTATTGGTATTAATGGCCGGTTTCCGGGTGTACGGAAAGAGATATAACTACTCCCGGCTGCTCATGTAGGTGTTAGGGGAGGAAACGAAAGCTCAGCGTTGCAGGGAGATTAGGTCGGACTAAGCTTAAAATGACTCACTCGATTTTTAGCGTTCGGATTGGAAATGTTGCCAGGTGTCTAAAAGTTAATTTTCGGAAACCTGATAACTCTTAGGCGTCTTTTAAGCGGACATTGGACACACAAATGTCATTATTTCGATAAGTTAAAATGTTGTTTAACTGATAAGGTAAGTGAGTCCAAGTTAAGTCAGTCCAAGTAGTAGTAGATATGTTAAAATGTTGTTTAACTGATAAGTTGAGTCAGTCCAAGTAGTTATAAACTATTTGGACTGATAAACCAGATGGGGACCAGGAGGGTAGGGGGATCATTTGTACCTTCGTACGAATGCCTAGTTCTCGGCTGTATGAAAAAACTGCATCTACGTCCAATAGGCCCAGGTATATTTGGGAAACAAACGGAAGCTCCACCCGTTCCATAGAGATTAGACAGGACTAACGAAATACCTCGTCTAGGTCTAGCCAAGTTGGTTTACCGCAAAACGTAGGATTTCATTCCCATGGCCTACGTGTACGAATCCAGGGGTACAAAAAAAGAACAGTTTAAAACGAAAGAAAAAAAATAACGTTTTGGTGAAGGCGCCGCCCTGTTGCCCATCGGCTATCCGAGCGGGGGGTTTCAATTTCCGCGGAGATCCGTCTGGCCCCTCACGGTTTGGCCTTACCCGCTCCACTGGGGATTCTCTGATTCTCGTTCGGCACACGGTGCCCCCTCCCCCCAGCCCCGCCGATCGCCCTCGCGAACCGGGGAGCCGATTGATTTCCGGGCTTAAGGAAGGCACGTGAACCAAATGCGTATCGAGCTCGGCTTCTCCTGAGGCTCCGTGATGTTCATCTGCAACATTCTTCTCTGCTCGCTTCACTCGCTTTCAACCCCCCAACCCCAACCCCCTCCCAACCCTCTAACCACTCATGGTGAGCCAAGTAAACTGCAACCACCCCCATTGCTGATGACTGTTAAAGTCAGCAGCTCTTCAACAATTTGCAGCTGCCATCAAATGTGCCTCATTCAGCAAGACAATCCAACAAACATGGCATGAAAGAGTCATAAGCATTAATGGCAAAAAGGAAGCGGAAACGAGAGCTGGAAATGCACGAGACGACAAGCACAGTTTTTCGACCGCGTTGCACGACACGGAAGAGACAAAATGGGGTTGCATACCGAAGATCGCGCGCTTTCCAAGGAAGCTGAAGACTGGGAAGTGATGAAATATAAACACCGGAGCACCCGAGGGAAGTGGCTGTGTCGCGTTGTCTCTCCTTCCTGCGTCTTTCTGCTCCCCTTTTTCGGCAACTTCCCCCCCGCTTTCTTGTTGCTCCGCAGGACGCTATTTTTTTTTTTTTTGTACGTTTCATTCCTGGTGCCTTTTTACTCCCCTATCGCGACTCCAACCAGCTGTATTAGCAGATATATTTCAGCGTTAAATCTTCCGCGCTGGGAAATTGTGCGCAAAACTCTCCAGGCAGGACAGCGAGAAGGTAGAGGAAAGCGCGGACCTTTGTCGGAGTCCGTTTTACCTGCGTCGATGGCTCCACCCCCCCTCAGCTGGCGATGTCGGGGGCGCCTCGCGCACAGCTCGTTCCGCACTTTTTCCCTTCAATTGACGGTGGACCAAAGGAGAAACAAGTTTGCTCCCTGCAAACGTTTCGCCGGGCACCCAACTCCCCGCCCGCCAACTTCTTCCACTCTAGACAACCCGCCTCGGCTCTCGCGTATTGACTTGCCCGCTCTCTGTTTTCCTCTCCTTTATTCTCCGCCTCCCCTCGTCGCTTTTTCTCCGCGTTCCCCCCTCGCGCCGCTCTCTCGCTCGCACCGAACACGCCTCAATGATGTCGCGGACAGGGTCTATTATTATTTTTCTATCACGATACACGACCGACCGCGATATCCCCGAGGGCTCGTTGCCGTTGCTTCTGCGTCTGTTTGTCTTTGCGTATCAGGGATAATCGGGAGTTGCTGCGGTATTGCCATTTTTACGACGCGATGCGTTAGCTCTTGTTCCACGATTTGTGCGGCAGAGGGACTTTTAGCGGGGTTGCAGGCTTCGATATGAGGAACTGAAAGACGGGCGATCAGTTTTCGTTTACTCACCGTGTTATGATTATCCATAAATGAGGTTTATTTTTTTAGGACATTTTGAGGCTTGAATATGGCGAACAATAAACGGACGACAATTTTTCGTTTACCCAACGTTATAATGATCATGACAACCATGTCCGTATTTCCTGGATAGCATTCCAAGTGAAATAAAATAATATCTTTCACAGACAGATTATGAACACCGCTCACATACAGAATTGGGAATATTTGTATATTTCATATTAAATTTGTATATAATGAATACACAGATAATTTAATTATGTCTAAGTATATGGAACTAGCGGTTTGTAGCTATATGCTCGAATCAAAATTAGATCGTTAAGGAAATGAACGTGAAATGAACGTCCAAACTTTACGAAATCGAGAAAAAAAAAATTTCGATTTCGTAAAGTTTGAAGACCCTATCCGATGGCAAATTTCCCGCTGATTCCGAAAAGCACCGTTGTTTGCCCGAAAAATATAAAATTCGATGAAAAAAATGCAAAAAATGATTTTCCACCTTCTTCGAAATTTCGTCACTTCGCTAAAATCGAGGTTACTTTTTTTTCGATCGACCAAACCTGGGTTTTCTTTTTGCGTTCTGCAGAAAACTGTATAACGAAGAGAATGCCGTAAATGTATAATGATTTTACATAATTTTATATAAACCATATACATTTTTTTCACCTGGGATGGAAGGATTCACCGAGGTATCCTGTTCGGTGAAGACATGCGCGTGATGTTTCATAAAGGCGAACAAGCAGTAGGCGTATATCGACAACACGGCACGAGGGAAACGCACATGTACCTCGTTCGCCTCGCCGCCGTGTTCCTCGTTATTTCCGCCGTTTCGCCGGCGCGTCTCCTCATCGTCTTTTCTCCCGAGAGAAAGAAGCGAACGAGCGCGCCAGGCAACTCGAAACAGGGTAACACGACTGCGGTTTGAAGCTTGCAGTGTCCCGGGGCTACGATCGGATACTTTTACTAACCTCTCGGGGCATCAGCATCAGCATCAGCAGCAGCAGCCCTCGTTATCCCGACGTACGCGCTGCGTGACCGGATAATGTTTAAGAGGGCTGATGCTTGTCCTGACTTTCTCGCACAATACTCTTTGTGCATCCCACCTACCGAAGCGGCTGTACTTCAATATACACCGAGAACTTTACAAGCCACCCTGAAGACTTCCCACCAAAACCTTCGTCGAGAAAAAAAAACGTTTCCAGTGCCTCAAAAAAAAAAAAAAAGCTGCAGCAAGCCAACTTTCGAATACCTCGAGGCAAAATTAGCCAACGGATGAGGCAATATTGGACTGATTACGAATGCTCTGTGAATGTAAACTTGAATACCGCGCATCTACCCTGCTGCTGAAACTTTGATTTTTGTTCGATGCTTGTCCTAACTGACTTTCTCGCATCCTACTGGCTCAATCGGTTTTACTTCAATCTACACCGACAACTTTATAAAGCTGTACTCTGAAGTCATCATACCAAAACCTTCAATAGTTCAAACAAACAATTTCCAGTGCCTCAGAAAAAAAGTTGCGTAGTAGAACTTTGCACATTGCTTCCTCATAATTATCATTGTTCACAAAGCCACCTCTATGATGAAGCTTATTTATTCACTTCGGTTTCCTCATACAGGAAGCTTTGTGGAAAAGGGAAATTAATGAGAAAGCAATGAGTAAAGTTCTACTTTGCAAATTTTTTACATGATATTTGACGTGAGTTGTAGCAAAATGTAAATTTCTGAAAGTATTAAAAATGCCATAAAATCCGAACCTCTTTGCCGATCATCACGAAATTTCGCACATAGGATCGTAGAATACTTTTGTTAGTCTGTAGCGGAAATCAATTATTTCGGTAATATTTTACATGAGTTTTTTCGTGAACCCAGTTTTCGAATACCTGGAGGCAAAATTAGCCAGCGAATGGGGCAATATTGGACTGATTACGAATGCTCTGTGAATGTAAACTTGGATACCGCGCGTTTACCCCGCTGAAATTATGATTTGTACGTACAGCGCGCTTCACTAGAGTTACAGCTTCTTCGGTGCGGGGGACGCCCGTATGGAAAAAAATAGATGTGAAATATACGCTAAAAATATATACAGATTATAAGTTGCATATATATGACATATATACCGTATATTAATAATATACGTAACATATATGTCGTATATGTTACATTTTGGCGCGTTTCTTATATACGACATATATTCCCACATATATACGACATATATGCCCACATGTATACGACATATATGCTCATATATACATATAGAATTGCACGTAGAAAAATTCATAATTGCTCGCATTTAATTATCCAGACATATTCGCAAATTATGTCACATATTTTCAAAACATATTTTGCTGATGTGATTTTTTATAAAATGTTTATTTTCAAAATATATGTTACATATCAGAAATATATATTAAACATACATGCTTCGTATATTCAGAACAAATCTACATAATTCTTACGAATTATATAAAACATAATTCTTATATATATGTTACAGATACATCAAATATATTAAACATATATCCCGCATATATTCACGACATATATGCGGGATATATAATGTATATGCAACATTTTGGCGGAATATATGTTACCCATATAGCATATATGTCGCATATATTTTTAGCGTATATTTCAGATATATATATTTCCATACGGGCGCGCGAGGCTGGAGAGCGAGACGAAAGAGTTGGCGGTGGAATGAGAGGAGAATGAGGAACGCGGATAAGAAGGTAGTTTTGCCGAGCGAAGGGTCATGAGGGAGGGGGGGACGGGGGTGGGAAGTTACAACGCCGGCACCCGTGTACCTCCTTAACGAAGAAGACTCCTGGCGGTAGTCGTCACGGGAGAATGGGTGGCGGGCACGGGGCGCCGTATGTATATATATATATGCGCTTACGTAGCCACACGACCGGTGACGTTTCCAGGGTAGAAGTATAACCAGCGCTCGTCGCGTTCGCCGGAACAACTCTCGGAGAAACTCAGATTAAAATGAAACATCTCGAAACTCGGGGGGTGTTTGCTCACGTCGGATGTTTAATTGTCCTGCAAGTTCGTATCACCTCGCTCGCTTCCCTTCCGGACCCTCCGCGGCCTCCGCCGCGTAGCGCGGTAAGTAGGAAAGGGTTTTTCTCCCGTGTGTGTTTCGTGTCTGGCTGTCGTGCGGTCGGGAGCCGAGGCATTCGGCGCTCGCTGACGACAACGCGAGAAGAGGCGAGCGTGATGAGATGCGAAATGCGAAAGACTAAATGAAGGCAACGAAACCTCGTTTCGGGAGATGAATCTTGTGTTCATTTTTTTGGGTATTTTTTGGAGTTCATTATTAATTAATTTATGTGGATGAATAATTTTTTTTTGGGTATTGGATACCCAGAAAAATTAATAGTACACTAGGCTAATCGCCTGAAAAACTTGCCAAAATCGACCTCAGAAATTTGTTCTTTTCAAAATATCGACTTTTAAACTATACCATCATTCTCAAGTCGCATATTCTACCCCTGAAAACACTGGTTATTAACCTTTTTTAACCGATTTTGAAAAAAATATTTTTTTGTCGACGTAAATTATTTTTTTTCTGTCAGAAATCCTAGAACCGGCCCCGGACCGAAAATCGGCAAAATCGACCCCAATTTTTTTTCTTTTCAAAATATGGACTTTTAAACTATACCATCATGCTCAAGTCGCATATTCTACCCCTGAAAACACTGGTTATTAACCTTTTTTAACCGATTTTGAAAAAAATATTTTTTTGTCGACGAAAATTATTTTTTTTCTGTCAGAAATCCTAGAACCGGCCCCGGACCGAAAATCGCCAAAATCGACCCCAATTTTTTTTCTTTTCAAAATATCGACTTTTAAACTATAACATCATTCTCAAGTCGCATATTCTACCCCTGAAAACACTGGTTATTAACCTTTTTTAATCGATTTTGAAAAAAATATTTTTTTGTCGACGAAAATTATTTTTTTTCTGTCAGAAATCCTAGAATCGGCCCCGGACCGAAAATCGCCAAAATCGACCCCAATTTTTTTTCTTTTCAAAATATCGACTTTTAAACTATACCATCATTCTCAAGTCGCATATTCTACCCCTGAAAATACTGGTTATTAACCTTTTTTAATCGATTTTGAAAAAAATATTTTTTTGGCGACGAAATTTTTTTTTTTCTGTCAGAAATCGTAGATCCGGCGCCGGACCGAAAATCGCCAAAATCGACCCCAATTTTTTTTCTTTTCAAAATATCGACTTTTAAACTATACCATCATTCTCAAGTCGCATATTCTACCCCTGAAAACACTGGTTATTAACCTTTTTTAATCGATTTTGAAAAAAATATTTTTTTGTCGACGAAATTTTTTTTTTCTGCCAAAAATCCTAAAATCGGCCCCGGACCGAAACACGTTATAAAAGGTGTGTGTACATGGATTAATATTTTTTTTGGGTATTGGATACCCAGAAAAATTAACAATCCATATAAATTAATTAATAATTAATTTACAAAATTAAGATCAAATGTAATACCCAAAACTATTATATAAAATTAACCCTCCGAACACTGCGAACACGTTATAAAAGGTGCATTTTGCAATTTAATTATAGGAATTTTACATTGTACGTTGAATGGCATTTAATGAAACACGGCATTCAGCGAAATGAAATTCCGATACACGCTAATTCCCCAAATATCTTCAGTGTACATAATTCGCCCCTTTATCCTCGAACGCGAATTGCGTTCGAAAGTATGTCAAATAACACGAAATACGTGTTCCTCAGATTGACCCGACTGTCATTGTTTGGCGAAGAAAAAAAAAAAACGAAAGTTTGTTTCACCGGGATTTCACGGGGAACACCTTATCTCTCGTCTCTGGGCGCTCACGCCGTTCTCCGTTTCGCTCTCGTCAACAAAGGAACATGAAAGAGCTCGAAGCAAAAGGCTTTCCACGCCACCCGACGGGCTAACGAAGTGCCGCCACTGCCACTGGATGCTTTGCCCGGAGACTCTGAATATTCATGGCGAAAAAAAAAAAAAAAAAAAAAACGAAACGAGAAAGAGAAGAAAAAAAAAATACGTCGGACGAACGTCCCGGGCCTTCGCTGTTTCCAGTTACCAGGTGGGGAGAGGCGCGGAATGAGTGAAGGGTTGGCACCCTCCGGCACTGACGAGGACGCGGCGCGAGGGCGTCGGCACCACTCGCGAGCCCCATGATCGAGCGAGACCTAAGAGCCAACGAATCTGTCTCTGACTCATTATACGCTTGATTATAAACAATGACCCCGGAGTGACGGGAGACGCCGCGCCGAAGAAATATGAACCGTCTTTAACGCTCCATCCGGACCGGCGTGAAGGGGGGAGGGGGTGGTTTTCACCCTCGGCAAAGAGCGTCGGGCGTCGAAAGAGTTGACGGATCTACGATTTGCCCGCTTACGTCCCTCGTGTTACATGAATGCCCACTAGGGTGTGTCAAAAAAATAAAATAATTTAATTTTTATATTTTTTTACTGTAAAAGTTGGTGTTTTGCCCTCAATATACACGTCCTATACTGAAAATGCACTTAAATGTTTTTGTTTTTTTTTATTTGAGATATGTTGCAATAAAAGACTCCGATTGAGGCACCTCTAAATATTATTTGTCAGCGAATTCCTTTGACACAATTGATTGTTAGGTCAAGTTCTCGAGCTTGAGTCATGAACACCAAAAGAAAGTGCGACAGTACGCAGATGGAAACGGAAACTGAGAAGAAAAAAATTCGTAATTTTTTATTATTTTTATTTTCTCGTAATTTTCATTTCTATCTGTGTACTGTCGTGCTTTTTTTTTGGTCTTCATGGCTCAAGCTCGAGATGTTGACCTAACAATCAATTGTGTCAAAGGAATTCGCTGACAAATGATATTTAGAGGTGCCTCAAACGAGGTATTTTATTGCAACAAATCTCAAAGAAAAAAATCATAAATAATGTTAGGCCCGTTTCCGGTATAGGACGTGTATATTGAGGCCAGAACACATACTTTTGCAATAAAAAAATATAAATATTAAATAATTTCATTTTTTTGACACACCCTAATGCCCACATTAATTTATTTTCTTTTCATTTTTTTTTCCTTTGCTTCATCAATTCCAAGTGATGATCGGACTGTAAAGCTCGTGATTAACGTTGGTAAACTTTCAGCCCGATCATCGCACGTGCGAAGGACGATATAAGTCACGTCGAAACCCTCAATGATTTTTCCTAATTATCCCCGGGTTATTTAATGTTTTTTTTTCTTCCTTTTTTATTATTTCGTCCGACAACGCGAGTCAGATTTTAATCACGATAAATAGCGTTGCCGTGATTTTTTTTTTCACCTCCAAGTTCTTCGCCGTTCCATTCACGTCGCTCGATCTTCCTCCCCCCCCCCCCCCCCCCTCCGGGCCCCTCGTATAATTTGCGTTGATGATCCGCGAACGACGAGACGAAAGTGCAATTTGTGCAGGCCGCGCGGGTTCCCCGTTCGCCGGGTGCCCCCCTCGTCGCCCCCCTTGTCGTACAGTTTCTCCTCCTCGTTTTGCCGTCTTGTAGACCGGTCGAACCCTTGGCGTGATCCGGCTTTATTAAAGAGTTAACTCGCACTCTTTATTTCTCGTGCTGGCACCGCCACCTTCGCCGTTTTACCTCTGTTAGCCCGCGGTGCCCCCCCGTCGCCTCTCCCCCCGCGTCCTCGGAGACCCGCAGCGAAACTTGGACGGTTTTTTAATTTGCCGGCCGTCAGAGCGACTCCCCGCGCGAAACCAGTGGCAGCGGGGTCGGAATATTAAGTGCGCGGACGTTGATGCATTGCGAGAAAATTGTTGAGATTCTGACGAGGCTCGCGCCTCTCGTCAACGTGTAACGTCTCGGTTTCGTCGTCTCGCGGTTCGCTGGAAACTCGCCTTGAATGATATCGTCGCCTCGCCTTTCGTTGTAAACTCGCCCTAATGACAGTAGGAATGTGTTTGGATGTCCCCTAAGGATTTGGATGTCTTTTCCCTGTATGCAATTGCGGACGTCACACATCAACCGAAGAATCGTTTTCATTGAGCGACATCCCTGACTCTGGTTCTTTGGCCCTTTTCCTCCATTAGACAGTCTCGAGTCATTTAGCGAGTAACTGAATCGAATAATTTCCTACAGAAAAAAAACGGCACCAAAATTAAAAAAAAAACGTGTAAAGGGACCTTGAATTAAGGGTGGGGCGAGGCTTTATTTTTTAGAGCAGACTTGAATTAAGTGGGCTGGGACAGACAAACAGACAATCAGACAAAAAAAATTCCAATACACATTCCTAACATTAGAAATGTGTTTGGATGTCTCCTAACGATTTGAATGTCTTTTCCCAGTCCGCAATTGCGGACGTCACACATCAACAAGAGAATCATTTCCATTAAGCGACATCTCTGACTTCGTTGCTTTGGCCCTTTTCCTCCATCAAACAGTCTCGAGTCATTTAGCGAGCAACTGAATCGAATAATTTCCTTTAAAAAAAAACCCCCCGCACCAAGATACAAAACGTGCAAAGGGAAACTGTCGCTTGTACTGCATCGCAATATGGCATATTGCCTTCCAGCCATCCGAATAATTGCCGACGCAAACACATAACCCAAGGTGTCACATCGAAACCCGCCTTTATTCGCGCTCCCCGATATCTCCTCGCTCGTTCGTCCGACAAACGGAAGTCGCTTTGCCGCCAGGGACGATAAATGTGCTATACCGCCCGGGTGCAGAATCTTCTCCCGTATCGCCTCCGCCAACCGGGAAGACAGGCCAGACGGAGCTATAGGTCGACGCCGCGCGGAATGGCGGAGGGAAGGAAACTCGCGACCGATGGAAAAAGGCGCAAGGGTCTCGTTGCCGAAGGAAACGAGGAGGGAGAGTGGAGGAGAAGTAGACAGACAGAGAGATCGTGCACTCGTTGTACTTTCGTTTCGCCATCGAAGAGACTGGCGTTTCTACGTCCGACTTTTTCCATTTGGTTCCTCGGTCATCGGGGTGGGAGAATCGAGGAGGAGGAGGAGGAGGAGGAGAGGGACGAGGGCGGCACACTTCGCATCCTCTTTGCCCAGGGTTTTCCTTTAATTACGAGGACCATTTCTAAATTGGCTGTAACTCTCCCACGGCGGCCCCGTTCGAGAGGGCGAGAGCCGCGGGTTCAGGGGACGAGGGGGTTGAAGGAGGGGGCAAGGGGGAGGGAGGGGGTTACAGTGCGCCGCGACCCGGCGAGTCTTTGTATTCCGCGCGGGACAACGTTGTGCTAATTCCGCACCTCGTACCGAAGGCCAAGGAGCCGACAATTTATATTCGTCGACCTTATTATCCCTGGCGCGCCTCTTCTTCTTCGTCGTCCTGCGTTTCTCTATTTCTTTGCGCTGGTCTCGCACGCTGTTTCTGCTGCTACGACGACGACGCTGCGTTTCGCTTCATCTTGTGACGTTTCCAGCATCTCCTTTCCTGCGTTTCCTCGCTCTACCCCCTTGCGTAGGCTTCCCACGGGTGTGAGAAATTAACCCTGTTTTTTTCCACCTGCAAGTCAGAAGAAATGCAGCGAAGGAAAATGTGGAATGCGTTAATTGCGAGGCTGGGTGATGATTGACAGTGAGAAAAATTAGTCTCGCATTGTGTCGGATAAATAACCGACACGTCTGGAATGACCGAAAAAAAAAAAAAAAAAAATGAAAACGGCGACGAGCGCGAGAAGAAAATTTGAATAGCTTCGAGCCCTATTGGTGCTCCTCTTCTTCTTCGTCGTCCTGCGTTTCTCAATTTCTTGTGACGTTTCCAGCAGCTCCTTTCCCGCGTTTCCTCGCTGTAGGCTTCCCACCTGTGTGAGAAATTAACCGTGTTTTTTTTTCCCACGTGTAAGTCAGAAGAAATGCAACGAAGGAAAATGTGGAATGCGTTAATTGCGAGGCTGGGTGATGATTGACAGTGAGAAAAATTAGTCTCGCATTGTGTCGGATAAATATCCGACACGTCTGGAATGACCGAAAAAAAAAAAAAAAATGAAAACGACGACGAGCGCGAGAATAAAATTTCCGCCGATTTATCCGCGAAGCTCGGAGCATCCGGAGTCGCGGCTCCCGCGTTACACATTTGCAACCGAAATGAAGCGCATCAACGATCCACGGTGTATCAATAGCTTCGCGCCCTATTAGCGGCGCCCGACGCGAGGATTCGAGCTCGCTCGAATTTCCATGCAAATTATAATCGACGGTTGAAAAGCGGCTCGCGTTGCGCTATATTTTCCGTCGGCCGCGCGGTGGAGAAATCGCGGAGCTCGGATAACGCGCGGCTGCAGCCTGCTAGCGAATTTTTTTTACAGAATTATTCATTCGCGAGCGGCGAACGGGGGGAAGAGAAGGCGGACGAGGGGAAAAAAGAGCGAGAGGGATTCGGTCTTGCCCACGATCGACCCGCTTGGGAAAACGTCGGATCGGCGGGACAACGGAGCCGGCGGCTTCGCCGGCAGAGAAACGAGCGCCGCGGGTGCAGCCGCGCGCGGCGCGAGAGAGGCGAACGCGAAATGAAATAAAATATCGGATTTCTGACGTTCGACTGACGCGCGCGCGCGGCATTTGCCGGTGGAGATCCGTTTGATGTTTCTCTCCGCGCCCTCGCGGCTGTGGCTTCTGTGCTCCTCGCGACTTCGGCTGCAATCCCGAAGGTCCCCTCGCGTCCCGCAACCAGGTAGGGGAGACCGGGGTAAAACGGGCCCTCTAAGCAAAAAATGGCTCTACGACAGAACCCATTTTTTTATTGCTTTTCACTTAAAAATTCGAAACCAATCATCAATTCTGAGCGTCGGCAAAAAAAAATGTCCGGGGTAAAACGGGTACCTTAAACAAAAAATGGCTCTATGACAAAACCCAAAGTGTTTTTTTTTAATTGCTCTTCACTAAAAAATTCGAAACCAATCATCAATTTTGAGCGTCGGCAAAACAAAAAATTCCGGGTTAAAACGGGTCCCCTAAGCAAAAAATGGCTCTATGACAAAACCCAAAGTGTTTTTTTTTATTGCTTTTCACTCAAAAATTCGAAACCAATCATCAATTTTGAGCGTCGGCAAAAAAAAATGTCCGCGTTAAAACGGGCCCCCTCAGAATCCGGCACAAATATGAATTACTACACAAAACGCTATCGATCGGCACGAGTGTTGATTATTTGGGTCTTTAACTAAAATGTGACACAAAAGCACATTTTAATCATGACAGATCGCCGTACAGGCGAGAATTGATGGAGAAAAAAAGTGTTGCCGAAGAAGCCCGCGAATAAAAAAAAATCACGGAAGACGGCGGGAAAAAAGTTTTGACGAAGAAAGAAGCCTCAAAACTTACGACTGAGACGGGAGCTCATTTTACCAATTTTTTTTTTTTTTCGATGATAAAAAAAAGGGGTCCCGTTTTACCCCGGAGGCCCGTTTTACCCCAGTCTCCCCTATTTCTGCCACTCTCTCGTTCGCTCCTTCGTGTTTCTGGTGCACAGCGACCTCTCGCTTATTTCTCGTAACGTCGGCCTCGTCGCTTTTATTAATCCGGCCGCACGCGCCGCCCGATGATTCCGGAAATCGAGCCGCGAGACGCGAAGTCAACGTCAGAAAAAAAAAGTCGCGACGCGGCGACGGATAGACAAAACAGCCGATGTGTTCACAATAAACATGCAATTCCGGCACGAATAACACCGAGATGTGTGCGTAGCCCCCGTCATTTGTGCACCGCGTGCATCTGCATATCCTATACATATACAGAAGTGGCTTTAGGGGATTCGCGGAAGGCTCCGGGATTTTAGCCGGCGCGCGTTGTAAGCGCGGCATATAATCTCCGCGCGCGCGATGTTCGACGTTCCACGGCCAATTAAGCCGCCCGTGGTATATACGTGCTCGCTCAGCCGCGGGCCTCGGTTTCCGATACACCGGCGGAGGTGGAAGCTCGCGAGCGCGCGGGCGGCTTTGTCGTGTAACTCCGTAATTAATATGATCATCGAGCCTAAGCGTGTAACGAAACTTAACGACGAATCAACGAGCCCCCCCCCCCCCCCCCCCCCACCTCCCCAACACACACAGACATACACATAGCTCGGAAACCGCACCAAGTGCATCTGAGACTTAATTGAATTCGTCACGGAGAAAAATATTTTGTGAGAAAACGCAATTTTTTTTTGCTAGTCTGACAATTATTTTTTGTCGTCTTGCAATTATTTTTTTGGAGGTTGTCAATTTTTTTGTTGTCTTAGAATTATTTTTTGTGAGGTTGTCAATTTTTTTGTTGTCTTAGAATTATTTTTTGTGAGGTTGTCAATTTTTCATTGTCTTGCAATTATTTTTTGTGATGTTGACAATTTTTTTTGTCTTGCAATTATTCTTTGTGAGTCTGTTATTTTTTTGTTGTTCTCTTGCAATTTTTTTATGAGGTTGGCAAGTTTTTTGTTTTCTTGGAATTATTTTTCGTGAGGTTGTCAATTTTTTTTATTGTCTTGGAATTATTTTTTGTGAGGTTATCAATTTTTTTTATTGTCTTGGAATTATTTTTTGTGAGGTTGCCAAATTCTTTTTGCTAGCCTAACAATTTTTTTTGCTGGGCTGACAATTATTTTTTGTGGTCTAGCAATTATTTTTTTGGTTGACTTACAACTTTTTTTCTGCTTGTCCCACCATTTTTTTTTGCTAAGAAAATTGACAAATTTGTTAGCAAAAGAAACGTGATTGCCAAACTGGCAAATCTTGTTGTTTCGATATAAAAAAACACTTTTGCTAATGCATCCAAATAAAAAAGATCTGCCTGCAGTTTACGATAGTAAAACGTGGATCTCTCTCGGCATATCTCGTGCGCAACTGATTGTCTCCCTCGAGCCACGATGAAGAATTCCGCACGCGGATTATCGGACCATCGCTCATCGCGGCGAACAGTTGGAATCTCGAGGATAAGCGATGAGAAATAATACCTAATGGACTGCGAGTCAAAATCCCATTGCATCCAGCCGAGCGTTCGAAGGCGAAACACTTTCCGTCGTACCTCTTCGTTTTTTTATTCGCTTCCTCTCTTTCTCACTCTTAATGCAATATGCTCGAGGAGCGAGGGGGTGGCTCTAGCTCCTTTTGCATTTCCCCATGGCCCCCGTGGCTCTCGGTGCGCTCGTAAGGAATGCACAAACTCCTCGCTTTCCTTTCCTTCCATATCCCGTGTAGTTCCAACCCCCCCCCTCCCCCCCCCCCCCCCCTCGAGAACTAGTATTTGCGCAAGTTTTTAAATTTCCGGTCGCGGATTGCCTCCTCTTTTCGCCCCGCTGCCGCGGTCCCCCAGTCCTTCCCAACATTTCTTTTTCCCCTTTCCCTCCTTTTCCTCGCCACCCCCTTCCGCCCCCCTCGCTCCTCGTCGCGGAGAACAATAACAGCTTGGCGAACCCACGCGAGGGTTTCAAAACGATACAACCGAACCACCTTCCTCCCCCCCCCCCCTCCACCCCGGGCCCTGAGGCAGCAGGGGTGGATGAGGCGGTGAACAAACTCCTGGCTGAGCAATCAGTTTCTTATCCCCTGTGCATTAACATCGATCTCCATCACCCGGAGATTATTGCGTTCTCTTTCCTCTACCTCGAAAAAAAACATCAGGTTTAACCTGTATAAAATTTACCACAGAAAAAGAACCAGGTTAAACGTATTTTTTTATGTTCTGACGTTCAAAATCTTCTTCAGCGTAGTAATTTTTTTTTTCTACCAAATCCCATGCAAATTTTTCACAATACTTTCTTAAGATTCAAGATGTCCTGGCTGAGCAATCAGTTTCTTATCCCCCGTGCATTAACATCGATCTCCATCACCCGGAGATTATTGCGTTCTCCTTCCTCTACCTCAAAAAAAAAAAAAAAAAAAAAACATCAGGTTTAACCTGTATAAAATTTACCACAGAAAAAGAACCAGGTTAAAAGTATTTTTTTAAATGTTCCGGCAGGCAAAATCTTCTTCACCGTAGTAATTTTTTTTTTTCTACCAAATCCCATGCAAATTTTTCACAATACTGTCTTAAGATTCAAGATGTCCTGGTTGAGCAATCAGTTTCTTATCCCCGTGTATTAACATCGATCTCCATCACCCGGAGATTATTGCGTTCTCCTTCCTCTACCTCAAAAAAAAAAAAAAAAAAAAAAAAAAAAAACATAAGGTTTAACCTGTATAAAATTTACCACAGAAAAAGAACCAGGTTAAAAGTATTTTTTTTTAATGTTCCGGCGGTCAAAATCTTCCTCGTCGTAGAACATTTTTTTTTTCTTCTACCAAACCCCATGCAAATTTTTCACAATTCTGTCTTAAGATTCAAGATGTCACTGCGGAGGAAAAAAAAATTGGCAGCGGCGAATAGTTGAGAAATCGTGGGGCAAAGTCGCGCAGAAGTGGAGAAAGAGGGCGACAGTAGTCGGAGCAACGAGTCTCGCTTCGTTCGTGAGGGACGAGGGGGTTGAAGGGGGGGGGGGGGGTAGCAAGAGAGAGGGGGGTTCGCAGTCGTGTACTATGCTAATCCCGGTACGTTATGCCGCGCATAAAACATAATACTCACTCGCTCTTCATCACTCTTTCACTCTTTCGGTCTTTTTCGATCCTCCTCCCGCTCTTTTGTCGTCCGCGTCTGCCCGGCCGCTCGTCTTTCGTCGTGTCTCTCAACCCCCTCGCGCTGGGTCCTCTCGCGTTCCCCCGGGATGTTTGTAATACGAATCGGGCTCGGAGTGGGTATACTCGGCTCCCGCGGAATGCAAATCTTTCAAAGTAGTCCGCTCCGGTCCTGCTGTCGGCGATGTCATAGTGCGTTGTACAACATTGCGTAGTTGTATCGGGCAATTAGCTCGCAGGTAACGCGAGAATAATTTTCACACGGGTCACGTAAAATAGGCAAAATTATTTCACAAATTGACAGGACTGTTTTTTATTTCTCGTAGCCTATAAATAAATAAATGGTGAATGAAAAATATGTTAGACTGAAAAAATATATCAGTCTCTATATATTTTTCGTCGAATATACATGAGGCAAAACAAATATTAGTATGCCTTGTATCAACATCTATATTTTTCCACAAATAAACATTTTCTTATAAGGTAAACATCTGGGTGTTGAGAGACACAAAAATCGAATTTTCGTCAAAGAAAAACCACCCCAGAAGTCACTATATATGTTTCGTCAAATACACATGGTTCACATACAAACAAAATATGTTCATGCCTTGTACCGGCATCTAAAGTAGCCAATAAATAAATAAATGGTGAGTGAAAAATGTCAGACTGAAAATACATATCATTCGCTATATTTTTCGTCAAATATACATGAACCAAAAAATAAATTAGCATGCCTTGTATCAACATCTATATTTTTTCACAAATATACATTTTCTCATAAGGTAAACATCAGGGTAATGAGAGACACAAAAATCGAACTTTCGTCAAATTAAAAACCACCCCTGAAATCACCATACATTTTTCGTCAAATACACATAATCCACATCCAAAAAAATATATTAACGCCTTGTACCAGCATCCAAAGTTTTTATTTAATTTCCACAAAGTATCATCCCCTGCAGGATACACGAAAAAAAAAAAAAAAAAAAAAAAATGCACTCAAACCCGTCTCGTCCTCGTCATATCCACCTACGGGTAGCCGCGAGGCCTTTAGGATTCAGACTCTCGCGGCCGTCACACTTGCCGCTGAAACAAAGAGAGAGAGTTGGTCGACGAGCGAGCGAGAGGCGGAAAAAAAAACGGGGAGACGGCGAGCTCGTGTGCGGTCTGCGCAGCTTATTATAATTTAATTCCGGTAATTGTAGGTACGCGTGTGCGACTTTTGAAATTAATTAAATTAATGCTAGTGAATTCACACACGAGGCGCGGACGGGGGAGGTCGTCATGGGTGGGGAACGCGAGCTTACGCGCTTCTACCCCCCATCCCCCTGTCCCCCTCACCACCCCCCCCCCCCCCCTCGCGTCTTTCCGCCCGTCGACGCTTTTATACCCCGCGAGTTTATCTCCCGCTCTATCGCCCTCTGCGGCTGCCGCTGCGACTAACCAGGCTATCCAAGTCAGCCAGCCGTCCGGCCAGGTGAATACACTGCATATATACACGCCACACACGCGCCCCATCCACGTAAGTGTTTCGCCGCGTGCTCACCGTGTGTATTGAGAAAAGCTCATGCCTACTGCTCGCCCGCACTGCACGAGGATTCGAGGCTATACGGCCGGCGAACGTGAAACCCACATCCATGCGCCTTTGCTAATTGGGTTAAGTGCCTGACGGCGAAGTGGACAACAAAATAACGCGGAAATATATAGCTAAGCGTTATAGCACACGTGTGACTGTGTATAGCTGAGTAGAGCAGTCGCGTTGCTGAGGGGACGAGCTACGGCTCGCCGGTCGGTTGAACGACCCCCATTCGACCGTGCGTTCCAATTGCACCTCATTTTTTTTTTTTTTTTTCGTCATCCGATTTAGCGGCGCAGAATGATTTCGAAGAATCGTTGTGAGTCTCTGGCGCGGAGAGAAATTATGTTGGGGAGACGGTGACGGTTTTTTTTTTCGAGGCCATTTTTCGATGTACCTCTGCACATTTGGTTTGCTTGAGTGGCGACTAATTTGCTGTCTTAACAAACGAGCATTTGTTGCGGAAACGGGCAATGCAGGTCTTGTTGGATTTTGATAATCAGAGAAATTATTTGATGACGGGGTATCTAATCCACTTTTCTGCTACACTGTCAAAAAAGATTGGAAATTTTTATTCATAAACTGGTGAATTAAATGTAATCTGCAATCTTGAAATAAAATGAATGAACTTTTATAGTAAAAATAAAGCAAATCATACAAATTAAAGGACTTTTACATCAAAACTAAAGTGAATAATAAAAATTGTTATGCCATAAATTAACTTTGGATTGCACTAGTATATGAAATTTAGTGTACCAATTTATACATAAAAACTTCCAGTGCTGAACATTAAATTTCAAGTAGATTTTTTTTTACAGTGTACCTCAAATGATTAGCGATATCAGCAATTGAATTTTTGCGAAAGCAAATGCCATTCGCTCTGTCAGAAAATCTAACACGACAGGCGAAATTTTCTGTTGGTACAAGGAAATTATTTTTTTACTTCGACAGCAAGAATCTTGCTGCGGCGAAAATTCCCTTTTCTGTGAAATTTCCATCTTGATTCCCAGCTGAACCAATTATCGCAAGTCGTCAATATGTCCCTGAAAAAAAAAAAAAAAAAAAAAAAAAAAAAAAAAAAAAAATACACGCTTTGCCAATTTGTCGGGAGCTTAAAAATGCCGCTGGCAAATTATCCAGCCGCGTGTCCGTCAGCCACGTACGTACGTTTTACCCCCGGCGCGGTTTTCATTCCGCGAGACACCGAGACGCTGCTTCCGGCACCGCGCGGTAAACCACTTCAATTATCTCGGCGAAGGCGTGACAGAATATTCGTCATGCTACACATTACATACTCGAAGAGTTCAACGTATAATCCACCCCCTTCCCCCTCATCCCCACCCTCCGTACTCGGGCGACTATATATATATATATGCATACAGTGCATATATACTCACAGCTCTGTCTGCATAGCTGTGCAACCCTCGTTTGTGTCTGTGTATGCAGTGCGTCGGTTTTATTCGTTCCTCTCCGCATATCCAACCCTCACTTCGCGCCGTTAACTCGCGAGCGCATATAGGAAGGTGGATCGCACGACGATGGGCGGCTGTACACCGACAACGTCAAAGTTGCTACTTATGCAGAAGTCGCATTCTGCTCACCCCGCGTCCGTCTCGCCGCGACTTCGTTACACGTCGCATTCTCGTCGTGCCTCGGCTAAGAATAACGGACGCGCGGATGTTGTACCTACATAGGTATGATATGTGGGCTTTTGGTTGTGCGACTTAGCGGGAAAGTGAATTTCTCGCGCGTCGAATTGAGATGAGTTCTTGGTCCACAGGCGTTTCTGGGAATTAGTTGAGTTGGGGCGACAAATTGTTTGAGAATGCAGACTTTTTTGATAGGTTGACAAATTTTGTTCTTCCCATCTGACCAATTTTTTTCTGCCTGACAATTTTTTTTTCTGATCCAACTATTTTTGTTTAGCTATGGCAAATTATTTTTTCGAGCTGACAATTTTTTTTTCTGTCCCAACTATTTTTGTTTAGCTACGGCAAATTATTTTTTCGGGCTGACAATTTTTTTCTTCCCCACAAATTTTTTTTCCTGTCTGTCGAATTTTTTTTTCTGGCTGACGACTTTTTTCCGGCCTGACAAATTTGTCGGTCAGACTGGCAAATATTTTTCTTATGATAAAAAATACTTTTGATGGCCTAGAAAAAAGTATTCCAGTTGCAACTATACTAATTTATCATTGTTCCCCACGTGCTTCCTCGTACTATAATTTCCCTTAACGGGCACCAAGGCCAAACATCGCAGATTATTATTTTCTTTTTTTTTGCATAATTTATACATCAACCTTCGATCACAGATAAAATAACGAAACTGCGTCGTGCAATTTTATATTCAAATTACGGAGCAAAAAAAAAGGCGAAAAAAAAAGAATTCCGAAACTTCGCCGTTAACAGCCGCGCGCGGCCTGACGCAATTTCACTGATTTTGCATTTTTTTCCCCGTGCGGCGCCGCTCGCGGCTCGCGTGATGACGATTTTTCCCGCGCGGGAAAAATGTTCGCTCATGGGCCACAACGAAACGGAAAACCCGAGAGAGAGAGAGAGTGGAAAAGCGGATGGCTAACGTCCAGCGTTAACGTTGGGCGTGCACGTCAGCCCGACGACGACGAGAGAGGCGAGTGTAATACGTGGCTTCGATTAAAACATTACCGATAAAAGCGGCCTTTTAAACGACGGGTGGAAAAAAAAATAAAAATTCCCGGCGGCGAAGGGTTGGGCCGGGGTGTTCGTCGAGTCCCCCGCGCCCCCCTCGCGTCCCGTCCTTCTGTTGTCCATACACGACGAGCTGCGCACACAACACGGTACACCACACTAGTGTTGCACACTTATTACCGGTTGCACCGCGGCTGCAGCGCAACGCGGGGTGAGACGTCTACACGCGGACGGCGATATTATAATAGGCACGATCGACCACCGTCGTGGCTGCTTATATATATATATATATATATATATATACACAACACAACACCTCCTGCCACCGTAGCCTATATATCATCGCATATAATACGCGAGACGACGACGTTGATATTGAAAGTAGTCACGGTAACTGGGGTAACTTCTTACTCGCGATAGTCGTCGTCGTCGTCGTCGTCTGCGCAAAAGTGGAGCTTTTTACCGCCACGTCATTTACCCCACACCTCGCTGTCACGTCTTCTCCGACTGTCGCTCTCTGTTTGCATGCACAGGAATTGTGTTGTACACACACGAGAATGGTTAAGACATTTATTGGAGTCAGACAGCGATGAGGGTGGGAGAGGGGGGAGGGGGTGAAGAAGGAGGGGGAGGGGTTTGCGATTTAGGGGGGAGAGAGAGAGAATGTGGTGTTTATTTCGTGCCCTAAGCGCACCGTGCATCAACCAAACAATACAAGCAAAAAATACGTATGTGAGCAAAAGAAAACAAGCCGAACGAAAGAAATATTAACTTACAAACTAACCTAAAACTAATTTACAACATAATTTAATATTAAACTACAACTAGCTATAGTACAAAAAAAAAATACAAAACAAAAACAAAACAAGAAAAAGCGATAGGCATAGGCGGATAAAGCGAAGCTAAAAAATAAAACCAACACAGAAAAAAATGGAATATGAAGCGCGGATAAACAAACAAAAGCAAGCCTAAAGCTTGGCAATCAGAGAAGGGGGAAGGGGGGGGGGGAAGTTGTGTATACACACACGAGAATGCTTAATAAATTTTCTGGAGGCAGACGCGATGAGGTAGAGACGAAGGGGGGTGAGAAAGAAAGAAGGGGTTGAAGAAAGAAAGGGGCCAAGGGTTGGAGGCTTGGGGGATGGGGCACAGGAGACCGCGTGCGTGCAAGTTATTACTCAGCACCTGAGGAAAGTCCCTAAAACACGAGGCGAGCTCCGAGCTATCACGAAAGTCGTAATGTGGAGTAAAACGGAGTGTAGCGTATTATCCGTTGGGGCATGAACGAAGCCATAGCGTCGTAGGCGCGGGGAGGGGGCGAACGAGTGGGGGGGATGAAAGCTCTGTCAGGCTCGGCCTTTGCGAAGCAAAGCTCGAAGCTTGTCAGCCTCGAAACGGATTACCGATCCTTCGCTTGCAAGTTCGCTTCCACTCGCTCACTCGCCTCGCGTCATCCCGCATGTCGATGGGGGGAGTGCAGGGGGTAGTGGGGGGCAGGGGGGGGGCAAGCATGAGAGAGGCAAGGGGGACGCTACTCCCGAGGAGATGTTTGTATCCGATCAGACGTACGGTATCTGGTATCCTATGCAAGGGCGAACGAGCGAAGTGGAGGGGGTTGCTACCCCCGTTGCCTCTGATAAATACCGGAAGCCGTGACTCACTCCGCGGCATCGGCGCATATTCCCCGAGGATCCAGTGGGATGTATCGAGCCCCCGCTTTGATATTCCTTTGTCGGGCGGTCGCGGCCGACGAGGGCGACGAATTGACGGCGACGATTTCCGGGGTGTGACAGACGTGACGACGACTGGGGATGCGACTGGACGGTAGGGTTGCATTTTTTTGTGGATTTTTTTTTTTCGAGTTCCTGGGTGGAGGGGAAATGTTGGGATGATCCTGGGTGTCATTTGAGATTAGCTGCTAAATGTTTTGTCCTTGTCAGTCAGGCGAAACATTTTTTGGCACGTGATTCCTATCTCGATAATTGGTGCGGGGATTCCAATGTGTCTGGAGGTTGCACGAGATATCATCGGTTTCTAGGTTATAAGGTAAAGGTACCGGTTTCGGGTCTCCTTTGGCTTAGTTTGGGTCACCGAGTCCGAAAGCACAGAATTATTTGCATTATGAAAATAAAATAAAATTGTAAAAAAATTTATAAAATTGTGAATTTTTTTATAAAATTGTAATTTTTTTTATAAAATTGTAATTTTTTTTGTAAAATTGTAATTTTTTTTATAAAATTGTAAGTTTTTTTATAAAATTGTAATTTTTTTTATAAAATTGTAAGTTTTTTTATAAAATTGTAATTTTTTTTATAAAATTGTAACATTTTTTATAAAATTGTAATTTTTTTTATAAAATTGTAATTTTTTAAATAAAATTGTAAAATAATTGATAAAATTGTAATTTTTTAAATAAAATTGTAAAATAATTGATAAAATTGTAATTTTTAAAATAAAATTGTAAAAAAAATTATAAAATTGTATAAACTTGTTAATTTATGTGGATACTTTCGAAGTATCAACATAAAAATACAGAAACCAGTAATTTGAAATAAAAATATAGTGAAAACGGCCGAAATCGGTACAGTGACCGAAACCGGTACCTTTACCTTACTCAGTGTGCAACGTAGATGATTAGCTATTTCGCGAAGGCGAAATAAAACGATCGTAAAAGCACCGGCGAAATCGGTGTAACGTGACGAGGCTTCTTCCCTCTGTTAACCGCACTTTCTTCCGCTCGGGCTTTCCAATACGGAATCCCGAGGGGGCAACGTGTTCAACGTAAAATTCGTAAAATATTGTTTATTTTTTTTATATTTTTTTTTATTCACTCCTCTCGCTCTCCCGTTCCGCAGTTGCCGACCGTAAACTCCGCTAATTACGGATTTTTAGTATTTTCCGCTGCCACTAGTTTACGACACGTTCGGTCGTCAGTGCGCTTGTTACGGGAATCGACGCGCGGTTGATGTCGACAGAGCGCGCGGTCACAGCCACGCGGTGCGTAGGCATTCGAAGGGCCCGGCATCAACGCAGGATCAGAATTGTTGTACTCTCGCGCTCGGCCTGCGAGCGGCTCGCGTTGCCCGCGAGTTTTACGGCCATCAGACCAAACAATTTTTACACCAACGATAAATAAGCTCTCGAGTGAGTTGCGTTCGCGCACGGCGCGGAAAAAAAAACATTCCCGCGGCGTATATCGAGTATCCCGGGGAGAGAAAAAGGGGACAAAAAAATACAATGAAGTGGTTCAGTTTTGTCCCAATTTTTGGATATTATAGCTCATCTCTTGATATTTTTTTGTTTCTCGAGCTCTTAATAGAGTTGGGGCAATAACACAAAAAATTGTGATCGACAACTGAGAGGTCGAGGGTCAAATCCAGATCGAAGCCAACGCGGGAATCTCTCATATATAATAGTAGCAGGTTGTTGTGGCTCGAATTAAAATTAGATCGTTAAGGAAGAGTTTTCTCTCGAACGTAGGAAGAAATTCCTGGTTCGATCGACCCAAAAAAATTAACCTCGATTTTATAGGCTGCTTAACATAAATAAAAGTGTCTAATTTTGGATCAGACCTGAATTAAGGGGGGCAGAGTTTTATTATTTACGGCACACTTTAATTAAGGGGGCTGGGACAGACAAACTTTCCACAACTTTACTCACTGATTTTTGAAGAAGGATATTAAAATAAATAAAAATTCGCCAATAAAAAAAAAATCTTTTTATTATATCTTTTAAAATATTAAAATAAAAAAAATTTCGACAATAAAAAAAATCTTTTCAAAATATCTTTTAAAATATTAAAATTAAAAAAATTCCGACAATAAAAAAAAATCTTTTCAAAATATCTTTTAAAATACTAAAATTAAAAAAATTTCGACAATAAAAAAAAAATCTTTTCAAAATATCGTTTTTTGATCATCCCTTCCCACCCGCATCATCGCACACCTCAGCCGACATCACAATTACAATCCCTCAAACATCCAGTCCGCAATTTGCCATTCCGTTTTCCCCGAGAGCTCCGCCCGTACAGTCCGCGCTCGTCCCGTATTATAAAATCCCGCGCGCGCGACGCTCCCCGAGAATCTCTCACGGGGGCGTTGAAAATTGCCAAAGTGTAGCGCGCAGTCTGCAGAGCCGAGAGAGGACGTGATCTCGCGTCTCGCGGACGCCCTGGAGACGCGCGACGAGGTAGATACACAGCGACAGCTGCGGGGGGTGGCGAGGGGGTCGAAGAGGGGGGAGGGGGGGGGGGCGACGGGGATATAGGCGCAGAGATGAAGCGTATATACAGTACACGTACACTCGTGTACACGTATAAACCTCGCAGTAGTCTCGCTCGCGATAAATTATTAAGGAGCTTCATTATCTTAAGCATGCTCGGAGGGCGAGGTGCGCGGGGGGGGGGGGGGGGGTTGCGCGGTTGGTGCGCGCGTTGCACGGCCTCTTGCGCCGGGGGCTGAAATCTCACCCCCGGGAGATGGAACCTCGTGAGAAGCCTCAGCTGCTGATATATTTATTAAAATCTCCTTTGCCTTGCCGACTCGCTGGCAGCACGAGAGGCTGATCCACACGCGTAGATCCGGCCTTCGTCCCACGCTGTCTCGAGTTTCTGCTCTTCTTCTTTTTTTTTTTTTTTTTTTTTTTCTTTTTTTTCCCCTCTCTTTCGTCTCTTTATATTTCCACGAGAGAAGATACTTAAGTTTCACGAGAGACCGCGGCAAACCGCGGCGCTTCGAGGGAATTTTCCGCCCGCGAATGCGAAATGCGGGGGAAAAGGGCACGCGTGACTTCGGGCTATGTCACGCGCGGAGCCTTTGAGCGCGGCCGAACGGCAGGAATTAATTAGCGGAAGACATTAACGACAATTATAATCACGGCGCATTTCGCTGCCTTCGTAACACCGGCGCGGCTTTGCGAGCGGTGATCTCGTTGGATCTCGCGAAAGTCGCGGGGCAACTGGAGTCAGTTTTTTTTTTTTCACCAGCTACGCATTTTATTATTAGGCTTCTCGTCGTTTCTCGTTGCCTCAAATATTCGTTGATACCACCGATCGCGAAAGGAAAAAAACCATCAGCGTCAGATAGCTGATCAATCATTGGTGTATTCATTTCCTACGAATTTTTCGCTGTCGTAACAAACTATTTAACTATTACAACAAATTTTTAGCTACACCCAGAGAAATTGTTCTGGTGGGATAAATTCGAAACAAATATAATTTACTTGAATGAAATAAAAATTTATTTACAAATAAAAAGCAAATGAACAAATAAAACAAAAGACATCTATTTTACAAATAAAATTTATTTGTCATTTATTTAACAAAAGAGAAATAAAATTTATTTGTCATTTATTTAACAAAAGACAAATAACATTTATTTGTCATTTATTTAACAAAAGACAAATAAAATTTGTCATTTATTTAACAAAAGACAAATAAAATTTGTCTTTTGTTTTATTTGTATATATGTTTTTTATTTGTAAAATTTTATTTGTAAATATATTTTTATTTCATTCAAATAAATTTTATTTGACATTTTGTTTAGCCAAATAAATTTTATTTGTTTCAAATAGATCCCATCAAAACGATTTCTCTGATTGTACCACAGCAAACGCTCCTTCAATTATATATTTTCCGTGTCAACTCGATACTAATCAAGACCAACTTTTCTCCCCCCAAAGCCGCCAACAACAAAAATGACTCAACTCGCTCACCTCGCAATATTAAACCAAATCAACCCAAAAAAAAAATCCCCTATTGTCTACCTTACGAACCAAGCGTCAAACACCCGTCTACCGTCACACACGACGCTAGCTAAAAAAGGGACCCCTCGTTCACTCAGCCCGAGTGGAAATCTTTCTCCGGCAAAAACGCGCGGGGTTAACGCGCATTCGTGACCCACATAGTCCCACGGAACGACCACCGGTACACGCAGGGGGACGGGGGGGGGGCGAGGGGGCAGCAGCAGCTCGCAGCTTCCACGCGCCGTGCATTCTCTCTGCTCCGGACCTCTGATATACAGCGTAAGCCTCGGGATACTCTCCCCGGCATTGGTCGTTGCATTGAGTGTGTTGTGTGTGCACTGTGTGCAAGTGCAATGGGTTCGGAAACGCGACCGGGAATATTCGCGTTCGCTCTCGAGGAAGCCGGTACAGCTGGGGGGAGGGGGGGAGTCGAGGGGGGCGGCTGTAGAGATAGAGGGGTAAAGGGGTGAAGGCAACGTCGAAAGAGCGAGTGTCAGGAGGCACAACGCAGGGGGTCGTCAGGGGGTTCGGTGGGTTCCGTGGAGAGGGGGGGGGGGGGTGAGCCACCCGCGTACCAGGAAAGCGGGGGGACTGAGGCAACCGGAGGCGAACCAGTGAAAGCGGCAGCGGCGGTGAACGAGAGATATAAGATAGAGAGATATGTATATATGTATTAGTATAACTATATACGGGGGGGGAGGTTTGTATATAGACAGGAGCCAGCTCGGTGTGTATATATAGCTCGACCCGCGAGCTTTTGCCGGAGCTTTGGCTAGCTCCGCCCCCCGCCAATGGCAGAGCACCGGGCTTCGGTTGTCTTCTGGCGTGCTGGCCAATATCAAACGCTGCCTAGTCGCGCAGCCTCCCGGCTGGACCAATCGTGATATCCCCGTGAAAAAGCGGCCGCACGCGCCCGTCCCGCGTATAGTCTATATATGCACCCCGCGCTCGCTCTGTGCATTCTCTCTGCTGCTCGCAGCGGAATTTCAGCTGTCCCGGGAAGCTGAGAAGACGCGACTGCGGCGAGTGCGACGCGCGGATCGCTGTTTCCACGCTCGCGGGTTATATGGACCAGCTTTGAGCGGTTTTTCTTGTTGCCACTCGGCGAGATGACCCCGGGGCAGGTGGAGGAGGAAAAAATATATAAGAGGGATGGAGGAACGATTCGTGAGTCTCCAGGTGGGGACGGCGGATGGTTTGATGTAGCGATATTTCTGCCTCCGGACTTATTCCCTTTGCTCTGTCTCTCTTTCTCTGTTGGTGTCTCTTTCTCTCTTTCTCTGTGTCTATGTCTCTCTTTCTCTGTAGATCCTCTTGCGACGCCCGCGGCTGACGCTTGTTCTTTGCCGGACCACCGTGGCTTGACTCTCCGGTTCAAGCGGGATTCGAGGATATGCGAGAGATATGTTCGAACGGACGCGATGCGGCTGGTCGTATGAATGCGGGGGTTGGGGGGAGGGGAAGGGGGATGGGGGGAGATAAAAGAGGAATCTGTGAGACAGCTGTCGGTAGCAGGTCTACCGTGAAGTCTGCCGAGGTGTCTTTTATTTGTATTTTTTTTTTTTTTCGAATGTTAAAGGAGTGAAACATATTGTAACGAATGTTAGGATCAAGTATTACAAGAACACAGGATATGACAATTGACTAACAATTTTTTTTTTTTCGTTGCAATGTATATTTTTTTGGATGATGTTGAAGTTTGCATCGTTGGAATGCAACGAAATTCAGAAAAAAAAAAATTCTAATTAACCCAAATGATGAACTATCTTTTGGGTTAATGTTTAATGATCATCATAGCCACTGATTGCTATGACGACTTTTTATACCTAATTTTAATATTTGGGTTAATTAGAATTATTCTTTTTTCTGAATTTCGTTGCATTCCAACGATGCAAACTTCAACATCATTTTTTTGGACCTCACTGTATAACATGGAAAGTGGGTCGAAATGGACTCTCAATGGAAATATTAACATTTTTACGAGCGAATGCGGATCGGAATGCAAATAAGATTTTTTGTCTGCACTTCTTTTTTTTCGGACCCTCATTTTCCATTAACAACTGCCCACTTTGCATTTTTCCGCCGGGTCGTCAATTTTCCCTCCGCGCAACTTTCCGAAAAATGGAGCTTCGCGGTGTCTCCGAGCGAGAGGAATTTCTGCCAATGTTCGGTACACATCGATGGCCACGAAGAAGGGGGAGGAGGGGGGAGGGTGAACCCCCCTCACCCCCTCGGCATGACCCGGGGAGTAAAAATATTTCCCGTAAAACTCTCACGTAGCCAGATACACCCCCGAACCCTGGTCGGGGTTGTGTAATAATGCATGCGAAGCTCATAATTCTGTCCCCTCGCGTTCCTCGGCGCACACGGACGACTCGGTCCACCCCGCGAGCTCGCGGGCTCGCGGGAGTCACTGCCGGTTGAACGTGGTAAAATTTATACCTCCCGAAATCTCCCATAAAGTAGCATAAAATTATCGGGAATATAGGCGCGCTCGCGCCAGGGCGACGCGAGGTCCGCGCTCGACAAAGTGGGACGTGGGACGTCTATAACCATTTCCGCTACACGGCGTCCCGATACCCGGGCGAAAAAGCGGGGGACGAGCCTCGCGGAATCCGCGATACTTTTATTTTTCAACCGCAAATGTCGAGCCCCGCGGACTCTTGATTTTTTCATTTACTCGCCGCACGAGCACCGCGAAAAAATTAATGAGTATACCCGCGTTTCGCGAACTTACCGAGCGACCTCTGAGTTATGAAAAATTCTCCGCCAGGCCACCCTGGTGACCCTGCGGTATTTTTTTTTTTTTTTTTTTCACCCCGAAACGCAGCACGCAACGCGTTTCAGATGTGTGTGTGTGTTTTTTTTCCGCGGTCTTTTTTAACAGCTGAAATAAAATACCGCGTAAACGCATAAACGGATGAAAATTACGATGCAACGAAACACAATGCGGTTGCGTCGTACGTTGCTTTATTAACCCGCGTTTTTAGTTCTGAGAACTATTTTTTTTTTTTTTACGGGTTACCATTTTTTTTTGCTCTATCTCCAGGCCAGAGTAACCGGAGAATTTACTCGCGGTTGTCCGTAATATGCCTGGCACATATTTCTCTGCTTCGTGTGTTCTGTTCGTCACATTGAAGCGTTTCTTTTTTTTTTACGAGTGACGTCTTCTCGTCGTCTTAGGAGAGCCGAGGGGCCATCTGCGGGTCGCATCTGTGTCTATCGAGCAGCGTGTGCTCAACGAGAAGGGTGGAAGGCGGACTAGCCAGACTCTCGCGTGTAAAACTGTATCAGAAGTTATTCCGCCGCGACTTACGAGATGTCGCGACGTAAACAGCAGTTTCAGCGAGTACGTGAGAGGTTCGAAGCCACCTCGGCCGCGGTCAGGAAGACGAAGGAACGACCTGGACCTCATCGCACGTAACTAAAAAATCGTTCACGCGTCGCCGTGTTTATCGTCGCGATCGCCTCGGTCGTCGCCCGCAGACCGAAAGCTTCGAGGCTGTAAAGCAGCGAGAGACATTTTAGTGCGTGATTTTATGGCCCTCGGCCTCAGTACCTAAAATTCGATGCGAAATTTATTTCCGCCTCTCCCTCTCACAGGGGGTGGAGGTATTTGACCTCGGGGTCGAAGCCGATACGATTGTGGCGAACCGTAGGATGGACGAAAAACTCACAGCACGAGATGGGAGCGAAGAAAAAAAAATGTTACGCGGTGGACATTTTTTTTTCGATAGCTGATCAATCAATGCTATATTAATTTCATACGAATTTTTCGCTGTCGCAACAAACTATTGCACTGTCACAATAAATTTTCAGCTACACCCAGAGAAATCATTCTGATGGGACCTATTCGAAACAAATAAAATTTATTTGAATGAAATAAGCATTTATTTACGAATTAAATTTTACAAATAAAAAAACAAATAAATAAATAAAACAAAAGACATATAAATTTTACAAATTACATTTATTTGTCATTTGTTTAACAAAAGACCTAATTTATTTATCATTTATTTAACAAAAGACATTAAATTTATTTGTCTTTTGTTTTATTTGTTTATTTGTTTTTTTATTTGTAAAATATTATTTAGCCAAATTTTATTTGTTTCGGATAGATCCCATCAGAACGATTTCTCAGCGTTTGCTGCGCGGGTCGCAGCCGATACGATTCCGTCGAACCGCTCGATGGACCAAAAGCTCACAGCACGAGATGGAAGCTCAGAAAAAAAAATGTTACGCGGTGAAATTTTTTTTTGCACACATTTCCACAGACTCGCGTATAAAAGCTGAGATATATTCTCGCGTCCGTCACGCGTCCCGCCGTAACTCAACCCGTAAATTGTATATTAGCAAGCCGCGCGTCGACCTTTCGCTCTTTTTCTCGTTGGCAAATATTCGGCGACACTCGGAGATTCCGCGCAGCGAAATGCACGAATACCGCGTGTGGCGGTTCTCCCTCTATCTTGCGTCCCCCGATGAATAATAATAACCGGTGGATAGGAGGGCGTATCGCGGGGTGAAGAGGAGCGGGGAGGGTGGGGGTGGTTGGACGTGTCGTAAAACGAGATTTGTCAAGCGGGCGCACGGGGAGAGAGGATCCACCGGTGTCAGAGAGTCCGCGGCGGAGAAGGAGAGTCGCGCAGAAAGAGCTCGGAGAACCGTGACAAAAACTCAAAGGCGAGCCCCATCCATCAGCCGAGTGGAACGCGCCACTGAAAAAGGAAGAATTATTATTTTACGGGATTAACGGCGGGCGGACCAGGGGGGCGGGGGGGGGGGGGGGTTGGAAGGGGGTGGAGGGCTTCGTCCGTCGAGTTTGATTTCTCTTTCTTTCTTTTTTTTTATTATTTCGTTCGTTCTTGTCTCGTCGACAGTAGGCGGAAGCATTTACGAGATCGACGGGGATTCGAATTCTCGTCGGGCGCCGCTTCGCCATAAATTCGTTGGGTTTTTTTTTTTTTTTGCCCCTTCCCCCCGCCACCCCCCCCCCCCCCCCCCGCGTTTTTCGACAAAAGCAAACGCGAGGCTTCGAACCGACTGGCCGTCCGCGCGCGTCGATGAAAGTCTATACATTTTTCATGTCCAGTTATTTCCTTCGTCGTGCTATCCACACCCCCGGGGAGGTCGTTATACGGGGTACGCGCACCGTCGCGGCGGGAATCTAATATTATTCGACTTTTTCACAAAGCTCTCGACGCCGCGCGGCCTTTTGTTTCTAATTGTGTGGCGCGAGCGGTGCGCAGTCTCGCGAGTGGATCGTGGAGTTGCGGCTGACGAATGGATCGACTGTCCGACAGATTCTGAGACTGAATTGATTCGCCGCGACGAAGTGTAACAAGAAAAATGTGGCGAAATTAAAAAGACTCGAATGAGAAAGAGACAAAAATTTCTGCCGAATTATCGTGGCGACGACAATAAAAAATAGCAAGGATTTCGGTTTATGCAGTCGCGATTGGAGCGCGGAGTCATCGCTACGATTGACGTGTGGAACGACCATCCGACTCATTCAGAGCCAGAATTGGTTAACCGTGACGGAATTAAGCAAAAAAATATGTTTAAAAATTAAGAGACTCAAACAAGGAGGAGACAAAAGTCCCAAGAAAAATATGGCGGAAATTAAAGAGACTCGAATGAGAAAGAGACAGAAAATGTATTTCGAACCATCGTGGCAACAACAACAAAAAATAGCAAGTTGACCCGCAGCAAGAAATTCGGTTTATGCAGTCGCGATTGGACCGCGGAGCCATCGCTGCGATTGACGTGTGGAACGACCATCCGACAAATTCAAAGCCAGAATTTTATTACCACGACGGAATGAAGCAAAAAAAATATCAAAAAAATAAAGAGACTCAAACAAGGAGAAGACAAAAGTATTCTTCGAGTTACAATTGCCAACAGCAACAAAAACACAGCAAAGGTGGCGTCGCGACGTCTTCGTCCGAAACTCGACGAAAGACGCCCGTCAGTCCGCAAAAGGTTGCGTTCCTTCTGTTACATTTTTTTTTGTTTTTTTTTCGCGTGGCTTTTATCGCTCGACGTTCGGGGCGCACAATGAGAGCTCGCAGACAAAGGGTTGAAACCCGTGAAATTCTTCAGTCCAGGTTCACGATCGAGATCTCGGGTGCTCCCGGAGCGTCGTGTCGAGACACTTGGCCGTTATCTCAGGGTTCATTCTCCCATAAGCCGGTGGCCGGAATACGTCTTCGGGGATCTCAGATAGGCGGAAGAGCCCTCTCGTCGCTTTTCCAGGAGGACAAAGAGACGGCCGCGCGCCGCTATTTCCCAGTCCGCTCGCTGCTGTTTCTAGCCAGTTTCGCTGCCCCCCCTCCAACCCCTTTCCATCCCTCCAGCTTCGTCAGTATCAGCAACCGAGAGAAGAAAAGACCTGTCCATACTCCACCGTCGACTCAGTGTACAGAAAAGCGAGACAGCAAGATTGTAAAATTCTTGATGAAGCTTCGGACTCCGTCGACGCAAACTGCACTTCTCGTCTTTCATCTCACTCGCCTTTTTTGTGCTCTCGCGCTTTGCCTCCAGCGGCAACAGCCGAGAATATCCGCGATAATATCCGACCTTCGGTGCGCGTGGAGGCAAAGATCGGCAGACTCTGTGCGGCTAACTTGTCCGGGGAACACAGGAAGCGAGAGAGAGAGAGAGACGGCGAGTCTTTCAGGGTCTTTCGAATTCTTTGCCGGCTCGAGGATCGCTCCGTCGTTCGGGGCCGCGCTCGCAACAACGCGGAAAGCTTCGCGGCCCCCTCCGAGAAAGGTCGGTAATCACCGATTTTACAACCGCGCCAGCCGTGGAGCTCGCGCTACAGACACGGGAGGATTTCGCGGGGTGGGAAACTCGCTCCGGCCTTCACGCATATTATCATACTTTACGATATCTATATCTATCCCGAGCTCGCAAGCTGCACACCCGCGTCGAAGCTACCGTTAGCTGGATGCCCCGCAGCACGTACCCCCGTTGTCTATGCCTGGCCCGGCTTCGCTAGGCTCCTTTCACAGAGCGCTGCGCGGCTTCCGCTGCACGCAGCGACGAAGGGGTTGGAAGCAAACGGGGGTGGAAGGAGTGAGGAAAGCGGGCTAAGGGGTTATAGGGGGGTGAGCTGCCTGGTACGCGGGAAGGCAGATCGCAAAGCAAGCGGAGATTCCATGCATTTCGTTTTAATGCCCCCCATGCCACCCCCCACCCCCTCCCGCACCCCCTCACCCCACCGTTTTTATCCAACGTCTTATAGTTTTGTACACCGAGCTGCTTCCAGCACGGCAGCTCGCACAAAGTGGCGGGATGCTCTGCTCCTGGCTTCTCTTTCGACGTTTTCCCGGTCGTGGGAGCTGCACCGAGCGTCTCGATGTTTTCTTCCAGGCGCGCACGGGGGGGTCTCGAACGTTTTTCCTTCGCGCAAAAATTTTCATGGCAACGTGAGGGAGGCGCGGGTGAAATGGGACGCATAAGCGAAAAATGGTTTCATGACGATAACAAAGGTGGAGTTTGATTGCTTTTGATCCAAAGATTCGATTCCAAGCATCAATTTTGAGCGCCGGCAAAAAAAAGTAAGGGCAAAATGGGACAGACCCCCAAATTCGGAAATTCGTGTTCTTTTTTAACTCGGTGATACTCCTTAATAGTTATTTCGCAAAAAAAAATTGTAAAAAAAAAAATTCAAAGTGACTTTTCAAAAGCCAGATTGCTTAAAACACTCAAAATTGTTAAAAATCTTTATATTCCGCTCACATGCGTTCAATTATGTCGTAGACGCGATTTTCACGAAATGGGGGTCCGTCCCACTTTGCCCGCAAAAATAATTGGAACTGAAAAAATCGGTGTCCCATTTTGCCCGCACCTCCCTTATATGAGGGGTTGCGCGCCCGGGCGATGCTTCCGAAGGTGAAACAGTCGCTCGAGGACGAAGGAGCCGAGCGATGCGCCGTTGCATTATAAGCGTGGTGTACTACTGCGGCGCGTGGGTCCTGTCATGGACGAAAGTGGAACGGAGGCAGAGAGAAGAGAAGGAAAAGAAGAAAAGCCAAAAAAAAAAACGAACGAACGAACGTAGCGCTCAGCAGGAGCCGGGGCAGCGAGCATCTGGCCAGGCTCCGTCTTCGTCTCCTCCGTCGCGCCGCTCGTCGTCCTCCGTCTTCCTCCTCGGCATAAAACTTTGAATTGTTGTTTTACGAGGGCTCTTTGTTTTTCGCGTGTTTTATTGAGCAGCCTGAAAAAGCCCGCGGACTCCATATTCCCGCATCAATCTGTCCCGCTTGCGTTTTTTTCTTCCTCTTCTTCTTCTTCGTTCTTCTTCGTCCTCTACCCCCGACTCTTCCTCCCTTCAACCCCTGTTTTTGAGACTCGGCACCCTTCGCCGGCCTCTTCTGCCTCGCTGTGCCCGGGACGAGATTTGGGTTTTTTCTTCGGCTCTGCTTTTTTCTCATCGAAGTCCAAAAGTGCCCCGAGGGCCGAACGTCGTCCCGTGGGTCGTCGCTCACGAAGTTTCCTCGCAAGTGAATCATTCCTGGCTGCTGGTACTCGAGCTACCAGTGAGAAGGGTGTCGCACTCAAAACGCACCCTTCAACCATGAAGCCCTCCGTGCGATCGCGATGGCTTGTGTGAAAAATCTCTTCGACGATGTTTACAGACTATAACGGAACGACGGAGCTCGGCTATTCTTCGCTAGGTTTAAGGCCAGGGGGGTCCCGCTCGAAGTGCCGCGCTAAAAAATCAGGTCAATCTCGTACGCTCCACCCGAGGGTCCCTCCTGAAATCTTCCCGAGACTCTCCTCGCTCTCTCTCTCTCCCCACCCCCGCCCACCCTCGACTGTTTCTCCTTTGGCATTTTTTATCAAAGCGCCCCGAAACGTCACGGGGAATATGAATAAATGACGGGGGACTCGTCGAAATTCAAACGCTCCGGGGCGGCTTCTTGTGTCTGCGCGCGGAAGACGCTGGCGAGGGAAAAATTCGAGAGCGAAACAGTCCGGTTGTCACGAATTTTGGCGGAAAAATTCGGACAGCCCTAACAGCTCAATGTTAGTTAACAACACGGAGAAAAAGATTTTGCTATGCTAGCAAATTTTTTGTTAAAACAGTGACAACATTGCGTTATCTCCTAACCTAGCAAACAATTTCGTTGTACTGGCAAAAAATGTTGTTTGCCTAGCAAAAAAAAAATGTTAGTCGAGCAAAAAAAAATGGCTAGCCTAGTAGCTAACTCAATGTTGTCACTATTTCAACAAAAGATTTGCTGGCATAAAACCGTTTTCTCCGTGAATGCACGATAGTGACCAGCAGTTTTTTTGCCCCAATAAGCATTGATACAGATAATCGTCAAAGTCATCCTGCTGCAATTATTTTGATCATTCGATTCCGACCGAACAAAAAGAAAAAGGTGGCAAAGGTGACGTTTCTGCAGTCATCGTCATTTCCCTCCAGTACCCTCGCTATCACCCGCTGATCTTGGCTCCCATTTCCGACGATACAGAAGAAGGTACTGGAGACCCGGAGACACCTTAAATGTTTTCGCGCACAAGTGTAAACGCCATTGTTGCTTCTACGGAGTCACCCGGGCGACCCGCATGTGCGAGTGTAACGCGGTCGTTGAAGGCGCCGCGCGGTGCTTCGAACCTCTTCTCCCTCGTACCTGAGACCTCTTCGGGGATTCACCCGTGTGTAGGTAAATATATACCGACGCCACCCGGTGTGATGGTGCGCGTGAGAGGGAAGGTACTTACCGCTAGGATGTCAAAGCAGCCCCCAGGGACGGGCCAGCCAGACCTTCCACCTTGCCTTCCAGACTCCTTCCACCGACCTTTCTCTATACTGCCTTCTCGCTTGCCTGGCCAACCCCGCACGGCTTCGCCGTCTTTCTCTCCGCACCGACGCCGCTCAGTCTATTTAATTCCCCACCTTCGAGCTCCCTTCGACCCTCCGCGTCTTCTGTTCCACACTCGCATGGCCGACGCCTTCGTCTTCCTCATCGGGCAACGTTCAACTCCTCCCTGTGCACCACCTGACACCCAGTTTATGGGGTTATCTGGGATGAGATAATTGAACTACTCGCAGCTTCTTTGCAAAAGAACTTAAACCTGGGTATTGTGCAATGTTCGATTTACGGAAAAAAATATATGTATTGAAGTCGTCAGAATACTGTTGAGACGAAACAGATGCCAGTTTTTTGAGAGTTTGAATTAGATTGTGTATATTGTAAGGGTTGGAGCGTATTGCAATATAGTTGTCGTTGCTCTGTTCGTGTGTTGGGATTTGTAACGTAATTATAAACTAATTAAAATGAATAAAAATTAATTAAATCTGTCACTGATCAATGAAAATGAATAAAAATAAATTAAATGTATTACGAACAAATTAAATCGAATTAAACATATTACTGACTAATTAGGTCAAATCAAAATAAATGACACACATTATTAACTGATTACATTAAAATAAATTACATATATTGTTAACTGATTACATTAAAATAAATTACATATATTATTAACTGATTACATTAAAATAAATTACATATATTATTAACTGATTACATTAAAATAAATTACATATATTATTAACTGATTACATTAAAATAAATTACATATGTTATTAACAGATTAAATAAAAATAAATTCAATGTATTAAAAACTGATGATAAAAACTACTGAGACCGAATAGTCATTTGTCGATTTTAATTTTTTTTTTTCGTAAGCTTTGACAATTCTTTCACATCGCGTTAAATAATACAAGACAGAGATGATGACATTCCTTGCCTCGGATATTCTTCAATTCCGAGTGTCTTTGGCAGCTTCGCCGCCGCATTTACATCGCGGAATTGGAGCAACACTCGTCTCGCGCTCTTGTACAACACTCGGCGATTGCGTTTTCAGATCTTCGTCAGGTATTTTTTTTTTTTCCCGCATCAGAATGGCCCGGGTGCCTCGAAGCATCGTTGTAATCTGCGCCAAAGTAGCGCGCGGCGCACTAGGAAAGAAGGAAAGGAAACTGGATAGTGTGAAACGTCTTCGTGCTGAGCGGTCGTCGTCGTCGTCTCGTGCACGACGTCTGTCCGCGTCGTGAAAGTGAAAGAATTTAATTACCGTTGGGGGCCGCGCGAAGTCGACGAAAATGCGAAACGAGGACCGGCGAGAGCCGTGGGGGGAGGGCGACGTCTTCGCCAAAGACGTTCGCCTAGGAATTTAAATATCGACTCGCAAGAATTCGTCGTTTCACGCAGCGAAACGTCGCAGGTACGCGAAAGCGGCGCGCGCGCCCTCTTTGCGCCGAGGAAGAACGACCACCGACACCCGGGGTGCCTCTCTCTCTCTTTCCGGGCGAAAACCGTGCGACTGTCGACGGACACGGGGAGACGATTCGTGTTATCCGCTCTGCCTCTCGCGTTGGGAATGTCGAGGAGCAGGAATGGAGCAACCGAGCAGGTCGAACGAACGACGAGGACGGGACGAGAAGCACAAAGAAGAAACGGAGCCTTCAAAACGTCTCTCGACCCCCGTCGTCCGGCTACCCCGGTCGCCGCAGTATCGCTCGTCGAGCTTTTACAACTTTCGGGGGTCTCATTGCAAAACTCAGTGGCGCAAAAGTAGCGACATTGGCAGAGCCGGAAGTCCAAGTTGTAGAGTCTCTTGAAGAGCCGGTAAAAAAAGCGATCACGAAGAGAATAGAAAATAAAATTTGAAACAAATGAAGAATCCAAATTGAGTTATTAATTATGTTACTCATTGGTTTAAATTAAAAGACAACGTTTGGAAATTATTTTACTTAAGGGGATCGAGTCAGTCAAGAAAGTTTATTTTTATTACATAAGGGATACTTTTTTCCTTGCCGTTGAAAAAAATGTGAAGAAACTGTACTTTTTTAGGATCCCAGCAAAGGGTTTTTTGTCACTGCAATTCATCTATCGAAAATGTGATTGCAAAGTGTTTCAGCCTCAACGAAAGCCAATCCTATGATTGGTTTTCTCTGTACTAATTGCAGAGTGAAAAACCCATTGAAGCAACCGATTGACCCAACGGTGGGTCAAGGGACCAAAAAATCATTCGCTGGAATCCTAAAAGAACCTACAAAATAGAATACTTCAATAAAGAATAAAGAGTAGAATTATTTCAAATTTGTTCATGGGCGAGGAAGGAAGTAGCCCTTACAATAAAAAATCAAAATAACAATTTTTGACTGCCTCGACCCTCTTAACACCCTTGAACTCCACGCCCTCCACCACCAACTTCAACTTCACCGCAAATGCGTCACTTTGCGCCAACAATGGAAGCGGAAAATACGAAGCAGGTGGTGCGGCGAGTCCGGCTGACGGCGTTGCGGGGCTGTCAGACGCTGTGGGGACACACTCGATAAACAGCTTCCTGCTCCCCACGAAGCGAGGGCAAGGACGCCGAGGCCGCACAGACGTGGCCGCCGGTCGCGCGGGCTGCCCTAACTCAGCCGCCTCGTGGAAGTCACGTTGCCGCGTAGAACGCGCGAGAGAGTTAGGCGAAGGGAGAGTTGCGCTCGCAGTTCCTCGCAAGGGGTTCGCGGGGTTGAAGGGGTCACGCGTTTCAAATGTTTCGCGAGACAAGCAGCCACTTCAAGGGAAGCACATTCCACCGGTGCGCGCTCGCGCTCCGAGCGTCGCAACCGACGCGGAGGATACGACAGCGAACGAGGAGTTGTCGGATGGCGTCAAGGCGCCCGGGTCGTCTCTACACACACACATCGCATAACCCACCCTGTATACGCGCTTCTCTCATCGCAGCCTGACAGCTCCGAGGCTTAGGCAGCACAAACGGCGTGCGGTGCGTCGTCGCTCTTCAAGAATTCACAGAGCGCCGATTATATAATCCACTCGCCGTCGTCAACGTCGTTGTTGTCGTCAGCGTCAGCCAACAACTATGGGGCAACTGTTTTGCTGCGAGCGGCGGTCAGCGTGCGGCCGAAAGTCCCCCGGAAGCTCGAGAAGCCGATGGACGGTGAGAGAGAGACGCGGGAAAAGGGTCAAAAGTCCGGGGGTGAAGGGTGTCGGGCCACGAGTGAGCGAGCAAAGTGGGCCAAATTAGGATTGAAAGTTCCTGCGGACGGAGGAGAGACTCGACCGCTCTCAGGGAGGGGGTGGGGGGGTAGGGAAAGAACGAACCCGGGGGCACCGGACCGACACCGCTTTTCCGTTCCACTCGAGAGCTTCACCTGTATATAGATGAAGGCGTGTGTATATACATAGGTATATATAAAAGGTGACTTGGTCGCTCTGTCCTGTCCTTCGGGCGCTCCGAGCCGCCGGCCCGGCCTTCGCTGGTTTTACGACGAGCCCATTTTTATTATTTATAGAAACGTGCTCGTAATCCTCTACCCGCGAACAATACTCGCGAGGGAGACGGAGATGGGATGGGAGAGAAAGGGAGAAAGAAAGAGACCCTGGAACCCCTGTAATAGGTAGCCGGGTGCTATACATAGTGCAGGAAGATTCGCATGAATAAAAAGATTTGCGAAGAAGAAGTTTGGAAATAATTCGAGTCGACACGCGACTCGAGCGTGAGCGGTGGAAAAAGGAGGGTTTTCTTCGTTTCCAGGCCGCGAGGGAAGGGAAAAACCCCGCACGAGCCCGCGGCCCGCGAAACGACGCGGAATCAGAAGCGTCGTCAGTGGAAATCGACGAAAGCACTCGGCTTCTTTGCCACCTTCAACCACCGCGCGTACCAGACACTGCGGTGGAAAATCCAGAGGGTGAAAAACCGGTACGCCCCTAAATCTACCGATCCGCGAAATGTGCGGAGAGGTGCGGAGAAACGTCGTCTGCCGGTGGCGCGGGTTGCAGTTGGCCGCGGCAGAGACGGCAGACGTGTGTATAGCGTGTGCGGTGTGCGGGATGCGAGCGAGAAATCGTCCGAGGGTTGCGCGAGATGGCTGGAGGGGTAAGGAGAGACGGAGGAGTGAAGGGACGAGGGGGGGAAGGACTACAGTGGATAATGCATAATAAGATACGAGCGGAGACCACGCGGCATAATCATATATCATAGGTTAGCGAGCCTCGGTGGTGGTGCGCGCACCGGTAACGCGGTGAGTTTTCGCATAAAGCTGCACTGGTAGCTGCGGAACGGAGAAAGGGGAATCGAGGGGAGAGGGAGGGTGGAGAACGGCCACCCTAACGTGGCAGAATGGCATATAGACTGTACCGCCACAACCGCTACCGGAACTGGCGACCGACACCCGCAGTACGCAGCCGTTTCGCCAGAAAAGCGTGCTGGAACTCACCGGGATGGCTTCCCCCTCTTCGCGCGAGTTTCGAGCGACCCATCCCACCGCAGCCCGAAGGCCTTCAAGGCCTTTTTCTCTCTTCGTAACCGAGTTGAAGTTTCTGGCCTCCCTGGAATCCTTTTTTTGGAGTACGAAAAGCCTGTATCTGGGTGTATGAAGGGGTTGATTCGTTCAACCTTCGTTGAGCCTTCGTTCAACCTTCGTTGAGCCTTCGTTCAACCTTCGGACATGGCACATGTTACCCATTTGAAGTAAATGGAGGTTAGAGGAAAGCTTGCAAATGATCCGCAGACCCTCAGATGGATCTCCTAAGGCTATACAGGATCAAACGAGACTTTACATCCCTGCATAGAACCTCCAAAAGTGGCAGTTATTATCCATTTTCATTATACGAAGGTTTTTCGGAGGTTTTATATTTCAACTCGGGACCGAGAACCAAGATCTTGGTTCTCGGTCCCGGATTTACCGTAGTCGCGACGTCAGGATGCAGGACTTTTGCACTGTTCAGACCGACTTCATCGACCACCAACGTTGACGACGTTGGCAAACTAGCGAAAATTTTGGAGCGTAGGATTTTTACGACTGTGAATGGTCGGTTGATGGATGTCCGATCAATAAATGCTCGGAACCTGAAAATGAGATCCCGGATGGATGGGAGACAGTTTCACAAAATAGTAAATAACCCGGTGGAGTTAATGAGTAACCGTAGTGACAAAGTAATGAGGAAGTAACGAGGGAGTAATGACATCCTGGGCCTCACTCGATAACGCAAGCTCGCGCTATAACACTCGATTAACCGATAAACAATAATTCATCCCCCGGAGACAAGAAGCAATATACATCATGACAAACAACCCAGTAGAAAAAAAAGATGATGTTCGGTCACGCTTGGACCCTGCCAGATATCGCACACAGCGGCGCGGCGGGATAAAAAATAAGTGTACATTAACGGTTCAGCCCCTAATGGCCGGGCCATGTGGCCGGTGGACGTGAGAGGAGCCCGAGAGGAAATGAGAGTGCGGCCCAAGTGGAACACGGCAGGAAGACGCAACCCGAACGTACACACAGACCTTCACAGCCCGAAGGTATCGGTGATTATTATTATTATCATCATGGCGTGCGGAAAAAGTATAGCGAAGCGTCGTTGGGGTCGTCGCGCCCTGGACTTTCAGCCGCGCGTTTCGCTGCCTCCACCTTGCGGTCTCAAAAAACTGTCCAGACCATCATTCCTCGCTCCACCCGCGAGTCCCCCGCCCGAAACTGGCTTACGCCATTAAACGTACTTACATGAGATACTAGCCACTGACCACCGGCCAGCAGCCTCCGCCGACCCCCCCCCCCCTTCGAGTTATCAATCAAGATAATAGGACGATAAATATCCGTACGTGCCGCGTACTTCGGCGACCGCGACTCGCGGGGTCGAAAGTGCAGCGCCGCGCGCAATTTCAGCCCGATTTCGCGGTAGGCCGCCGCTTATAACTCACCTTTTATGTCCCCGTACGTAGCCCTCGACGTTTTCCACCCTTCCGCCCCGTGTGTGCCTTCACCTCGCTCGCCTCTTTTCTCCCTTTCTCCAGGCCTGCCAAACCTATCGGTCCTCGTGCGCAGCACATTTTTCCTCCCGTTTTTCGAATTGGCCCCGTTAATGGCGCTTCGAAGACTATTTCGTAAATCCGAGGGCTGTTTGTGGACCACACGTGAAGGGGGTTGAAGAGGAGGGGACCAAGCGCTGTTTATATCGGATTGAGGCTGCGGCGAGGAGTGAGAATACGAAAAAGGCTTCTTCACCCCTTCCATGGCGGAGCCGAGTGAATGAATCAAGGCCCATCTACAAATGGGCTTCTCCCGCTTCCGGCGCAACGTAAGGGGGTGAGGGGTGAGGGGGGAGGGGCGCGAGTACCCCGAGCGGCCGAGAGAGAGTAAACCACCGAAACGAGTTCCTTTCGCCAAGAGTGGATTTTTCGTCACTCCCAGAGCGAGCGTTACCACGTACGGCGTCGGCGGTTGGGGCTTTCGGTCCTAAGTGGAAACTTAAAAATACGCGCTGGCGGCTCTGGGGAAGCCGGAGCCGAGGCGGCCCCGGGCCGGGAGCCGGAGGGAAAGGGTGGTTAGTGCCTGGTGTGGTAGTGCAGCGCCTGGAGATACGTTAGCCGTGGCTGTGGGAAAAGTGAGAGAGAGAGAGAGAGAGAGAGAGAGAGAAAGCCCGAGAAAAAGACAGAGAGAGTAAACGTTGCCTGGCTTTGTGGCGAAAAAGGAAATCCACGCGGAGCGCGAGAGAAAAAGGGTGGAAGCATGTAGGGCCCGGGCGAAACTTCACTGTTTAATATATAAATATGGCGAGGGAAACCGTGGGGGGCTCGGAAGGAACCACCGCACCGCCGCCGCCGCGTGTGCATTAACTGTTAAAAACAACAATATATAAACTTATTTTCGCCGCTGCATAAAGTATGAAGCGACGGCGGTCGGTGGCGAGTTGGGACGCGAGGCTGCGAAACGGGGTAGGGAAGGGAAAGGGGTGAGGGGAGAGAAGAGAGCGTGGAGGCTTTCCGGTCCTCCCGGCGCGCGCGCGCAACGCCGACAACCCGGAGGCACAAACCCCGAGCTAACTATTAAAAGTTGCAAATTGCTGCGGACACGCTGCGGGTCCGTCCCCGGTACCGGTCGTCTTGTCTCGGGCGGCGCGCGGCCTGCCTGCCCTATCCCAACTTACTTACTTAGTTCGGCTGGTTTGCTTTACTTGGCTGCGATCGCCGAGGGGGGCGAGGGGGGGAGGGGGGGAAGCACCGTGTCTCACTGCGAAAACCTCCACGAGTTCCATTTACTTATGTACGCCTCGACGCTTATTCCTCTTATCTTCGGGGTTTGCCCCCCCCCCTCTCGCCCCATCTGACCCCTTCGCCACGATCAAGTAGAGGGGAAGGGGGTGTTTCCCCTCTTTTTCCGCATAGGGGTTAATACGCGATTTGAGACGATAACGCGGTGCGGTCGTTCAGGGGGATAAATATTATTCATATAAGCACACACGGGTCACATAAGCGATGAAAGTCGCTTGGATTCTGCTTGGATTGGGGTGTAAGTTTTTTAGGCTTTTGGCCCGGTTGGGGGTTGAAGGAATTATTCATTTGCGTGAAATTATTTGTGGCGCACGGAGAGAAATTTGTGTGTTGTGATAACAGAAAAGTGACGACAAAAATCGTTTTGTTAGGCTAACAAAAATATTGTTCGGTGCAGCAAAAAGAATTTTCAGCCGAACAAAAGATTCGTCAGCCTAGCAAAACGGATCTGACAGCGGAACAAAAGATTCGTCAGCCTAACAAAATAAGTTTTGTTGTCACTTTTCTTTGCTGTCACAACACAGAAATTTCCCTCCGTGCGGTTTCGAGCATAGTGTGCACCCAGAGAAAAAGTTTCCTTGATACCAAAGAAATGGGTGGATTGACATTTTTTCATTGATTTCAATGAAATATTTCTTTGAATTTCAATGAGATGATCTCCTTAATTTAAAGAAACGATATACTTGATGGCACCCGGTCTGTCAACGTTTGGCTCATTCGCGATAAGTCGTATTGGTGTTTCTCGCGCGAGCTGGTCTGTCATGTTACAGTTAAGTCAAGTCAAATCAAGAAGATAATCATTGGTTAAACCATCGAAGTTATTGGTGACCATATCTAAGTACTATGGTACGTAACCAAAAACTTGGTGGGCATAACCTATAATTTGGTTGATGACATCGTTCAAAGAAAATATAATATTAACTTAAGGATATTATTTGATTGACCTCAAAGAAATGTTTCATAGGTTGAGATTTCAAGGAAATTTCATTGAATCAAGGAAACTTTTTCTCTCGGTGTGGGAATGGTCGAATCGTTGTAACTTGGAGGAGGAATTAACAGTGTAGACGATACGATGCGGATCTGTCCTGCTGGAGTAACCTTAAGTGGAAGGAATGCGACGTGACGATCGAGTCACATTTGCGGGGGGGGGGGGGGAGAGGAGACGAATAATTTGTTACGTAATTGTAGTGACACAGAGGAGGAAGACGATAGACACCATCGGCTATGTCGCTGCCTCGAAGTTATTTACCCCGAGCTAATTGGCTCGCTGCTAATTACCATTGACCCTCATTCTCGTGGGCTTTACCAATGTACGGCATTAATTACTTGAGAGCCAGCAACTGCTTGACCAGCGCCGATAGTTTGGTTAGGACTGCGACGGTAGTTTATAATTCTCCGCGCCGGCCGCACACCGCCCGACGGGAGAGGGACGCGCGATCGAGTTTGCGCGGCGTCTCCCCCGATGCACACAGCGGCGGCCGAAGTAGCTTGTGGTCACAACGGACTCTCGCGGAAAAGACCCGCACCCGCCCAATTAATTACCGACGTCACTTGGTCCCGCCGTCGGTCATAATTAATACGCGAGCGTAAACCGCCTCGACAAACACGCCGTCTATTGTGATACAAGGACTGTAACAGGTTCGTTCGGGTGACGTCTTCGTGATTCGATGTTTGTACTGGAGCATTGAACGCGCTTTTAGACCATGAAATTGCTGCAGAGGGTAAAAGAGGTTGTCATGAGCCACTAAAAAATGTTGGCCTGTGTTTTCTACTTCTAGAAATTAAAGTCACTGTAATACCCCCATAGAAAAAAGTATATTTAAAGTGTATTCAAAAGTATATTTTTGAGTATAATAAATATACTTTTTACGAAAAATTAGTTATGTCGAATATACTTTTCGTTTGTACTTAAAAAGTATATGTTATGGCATATATACTTGAAATATACTTCCCATGTATTCAGCATGTATTTAAAATGTATAATAAGTATAAAATATATATTGCAAGTATATTTTGTATATATTTTTGAATATAACGAAAAATATATTTTTCACCATACTTTTTTCCATAGGGGTAAACACTCGTAAAAAAATCCGTGGCGTTATAGATTCGGCCCTGGTCAGGCCCTGGACAGTACCACGTTAACCCGGCTAGAGCCTGACCAGGACTTGACCAGGACCTGACCAGGGCCGAATCTAACCAACCACACCAAAAAATGTTGGCCAAAAATGACCAAAAATTTTCGCGAGATCTGAGGTTATAAAGGGCCGAGAAAATATTTTTGACATTCTTTTATCCAATGTCGATCAACAGTTTTACTTGCAAATTTCCCCTTCGGAGAGCCTATCTTTTCGCTCCGCAGTTCCAGCATCAACGTGTCGGTTCAGAGTGGTCAACGCGCGCCGGTCGCCGGTTAGCAAAATCGACGACGACCAGTGTCGGGGCGTTTTACACGCAGAGCCAGAACGCAGTCCGCACCTATCCACCCGGTGTTAGTTATATATAAACTATATAGATATATACGACACGCGTGCGGACGGTGAGAATGAGCGGAGGAGAGAAAAAAAAAGTAACCACTCGATATCACAGCTCGGTACGCGCGTTCGTTCGTTCGGTGCGGTGCGGTTCTCGTTCGTTCATTCATTCGCGGCCGGGCGACCGAATTAACGCTTTTCACGCCGCTGCCGCGGTGGAAGAGAGCGTCAGGCACATCACAGCGGGGGGCAGGGGGAATGGGGCGATGGGATGGGGGGGCAGGGGGTTCCCACTCGCGCGCTGCGCTGCGCTGGTTGTGGCTGCGCAACGGGGACTCACCGCTCTTGTCGCTCTATGTCGCGTTGACACCATTTTTCCATTAACTCCGTCCGACAACGCGGTTTTGCGCCACCCACGCAAACCTACCCTCCGCACCCTCTCGCCACACCCCCTGCACTCTTCGTCCCCCCCAACCCTCCCCCCCCCCCCCGTTCCCTCGTTCGTCGCCTGATTTCGTGCGTGCCGAGCTTTTATTATTATTATACGTGGTTTATCCCTCTCGCTGTTTTTATTTCGCACCGATGCCTCTCGTCGCTTTCCGTCTCTCGTCGTGCGCTGCTCTCGCACAGAATTTTCGCCCCCCCGGCGGGCCGGCGGGCGAAAATTTTCGTACGCGGAAATAACGCGCGTCCCCGCGGCCGTGTTCGATTATCCGCTTGTGTATTTATATATATAGGAAGGGGACGGGGCAGGGGGAACGAAGGGGGACGGGGGGGCCGAATATTTCAGACCACTCGCCCCCTATGTTGTTTCGTGGCTTTCGCGGATTACATCGACGGAACCGGCGGAGAGTTGATCGCGTTACAAATCGCACTCTCGCAAACGGCGCGGGGCGTCTCGCCGAGCGGAAAATATGGGACTCCATAGACGACGCGGGTGGTTATTTGGGGATCACGTGACTGGTGGAATAAATAAACAGCCGCACATTAACTCGTGGCTGCGTCAACGTGGGATAATTTTTTTTTCCGCCCGCGAGGGTAGCGAAGATTTTTTTTTTTTTTTTTCTACGGAATTTTGGTCCCGCATGAACTGGTTGGGAGATATGAACGCGTTGAGCCGGTGGAGAAATGTACTTGGGGAAAAATTGGTCCAATTGCGCGCAGCGGCAAATAAACTCGGGGCTCGACGAGTCAGAAACTCGTGCTCGGAAAAATCTTGGATCTTGCCCAAGCCGGAGCTTATTCTTCAATTTCGCGGGCGATGCGTTTCGCGATTTCGGTGCCACCGGGTCGCTCCGCAACTTCTCCCGCTGAGGATTCGAAATTTCGGGGAATTTTTGCCGGGATACGAAATTTCGGGAATCGCTGGAGACGATTCGGAGGATCCAGCGATTTCGAAGAAATCACTTTCTCTATCTGTCGCGAGTATCTGGATGCGTTTTGCTAAACTGTCAGAAATATACAGTGTCAAATGCTGCTGGTGTGGAATTTTTCCTAATGTTACTTATTATAGTGTTAATTGTAACATTTTTTACGGTATAAAATTAACACCAGCGTTTCGTTAAATTTATTCCCGTGTAATAAGTGACGATACATTGTAAGCCTTTTTGCTAATTTTGCCTTTTTACCAGCGTTTCGTTAAATTTATTCCCGTGTAATAAGTGACGATACATTGTAAGACTTTTTGCTAATTAACACCACTCGTTATCACCGTGATTGGTGTGGACTTATACAGACGCCGTCTAGGTGTATTTTTTAACAGTGCGTAATGACAACAAAAACCCTGCCTGAAAAACCTCTCAAGCTCTTTCGAAATGTATCATATAGGAAGGGGTTAAAAATCGCGGACTGCGTCGCGACCGAGATGCCTTCTCGGCAGCTAAGAAATCGCGAATCCTAGACAGGGGCGGATTTACCACTAGGCCCGGTAGGCCCGGGCCTAGGGCGGCAAATTTCGGGGGCGGCATTTTTTATAAATCGTTAATATGTTTGGTGTTCTTTTTTTCTTCTTTTTAGCGTCTCTACTATTTTTTTCAACTTTTCAGCGTTACTACTCTTTTTTCTTTTGACATTTTTTTTACATGTGACAAAAAATACCTGTCATTATTCGCTTTTTCGACGAAAGGGGCGTCAATTTTTCTGAGGCCTAGGGCGGCAAAAAGGTAAAATCCGCCCCTGATCCTAGACCAGTACGAAAAATCGTAGAACACACAGCCCTAAAATCCCGACGCGACGTCCCGCATTTCCGCGTTCGAGCCTTAACGCTGATCTCGTGGGACCCGAAGGTCTTTGAAGTCACCCGGAGCCTCTGGAAGCTACACGCAACCGCGACATTTTTCCGTCATCCTCGGTCCAGACATCTCGCTCGCTGCAGTTCCCGATCACCGCGCGCACTTTCACCGTCCCCGATCCTCTCCCGCCTGATCCCTCTGACCTTTCCCCCGAGTCGAAACGCGCGCGTGGTTTTCCAGTCGAGAGCAAAAATACACGTCAAGACGCACCGCGTGGCAGCCGGAACGCGGCGGGGTTGTCGCTGTACACGTGGCGCGCGGCGTCATCGAGACTGAGTGTGTTTGGCCAGAGGAAATATCGGAAGGAATTGAAAGGGCCGCGAGGCATGCAGCGGCGGCAAAGCTCCTCTCGCGCGACGTTAAGGGAAAAGAGAAACGCATATATATATATATACCATATGGATACTATATGGACGCGCGGGGCTTCGCTATGTAGCGAAGGGAAAAGCTGCTGTGACGTGCAGGACATGTGATGGGATAGAAAAGAGAGTCGTGGGGGGCTGGAAGAGAGGAAGGACGAAGGAGGAGGAAGCGGCGAGCGAAGGAAGCGAGAGGGAATCGTGGGGTCGAAGGTTGAGGAAAAAGAGAAGAGAGTCCTGAGCGCCGGGGCTTTACCATTTTTACCATCGGCGCACCCGGGGGGTGGAAAGGGTGGAGGGGTGAGGAGGGGGAGGGAGAGGGTAAGGGTTCCTTAAGCGCCTTAGCGTCTCTACGATCGACTCCATCACGTCGAACTCTGGCTCGAAGCTGCGTCTGTCCCACTCGGCCGTATATATAACGTGTCCCACCTTTTTCCTCCACCCGTTCCGTCTTGCTGCTGCTGCTGCTGCTGCTGCTCTCGACGGGCGAGAGAGCGACGTCTCGGATAAGTTAAGCCCTCTTATTATTTTCCTCGTGGTCCACCGAAAATCTATTTGACCCCGTAAACCACCGAGAGCCGTGTATACGTTTGTTCCCCCCCACCCTCGTTGCTTCTCTTCAGCTTCTTCGGCTTCTCCGCTCAGTCCGATCGAGCATGTAAGGCCGCGCATGAAGCTCGAAGAGAAAAATTCACGTTGCATACACTAAAATCCGTGTCTCTGGTGATTTGTTGCAGGAGATGAAAGTCAACTGGGCGACGTCGCCCGGCAACCAGCCGAAGCAGGACACGAGCAGTGAGTACAAGATTGTTTTATTGTTTATCGAGATTTTTTTTTTTTTTTTTCATCTTCTTCTATCGATTGTGATAAAGCAATATGGCAAGACTGCGTATATCGAGACGAGGCGAAGGCCCCACGCTGGAACTTTCGTCGCAGCGCCGCTCAGGGGGTCTGTTTACTTATCGCTGGGTTTGATAAAATATTGTATTATACCTCGACGTAATCCTTATAATCCCCGGGTCCGCCGGAAGAAATCCGCGCCGCCACGTATATCGAGCTTAGCGCGGCGGACTCCGCGCGGACGAGGAATGTGAAATGACGGCAACGTAAACAATTGCGCGGAGCGATTCGGACGGAAGCGGAAGACTGACCGGTTGGAGTCTTCCAGCTGTCCGGCTCTCGACCGGACCTCGCAGCGAATGATCTCCTATGTAGATCTGACTCCGGACCTAAAATCGCCAAAATCGACCCCAATTTTTTTTTTTTGAAAATATCGACTTGTAACCTATACCGTCATTCTCAAGTCGCATATTCTACCCCTGAAAACACTGGTTATTAACCTTTTTTAATCGATTTTGAAAAAAATATTTTTTTGGCGACGAAAAAAATATTTTTTCTGTCAGAAATCGTAGATCCGGCTCCGGACCGAAAATCGGCAAAATCGACCCCAATTTTTTTTCTTTTCAAAATATCGACTTCTAACCTATACCATCGTTCTCAAGTAGCATATTCTACCCCTGAAAACACTGGTTATTAACCTTTTTTAGTCGATTTTGAAAAAAATATTTTTTTGGCGACGAAAAAAATATTTTTTCTGTCAGAAATCGTAGATCTGGCTCTGGACCTAAAATCGCCAAAATCGACCCCAATTTTTTTTCTTTTCAAAATATCGACTTCTAACCTATACCATCATTTTCAAGTCGCATATTCTACCCCTGAAAATACTGGTTATTAACCTTTTTTAATCGATTTTGAAAAAAATATTTTTTGGCGACGAAAAAAATATTTTTTCTGTCAGAAATCGTAGATCTGGCTCCGGACCTAAAATCGCCAAAATCGACCCCAATTTTTTTTCTTTTCAAAATATCGACTTCTAACCTATACCATCGTTCTCAAGTCGCATATTCTACCCCTGAAAACACTGGTTATTAACCTTTTTTAATCGATTTTGAAAAAAATATTTTTTTGGCGACGAAAAAAATATTTTTTCTGTCAGAAATCGTAGATCTGGCTCCGGACCTAAAATCGCCAAAATCGACCCCAATTTTTTTTCTTTTCAAAATATCGACTTCTAACCTATACCGTCATTCTCAAGTCGCATATTCTACCCCTGAAAACACTGGTTATTAACCTTTTTTAATCGATTTTGAAAAAAATATTTTTTTGGCGACGAAAAAAATATTTTTTTTGTCAGAAATCGTAGATCTGGCTCCGGACCGAAAATCAGCAATACCGACCTCGGGAATGTTTATTTCAAAATATCACCTCTAATAGGTTAATGAATTTTGCGTTGCTACGCAGCTAACCAAGACAGTAATATACTGCATACGCATTGCGAGCTCTCAAGTCGCGCGACCCCTGAACTAAGCTCCTTCCACTTCTTCTGCCTCCGCCGCTTCCGGCTCGTTCGAGGCATCTCGCGCGTCGTACGGTCCGTCCGTCTCCTCTTGCTCAGTGGTAACGCCGGTTCATATGCAGCCGCCACCACTGAGAACGGAAGACGAGACACAGGGCGATACGTACCAGGGTCGTCACCGCGTGGGGCGCGTTTCTCGAGTTTCCGGTCGTCTCCCCGAGTTCCGGGACACTCGAGACACCGGCAGGATCGCCTTACCCGGGCGACGACGCGTATCTCGTGCCCGCTCGACGCGTTCGATTTTTGTCCGCTGGTGTTGCAACTGTTGGTTACATTGGAAAAATTCATGGGGTGGACGACCAAGTATCGGGGTTACTATTTAAATTGCCATAAAATGATGGTACCGATTTAAATATTTTTATTGGTATCATAAAATTATGGTACCGATTTAAATATTTTTATTGGTACCATAAAATCATGATACCGATTTAAATATTTTTATTGGTACCATAAAATTATGGTACCGATTTAAATGTTTTATTGGTACCATAAAATTATGGTACCGATTTAATTATTTTTATTGGTACTATAAAATTATGGTACCGATTTAAATATTTTTATTGGTACCATAAAATGATGGTATCGATTTAAATATTTTTATTGGTACCATAAAATCATGATACCGATTTAAATATTTTTATTGGCACTATAAAATTATGGTACCGATTTAAATGGCAATTTAAATAGCAACTCCGACGACCAAACAGTTACTGTTAGATTTGCATTATTTATCAGTCGAGCGAGCAATAAAAGCGTTGTTTTTGTATAGCAAAAAAATGTCCTGTCGTAGTATCAAAAATACATTTTTCTCATTGTACAAGTTTCGCCTTCCACATGCATCGAATCGCGAGTACGTGGATGAAAAGTATATAGTCAACGTCTCAATATTTATCGAAACTCCAGGCGTACGTCCAGTTGTCGCGAAATAACTTCAAGAAATTCGGTGAAAAAATTCAACGCCAAAAAAAACCAGCGTTAAAAAATTAAATACCGAGTATCCACCGATGTCCGACGACCGTCGGACCGTCCGAAAAAAATATACACACATGGAAGTCACCGCGGTGACGCGGCGAGAAGGAGATCCAGGGCTAACCCTTCGCGCGCGGGGGTCTCCGGAGTTTCGCGCTTGAAATTCAGTGCCAGCCCGTGGCAATATTTAACTCAGTCTGAAATTCCTCTTTTTATGGACTTGTAAAACCGCGACAGGCACATGGGACCCGATCCCGGTGGTTCGGCTCTCTCGCTCCCTCTCGCCGGGCTTCGCTGTACTCTGGAGCCCCTTCAACCCCCTTCATCCCCCTCCCCCCTCGTTCTTTCACCCGGTGTTGTCCCTCGAAACAGCCACCGCTAGAGCGGCCGCTTCTCGTGGTTAGACGACTCCCGGAGACCCCGTATTTCGTCCCGTTGCGCCATCCAACCACCCCCTCCCCCCCTGCCCCCCTCCTCACATTCGCAGCGGAGTCTCCGGCTCTCCGGGCGTCCGAGGCAAATGCAAAACTAAAACGTATCTTTCCTATTTCACCGGTAAATATGTTCCGAAACTACCGACGATGCCGCCCCGGGAAGAGTAAAGTATTTTTCTCCTATTTCCCGACCGTTCCTACGTCTCCCTCGGTTTTCGCGCGCAGGGGGCGGCCGAGAGAAACTCCCGCATACACACGAGTCGCGAGCGCGATATACGTGCGACAAAACACACCTAGTTTTCCCCCAGGCCGGGAGGATCGCGACGATCGATTTCCTCGTTTATCTGCGGCGATATTTTACTTTTGAGCAATTTTCGCGAGCGAATTATGGGGCACGAGAGGCTTCTCGCTATTAAACCCTCCCCTCGCTCTGCTTCCTCGCGAGCATGGAGTGTATAAAAGACTCCGAGGCAGAGCATTGTCCACGGGTACCGGGGGTACCGGTGCCGAGTCTGACGCCTCGGACGGCTCAGCCTGGAGGAAAAATTTCGACACGCGACACCCTGTATAAAAGTTTATCGTATACACTACCGCGGCGGCATCGGTGGAGTGTGTAGCGCGCTCGCGCGGGGTACGTAAACCGACCGTAAGTTGTTTGTCTCCCGGTGAAACGGGGGCCGTTTAACTTTTTCGAGAGACGACGCCGACGCCGCCGCCGCCGTCGACTCTGTCTCGTTCGGCGCGCAAGAAAAGCCAGAGGAGAGGAGAAAAGAAGCGCCGCAGTATAAAACTCCGGCAGGATGCACCTGCGTGCATCGTTTTCTCGCCGGCGGCTCATACTCCAACCCCCCATTCCCCCCATTCCCCCCATTCCCCCCTCCGCCTCCACTCGCTCCTTCCGCCCCCCGCCTTCTCTCATTCTTTCTCTTTATACACTCTCCCTCCGGTGGCTCGACCTGTCGTGGAAAAAAGTTTTACTGGCGTTCCCGTCGTTGTCTCACCCGACGGATAAGCTGAATCATCCCGATTTACGTTCGCGTCAGCCGAAAAATAGCTCCGCGCGCCGTCGAGTCGTGCGGCAGCAGCGGGAGAAGCAGCAGCGGCAGCTTCACGTGCATCGTTGGCTGTGCGCTAACGTGTGGTATACACAGAAGACACACACACACGTGTCGCGAATATCGCGCAACAGAGGCAAAAAGTCGGTCCATTAAAGTTTTCGTAATTTTTCATCCGGCGAACGAAATTGTGTTGCTTTGTTTTCAGTATTTTTGCTGTTAAAGAAAGAGAGAGAGAGTTTAAAAAATATATAAACAACAGATGAGAAAGCGAGACGAGCTGCGCGGAGCTTTTGGGAAAATTGTTAACCGAACTTTGTGCATAGACGAGGCAGCCTCTGTTTTGTGCATACTCAAATCGCGTGTAGCCGCACACTGTGCGAGCTAAGTGCGCGCGCGTCGCTTTCTCCGTTGCCGCGTGTAATCCTCCGTTTCGGGAGTGGCTAATCGCGCATAGTTTTTCATGCATTATTTATCGGGGCGCGCGCGTGCGGGCGTGAGCGGCCCAAGTAGCCCTTCAGTGTTTACCGAGGGCTTTTCGGGGGCCACAAAGACCCACTGAAATATTCCGTTTGAGGGCTTTCGCTCCAAGTCAACGCGTCTGCCGCCCACAATGCGCTCGCTGTAGCTCCGCGGTGAGGCCGACGAGCGCAAGGCCGCCGCTTTCGCGCCTTACCCCGTGTGGCATGGAAACGATCATTAATACATCGCACCAGGTTGCTCTGTGTAATTCTCACGTTGTTGTTATTGCGGTACTTGGAGCGAAATGGGCCGCGAATATATATTGTGAAGTAAACGAGCTTTAAAGGAGGTTTAAGTAGGGTTTAAATAGGATTTAAATATGGTTTCATTAAGGGTGAAATATGGTTTAAGTAGGGTTTAAATAGGATTTAAATATGGTTTAGGTAGAGTTTAAATAGGATTTAAATATGGTTTTGGTAGGATTTAAATATGGTTTAGGTAGAGTTTAGATAGGATTTAAATATGGTTTAGGTAGAATTTAAATATGGTTTAGGTAGAGTTTAAATAGGATTTAAATATGGTTTTGGTAGGATTTAAATATGGTTTAGGTAGAGTTTAGATAGGATTTAAATATGGTTTAGGTAGAATTTAAATATGGTTTAGGTAGGATTTAAATATGGTTTAGGTAGTATTTAAATATGGTTTAAATATGGTTTAGGTAGGTTTTGAATAGGATTTAAATATGGTTTCATTAAGAGTTAAATATGGTTTAGATAGGGTTTAAACACGGTTTAAATAAGGTTTAAGCAGAGCTTAAATGGGGTTTAAGTAAGACTGATTTTTTCTCTTAAAATGTTAAAAAATCGGGTACACTACGATCTTTCATTGGGAATGAAGGTCCGCAACTACCGTAACCGCAACCATTTCAGCGTTCTTCGGAAATCCGCAGCCAAATCTCCCGAAATGGCGGAAAATGTGGGACGGCACAAACACTCACCCAAAAAAAAAACAGGATAAATAGAAGCCCAACGTCGACTCGGGCCAGATTTCTCAGAGAGCCCGCAACGTCGCCCGAATATCCGCGAATCTGGCCCAGGCTCCTCGAATTATTATCCCGTATCGCGAGAGGAAATCGCTTCCGCCGAGATTCCAGTCGGTCGGTCGTCGTGCGCGCGCGGGGGAAGTTATTAGCGAAGCCGCAGGTCCTTCCCGTGCGCTCGACCGTCCCCGGTCGAGCAGTATAACCAAAGCAGTTTGGCGAAGCTCGAAGCACCCGGGTGCAACGCGCGGCGCGGCGCGCAGGCCGTCGGTGTCTCGGTACTTGGACCGCGTCACCGCGGTATCGCTCGCCCGTCGAGGAAATTTACGTCGATCGTTTCGCGAAATGGCACTTTCTAGGCACACTCGCCGCACTCTATCCCCCCCTTCTTCCCACCGCCTATGGTACCCGATACAGACTGATTCAGAACTGTAATTTGTGGCCTCCAAAACTGAGAAACGGTTACCAAAGATTTTTATTAATTAATTTTTTTTTTCACTTCGTTTTAGTAATTAATTTTCTTTCCTCAATAGAAAAAAAAATCCTAGGGTATCCGATACAGACTAATTCAGAACTGTAATTTGTGGCCTACAAAACTGAGAAACGGTTACCAAAGATTTTTCTTAATTAATTTTTTTTTTCACTTCGTTTTAGTAATTAATTTTCTTTCCTCAATAGAAAAAAAATCCTAGGGTATCCGATACAGACTGATTCAGAACTGTAATTTGTGGCCTACAAAACTGAGAAACGGTTACCAAAGATTTTTCTTAAATAATTTGTTTTTCACTCCATTTCAGTAATTAATTTTCTTTCCACAACAGAAAAAAATAATCCCAAACATTCGTGTAAATACAAAAAATTGAAAAACCCCACAGCTAACCATTTTTGAACGCGCCAGTAGAGAAGTCTGTTAGCCGTAGCGCGACGAGGGAGGGAAAAGTGATAGGGGTCCGAAAATAGTCAGACAGGCCGAGAGAGTCCGCGGGGATCCAGGTGGCGGCGGCGGCGGCGGTGGTTGGGTGGGCTGGAACGCTCGGAGTAAGCAAGCCAACCGCAAAGACAACGGATACCCGCGCAATATACTCCCACGTGGGAGACGCGGAATCGTGCGGTCTCCGCGCGCGACGCCCGGACGCGCGAGAACCAGAAGAGTCCAGAGCATCCAGCGTCTCGTTTTCTCTCTCAACATCGCGGACGATGTAGCCCATGGCGCTCGCCTACGACCCACAGGCAATCGTAGAGCCGAGTGTTACATCGGAATAAGGGTGAAGGCGCGCGAGGAAACGAGACAGAATCGGGGGGGGGGGGGCAGGGGGGGGGGGGGGTTAATATCCCAACGACACAGGTGTTCGTCTCGCGGTGGCCGTTTGGATTTCGATTCGCAGGGCTCGATTTCGGTCGCGCGTGAATCCCGCAACCACCGGACTCGGGAACGTGCTTGTCCCGCACTTGCGTGTTGGTCTCTCGTTGGGCGCGCGAGACTCTCCGATGTCGGAGGCGCGGAGCACAGCCGAACCGAGAAATGGGATCGTGCGCCGTGGTGCACGATGGAAGCGCGACGCGGTGCTTCCTACACTCGAACCTATACGCACCACTCCGGTGTGGTCCGATGGTGGCGCCGCTGGTGGCCTTGGTGGTGGTGGTGGTGGAACTGAATTGTGCATTCTCTTTGTTGGCTCCTGTGTGATCGAACGTTTGTATATGTGTGACATATATATATATATATGTGTGTGTATAAACGCTCCTATGTATACCGTATATAAATACACATGCGCGAGGCGAACGTCCAGCGGCTCACGTGAAGCGGCCCGAGCCTCCTCGTACGCGTTCGAACCCCCTGGAACATACACATACGGGGCGATCCCGTCCCGCCGGCATTCCCGCGGCCCGCCTCGTTGTAATGGCGGTGGTCACGGTGCGGTGGAAGCTGCCGATGGCATTTGCGGCGACGCGGGGAATCGGTAAACCACGCTGGAGCCGGAGCGGTCCACGCGGCCCAGGGCTCGTCGTGTCCTCCTGGCGAGCGGAGCGACGCACCTGCCAACGGCGCGTCACTTCGAAATCGCTTCTCCACGGTTTAGGGGCTGCACACCGACGGACACGCAGTGGGACGGAGAGACGGACATTGAGGGGGAGAGAGAGAGAGAGGGGGGGGGCGCCACTCGATGGCTGCGCTGTGTGTCCTGCGCCCGATAGCCACAAAGCAAACGCTTATCCGGAAGGTTTACGCGGGGAGAGACAGAGAGAGGGACCTTGTCCACTCGGGTGCTCGAGCGATTGTGACGGATATCGCTTGGCTGACGCTCTCTCCCTTTCCTGTCCCACCACTGATCGCGGCCGCAGTAGTTTTGCTCGACGCCGGTTCTCGTGTCTGATTTACTCGGCGCGGCAGCAGGTGTGTCATCCGTGGATTACGAGCCTCGGTTACCTCGGGTATTTTTGGTTCGGGAGAACGCAGGGAGCTTCAGGGTTTTTGGGGTAGGAATGGAAAAGTAGGAAATTGTGGCAAAGTCAGCTTTAAAACAGAGCTGTAAGACTCTTTTGTTTAAGAAATAAATGTTACTCTGCGGTTTGTTTTGTAGGTGTTATTGGATAATAATAACATATGGCGGTTATAAAATGATGTGTAAACTTTTAAATAGCTGCGTAGATAGCTAATTTTTAATACATATTTCTTCATTTTTTTCAAGAAAAATATGATGACATTTTATTGAAAATAAATATTCTTTGCAGCTATTAAAAAATATACACGTCATATCATAATTAATCCACGGTGTTATTATTATTAATTAATGCCTACCGGTTTTGTAGGCATTAATTAATAATTAATATTTAATAGTAACATCAACTTTATTTCTAAAACATTTAAGGATTTAGAATTGTGAACATAATTAGTATTGTAGTATTTTAGCTATTGTAGTCACGGATAAAATAAACATAAAACTTAAGGCTATACAGAGAAAATGAGGTTTAAGATATCAGCGTATTCAAAATAAAACATTGCCAACCTATAACTTTCGCGTAGATCCATTTCTTATTATATGCGAGTTAACTGTTTGATGTTCCCTTCAGTATCGTTTCAGCAGCTGTTGCGCTTTGAAAGCGAACCGCGAAACCTTTGGGGAAAATTGTCTCGTCCCGCTCGGCGAGAGAGGCCGAGGGTATAAAGCTTTGTAACGCGAGACTCCCCCCGGCTCGTCGTTCGATTCGCGGAACGAGTTACCGCGGGGCAGCAAATGTACATGCGAATTCTTTTGCTCTCTTTCTCTCTCCCGAGCGCAGGAAAAAAAAACACACACAGAGGGAGGAAAAGGTACACGAGTGAGTACAGCCGAGGAGAGCGGGCGATGGTTTCCGGTGCCCGCGGCGCGCGATCCGCGCGCTCTCCCTGCCGTTTCTCCTGTTTTCCGCATGGAAACAGTCGATTTCCGGGGAGAGAATATGGAATTAGACCGAGAGAGCCCGTTAAGGGAGACTCAGCCGGGGTTGCGCGCCGGCAACTGGATGGGAAGGCAGAGCGAGGGCTCCGTGGGGCCTTCCATCGATATTATGTTATTCCCACCGGCGAAACCTCCGCGAACAAAAAAAAAAAAGAATGATACTCACGATATCATTTACATGCGTTACCCCGGGCAGGAAAAAAAAACACACACACACAATCCCAATTTCTCGTGGGCATTTTTCGCTCGCGTTGTCTTCGTCCCGGGGCTTTTTCAATAAGTCCGAACGCGAGGGGGGGCAACGCGTGAATCCAATACCAGCGACGAAAATAATCTATTTGTAAATTCGCAATCGAATCCCGTCGCAATATGAATGCGCGATAATTAATATTCGAGCTTATTGGATATTCATTATGGATTTTCGTTCGAATCTCCCGGGTTTTCCCCCCGACCCACCCCCTTCCTCCCCCCCCCCCGCCCCCCTCCCTCGACGTCCCGAAAACCCGATTAAATACGTCCCTTTGCATTAATAAGCTTAATGCACTGTGAGCGTTGATTAAAAAAATGGTGTAATAACGATGACGGCCCGGGTCACGAGGGGGCGTAGAGGGGGCGAGGGGGGCGAAGGGGGCGAGGTCGCGCTCTCTCTCTCCCTCTCTCGCCCCGGGGAGCCCCGGTCGTGTGTTTCTCCGCACGAAAGCTTTCAAGGGTGTTAAGTAACGAGCCAGAGAGACCATCCCCGGATTGCCGTAAGCTGCGGGCGCCGCCGCCGCCGCTCGCGGGGTTGTGACTTTTATGCGGGGGTTAAATACATCGCGCAGCCCTCGCGCTAGTTTTGCGCGCCAACCGGAAACGTCGCACCGCTCGCTCTCGCTACTCGGGGCCTCGGGCACATTTCCTGAGGGCTTTGGGAATAAAGATGCAAAAGCTCTCCCCGCCCCCCCCCCCTTGTCCCCTGGCCCCCCACCACATGACCCAACGTCCCGCATTTGCCGCACATTAGTTTAGAGGACGAGAAAAAAAATGTAAATTTTTTTTTTCACGCAGCTACATTTTTTTGAGGACACCCGGGGTATAAATGGCTGCCGCCCTAAAACCTGGACATTACCGCGGAAACAGTTATGGTTCACGTGCTCACTGACAGCAGCGGCTTTCACTCTCTCAACTCGCATGACCGTGGAACGTGCACTGAGAGAAAAACATATGGTTGAAACAACAATACTATATTTTTACTATACAATATAATTCCCAGGGGTAACGCCTATATTTTGTAATTACGACAATGAGAAAAAATAATAGCTGCAAATTTAATAATAGCTGAACTAATCAAATACATAGTATTATCCAGTACCAATTCATATGATCGTTCTTAATGCGAATTATATCGGTATAGTTCGACCAACTATTCCACTATATTTTTCTTTGAGTGTGTGTTTTTTTTTATCGATTGCTATCGATCCAAAAATTCGATTCCAACCATCAATTTTGGACGTCGGCAAAAAAAAGTGCGGGCAAAATGGGACAGACCCCCAAATTCGGAAAATCTTTTTCTTTTAACTCGGTGATACTCCTTAATGGTTATATTAAAAAAAAAAAAAATTCTAAAAAAATTGTTTTTTTTTCAAAGCGACTTTTTAAAAGCCAGATTGCTTAAAGCACTCAAAATTGTTTAAAATCTTGATATTCTTCTTACATGCGTTGAATTGCGTCGTATGGACGCGATTTTCACGAAATCGGGGTCTGTCCCATTTCACCCGCAAAAATAGATGAAACTGAAAGAATCGCCGTCCCGTTTTGCCCGCGCCTCCCCCATATGCATATTTACATATGTTTATATATACATACGTGTGTTTCGTGGAACAAACACGAGCGTGGGACACACCCAGCAACATTGACCGAGCATTATCCGCGCTTCCGCGTAGTCCCCGAAGAGGAGGAGACGCACGAAAGTGGGTAGACGGTCGGGACAGTGGTGCTCCGGGTCTGCACGAGGTGTCAGGGAGAATCAGCGGGAGGCGCCGCCGCCGCCGCTCGCGCCTCATGCACTATGCACCGGGACAGATAGGATATGCGAATCGCTTTTCGTAGATGGAGAAGAAGAGACGCGGGGACCACTAGAGCGTCCCTCGTGTGTGATAACTCAGGTAGCGTGAATAAGCTGCTGGCCCTCCATTCTGTACCTCGGCTGTGAAGCTCTCCCTCTCTCTCTCTCTCTCTGTGAGCGGCTCAGCCGCACGAACACGCGAGACGGCCTCACGTGCACGTCGCCTCTGCCTGCGGGGCCACGCAATAACCACCACATAGCCCCAGGCGACCCCGAGAGGGTCGGGGGGATGGCCAGACCTCTTACAAATACAATACTCGTCCGCCTCTCTGCGCCACACACTCGACGATTCGGCCCTCTATCGTTTTACGGTTCTCGTTAACCGACTCGCGAATTCGAATCCTCTCGGCGAACGCGAGGCTCTCTGTACATTTTTTTTCTTTTTTTCTTTTTTTTTTTTTTTTGAGGAATGGACAAAGAGAGACGGACAATGCGAGCGGGATTTGAAAAGGGGGAGGATTAAAAAAAAGGAACGGTGATTGAGAGTCAGATGGTCTTTTTGATGTCGCGGTCAGATGCGGTTATTCGAACTCCGAAAAACTTGATGACACGATTTTTCGTCGTGAGGGGGTTGAAAAGGGGAATTTTGAAGCTGCGATTTTACTCGCGTTTCGATTGAGCTTCAGGGTTTGATCGAATTCAATTTAGATTCGCTTCAGGTGCCGATGATTCGTCATCCAAAAAATTGACGACACGATTTTTGTCCTGACGATCAAAAACGAAATTTCGAGGTTGCGGTTTTAGACGCATTTTGATTGTTCGCCAGGGGTTGATCTAAATAAGATGAGATTTCCCTCAGACGCAACAATTCGTCATCGATAAAAATTGACGACACTGTTTTTGTCCACAAGACATTGGAAACGAAATTGGAAGCTTTTGATTTCACTCGCATATTGATTGTTCGCCAGGGGTCGATGCAACACGGAGTGAAATTTCCGTGTTGCGGCAGCAAATAAAAGTGACAACAAAAATCGTTTTGTTAGGCTAACAAAAATATTGATCAGCCCAGCAAAAAGAATTTTCAGCCGATCAAAAGTTTTGTCAGCCTGGCAAAACTGATTTGACTGTCTAGCAAAACTGATTTGGCAGCCTAGCAAATCTGAATTGACAGCCCAGCAAAACTGATTTGACAGCCGAGCAAAAGATTGATTGGTCAGCCTAACAACACAATTGTTGTTGTCACTTTTCTTCGCTATCACAACACAGAAATGTCTCTTCGTGTGACCATCGACAATAGCGACGGCGTCAGAGGGGGTCAGAAAAAAATCGGCGATGGACGACTCTGCGCGCGCCCGGGCGGCGTCGTTTCGCCGGGCTATTTGAGGAATTTAAATTTTTCAATGCCCGAGGGGGTGACGCTCGCGCCGGGCAAAAAACACACACGCGTCGCGTGAGTGCAATATTTTTGTTGTCGTATATATATATACACGTATTATACGCACACCTGTATATTCGCGCGTAGCACTCGGCAAGGCACACACGGCGGTTCACTAATCCCTCGCATGATCGGCTCGCTCGAAAAACATCATGCGTGACGATGCATCGTTAAAAAAAAAAAAAAAAAAAAAAAAAAAAAAAAAAAAAAGGAAACACAAAACGTAAACGACCAGCGCGGGTTGCAACGAGGGAGAGGAACGAAAATGGGGTTAACAGGGGAGAGAGAGAGAGAGAGAGAGAGAGAGAGAGAGAGAGAGACGGAGGGACGCGAGCCCGAGTCAGAGCTGAAAAGCGAAAAGAAAACGAGAACATACGAGGGTGCGGCGCCCGGCGGTGGAAAACTCTCCAGGCTTTATGTTTAAAAAATGTACGGGCACTCACCGGGCACGTTCGGTTGTCGATGCGGAGAGCTCGTGACAGGGTCTCGGATGATCCAATGTTTGGCGTTTATACGTATACAACGCACACACTCACACGCTATACATATATATCTACATACACGAGCCCCCCCGAAGCCAGTATTTTGTGATGTCCTAATATGCAGATGCGCACTATAAACACCGCTGGTCCGCCTGCTGGATAAATCTAAAAAAAAAAAAAAAAAAAAAACGAAAAAAATGCGCGCGTGAGTGCCAATATTCCAGCGCGAATTAACAATTAACCGCCCCGAGGACCCGGACACCGTTTTGTTTTTCTCCGCGCGCGCCCGACGAGCGCCACGAGTCCCGCCCGAATTCACCTGGAAAGCTTTCACGATTTCACCTGAGGGTGGTTTAGACTGGAAAAAAAAAAAAAACGAAAAAGAGGGAATGAAAATTCAAAAGTAAGCGTTAATACGCACATCGTCCAGCACGTGTGTGATACGCACCACCGGCGCCGCCGGTGCGGGGCACGCGTCATGCATACTACAAAGTTTAATCACAACCGGCGGTAAAAACAGGGAGAGCCGAATGTAAATGCATTTTCATATTTAAACCGGCGATCCATAAATGACAAGGGTTCTCCCTGATGTTTTGATAAAACGCCATCGAGGTGGAGGGGGAAGGGTCAAAAAATAAAAAGCAAAAAAAAAACACGGATGAAAAAAAAAAAAAAAAAAATTCTTCTCCGCAGAGCGAACGAACAATGTGAACGCCGCCCGGCCGGCGGAGTAAACCAGCGCGACAGTGCCGTAATTTTCGTACTCTGCGGGTATGGACAACCCCTTCGATGACCGGACACGGTTTGCGGGGGGGACAGGAGGGGAGGAAACGCGAAATGCTCCCGCGACGCATGCAGCGCGGACAGCGTTTACAGACACCGCTGGACTCACATAAGTGCAGACGTGTGGGTGTCCTGCACGCGAACCAGTAGTGTCTAGTAGTGAAGCAACGCAGCCCCGGCTGACTCGGCGCGGCGCAAAGTCAGTAACCTTCAATAATACCTGCCCCGCGCATTACGCCTTACAGTGGAACCTCTCATAGCGTACGAGGGCGGATTGTGTGGGTTGGTTGAGGGGAATTATTCAGGACCGTCGCACGTAAATCTGAAAAAATTCATACGTATTCGGAAAAACGGAGGAATCATTCTCATGAAAAAAAAATCTTGGGTCATCGAAATATTTGTTAAACAATTGTTTTTTTCATCAATTTGTTAATAACATTTTCGAATTATTATTATGCAAAATTAATGTTTTCAGTGCCTCTAATGTGCATGAATTTTTTCAGATTTTTATACCACCGAGAAGTGTTTGCGATTCTCTCCCCAAATTCCTCGAATTTATACGAAATGAATATTGGTCGCAAGGGCTACCTTAAGAGGGGGGCGACCATCTAACGAACAAGATCTAGTCGCGGCACTGCGAGAGTGTCAGGGAAGAGGAAGCTAGAACCGATTCTGGCTCGTGATTGGTTCTTCAGATAGCGTACATTGTCTCCCTATTTCGTACGCTATGAGAGACTCCACTGTATATCTACAGTGCACGAACTGTCGGAATCACTCGTCCGCGGCTCGCGGACACGAGTGTCGCCCTAGCACGAGGTGAGAGGGGGTGAGAGGGGGTGAGAGGGGGTGAGAGGGGTGAGGGGGGTCAGGCACTTCGCGACCTAATCTTTACAGCCGTCATAAACTCACTTTTTCATAGCGTGTACCTTCAGCTTTCTCTCTTTCTCACTCTCTTTGGTCTCCTCGTTCCCTCCACGCGGCTCTCAGCCTACGCGACTCTCTGTCTCTCTCTCGCTTTCCACCCTTACGCATGTATATTTACGTAGCGCACAACACACACGAGAGTAACCAAGTGGGGTTTATACGGCTCCTCTCGCTCGTGTGGACATAACGCGTTCGCCACGCAGCAGCAGCAGCAGCTAAAAATGAATTTTATTTACTCGCCGTTACAGAGTTGCGAGCTGAGGAAACGCGCGGAGCGCGCAACGAAACGCAACTCCGGCTTGTGCTGCGTGTGCGTTACACAAGCGAGGGACTTTTTAACGGGTCGTTTTTGAATTCCAAATTGAATCTTGTAATCAATCTGGCACGAGAAGTTCTTGTTTCGCTGAATCTACTGTCCCCCTGCGCCCCCCCCCCCCCCCACCCCCTTGGCTCAGCCCCCTCGTACCGTATGTTTGTTCTCTGGGGCTTCTCTGTACGCCCTTCGCACTTTTTCATCCACCTTTTGCGTGCGCGCGCGCCGAGTTACAGTGCATCGAACGCGCTGCTAACAACTTTTCAGATATCTCGCTCCGAGCGTTTCGCCTCTCTCTGGCTTTTTCTCTGGTCTCCCCTCGTGGTCGTTACCGATCCTGATGGGCAGAAGGAACGGCGGCAACGTCGGACGGATTCTTTGTTACGGCGCCGGAGGATGAGCCGATATACGCAGCAGCAGCAGCTCGTCTCTTGTATGTTCGACATATCCTTTGCCGTGTACGCGTTCGTGTATATCGGCTTTTGTGTAATTTTCCATTTCACTCGGTCCGCGCGCACCTTTTTCTCGTGCTGGCCGCGCGATGACGCGGCGCTCCCCCGGAGTCCCTGAAGCTAGCCGCGGAGCTTCAGGAATACCTCGAATATTTTCGTTGCATGCGCGGGGAAATAATTGGAAAATTGTTACATTGGTGTATCGTGCATATGGCTGCGTAGTTCGGGCTTGGCGCAAACTCGGAATTGCATCTGAATTGCATAGACCAAGCTACGCAATGCCCGAGGGCTATTTTATGGTTACCCGCGCTTGGGATTTAAACAGTCGGCCGGACTGGTCGAACGTTACACAGAGAAAAATATTAACGGAGGGACAACAAAAGATTCGTCACGGCAGCAAAAAATTTGCTGGGGTAACTAAACATTTTGCTGCAGGAGCAAAAAAATTGCTATGGAAACTAAACATTTTGCTGCAGCAACCAAAAATTTGCTGGGGTAACTAAACATTTTGCTGCGGCAACAAAAAATTTGCTGTGGAAACTAAACATTTTTGCTGCCGCAACAAAAAATTTGCTGTGGAAATTAAACATTTTGCTGCAGCAACAAAAAAATTGCTGTGGAAACTAAATATTTTTGCTGTAGCATCAAAAAAATTGCTGTGGAAACTGAACATTTTGCTGCAGCAACAAAAAATTTGCTGTGGAAACTAAACATTTTGCTGCAGCAACAAAAAATTGCTGTGGAAACTAAACATTTTGCTGCAACAACAACAAATTTGCTGTGGAATCTAAACATTTTGCTGTGGAAACTAAATATTTTTGCTGCAGCAACAAAAAATTTGCTGTGGAAACTAAACATTTTGCTGCAGCAACAAAAAATTTGCTGTGGAAACTCAACATTTTGCTGCAGCAACAAAAAATTTGCTGTGGAAACGAAACATTTTGCTGCAGCATCAAAAAATTGGTTGATGCAGCAAAATAATTGTCATCACTTCCCGATTATTCTTCTCCGTGCACGCGCGCCATAACTTTTTTTTTTCTTTCGCGTCTGAGGCTGTGCAACGTTTTTGCTGCCGATTTTGATTCGCGGCCGATCGGCGGCTGATACACGGCCAATCAGATCACGGGTAAAGGGACGACAATGGGCCTCGATATTTGCGATAATTCGTCGACACGTTCTCAGCCCCCGCTCACCGCGCATATTTAATACTCGGCGCGGCATTTGCAATTCAAGCTGCTTGCAAGCAAAGCTCCTCGTGCGTAAAGGCTTTCAACTTCGACGCTTTGCATGATCGCAACGCGCGTTGTGTGTTGGCGTTTGCCGAGGCGAATCGAAATTTGTTTACGTCGACCCCCGGCGAGCAATCAAAATGCGAGGCGAAATCGCGTGTTTGGAATTCGCGTTTTTTGGGCAATAATCGCGTCGACGATTTTTACCATTGTTGGTAAAAATGTTACCAATTACCAATTGTTGCATCTGAGGCGAGTCTAAAATTGTTTCACGGAGAGAAATTTCTGTGTTGTGACAGCAAAGAAAAGTGTCAACAAAAATCGATTTGTTGGGCTAACAAAAATATTGATCAGCCCAGCAAAAAGTATTTTCAACCGAACAAAGATTTGTCAGCCTAGCAAAACTGATTTGGCAGCCGAGCAAAAAATTGGTCAGCCTAACAAAACAATTTTTATTCTCACTTTTCTTTGCTATCACAACACAGAAAGTTCTCTCCGTGTGAGTCCGTGCAAACACTTTTTGAGTCCGCCCAACTCTTCTGTTTTCTCCGTGTGCGTGTGCGGCGTAATAGAGAAAATTCTGCCTCCCTCTCTCTCCACCTTCTGCACAGAGAATACGTCGACACGGTTGGCTAGCATCACTAGTGGACCCCGGAGACGCTCGTTGCGCTCCGGCTGTGGCGACTTCGATGCAATGAAAATGTACACGCGAAACCTTAGCTATGGATTTCGTTGAAAAAAAAAAAAAAAAAAAAAAAATGGCGCGTTTGCGCATCGAGGCCTGAATAGCGGCGCTACCGATTTACCGTAGCTCGACGAGCGGCTCCACTCTCGTTTCTTCTCCTTAAACCGAACGATCCTGGTCGTAGGTTAGGACGCGTTGGGCGTTTCACGGAGATTCGGCGCCTTTACTTTTCCGCAGCAGCAGCAGAGCGAGAGGAGAAGCCGAGTCTATCGAAATCCGTTTCGTCTAAGGACCTCGTTAAATTAAACGATTTTCGCCTTCGCTTCTTCGAGATATCGCACCCCCCCTCCTCCCTTCCTTCTGCTGCACCGTGTGTATAAGCACTACTTACGCACTCGCCGCTCGCTTCACGAAGAAATTTTACCCCCGCGGGCGCAACGGTATAACGGGATTGCGCATTTAGCGAGATTTGTATCGAGTATTTTTCACGGGGTGTCTGAGTCTCCCCCCGGGGAGAGGTGAAAGGCCAATGTGAAGATTGGAAATAGGAAGGTGAACGTCGAGATTTAAATCCCGGCTGTATATCGGTGCGGCGTTATAAGTTCACTCGCGTTCGGCCGGCAATCTTCACAACTTACACTGTTGGCTGACCCAACCGACAAGACAATCCAGCGTCGTAGTGCAAAATTAACCGATTCAATAATAATTAATTCACCAGCGTACAAGAGAATGTAAATAAATAAATCAGCCCTGCAAAAAATATTCCTTTTTTCGAGCGTCAATCCAGCGTCGTAGTGCAAAATTAACAGACTCAATAATAATTAATTCACCTTCGTACAAGTGAATATAAATAAATAAATCAGCCCTGCAAAAAAATACCCCTTTTTTCCAGCATCAATCCAGCGTCGTAGTGCAAAATTAACACACTCAATAATAATTAATTCACCAGCGTGCAAGTGAATATAAATAAATAAACCAGCCCTGCAAAACAAAAATGTCCCTTTTTCTCCAGCGTCAATCCAGCGCCGTAATGCAAAGTTACCCGATTCAATAATAATTAATTCAGCAGCGTGCAAGTGAATATAAATAAATAAACCAGCCCTGCAAAACAAAAATGTCCCTTTTTCTCCAGCGTCAATCCAGCGCCGTAATGCAAAGTTACCCGATTCAATAATAATTAATTCACCGGCGTGCAAGTGAATATAAATAAATAAACCAGCCCAGCAAAAAAATTCATCTTTGTCCGGCACTAAGCAGCCGTCAACCCGTCGCAAAAACAGCCCCCCAAAAACCGCCGCTCTCGCCTCCTGCATGTCACCAAGTTCAAACATTTTAGTGCAAAATTACCCAATATTATAATAATTAATTCACCGCAGCTTATAAGAGAATACAAATAAATAAATCAGCCCAGCAAAAAAATATCCCCTTTTTCCGGCACTAAGCAGCCGTCAATCCCGCCACAAAAACTGCCCCAAAAAAAAAACCGCCTCTCTCGCCTCCTGCGTGTCACCAAATTCAAACATTTGTCCCCGTCAAACCGCTCGAAACCACCGCGCAGCACCTCTCAGTGCGCGGCTCCTGACTCGCAAGCGCCAAGCGCGCTCGTCGTCGGCGTCGAGGTTACATCGGAACTTGCGGGTGTCACACGCGCGGATGTCGATATATCGAAAAAGTAGTAAACCACTCGAGAGGCTTCGGTGTATGTAAATGCCCGGCAGGATCGGTACACGGAAAATAGTTCGAGAAGGGATGCGAAGGGGGGTTGGCAAGGGGGCCGGGGGCTGGGTCCCCTTGCCAAGGGGGGGAGGGGGGGAGGGGGTCAGAACGAGTGAGAGCCCAGGGTAGGGGATAGAGACAGGCCAGAGGAAGCGGAATAGTACGCAGGGGTTGTGCACGCGTTATATGCAGAGCGCACAGAGCGAGTCGCGTGCACACGGCGAGTTGCAGTTGATGGGGACGCGCGTGGAGCCGCGACGCGCACACGGTACTCGGATCCGCGGCATGCACCGCACGAGTCGTTTTGCCCCCCTCTCCGTCCCCCTCCGCCCCCTATATATCCGTCTGCGCGGATGCGTGAGTGGCGGCGTGCTGCGGGTTAAAGCCGTGCAATGCATAGAATCGCGGCGCGAGAGGGCTGAAGGGGGCCAGGGGGGAATTTTAGTGCGACAGCAGTCGGACCCCCTGCCCCCTCCCCCCCGCCCTCCCCCGGCCCTCCCCCTCAGGCAAGAGAGCGCGCGGATTTGATTGGGGCGGTTCAAACCGCGTTACCTATCCGCCGGGCTGTGGCCCGAGCTATACGCGCGGCTACGAACCGTGTGCGGCGTGATAGAGAACGCGGACAAGTATTCCAACACACATTTTGCGTTCACTCTAGCGGGGCGCCACCCCCCCGGTCGCCCCCTCTGGCGAACCGGTCGGGGAATGTGCGGAGCCCATTAGTACGTTAGCGCGACGCGAATGGAGCCGCGGGAACGCACGAGCGAGCCGCGTCGTGCCGCGTGCAACGAAAATGCGGGACGTGCGCGTCGTGTCTAACTCGCGTCCTCTCGACGCTAAAAATAAAATAAAATAAAATAAATAGAAATAAAAATAAAAATATATATAGATGTGGGTTTCGGCTGAAAAAAAAAATATATATATATATAAATAAAATTAAAATGACGCCTGTATAGAGCGTGTTGTATGAATATAAATATAAACATAAATAAATATCATGACGTTGAGAGAGAGAGAGAGAGACACGAAAAAATAAAAATATATATATGTGCGTTTCTGCCGAAAAAAAATGTATATAAATAAAATTAAAATGACGCCTGTATAGAGCGCGCTGTATGAATATAAATATAAACATAAATAAATATCATGACGTTGAGAGAGAGAGAGAGAGAGAGAGAGAGAGACGAAAAAAAAAAAAAAAGAATATATAGGTGTGCGTTTCTGCCAAAAAATAAAAAATAAATAAAATTAAAATGACGCCTGTATAGAGCGTGCTGTATGAATATAAATATAAACATAAATAAATATCATGACGTTGAGAGAGAGAGAGAGAGAGAGAGAGACACTCGAAAAAATAAAAAATAAAATACAAAAAAATAAAGACAAAAGTATATATAAATGTGCGATTTTGCCGAAAAAAAAAAATATATATAAATAAAATTAAAATGACGCCTGTATAGAGCGTGCTGTATGAATATAAATATAAACATAAATAAATATCATGATGTTGAGAGAGAGAGAGAGAGACACGAAAAAAAATAAAAATATATATATGTGCGTTTCTGCTGAAAAAAAAATATATATATAAATAAAATTAAAATGACGCCTGTATAGAGCGCGCTGTATGAATATAAATATAAACATAAATAAATATCATGACGTTGAGAGAGAGAAAGAGAGAGAGAGAGAGACACTCGAAAAAATAAAAAATAAAATACAATAAAAATAAAGACAAAAGTATATATAAATGTGCGATTCTGCCGAAAAAAAAAAAAATATATAAATAAAATTAAAATGACGCCTGTATAGAGCGCGCTGTATGAATATAAATATAAACATAAATAAATATCATGACATTGAGAGAGAGAGAAAGCGAAAGAGAGACGAAACGTTTCTGGCGCACGCGGCGCGCCCGGTTGTCATCGGGGGAGCGAGCGGCGCTCTGCTCGCGCGCGCGGCGCTTATACATATTTATTCATTATTCAAAATTATCGTGTTTCATAACGCGCCAGCCGGGGGTAGATTTTCACCCGAGAGTGAGAAACGCGGGCGAGGGAGCAATGTACATTTTTCGTTATTGCCGCAGGACCCTCCTGTGTTGCTCTCCGCACAGGTATATACACATTTCGGGCTGCATGCTGTATATTTATATTAATACATGTATATATAAACACGCGTATATTATCCGCACGTCCGCGGATTTTCAACAACGAATATGCGGCATCAGTCTCCACGCGTAATTGTGTGTGTGTATCCTTTATCCTTGCCACACGCGAGATCCGCGAGCGACGGCGCCGAATTATATATTGTTTTTTTTTTCGGCCCCTATTTTTTTTATTATTGTTTTATTTTATTATTATTATTTATCCCAGGTATCCTGGCTTCCTGTGTCTGTTCCTTGCTCGCGTGTTCTCTTTGCTCTCGTCTCCGCCACAGACTGGCAAAGTATATTAATAACCCCGAGACGACGATAATAATAACAACGGGGGTGGAGGGGGATGGGGGGAGGGGGGGCGACGGGGTATAAGCAGCCCCGTTGTATAACACACACGTATGTAACAAACGGGGATATCCCGAGCGACTCTCGCGTCGTTTCCATATGCTACCCGCGCTCGCAACACTCGGATCTCGGTTCCTCTCGCCCCCCCCCCCCCCCCACCCTCCTCACTTTCTCTCTCTCGCTCTCTCGTCTCTTCCGGTTCTACCCTCGGTTTATTAAATTCATTTATCTTCCGTGAAAATCATGTTTGTGCCGTGTGTACCGCGCTTCTAATTGGAAGCATTAAAAATAATTTTACCCCAACGGGCACGAGAGAGAGAGAGGGAAGGAAAACGCTCGCTGCGACAATGCCTCCTGGCATTTCGGTGTTTTAGGTAGGAAATGCGTCGGAACGTTTAACTCGTTCGCGGGAAACGAACTCAGTTTCCCGCACATTGCGCTCTCAATAAGAGGCACGCGGATGTGGGTGAGAGCCGCTTGCTTCGCTTTGTCGCTGTGCGAACCTCTGCTCTCGTCTTTGGCGCTGAGTTGTTTGTTTATTTGGTTTTTTATTCACTCATTCGTTTGTTTAATTACCAGCGGGTTTTAGTGGCTCGCGCGCTTCGCTGTGTGCTCGAATAAAAATTAGATCGTTGAGGACATTGACGTGGAATTAATGTTCAAACTTTACGAAATCGAGAATTTTTTTTTTCGATTTCGAAAAGTTTGAAGGCTGTAACAGATGGGAAATTTCGCGCTGATTCCGAAAAGCACCGTTGTTTGCCCGAAAAATAAAAATATCCATGGGAAAAACGCGAAAAATTATATTTCATTTTTTTCAAAATTTCGTCACTCGACAAATATTAAGTTTACTTTTTTTGGATTCATCGAACCAAGATTTTCATCTTGCGTTTGAGAGAAAACTCTATGATGAAAAGAATGCATCGAGCCGGAACGCGATATCTTGATTTCTCAATTTTTCAGAATGTTAATGCCAGACCCCCAAAAATCGAAAAAAATCCTTCAAAAAATTTGCGATTTTTGAGGGTCCAACTTTAACATCCTGTAAAAAATTCAAAAATCAAGATATCGCATTCCGCTTTGCGGCGTTCTCTTCGTTATAGAGTTCTCTCTCGAACGGAAAAAGAAAATCCAGGTTTGGTCGATCGAAAAAAAAGTAACCTCGATTTTAGCGAAGTGACGACATTTTTTTTAAAATTGAAAAATTATTTTTCGCCTTTTTCTCGATGAATTTTCTGTTTTTCGGTCAAACGACCATGCTTTTCGAAATCAGCGGGAAATTTCCCATCTGATAGAGTTTTCAAACTTCGCCAAATAAAAAAAAAAAATTTCGCAAAAAACGCAAGGAACGTGCGATTTTTTTCGCGAAAAAAAAACTCCGTATCTTATTTCTAATTTCGTACAAAAATGTAAATAAATTCCAGTCACACATTAATTTATTTATTTACACCCTCCCACCCATTTCCGTACTACACAATCTAAATAACAATTTTCGTAACCGTATCCCGTTTTGTCGCGTCCCATAAATTGCGGTATCAGCGTGAGGGTCGTGTAAGGCTCCGGGCTAAGGCGCGGGTCGAAGACGTCGACGTTCGCTCACTTCTGGTGTCTGTCTACGACGCGACGTATACACAGATATTCCGGGGGGCGGGTGCACCTCGTGTGCGGGAAGAGGCACGCGAGGCGCGAGCGTGTTTCGCTGCGTACGTACATCCGGATGATACATATTTATGACGGGACGCGCCGCGGCGGCAGCTGCATGTGTGTCAGTGCTTAACGACGGGACACGTAGCGGCGGCTGCAGGGTCCGAGGGAGGGGAGGGTGCCAGGGATGCGGAGAATCTCCCGGGGGTCGCGCGGGTGGTGCGCGCCGTACGCGTAGTACGTAGGACACATGGATACACACGGCTCACTCGTATCACGTTGGGTGTGTATAGCCACCGGTGCGACGAGAAACGACGACGACGACGAGCGAGCGAGAAGCCGAGAACGAAGGTGAGCGAAGGAGAGCGAGAGGGACCGGCGGATTATTTGCAAAGCAAATAGCGCCTCGCTGCTCGAAGTGGTAACGGCAGCGTACGTACGGCACTAATCTTGTCCTCGTGAGTCTCTCGTTTCAAGAATTTAGCTGCCGGCGCCTACTCCGCCCGTGAATACGTTAAACGTCACCCCGGGAAGCGTGAAGCGGGAGGCATTTTCTTCGGAGAGCTTTTCCGAACGACTTTCCTCTCACCCGGATCTGTTATATGGAGGGTCGTCGAATTGAACATTTGAAAATGGAGGATGTCATCATATTTTTTAGAAAATTAAAAATCAGAAATCACATCAAATGTAACGCGTTTCAGTCGTCGACATTAATTTTTATTTTCGTCGGAAACCGAACAGGGAGTGATTAGAAAAATGGACGAGGTAGAAGGTAAAATGGACTGTATTGAACGTCAAATAATAAGAAAATAACAATAATAATAATAATGATAAGATTATAACGAGATATCTAATAAATAATAATAAAGATCATATAACGACGAGATATTTCTTAAATAATAATAACTGTAATAAATCTAGCGAATTACAGTGGGATCTACTGTATCCCAGATATCCCAGTAGAAAGTCTGTAGCGGTATATCCGGCCCAAGTCAGGCCCAGATAGGGCCCTAGTTGGGCCAACGTGGCTCTAACTACTGCCGAATATAACGCAGCAGATTTTTCACCAGGGGACCAGATTATGCTAATCACCTTTTTCTGAGCCAAATTACACACAAAAATGATAACACAAAAATACAGACATTTTTTGCCCACGAAATTTGCAAAAATGTGCGATATTGCCAACAATTAAAGTTCGATAAGCTGATAGAGCGAGTCGTGAGCTGGGAAATCTTCGTGTCTCTTTTGTGCTCCAATGCTTCGCTGTTGGCAATGCAAAGCAGAGTGTATAAGCCACCAGGATGCGTATATGAAAGTGTAGAGACATGACTGGGGTGGGGGGGGGGGGGGGGGGGGGGGGAAGGGAGGGAAGAAAAGGTATGCAAAGTAACTGGTCCCGCAGTAAAAACGCGAGAGATACGAGAAGAATCGTTGCACGCGGCTTCGCCTCTCGAGTATTTCTCTGTTTTTCCATCCCCCACCGCAGCATAACCACCCTGGCTTCTTGTTTCTTCTTTCTTCCTCGTAGCTGTGCACGGAAATAGGTACGTTTCCCGTCTCGTCCGAGTCGCGTCCACGCGTTGACGTGTGCGAGGGTGATCCACGCGCGTGTAACTCGAGCTCGGGGTGTGTTCGCCGTGTCCAGTCATTTCTCGCGAAGCGGGGAAAAAAAATGCGCGTCTGTTAATCTCGAAAGAATAAAAATTGATGTGGCACAGCGAGGGGTAATATATACATAGGGTTGTATAGTATAGAGCCCATAAAATATTGAAATGAAAATACAATAAACCGAGCACTCAGAGGCGAATCGAGAGAGAGAGAGAAACATAGATAGAGATAGGAGAGAAATGATAGCGCAGGGAATGAGTGGTGAATATGATCTGCAGAAATATGCGGAGGTCCATAATGACCTACATTCCCAGTTTAAAATGCACTTTGCGTAAATTCACTCGCGTTTGCGCTCGCCACGAAAGCCCGACGATAATTTTGGCAAATAGATTTTTGGATTCGGTTTACATGACGTATAGACGTACTTCAAAAAAGTCCGGGCAACGAGTAAAATGTGGTTTTCATTTTCGCGACGTGTCTGACCGAGTTTCGTGGATTATGGAAGTTGTCGAAAATAAGCTCTCGTCGACACTTTGGTTTGACTTTGATATTCTGTTTTCTATTTTTTTTTTTTTTTTTTTTGGGAGTTGAAACGCGGCACGTTTTAGAGTTCAGATTTTTTTTCGACGGGATTTACGGTTTAATCTGGCGCATTTTGGAGCGAACGCAACGCAGTAAACGACTTTCGTGTTTTTTTTTTCGCGACGAAACAAACGCGATTCGTCCGCATAACTGCGACGAAAAGAAAGTAAATTCGGGGGTGTGTCAGGTGTGTCCACTGGTCAGTACAGCCTGAACGGTGATTTCCAATTCGAGTCGCATCGCGCTGACGCGTTGAATACTGAGGTACGCAGCAGTTACGGATTTTAACGCGTTTCCCCGTCGGTTCCCTCGACCACGCGATGTTTATACCTGTCTGGTGCGTTGCTAAAAGCTCGCGCGGCTTATACCACGTCGAAGTTGCACCATGAGTGCACCGAGTGCTTTCGAGCCGGAGCTTCGGAACGCACGAGTCGCCGCGGCCTGACGAGAGATTCCACTGGTCATTCGCGTATTCGCGCGAGCCGTGATGCAACTTTAACGCTGGCAATTGGAATAAAAAAAAGATGCCCCAAGAAGCATTCGCTCGTTTGTATATGGAAATAAATGGTTTCGTTGGACCAGCAAATCCTGTATTGAAATAGTGACACCATTCGTTTTTTTACTACCTTGGCAAAAATATTTATTAACGCAACAAAAATATTCGTTGGCCTAAAAAAAGATTCGGTAGTCCAACAAAAAAATTGGTAGCACAACAAAAAAATTGGTAGCACAACAAATAAATTTGGTAGCCCAACAACAAATTTGGTAGCCCAACAAAAAAATCTGGTAGCCCAACAAAAAATTAGGTAGCTCAACAAAAAAAATTTGGTAGCCCAACAAAAAATTAGGTAGCTCAACAAACAAAATTTGGTTCCCTAGCAACAAGATTTGACAGCGTGAAAAAAAATTGTTTAGCCTTGCAAAAAGATTTGTGTTTTCATCATAAGACCAACTAATTTCTTCCCCGAACTAAACATTTTTCTCAGTGACACCTACAAAAAAGTCTATCCAACAAAATCCAATTTGTCGAAAATGCATTAGTCCTAAATCCCTATTTAAAAAAATCCTAGCCCCAAAAATTCAAACTTCCAGTCCCAACCAAAAGTGACGCAAAAATCAGGTGCAACAACGACTCACAAAGTCTGAAACAAGATTCACCGCCATAACCGCGCCCCGGCTGGATCGAGTCTGCAACGCAAGTCCGCTACAAAAAAAAAAAAAGGGTGTCTCTATCGCGCATTTCCGCGTTCAGGTCGGTAGTGCAGTCGCGGTCGTCGTCCGGGGGCGCAAAGAGCTATGTTAATAGAAGCGTAAAGATAGAGCGAGACCGAGAAGCCGTCCAAGGGGCTATTTCATAATTACAGACTTTACTTATACGAGGGTTGTATTATGCTCCTGAAGGTTCGAGGCCGGAAAAGTGTGAGCGCGGAACACACGAGCCTCGGCTCTCAACACGTTGCGAAACGATGTGTGAAGGGAAAAAACGAAACTACGGCTGAGAGGATTTCCCTCTCTCTTTCCCTCTCGCTCCCTCGCAACGCTGGCTCAGATGCGCTGATGCCCCTCTGGCGCGCTTGGACACCGACGTATATTCGTATTACCGAATTAAGGGCCGAGACAACGTTTTCCTCGCGTTCCCTCGCTCCGGCAAAATCCGGGGAAAAAAAGCTTCTAGCGTCTCTTCCCACGTTGCTGTTCATGCTCCGTGCCCCCCGTCACCCCCTCGACCCCCCACGGTGAAGCAGCATTTTTTCACCAGCCAACAGCGCAACTCGCTCTTCGCCACCGCCTCCTCCTTCTCTTACGTTGTTGCATTTTCTCTATTTTTTTGGGGTCTTTTTTTTTTTTGGTTTTTCTTTCTTTTTTTTCATCTTCTTTTCTCACACCGACGGCCGCCGCCGACGCCGCCGTTACGGCTATTAGCGGCTTATGGGATTTCACGTTAATTAAACGTACGCGGGGCGTGAACCGCTCTCTCGCACTCGCTCAGAGTGCGAGAGAGTACGGGGTGTACTCTCGAGTATCGCGAGCCGCGCGGCCACGTCGTACCCGTAGATTCTTCTATCCTCCCAGCGTGTGTTTCGGTTATTCCGTCCGTTCTCAAGCAGCGGCTTTTCACGAGCCCCGGGAACTGCCGCCCGATGAGATCGTAAAACGCGAGTCTCGCGACCTGGGGGGAACAAAAAATCTGGTAGCGGTATCTGAAACTGTAAAATGACGTCTTTGTATTTCCAGTGAATACATTTTTTTTTATTCCCGAAACGGTGAAATGACACAGCGGGAACTACAAAATTGTATTAACAGAAAATTTATTTTTGTGCCCAAAAAAAAAAAAAAAAATAATCACAAAAACCAACAAGTTTTCGGATACAAAAAATTAAAGTAACCACTTTCAATTTTTATTCTATCCACCTTTTCCATAAGTCCCGTAACTACAAAATCAATTTACAGGTATGAAAATATGGCAATTACAGAAAATGTATTTTACTAAAAAAAAGCCAAGAAAATAATCCCAGGGACCTTTTTTCCGGATACACGGAATCGCTTTCGATTTTCAATCTTTCGACTTTCTTCCTTCTATTTCAACAACAAATTTTCATTAACAACAAATTTTTTTTCGTTCCCAACAAAAATTCTAAAAAAAATAATCACAAGAACCGACAAATTTTCGGATACAAAAATTTAAAGTAACCACTTTCAATTTTTATTCTATCCACCTTTTCCATAAGTCCCATAACTACAAAATAAATTTACAGCTACAAAAAAATGCCAATTACAGAAAATGTATTTTACTAAAAAAAAAAAAAAATGCCAATAAAACAATTACAGTGACAATTTCTTCCGGATACACGGAATCGATTCCGATGTTCAATCTTTCGACTTTCTTCCTCTAATTTCTCGGATCGACAATCAATCTCGATAAAGTGACCGGAATAATTAACGCGAGAGTCGGACGCACCGGGCACGAGACGCCGGGATAGCGCGGCGCCCACCGTTACTGCCTTCCCTTCGGTCGTTACCTCGCTCTCCGCCTCGTTGACACAGTGGAACGGCGCGCTGTTAGCTGCCGACGAGCAGTCGAGCGGACCATAAGCATTCCTATAACTGGCAGTGTGGCACGTGTGTACAGTCACGGTTGCGGGTAAGCACACAATCAGTCCGATGCGTACACACAGCCCGCGTTCTATCGCCCTCTTCCTGTTCCTCCGACGCCGGTGCCGAGAGCCCGAGCCTCGCTCCTTGGTTCTCCCTGCTGCTTGTACACGTTATGTACACTTTGCGACGCCCGTAAAATACACTGCGCTGTCAGGAGAAGCACCGCCTGGAGAGCCGGCGCGGCGAGCTGTTTCTCTCTCTCTCTCTCTCTCTCTCTCTTACTCCGGTGGAAAGTGTGTACACGATTTTCGCAGAGCCGCCGGCCGCACCAGGAACAGTGCGAGCCTCGTACTGACGTCGGCGTCACTTATCGAGGAACGCGAAACGCATTTCGACCACTTGGTCGTCATGTCGAGCGTCCGCGAGATTTCGATGTATGAATGTTTTGTATTGATGAGTGAGGGATGAAAAAAATATTCGAAAGTATGTTGAGTGATTTTAGTAGAATATGTAATAATTTGACGGATTTTTGTTAGGAGAAAAAAAAATTATTTGTCATTGTTGGAACGTGCAATAGGTAACGAAATTTTTTGAGCATGAAAAATCATAATTTTAACAGTGAGATTGGCGGAATGTCGTTACTTGATAGATTTTCGTGTGTCATCTAACAGGAGACTGGAATACGAAAAAAAAAAAATTCGAAATATCTAAAGTGACACTCGCGAAATGTCATCACTTGACAGTTTTTTGTCTGTCATCTGACAGGAGTCCGGAATACGAAAAAAAAAATCGATATATCTGGAATACGAAAAAAAAAATCGAAATATCTAAAGTGACACTGACGAAATGTCATCACTTGATCGATTTTCGTCTGTCATCTGATAGGAGTCTGGAATACGAAAAAAAAAATCGAAATATCTAAAGTGGCACTCGCGAAATGTCATCACTTGATAGATTTTCGTTTGTCATCTGACAGGAGTCAAGAATACGAAAAAAAAAAAATTCAAAATATGTAAAGTGACACGGGCAAAATGTCATCACTTGACAGCTTTTTGTCTGTCATGTGACACGAGTCTGTGCTATAAGCGTACGAAAAAAAAAAAAAAAAAATCATGATCGTTGGAATGCGCGGTGACGAGAAAATTTTCGCCCACTCAAAATCCTAATGATCCTTTTTTCGCGGGTGTGGCGGCCGCACACACCGCACTCGGGTCGAGAGAGCGCGGGACAGACAGTTAACACCTGCCAGCCAAGAAGTGGAGGCCAGTAGAACGAGGCGATAAAAGTCAAGCATACTTCGCAACGCGGTCACGTACCGATGTGGAGTTACACGTACGTAACGCACAGGGGGGTAGGGTGACGTAGGGGTGGGGGGGGGGCGGAGGGGGTAAAGTCGCATGCGCGTCTCTCTCGACTCGTCGCCGCACGTGGATGTGGATGACGTGTCACTCTCTGGACGCACAGTTCTCGGATTTTTCCATGCAAGGCATACGCACGCTCGGAGGAGGAAGAAAGAGGGGTCCGGGGGTAGTTGGGGTAGAGGGGGGGGAAGGGGGGTGGGCAGGAGGGAGGCGAGTGGGACGAGAGGGAGTCAGAGAATGCAGAAAAGGGCTGTATGCGGAAGCGGCAGGTGACTGACACCTTCGCGATGTGACAATTATCTTTGACGGGAATTTCATTTCGCAAGTCGCGCGGCTGGCTCTCTCGCGCGATGCCCGATGAATTGGCGAGTCGAGCACCCGGCTGTGCGCGACTCGAAAATTCTCCGGGTTCGCCGTCTGGCACATACGTGCGAGGAGCGCGAATGGCAGAAGAGGCACGGTTTTTTTTTTTCTTTTTTTTTTGCCAAACGTCACCGAATCTTTGACGCCTTCGCGAGGTTTTACACGCGACTGTGGAATGTTAAATATATTCTATGTTTTGTTTTTCTTTTGTGTTTTGCAGATTCGTCGACAGAATGAGATTTTATCGAAGGTTTTTTTTTGTTGCAAAATTCGAAAAACCGGCCACGGTGGAAAAATGTCAAAATCGCTTAGTTGAATTTTTTATTTTTTATGTCGTCTTGTGACTTTTCTTAAGTCGTAAATTCGAATTTTTTTTAATAACTGAAATATATTTTAAGCTTTGTTTTTCGTTTCTATTTTGCAGATTCGTCGACAGAATGAGATATTATCGACGCTGTTTTTTTTTTTTTTTTTTTTTTTCAAAATTCGTAAAACCGGCCACGGTGGAAAAGTGTCAAAATCGATAAATAGCATTTTTTTTTATTTCGACTTGTGACCCTTCTCAAGTCATAAATCCGAGATTTTTTTAATAACATTTTTCATTGCCCCAGAAAAAGGAATCAAGGTGACTCTTTCAATAATTCAATAATAAATCAATGGAAATGCCGCGTTAAGCCCAAAAGGTATTAGAAACTTGGGCCGCGAGGTCATTCGAGATCCTCCGCTGCAGCGGCGAGGCGCAGTGACAGAGGCTCGCCGGCGAGTTTCGCGGGGATGAGAAAGCTCGCGCTGCACAGTCTCCATTCGTTCATTCGTCAAGGGATAATCCCACGTGCACACATCGCATAAAGATGTTGCCGGGCGACACCGCCCGCGTGTATTCAGAATCGAGCGGGCGCGAAGACTTCGGTAAACACGTATAAATAAGTGAACGCGAGGTAAGCCAGTAAAACGCGAGCGGAAAATATCTTTGATGCAAATACTCATTCTCCGAGATGACCCGATCCCCGTCGAATCCTTTCCCTCTCTCTCTCTCTGCTTCGTCCTCCAGGTAGACATGAAAAAAAAAAAAAAAAAAAAAAAAAAAATTCACCCGGCAAAAAATTCAGCCCGGCAGTGCGACTGAAAAAAAGACGCCCGCGAGGCAAACATTGCGAACGACTGCTTCGACTCTCGCGAGTAACGAAGAGAAAAAAAAAAGATCCAGAAAAAATCTCTAAGTCGATCGACTCACCCTGAGTAACCGCTCAGATATTCGCGGGGGGCGCAGCACCGGCGAATATTCTTAAAATACCTGAATTATCCATCCCCCTCCCTCCCCCCCTCCCCCCTCGCGCTGTCCACTGCAAAATCTGCAGGGTGAAAGTTTTTTATTGCCCCTATAGCTCCACGAAACTTACCGCCAGGGCGCGCGCGTTTGCTATTTAAAACGTAGTCTGGTGTAAAAAGGGAGATCTGGAACCAAAAAAAGAGATCCGAAAAAAAAAAAAAAAAATCCAAGCCTTGAGTCCGGTTGCCGCTAGTGCGAAGAAAGTTGCGGCGATTACGCGAATTTATTTAAACCCTCCGCGTGCCGGGGCGACGTTACGACGATCGGCGAGAGGAGGCCCGAGAGAACGAGGCGAGACGTACCTATATATATACATATATCTCGCCCTGAGGACCCGGGACACCGGAAAAGGGCAAAAGGAGCGAAGAGCACCTCGTGAGAACCACCGAAGGCAGCGGCGCAGTGCGCAGTAGTTGGGGGGGCGAATAGTCGGACTGGCAAAGAGAAAGAGAACGACAGAGAGAGAGAGAGAGAACGAGATAGAGCGAGAGGTGAGGCGAGGGTTGTACGTTTCATATTCATAACATCGGTAGCTATTTGTCACGGGCTCGTATCGCGCTGAAATATACTGGCCGAGATAGGCGAGCCTCCCCGCGCGTTGCATTGTTAAAACGGCCAGTCGGTAGGTCGCACTCCGCGGGCGACTCGTGAACTCCATGGTGGCGGGTGGTGGTGTCGCTGCTGGTGGTGGTGATGGTGCATATAGCCGTACAAAAAAAAAAAAAAAAAAAAAAAAAAAAAGAGCAACGTTTCCTCGTTCGTCTCGCGCGTCGAGAGAAATGGCACAGAGCGTCGAACGACTCTCGGACCTTCGCGAGCGCCCGGGACATGCGATACCGACTGCTATATTTATACCGAATATATCTATATCTCGCCAGAACAGGGGGCGGGGGGTGGGGGGAGGAGGGGGTGGGGGTGGGGGGAGGCATATTATAATATACACACGAGTATCCAGTATGCCCTCTGTGCGAATGTACGTGGCGCGAGCGCCCGGGGTCTCCTGCACGTGAACGCATGTATATGGCATGTATATGCAAACAAGCTACATGAGAATATAAATAATGAACGGGCGCGTGCGATTTCACAGAGAAAACGAGATAGAGAAGTGGCGAGAGAGCGAGTAGACTTTGCGTGTGTCTCTCTCTCTCTCTCTCTCGGTGTGTCAGTGAGGGTTCCACGATGAGGGTGTGTATGGAGTATCGTGTAGCACCCCATATTATGTGCTGCGCATACTTAATGCGATCCTTCGTCGCCGCGCTGTCGAGTAGCCAGGCAGCGAGGCTCCTGCGCTGCGCTGTGTGGTGGCGTGCGCGCGTGAAACTTTAAGGTAGATAGTGCGTGTAGTATTCATTTCGCCTAAATTCGAGAAATTCGGGCAAGAGTTGCAAACACTTCCCGATGTTAAAAAAATGTGAAAAAATTCATACGTATTATAGGCACTGAAAAGTCTAATTTTGCATAATAACAATTTCCAAATGTTATTGACAAAATGTTGAAAAGAAAATTGCTCATCAAAATATGCGGTAACTCAACGTTTTTTTTGATGAAAATTATTCGTTCATTTTTCGGAATACGTATGAATTTTTTCAGATTTTTATCTTTATTTTGATTTTTCTTGTTTTTTACATGGAAAAATGTGCAAAAATAATAATAAAGATAAAAATCTGAAACAATTCATAGGTACTCCGAAAAATGAACGAATCATTTTCATAAAAAAAAAAAGTTGAGTTACCGCATATTTTTATGAACAATTTTCTTTTCAACAATTTGTTAATAACATTTTGAAATTATTATTATGCAAAATTAGTCTTTCCAGGGCCTATAATAAGTATGAATTTTTTCACATTTTTTTAACATCGGGAAGTGTTTGCAATTCTTGCCCGAATTTCTCAAATTTAGGCGAAATGAATACTACACGCACTATCTACCTTAATTATTTTGGAAAAGAGACGCGGATAGAGGGAGTCGTGGAGTCCTCGCACAATGTGCTGCCGAGCCTCGGTCTCGCCCCCGGCGCTCTTGGGCCGAGGCAGAGATCGAGATCCGAGAGACAGTGAAACGGGGTCGTATCGCGATTCGCACAGAGCCTCTCCCACCCTCTGTCGTCGGCAGACGCAGCCACGCACGCACCTCGGCCGCGCAAGAATTTCACGTCCAGCTTGCCCGTAAGCTTTCGGGAAAAAAAAGCCGCGGCAGCTGTTTCGCTTTCAAGTCGCTTCTGCTGCGTGTGTGTGTGTGTGTGCGAAACGCGAGCGTCAGTCCGCCATACGCGCAACGAAAAAAAAAAAAAAAAAAAAAAAAAAAAAAAAAAAAAAACAGAAATTGCGTGGCGAGGGAAAAAATATATTTGAATGAAAAAAAAGCCTCAACCGGGTTAAAAAGTAATATCGGACGGGGGGAGGAGGGGCCCGAGCGTCCCTCTCTCTCTCTCTCTCTCTGCTGAAGAGCATTTTTGACTCTGCGGTCGCGGCAGGAGGCGAGAAGGGTGCCGGGGGGTGAGGGGGTCATGTTGTACATCTGTGGGTCCAGCTCGACGAGTACGAACCGGGCGAATGAGAATACGGTCGCGGTATACGATGTGAACTGTGGCGATGTAGGACGAAACGCGGCGGGGAGGGGGCGGGGGGGGGGGGGGGTAGTTAGTACAAGGGAGCGAGAGAGGTAGAGGGAGGGTCGAAAAAAAAAAAAAATAAAACAATAATTTGGAAAACCGCGAACACTCGACACTACGGTATCTGGCGAGAACCACGCGTACTATGTCACCGGGAGCGAGAGGTTGGGATGGCGGGTACGGGGGAACGCTGAGGGGAAGGGCGAGGGGGGAGGGGGGTGGATAGGATAGGACGGGCGTCGACGGGTCGAGCCCGGTGGGGAGCCGCAGAGGACCTCAGCGTTGAGGAGAGGACCGAGCGGCGAGGGGTTGTTAAACACAACATTTTTCAGCAGATAAGTCACGTATGTTTAATTATGTATATTACTGCCTGCGGGGCTCGAAAACCAGAGCCCCCCCGTGGCTGTGTCTGCGTATATATAATATACACGTATACATATTTAAACGTGTATCCGTGTGTGTGTGTGTGTGTGTGTGTAACGAGGCAGAGCATACGGCGCACCCCCGGCCGTGTCCTCCATGGGTTGGCAACGGGAAAGCACGCGCCGCAGATAGATAGAGGAAGATAGCGGAGACCCGGGGAGAGTGAGAGAAAAAAACGGGGGGAGTCGAGGGGGGTGGAGGGAGCAAAAAAAGATAAATGAGATAAAAAATGCGGAGCGCGCGACAAAGAGAAAATAAGGGAGAGACGGGGGCGAGGGGGGTGGAAAAAAAAGGAAGCCGTGGGGGTCCCGGAGTCGTTTCGCCGCAATATTTTATTTTAATTATTAATTCCCGGCGTGCGTGGCCCATAGCAATTAGGCCCCGGTCCAGGAATGCCGAATTCCGTGTGGCCCGCCAGGCATGGCGTAGGCCGTGACACAGGAGGGTGGGGGGCGACACGGGACAGCGACGCGACCGCCGCGGCGCGCTGGGGGCTCCGCGCGTTACTGCGCGCCGCCCCCGGTTGTGTTGGTCTCCCATACCGGACAGCGGGAAACAGCGCGGAGAGAGCCCCCGAGTCTCTCTCTCTCTCTCTCTCTGTTTTTGGCCAGTGCATTAGTGTTGACGTTAGTGCGGCCGCCGGCGAGCTTCCCTCTGCCGTGAAATTGCCGGCACATTTCCCGCTTCCTCGCAATAGACCACGCTCGCCTGACTCTCCGACTGCACGTCCACCCTCCACCCTCGAAACCCTCCCACCGCCTCGCAAACTCCACTACCCCCTTCATCCCCCCCCTCCACCTGCAGTGTATGTTCGTAGCGTCGAACTATTGTGGAGCCTCCTCGTCGCCCAGCAAAGTCTCTACGTTACTCGTGTTACTGTGTTGTGGATAAATAATATTTTTCCAACACAAACTTGCACCACACACGATGCGGACCAGCATCGCAGGTCAGCATTAAAGCAAGTGGACATTGGCTTGCGGAGAGGAGGAGAGCGTTGTGGTGGATCCCACTAAGATGAATATCGACGCCCACCACATTTCCACCACAGGCAATTTTTCTATAACTCCGCGCTGCCGTTTTGCGCAGAAATAATATTCTTACAACACAAACCTACACCACAAACGGGGGCTCCTGTGTCCGCATTAAACCGTGTGGGCATTGACGTTACTCGCGTTGCTGTGTTGTGGATAAATAATATTTTTCCAACACAAACTTACACCACACATGATGCGGACTCGCATATCAGCATTAAATCCAGTGTACATTTGCTTGCGGAGAGGCTATCGACGCCCACCACATTTCCACCACAGGCAATTTTCTATAACTCCGCGCTGCCGTTTCGCGCATAAATAATATTCTTACAACACAAACCTACACCACAAACGGGGGCTCCTGTGTCCGCATTAAACCGTGTGGACATTGACTCACGGTGAGGCGCGGGGAGAGCATCATAGCGTATCCCACCGAGATGACTATCGACGCCCACCACATTTCCACCACAAGCATTTTTTCCACAGCACAATCTCGCCCCGGAACTGTTACGTTCGCGTGTCTGCTTTGTTGGCTGCTGTGTAACATGCGATGTAACGTGCGTTACACATACTCGTCATGCAACATAAGACTGACCGGTTCGCACCACACGCTCTGCAGTACCGACTGCCGGTATTCACATCACAAAAAGTGATGCAGCTTCACTGCAGCCGCGCGCACGACGAGGAAACGTGAGCGAGAGAGAGACAAAAAAAGCGAGAAAAATCTATACCCCACGTGAGCATTGCTGGTTGGATATTATAATGACGGTTTATGCTCCGCCGAGTTGGTCTCCGCCCGCCGCAGCAGCAGCAGCGTCGACACTTTGTCGAGCGTGAACGGTGGAAACGAAAGGTACACCGCGGAGAAGGCAGAGCGTGCGAGGCAGACAATGTAAGAGAGGCAACGCGGGGAAAAAGAGAAAGAGGCGGAGGGGGTCGGGAAGGGGGTCGGGGGGGGGGGGGGAGGAGTGAAGAGGGGGCGCTCCGCCGTAGCCGCTTCGCTTTTAATAATTAATATCATTATACACGTTCGAACGGTCAGAAGCAAAGCCACACGCCGAGCACGCCGGGTGAGATAGGTGGACAACGACGTATGTGTTATCTTGGTCGGACGCCTGTTTATGAATGTTTAGCCGGTGCGACACACAGCCACGTGGACGGGGCGGCTGAGGCCGCGGGGCACGGCGGCTGAATCAAGGGATAAGCGCGGCGCTCGTCGAGGTCGCAACGCGCGTAGCGGTAGCCAGGGGTGGCTGCCGCCGTTGCCTTTGCCGCTGCTGGGCCACAGAGAGACACTGACACAGCCTCTCGCTCTTCTTTTCTCCTCCCGTCTCGCCTCCGCGCCTCCAGCTCGGCCGCGTCCTGAACCCACACGACCGTGCGGCGCGGCTCGGCTCGCAAAACGACCTCATAAAAAGGTATTTCTTCCCTCGGTGGAAGCGTCGCCCCGTTGCAAAGGGAACGAGTGGGGAGGGAAAAAAACGACGACGATGAAGAAGAGGAGGAGAAAAAAAAAAAAAAAAAAGAACGAAGGAGAAGAAGAACAGCGCGGCGGTGGCTGTGGCTGTGGCTGTAACGTACGTGTATTGTCGGGGCTGAAGGGGGAGGAGGAGGGAGCGAGAAACCCCCGGCAGTCTCATCCTCTCTCGCGCGTCTCTCCCAACCGGCTTGACGCGCGTTAACCGCTCGCACTTCAGGAGCATATACGTCTACCACCACCACTATTACCGACGCCGCTGCCGCTGATGCCTCTCTCTCTCTCTCTCTCTCTCTCTCTCTGCAGTGCCCACAAGTGTTTTACATAACAGCGGAACTTTGTGCTCGATTTTTTTTATTTCATTTTTTTTTCTGTCGCTCTCTCTCTCTCGTTCTCTCTCATTTACGCTTCGTTATTCTTGTTTTATCGAGGGTACCGGTGGAGTGTGCATAGGGACACACATATCAGTGAATAGAGATTTAACAGGCGTGATCGAGGCTGCACTTGCGTGCGAGAGTATTTCTGGTTCCCGGGGAATATGGGGTAGGTGCGAGAGGATGTTCAGGGAAATTCAATTTGATACGACTCACGGGCCGTTGGGCGATCGAGGAGCTTTTAATTTGTTGTTGTTGGGAGATGGTTTTATTCGAGATTTGGTGCGAGTTGAGGGGATGAATTAGGGTTGTGACGTAATCGTGACACGCGAGATTTTTTGAAGGGCCAGGCGGTTTTACGATTTTTTTTAAATCCTCTATGAGGGTGGTTGGAAAATTTGTTTTTTTTTTGTTCACCCATTCCGTTCGTCGATCAAGGAGCACTTAATTTGATATTCCCGCAGGATGAATGAAATACTCATTCGACGCTTAGCACCAGTTGTCGCGATGGATTAGTGTTGTCACATAATCGTGACACGCGAGATTTTTAAAAGGGTCAGACGGTTTTACGAATTTTTTTTAATCCTCTATAAGGGTGGTTGAAGAATTTGTTTTTTTTTCTGTTCAATCGTCCTGTTCGTTGATCATGGAGCACTTAATTTAATATTCCCGAAGGATCAATGAAATACTCATTCGACGCTTAGCACCAGTCGTCGCGATGAATTAGTGTTGTCACATAATCGTGACACGCAACATTTTTAAAAGGGTCAGACGGTTTTACGATTTTTTTTAATCCTCTATAAGGGTGGTTGGAGAATTTGTTTTTTTTCTGTTCAATCGTCCTGTTCGTCGATCAAGGAGCACTTAATTTGATATTCCCGCAGGATCAATGAAATACTCATTCGAAACTTAGCACCAGTCGTCACAATGAATTAGTGCTGCCGCGTAATCGTGACGCGCCAACTTCTAAAAGGGGTGATTTTATGATTTTTTAATCCACTACGAGGGTGGTCGGAGGCATCTTTTTTTTTTCGAGCATTTTTTTATACTGCGGTACGAATGAAGTTTCCATCGACTTCGCAGTGCGCTTTGTGGGTTATCGCGGCCGCGCTTGTCTACCCGTTGAAACGTCGCGTAAGCGAGCGCGCTGCAGTATTAAACTTGTTAAATAATTAAAGGCAATCTTACTAGGTAAGACCGGAGCGAGCCGGGACCGCGCGAACGAGGAAGCCGGGCAGCCGGGCAGGTAGCTAACAGGGTGGCGCGAGGGGTTGATGTGATGAATACATAGACAGCTCGGGACGAGCAAAGTGGGGCGGGGAGGGGGGGGGGGCGACTCGGAGGGACGGATACCGCACGGAGTATTGTTAGCGTGGCGCGGCGGACGCGCTTCGCCGGTTCGCCCCTCGTTTAAACCCTGATGGATTAAATCTTTGATGCCCGCGAGCGCGGGCCAAACTCGTCGATTTCCCGAGGATTGAGCCGAGGAAAAACCCCCGCGGTTGAGTCTAAGCGTGGAGGGCAAAATACGAAAAGTTGATTGATGAAACTTCGGGGCAAACTCGTCCGGTCTATCGGGTCTGTTATTACGACATTAAAAGATCCCCCCGACGATAGACGCGGAAGCGTGGAGACGACTTTTTTTTTCGTCGAGGAATCGAGAATTGAGAATCGAGTGCAGTGGGATAGGATTCGTCATATAGGGGAGACCGGGGTAAAACGGGCCCCCCTTTTTTTGATAATCGAAAAAAAAAAAAAAAAAAAATTAGGGTAAAATGTACTCCCGTCTCCGTCGTAAGTTTTGAGGCTTTTTTCATCGTGCAAACTTTTTTTCCCGCCGTCCTCCGTGATTTTTTTTTATTCGCGAGCTCCTTCGGTAACAGTTTTTTCTCCATCAATTCTTGCCTTACGGCGAATCCGTCACGACAAAAATGTGCCTTTGTGTCACATTTGAGTAAAAGACCCAAATAATCAACACTCATGCCGATCGATAGCGTTTTGTGTACTAACTCATACTTGTGCCGGATTCTGAGGGAGGCCTGTTTTACCCCGGATTTTTTTTTTTTTTTGCCGACGCTCAAAATGGATGATTGGTATCGAAATTTTTAGTGAAAAGCAATAAAAAAAACACTTTGGGTTTTTTCATAGAACCATTTTTTGCTTAGGTGGCCCGTTTTACCCCGGTCTCCCCTATAAGGGGTGACCACGGCTGCGGCTGACCCAGGTCGATTGGCCGCAGGATTGGAGAGTGAAATAATTACTGCCACTCAGGAAACATTCTGAAAAAAAAAAAAAAAAAAAAAAATGAGGTCATCGAGTCGTAAGTGAGCAACGAAGCGGCGAAGCAGCAGGGGGACTGCTGACGGGGGAGAACCAGGCGGCATAAACGTCGCACTCGCGGTCACCTCAGCTTCGTATATCATTAATTAATCCATGATAAATGCGGGTCGCTGTACGCAATATCAAACGCAACCCGAGCGCTCCGCGAGGATCGACCACGCGCCGCGCGCGGACCGTTTTAATTCGTTCGCGATATACAGAACCGTCGTCGGGCGACGTAAACACTATCGGGAGAGGGTGGAAGACTTGTGGAGAGGGGTAATTAAAAGTTGCAACGGAGAGCTCGATAAGGGCGCGATCAATCATGCGGAGGCGGTCGCGGCGCTGCCCAGTTCAGCGGTCAACCCAGTTTGTACGACACACAAGTTGCGGAAAGTTACGTGTTTTACGATGCGGGTTAAACGGCGCGGTAATTGACAATCGAAGACGAGCGGTGTGACCGGTGAATTATTACTGCAGCAATTGCGTCTCTTTCTCTTTTCGCTAAATCGGGGTTTTTATTTATTCGTTTTATCGGGTGATTGAACAATGGATTAGTACTTTTTTTTTTTTTTTTTTTTTTTTTGTATAGAGAAATTGTGTCTCTTTCTCTATTCGCTAAATCGGGGTTTTATTTATTTGATTTATCGGGCGATTGAACCCTGGATTATTACGTTAATCTTTTTTTTTTTTTTTTGTATAGAGAAATTCCAGTTTGTCGAGATTACATGAATCTCAAGACCCGCGTGGAACTGCAATTTCTACGACTCAGGTCGGCGGTTTACGATCGGCGATTTTAACGCTAAGTATTTTCAGCCTCGGCTCGCGGCATAAATAACGAGAGACGCGGGAACATAGCGCGCGTGCTAGCGTTATGTACACGTTTTACTTGGGGCGCGCATCGCGCGAGCTGCTTATTGCTTTCGAGAATTATTTAACGGTGCTTGTTAATATTACTGCCGAAGCCGATAGCTGCGGAATTAATGTTTTTCGTCGAACAGGCCCCGCAATCTTTGGATGCAATGATGGCTCGGTGTTTGCGACGCGAGAAGTCATAAGAAGTGGCAAAAATAAAATGCCCGGTAATCCCGATGTTGGCCGTTTCAATCCAACATGAATATTAAGCCGCGGCTCGTGAATAATCGAATAATCGGCAGAAGCCAAACTCATTTTTTGCTTCCGGACGCTGGGACAAAAATGTGAGCTTTTTTTCGAATTTCCTAATTTCTTTTTTAAGGGAAGGTCGAAGATTTTTTTTTTTCTAAACCCGATGGTTTTCGCGAAAATTTCAAAAAACAATTATTTCGTTTTTTTTTATTTTGAAAACGTTTATTTTTGTTTTTTGAAACGATTTTGAAAACGATTATTTTTATTTTTATTTTTATTTATTTTGGAAACGATTATGCGCTAATTGTTTTAAAAATCATTTAAAAAAAATTGAATAATTTTAGGAATTACGTCAAACATATAAAAAAAAATTACGGGCCCAATCCGAAGGCTCGAGGGTCCCAACCCAGTTTGGATAAGGCAGAAATACCCGACACAATTTTCAATGAAAAAAAGAGAGAGAGAAAAAAGAATCACGTTTTTCACGAAAGCTCCAGCAATCTCGGATCACCGTGTTGCGACCATTCAGCTATATTTCCAAATCCCCTCTCCCTCTCTTCCCCCCTCGTCCTGATTAATTTACATGGATGCCCGGCGTCCGGACACACGAGGAGGGCGAGTCGTCTGATGTCGGTAGAGTTAGATCGAACACGAGCCGGCGGGAGGCGGGGGGGGGGGGGGGGGGACGCCGGTGGGGCGAGTTATTTCATTCACGGATTTCCCATAAAATCAGGATATCGAGAGGCTACGGGTGCGCATTTAATAATGCACGGCGACGGATGTACGAAGCAGAGGCTCCGGACGGCGAGGACGGGGGTGCGGTGTACGCGCGACGTGGAGGGGGGTGGGGGGGGGGGGGGAGGGGGGCTCGGAACGAGGGGACGGGGTTAGCCTGATCGAGCGAGGGTCGCGCCGCGAGTGAGAACGAGACGGGGAGATACAACCGGGCTAAATATTTCACAACACATTTCCGGCGCTGCGCGACGGCGGAACGGGTGTGGCTGAGCCGTAGCCGCTCGTTCGCCAGAGAGAAAGAGAAACGTGGGGGACGCAGAGCGAGGGGCAAAAACGAGAGAGAGGGAGAAGACACGATGCACAATCTATCGTAGAATTCGGTGCGACAGACTAACACGCGCAATACCGTTTCGCTTGCGCGCTGGATTCTCAATTTTCGAAACTGGATTTTTCGGGGAGACTCCGAGCTGCATAATTGACGAGATACAACGGCGAAAACGTGCCGCTTCCAATTCGCTCTTCGGCAGGCGCAATGAGGTTTTTTTTCTCTTTTCTTTTCGTTTTTTTTTTTTTTTTTTTCGTTCGTTCGTTGGGGTCACATGATTTTCAGCTCGGGAGACGGAGAAACGGGCAAATTTCTGTGTTGAGACAGCAAAGAAAAGTGACGACAAAAATCGTTTTGTTAGGCTAACAAAAATATTGTTCAGCCCAGCAAAAAGATTTTTCAGCCGAACAAACGGTTTGTCAACCTAGCAAATCTGATTTGACAGCCAAGCAAAAAATTGGTCAGCTTAACAAAATAATTTTTGTCGGCATTTTTTTTTTTTTGCTGTCACAACACAGAAATTTCTCTCCGTGGGGGTTCGGGGGACGAGTTAGGGAGAGGCGGAACGAAAGGGACGACTTTTTGCCCGACGACAACGTCGAGAGCACACCGGATTCGTTCCAGAAAGCTTCGCCGCCGTCGCGTTGAACGCTCTCGCCGTGCCTCGATCGCCAGGTGCGCGCGACCTTGCCATTTGCATCGCGGTGCCATTAACGCATTGCCCCCTAACCTTAAAAGGGTTAAGTGGATCGTTACGAGGAGCATCGGAAGCGTGAGCGTTATGAGCGACATCGACGGCTCGCTTTGTCGCTCCGTCGCTTGTAACAAAGTCGATACCGTTCGCGTCTGACCAACCGCGGACTTTGACTACTGACTCCTTCCACGCGTTTCCTTTTTTCAAATCGACCAGCCGTGTTGTTTCCAATCTTTTTTTTTCTACTCGCTCTTCTTTCGGTAATTTCTCTGTGCATGTCTCGGCTCTTTTGCCTTCCATTTTCTGAGGCCATCTGTTGGCCTCTCGTTGACCTTCCAGTCATCACTGAGCGATCGTTAATTCGCGTCTCTTCAGTAATTGACTTTGACTACTGAGGATATTTCCGCTTTTTTCCACTTTTGGAATGGATCAGCCATGTTGTTTGAATTTTCTTTTTTCAAATGACTCTTCTTTCAGTAATAGCTTCGTGCATATCTTGCTTTTTCTGCCATCGAATTTTGAGACAAATAGTTGGTCTTTCGTTGACGTTTCAGTCATCACTGAGCGATCGTTAATTCGCGTCTCTTTAATAATTGACTTTGACTACTGAGGCTCCTTCCGCTTTTTTCCACTTTTCGAATGGATCAGCCATGTTGATTGAATTTTCTTTTTTCAACTGACTCTTCTTTCAGTAATAGCTTCGTGCATATCTTGCTTTTTCTGCCATCGAATTTTTGAGACAAATAGTTGGCCTCTCGTTGACCTTCCGGTCATCACTGAACGAGCGTTAATACGCGTCTCTTCATTAATTGACTTTGACTACTGGGCTCCATCCGCTTTTTTCCACTTTTCGAATCGATCAGTCATGTTGTTTGAATTTTCTGTTTTCTACTTACTCTTCTTTCAGTAATAGCTTTGTGCATATCTTGCTTCTTCTGCCGTCGAATATTTGAGAAAAACAGTTGGGCTCTTGTTGACATTTCCTTCACCACCGAACGAGCGTTAATTCACATTCGCTGGTGAACTATAATGCCGGACGTTGAGTACTGTCGCCTTTCGCGCGTTTCCCCTTTTCGCATCGACCAGCCATGTTGCTTTGAATTTTTTTTCTCATTCATCTGACTCTTCTTCTTTCGGTCATTATTCGTGCATATTTTGCTTCTTCTACCCTCGAATTTTCGAGGCAAATAGTTGAGCTCTCATTGACCTCCCGTTCACCACCACAGCGTTCGTTAATTCGCGTCTGACCAACGCCGGACTGTGACCACTGCCGCGTTTCCCCTCCGCCAGCCGCCGAACTTATCTTGCTCCACGAATTTTTTTCTCCCTTCCCCCTCGTTCAACAATCAACTTTTCAATTATTGCCCTCATGCATCTTTCGTTCACTCGGCCCGCGAAATTTGAAAGGCAAACAGTAGGCCTCTCGTCCATTCGCCGCGAAGCGAGCGGCCGAGCGCTGAAGAAACTTTACGAGAAAACACCGCGAGGGGTAATAAAAACTTTCTCTCCCCCGCTTTTTCTCGCTGGCCGCTCGCGCGAGGCCCAACAAGCCCGACGCAGTACGTATCGCGCACACATCCGCGGAATATTCCTTCTCGCATTTTTTTTCCCCCCTCTCAAACATCAACTTTTAAATAGTGCCATTATTATTATATCGATCTCCCGTTTTCCCTGCCCTCGAGAATTTTTTAAGATAAACCACCCCGACTGCGCCTGTCGTCCGCTGTTCGCCGCTGAACAAATGTGAACTATGTTCCTGAGAAAACACCGCGAATGGCAATAAAACGCTCTGTTTTCCCTTTTTTTTCTCCTCCTCCTCGATGCTGTTTTTTTTTCTCTCTCTCCTCCTCCTCCTCCTCCTCGGTGCTGTTTTTTTTTTCTCTCTCTCTCTCTCCTCCTGTTTTCACGCTCCACGTGAAGTACAATATGGTACACAGGATGCAGCGTGCTCGGCGCGCGTGAGATAAAGAGCGAGGGAAAGCGCATTGGTGAGAGCGTCCGCGGGTATGGAGGTGGGTTGCGCTTGAGATTATTTTTCCACGTCGGTGCTGGGTTCTCTCTGCCGCCGCCGCCGCCGCCGCGGTGTTCACCCGACCCGTGTAAATTGCGAACTCCCGCGGCGTTGGCCCGATGAGAGAAGTTCGTACATATACGGTCGAGTCGGGCCGGGCCGAGCGAGAGAGGAAGAGAGAGAGAGAGAGAGAGGAAGAGAGAGAGAGAGAGAGAGAGAGAGAGAGAGAGAGAGAGAGAGAGAGAGGAAGAGAGAGAGAGAGAGAGAGAGAGAGTGAGAGAGAGAGAGAGAGAGAGAGAGAGTGAGAGAGAGAGAGAGAGAGAGAGATAGAGAGAGAGAGAGAGAGAGAGAGAGAGAGAGAGAGAGAGAGAGAGAGACCGCGAAGCCCGTATACATTTTTCGTTATTTGTTTAACGCGTTCGTTGGGCAACGTCGGTTATACACGGGGGCTGCAAATTTGTAGGACGTCGGTGCGCCTCGCGCGACCGACGAGTGTGCGCGCACAGCCCAAGTGCGCGTACCGCTCGGTACGGGGCCCGCGAGTAATGAAATGGAGAACGCCCCGAACGCCGCGCAGAAACATAGCAAATATTCGACGTAATAAAACGGATGAATACTTCACGCCCTTCTGTGTATGGTAAAACGGGTTTCTCGGTGCGGTCGCGCTCGCCGAGTCTCGATGTACAACCGCGCGAATTTTCTGCGGGATAACGCCGCGCGCGAAATTCGCGGCTCTCCGGCCGCGCGGACGAAATTGCACACGCGTGTCTGACAGCGGTGAGCACGCGCGGTTTCTCCGGGGTGGAACGAGAGACACGCTCGCTGATACTTGGAGCCTCGCAATTTTCTCGCTGTGTTGGTTCGGACTTTCCGCAGCATCGGGACAACAAATGTTCTGTCATTCTTTTTTTACCATGAAAAAATGGTTTTTTACATGTTGTTTGAATTTTTTTTTGCTCAATTGACTCTTCTGTCAGTAATAACTTTGTGCATATCTTGCTATTTCTGCCGTCGAATTTTTTAGGCAAATAGTTGAGCTCAACAGATGTTCCGTCATTTTTTCTCCCCCCCCCCCCCCCCCCCCCCGTGAAAAAACCATCGGAATTTTTTTCTAACCAGTAAAACCTTTTTCGATAAAAAAAAAGAAAAATCGGATCACCGATGAACCACCAAAAATATATTTTACTCGCAATCTTTTTCCCGAATGACTCAACGCTTTAACGTATTTTTCGTTATATCCCTACCCCGTAACAAAAATTCCCGTCCACCATCACGTCACCCACGCGCGGTGTTTGACCAAAAAGTCACAATCATTAAAAAAAAAAAAAACACCAACAAAAAGCCCAGAAAAATGTGCTCGCATCTCTTATTCGAAATCGCGCGATAGCGGTGGCGATGGGAGCTGCCACGGGGTTTCGCGGGTGCAAATTTGGGATGGGGGGGCAGAGAGGGGGTCGCCAGGGTGGTGTGCGTCCGCGTCCGGCAATTTATGGACACGGCGCACTTTGCGGCGTGTCACACGCCAACGGGGCCCACACCATTGGCAGATGGTAATTGGGATTTATGGCTGCGTCCAACAGCGTGCACATCGCGCGACGCGCGGGCTTTACTCTGCCCCCCTCCGGCCCCCCGCTCCATCACCCCCGCTATCGTGTATATGTGTGCCGTTCCACGTCCCGTGCGCGCGCGCTTCGGAGTGATACGAGTGCACACGCCCGTCCAACGCGAGAGCCGTTTGTACTTCGCCCGCTTCTGTGCACAGCGAGCGCGTAAATAAAGTGACTCGCCGTTTACAGTGGCGGTATTCGCGCATGGAAGACCGCGCGAGCTTTGCCGTGTACGCCGCGTGCGCGCGCGCGTCGTGTGTGCGACCGCGAGGCGGCTATACACTAAAACAAACCCGTAGCGCGCAGAGGGGCTGATATAGCAATCCGGGATTATCAGCCGGAGGGGTCATTTCTGGACTTTGTGCCGCATCGGAGGTGGACAATTTACTCGCGACAGCTGAATGGGACGTGGAATCTATTAACCTCTTCGCGGAAGGGGTGGGGGGCAGGAGGAGGGGGGAGGGGCAAACCTGGCCTGGGCCTGTTCAATAATGCAGAGATTTCGCCCAGGGAATATGTGCCCCCTTCCCCCCTTTGCCCCCTCTTCGGAAATATGATAAATCGTCATCCTTGCAATGTAAATGACAGACACTTCATTCGAGACGATACGGAAAGGGACCTGATAACACCATAGGGTCCATTTGTGAGCATTTGGTACTCTAAAGTTCACTAACTGGGTTTCCATTTTTAGGCTTATGATGACCAAAAAAGCATTCGTTGTTGGGTCCTCATCTCAGTATTGAGATTAGGACCCCCTACTTTTTTTTTATTGCGCCTGCAAAAGTTAGGCTGCCTATTCAAAAGCGTACTTTTCGATTCCTACATGAGACCTATTACCTTGACGTCCATCCGGTGTTATCAGGGGAAAGTGTACGAATCGTGTCGCACCGCGGTTTACACGCGTCGGTCGTATCCGGAATGACCTAAACACGAATCCCCAGCTTCGCCTAGGGTTCCGGGTTCAGGGTTCACCTTGTACACCAGGAGTTCAGGTATTCCAGGACCGCCAGCCCGGAGGTCTTGTTGTTCTCCAGGTTCCAGGAGGCAAACGCGACGTTGGTGGACAATTTACAAACCTGGCCTGGGCCTGTTCAATAATGTAGAGATTTCGCCCAGGGAATATGTGCTCGCCTCCCCCCCCCCCCCCCAGCCCCCTCTTTGGAAATATGATAAATCGTCATCATCGCAATGTAAATGACAAACCCTTCATTCGAGACGATACGGAAAGGGAGTATACGAAACATCTTGCACCGCGGTTTATACGCGTAGGTCGTATCCTACCAGGATGACCTAAACACGAATCCCCGGCTTCGCCGAGGGTTCCTGGTTCAGGGTTCACCTTGTACACCAGGAGTTCAGGTATTCCAGGACCGCCAGCCCTGAGGTCTTGTTGTTCTCCAGGTTCCAGGAGGCAAACGCGGCGTTGGTGCGGCCTGCGGCTGGTATACCCGACCAGTTGCATCCTGCCCTCTCCCCCCCACCCCTCTACCATCCCCCGAGTTCGGTACCAGCGCGGCCCAACGTTTGTGTTTGATTTAGCGCGGAATGTGGCCCGCGGCAACGACGCCGCGACACGGGACGGGGGAGGGAGGAAGGACACCCGCACACCACCCCGTCAACCACCGCGAGCACCCCCAGCACCGCGTTAGGCCTCGCCAAACCCCATCGCATAAATGACTAACAATCACCAGCCGGGGAAACAGGTCGCGGTGTTCTGGGTGCTCCGGGAGCGCCTGGCGAGGAGGGTTGAGTCGCCGGTGGCAGGAGTCGCGATACAACTACCGCGGGCGCAGGGGGGCTGGAAGGATGACGGGGGGCAGGGGGGGGGGGGGGGCAAAGGGGAGCACAACACACAAACATCGGCTGGGCCGTGTTGCTCCTGGGCCAAGGGAAAGCTCGAAGGGAGGCGGAGGCAGCGCGTTTCGCTTCGGGACGCTGTGTATATCGGGGCCTGTGCCACATCTATTTCGCCTGTAGTACAGAGCAAAGCGAGGGAAGGGAGAAACACGCGTACATATATATATATAATATGCATACAGAACCAAAGTCTCTGTGTATGTTGGTGGAGAGTCGGCTCGCTGCCGGCCAGGCCAAAGTAAAAACCCGTTAATTAATTAACCTCCCTCCCTGGTTGAACTCTCTCTTCCCTCCCCCACCCCTTCCTCACCCCCCTGCCCCCTGCCCCCTTGCTCTCTTTGGGCTTTGTGGGTAAACATCGGAGCACCGGCGGCTCAGTCCACCGTACCCCCCTCCCCCTCCTCACCCCTTCCTCCGCGTTCCTACCTCACCCTCCGCACCTGTTATAAGCGGCGCGAGTCTGAGTTAGAAGAGACCTGGCACGGGGTATGGGAAGGCACGGGGGAGGGGGAGGGGGATGGGGGGCGTAGTTGAATATGTATACAACACTAATGTACTGTATATATATATATATATATATATACATATATATAAGCTACGCTTTGCTCGGGATGAGAAGTGAAACGAGGGCACGGTGGAACAAAGCGAGTCGCCAACTCTCGTCTCCCTGGCGCGTTCGCTGTGTGTGAGGGTCCGAGCTTCTGAGCTCTCGCCCCCGGCAACTTGCGGTAACCTAAGCCGACTGCTGTTGCTTCTGGCCGGCGCTTCTCCGCCTCGCGTCCCTGTGAGGCGCGCCTCCTACCTCGCGGCCTCGGCCACGGCTATATAGCCGAGCTTTCTTGCATCCACAACGTCCAGAAGGAGAGCGACGGGGGTGAGGTGGGGGTGGGGGGTAGGGGGTGAAGGGGAACGGGGGCACCCTTTCGTTTTACGCAACAGACCGACGCGGCGCAAGGCGGAGGATGGAGGGCAACCTCGGCCGTAGCTGCCCGCTGCAGGGGCTGCTTGTGCTGCATCTGCTTTGCCTTCATCCCTTTTGCGTGGCCCCGGCCCGCCCCGGCAACGCACCCGGGGTATAAAGACAAACTGCGCGCGGCACAGAAGCGAGCGAGACGCGCGTAGCCGGAGTTGGGAGCGGCGGCGAAGCTTCGAGAGGCTAACCTCCTGGTGCCGCTGCTGCCGCTGCTGCTGCTGCTCCGTCTCCGCTTCGCTCTCACCGCCATCTCGCATGCATTATGTTCTCTGTAAGCAAAACATCGCCCGAGGCAGTTGCGCTTCGACTTTCCAGTTTCTACGTACGGGCGAGGCAGGCAGGCGGCGGAAAGCGAGGCGCCTCCGAGCGGTGGATGCGCGAAGGGATCGCGAGGAACTCGCCGGAAGCATTCCCGGCAACACACCGACGCACTCACTGGCGGTCCCCACCCCCCTTCCCCCTTCTGTCCCCCCGTACCCTTCGTGCGGTGGCCCATCGAGAGCGCGATGCGAAAAGCATTCTATCCTCGTTGGCTTCGTCCTCGGCGTCCTCGGCAACGTCGTTGTCGTCGTCGTCGTCGTTGACTCGCGGTATATAGGCACCCAGTTCTCCACGCAGTTATGCACAATGCATGCGGCTCGGGATTCACTCGCTCGTGCACCTATCTGAATTTACCTTCCAAACTCCGTACCCACGTCCCGCTTTTCCTGCCTTCCTCCTCGTCCTCCATCTCCTCCTCCTCCTCCTGCTGCGCCTGCAAGGTACGTATCTACCTTGGCGGTAACGGTACGTCTTGCCCGTATCGCCCCACCTGAAAGTACCGCCGCACGGACTCCAACGGGCGTCGGGGAGACGCCGGAGAAACCGTAACAACCGCAGCCAACAACCCGTCCCCCCTTCTGCCCCCTTTGCCGCCGGCCCTTGATGCGAATATAACTTATATCAGAAGGCGTTTCTCTCCTCTTCCCGGCTCCGCGTACAACGGAGGCGAACCACCTCTCCGTTGGAATATTGCGGGCCAATGTGCAGCCCTGATAGGTGTAGTTTACGTGTCTATGCAGCCATTTCCATCTACTGTGCATAACATCGCGGGCTGCGAAACGCCGCTTGCCGCATATCGTTCGGCTTCTCCTCGGTAGCCCGCGACGCGGGCTACCGAGGGACTTTGGCCCACCACGAAAATGGACCGCCTTGCCACGATTCAGCGTTCCACGGGAAGACTGATTCGAAATTGCCAAGAAGTTTCCCGGGGGGTCCAAGGGGGGCTGGGGGGGAGGCGAGAGATACTTGCACGCAATATGACTGGTTTCTAGGCGGACCAGGCGTATTGAGAATACGTTTTGCGCTCGAGCATAGAGCAAATTTAATAACTTATTTATGAAAGATAAATTGGGTCAATGGTAAAAGCGGTGGAAGGGGTTGGAGGGGGACGAGAGGCGAAGGTAGTCGTTACTAAGTTCTGGGGCGATGCATTACGGAGAGGGCAAAGAATAAGGTACTCCGCAGAGAGCAAGGGAGGAGAGGCGAGGGTGGGAGGGAGAGACGGTGAGGGTGGAAGGGTGAGAGAGAGTGAACGAGGGTGAAAGAGCGAGGGAGGGAGATAACGGTCTGGTGTACACCGGGCCTGGGCTCTCTTGCTCTTTCTCCTCATCTCCGTCAATTCGCGGTTCTCGTTCGCGCGTATAGCTCGCCCGCGCGCATTAATGCTGACCCCCCGGAGGCTTTCGAGAAACCGAGCGCATAATTACACGCCTAAGGGCAAACGGGCCGTTCCAACCAGCGCTAACTCGCTTCCATCCTCAGCCCTTGTCTCATTCCCTTTACGGCACTTCACGCACTATATTGCTACCACTGGTGCTGCTGGTGCTGCTGGTGGTGGTGGTGCTCCTGGTGCTGCTGCTGCTGGTGCTGCTGCTACTGCTGCTATCCCTCAGCACCGGCACCACGAATGCTATATCCACGTTGCTCGCCAGCCCCGTTGGCGATATTCAACGTTTCGAATAAACACAGAGTCGTACCAAGGGCCGTTCTCCGCTGATGATTCTGCTGCCCCGCGTGACGCGTTTGAGCGGACACGCATGAAACCGTCCGCGTCCACCACCACCGGCGCGGCCGGGGCTGAACAACCCTCGACGCAAGACGACCCGAGCAGCAGCGCCGGGACCTCCGGGTCGAGGACAGAGATAACAGAGAGCCTGTGAAAATATGCTGATTTAATATACTGGGGTGAAAAAAGTAAATCTCGCGAAACGGAAACTCGGGGGAGGGAAAAAAATTCTCGCTGTATTGTTTCAGAAGCAGAGCGACACGGGGCTGATGTTTGAGTGCTATAATGGTGTTGATTTCGTACCGCGGTAAAGCGAGCAGCATCGCTTGTTGGAGAGAGAATGACAGGGAGATTCTGACGTATTCGCGACTTTAACGAAGACGAAACGCTTTATTTAATTTTTCTTGTTCGTTTACATAATTTTTGTTTCCCGTCGTTTCTAAGAAATAAGATGAAAAAAAAAATAGTTTTCCAAATTAACGCTAATTTTTTGCAGCAGTTTTTGTGTGTAATTCAATACAGCTCACATTAAGTTGGTTTTACACGAAATAAATATATGTTTTCTATATGCAAGTTCGGTCTATGGAAAATGTGTGTATCTCAGTTATTTCTCGTATCTGAGAAATAAGAAACAGAAACTACGCTCAAAATTTGCCACCGCTAATTATTTACAACAATCTCTGTAATGCAATATGCAATCCACCCAACATGGAAATATTTATATCTGAAATATATATCGCCGAAAAGTTCTATATTTCGCATATATGTTGCACATATTTTTATATTCAACATATACGTTGCATATAGAACTTTTAGTAGCGACATATGTTTTACATATAAATATTTCCATGTGGGACATCGCATTGGTTTTCCTCGATTCAAATGTATTTCCCACTCGCTATAAATTTCCTGTCACCGCGTACGACGCGTGAACGAAAAACATGTATCTATACATACATCCTCGGGAATTCCTCCTCTAAAAAAAACAAGAAGCGAAACAATTCTCAATATTTATCCACCGCTAATTATTTAATCCCATCGTTTCCCGCGCGTTACTCAATCCATCCAACATCGCCAACGTTGGTTTTGCTCCGCGCGAAAATGTATTTCCCGCTCGCCTAGCCAAACTTCAGTCCAGCCGCGCGGGCGATGCGCGTACTTCCGTACACCGCGCGTATTCTCAGGTGCATGTAACAACGCATGCAATTTTAATGGCGCACGAAGCACTTACTCACTTTGCAGCCGCCGCGTGTCGTCCTCGTCGTCGTCGTCGTGTGCGCGACGAGCGAGTACCCATTGCGGTAAACGCGGTACTCGCGGGCGCGGAGACCGCATACACACCGAGCGTCGAGTGTTTGTCCTTCGACTGATGAAATTATTTTACTCCGTTTCGCGCGCCCAGCGCGCCCAACGCGCGGCTATAGCGTTAAAAGGCTCGCGCCCGCCCTTTATGGTTCGTGCACCACGATGGGACGCTCGCTCGCCGGCTCACGGCGAGCGTCCCACAAGCGCGCAAAACCAGCACCCATATTCGCGGCTTCTCTCGTGCAGCCCCCGGAAAGTCCCCCGTGGCCCATTTACTTCGTGGACTTTCCGCAATTTTCCGTAGACACCCTTTTGCACCCTCACCCTCACCCCCCCCCCTCCCCCCTCCCCCTTTGCACCCCTCTTCAGACTGACGCTTTTCTCGCCTCGCTTTGCTGACCGTGGTCCACTCCACTCCCCTCTCTCTCTCTCTCACCCCACTCTTTCCTCGCCAGCCACCCCCTCTGCCTTCCTCCCCCCCACCCCCCTCACCTCTTCGTACAGTCGTCTCGACCGATCGTAAAGGGGGCGCGCGTGCACTTTGCAAATTGTTACAGCGTCGTGCTGCGCCTGTCGACGCGCCGCGATGCATTTTATTTCCCGCTCTCGCGAGCTCGCGGGGGACTTCCCGTCTTCCCGCGTGCGCACGTCGCTCTCGCTGTGTGGCTCGCTGCCTCCGTTCTCGCCTCCGCGTCACACGATGAGGGATAGCGGCCTTCGCTCCTCGTTTCCGCGAATTTCACGCACGTTCTAAGCTATCAATCATATCCCTCGCACTTTGAGATCAGTGAGATAGAAAAAATATATATATTTTGTGGATATGTTTCTGAGAAGCAATTTCTTTTTTTTTAGGATTGTTTGGAATGCCATCTTGCGTTTCGTTCATGGATTTCAAGATGCACGAATTTCGAGGAATTTTTTTGGTTATCTGTCACACTTCACACTTTGAGATAGACGAGACAGCAAACAAATTATTTTACAGAAATCATTTTTATAACATTATTTTTTTCCCGGCTTTTCTGTCAAATGCTTTTTAAGTTTCGTCCCGTTGCGAGAAACTTTTCACCTCTTTTCTCAATTTTTCCGAGGAGTCCAGCGGTTTTCGTTCCTTGAGACACGAATTTAACGTACTTTTTTTTTTATCAATCGTCCTTTGCGTTTCATGATACACGAGATAAAAACAGTATTTTACAGAAATATTTGAAGCAATTTTTTTTTTTTTTTCATCTATTGTATTGAATGTATTTTTTGCCTGGTCGTCCCATTCTCAAAATGGCCCAGCCGAATACCGCGCCCGCGATATGAACCGGGCGGAGGAATCGCATAACTTCTTTCCTCGTTTCTCAATTTTCCCTCGGAGTCCAGTAGTCGCTCTCGCGAAATGCCGCGCATACCTCGCTTACCTCGATGTCCGGACCGATTCGCCGTGCGTCCGAAAATATTTCCCGTCCCGTCCCCCCGGTGGCATCCGACGTCCCGAGCTGACTAATAACTTGGGTGTCCCCATGGACAAAAAGTACAGTGAAAAATATATTTTTCGTTATATTCAAAAATATATACGAAATATACTTGAAATATATATTTTATACTTATTATACATTTTAAATACATGCTGAATACATGGGAAGTATATTTCAAGTATATGTGCCACAACATACACTTTTTAAGGACATCCAAAAGTATATTCGACATAACTAATTTTTCGTCAAAATTATATCTATTGTGTTCAAAAATATACTTTTGAATATACTTTAAACATACTTTTTTCCATGGGAGTGGCCTAACCAATTAATCGGCTGACACCAATCAAATCAAGCGCTCGGTTGATCCATCCAAGCCTTTTTTTTGCACCGAGAGAAAAAGTTTCCTTGATTCAATGAAATTTCCTTGAAATCTCAACCTATGAAACATTTCTTTGAGTTCAATGATATAATATCCTTAAGTTAATATTATATTTTCTTTGAATGATGTCATCAACCAAATTATAGGTTATGTTCACCAAGTTTTTGGTTACGTACCATAGTACTTAGATATGTTCACCAATAACTTCGATGGTTTAACCAATGATTATATTCTTGATTTGACTTGACTTAACTATAACATGACAGATCAGCTTGCGCGAGAAACACCAATACGACTTATCGCGAATGACCCAAACGTTGACAGACCGGGTGCCGTCAGGCATATCGTTTCTTTAAATCAAGGAGATCATGTCGTTGAAATTCAAAGAAATATTTCATTGAAATCAATGAAAAAAATTCAATCCACCCATTTCTTTGGAATCAAGGAAATTGTTTCTCTCGGTGCGTCTTTTTCGAGACGTCTGACAAACTTATCGGCCGCGTGACGAGCAAGACGTAGGCGAAACGCTGGCAGCCCGGGTTTTCACCTGGGACTCGATGCAAGGTGGAGCATCGCCACATCAGGTGTGCGCGGCGCTTCATCCCCGTATCGTCTCCCCCTCTCCCCCTTCCCTCGCTTCCTCTTTCATAACTTTACGATCCCTCGCATTTTTGCGCGCGGGGCGAAATAGAAAAATTCACCTGGCCATGGGAGAATCGCGCGGGCGATTTTTCTTATCCCCGGGATTAAAAAGCTCCTTAATTTCCCCAGGTGAGGCGATCCGGGCTCTCTCGCTGCACCGTCCGCCCTCGTATTTCCGCCGTCTTCCTCGATAATAATGCCCAACCGCGTCCCGAGGAAATATCCACTTCGGGGCTCGCGCGTTCCATACCAGCGATGCTCCTGGAGCATCGAGGCCCCCGGAGAAGCAGCCAACGTGCTTCGTCTCCGACGAAACTCCAGCGGGGTACAAAATCCGCACCACCCTGCACGACCTCATCTTCGCCGTACACATCGCGGCTTTAATACTGTTACGATAGCTGCTGATGCTTCAGCCGTGAATTAAACGGAATTTGAGATCAGAACGAAAAGCACTCGCAGGAAAATGCGTGGGATGGTGAAAACGAAGGTCCCGAGGGAGGCTTCGGGCTTCTCCCAGCTCGCGTGACGTCAAAAACAGGCGAACAGATCCTCTCTGATATGCTAATCGCTGAAACACTCGTTTCCTCAATCCCCGCTTGAACTCTGATGCTGTTGCTGCTGCTGTTGCTGCTGCTGCTTGTTGGGTGTCAGCAAGATGTTTATAAATCATGACGCGCCCGGCTCTGCGTTGCTCTTTGCCTTCTATTTGCCTCGTTCGAAATTCCCGGCTTTCACCGAATCATACAGCAGCCAAGCAACGTCGCGTTTGTAGCATCCAAGCTGCTGTCTGAGTATTTATCGAAAAATGGTTAAGCACAAAAAAAAACATGGTCTACTCATACTGATTATTTTTCTTCTATATAATTCTGGGCCCCGAAGGTCGAAGCCTCGTTCGAAGTTCCCAGATTTCATGAGTCATACACGGAGAAAACGGTTTTGCTGTGCCAGCAAATCTTTTGTTAAAATAGCGACAATATTGCGTTATCTGCTAGAGGGTATAACAATATTTTTTGCTCGGCTAACATATTTTTTTACCAGACAAACAATTTTTTTTGCTAGTACAACATGCTAGGATAGCAGAAAACGCAATGTTTTTACTATTTTAACTTTTGTTAAAATTTTTAAGATTCTAACTTTTGTTACAATTTTTAAGATTTTAAAATTTGCTAAAATTTTTAAGATTTTAAAATTTGTTAACATTTTTAAGATTTCAAAATTTGTTAAAATTTTTAAGATTTCAAAATTTGTTAAAATTTTTACGATTTTAAAGTTTGTTAAAATTTTTAAGATTTTAAAATTTGTTAACATTTTTAAGATTTAAAAATTTGTTAACATTTTTAAGATTTTAAAATTTGTTAAAATTTTTAAGATTTAAAAATTTGTTAACATTTTTAAGATTTTAAAATTTGTTAACATTTTTAAGATTTTAAAATTTGTTAAATTTTTAAGATTTAAAAATTTGTTAACATTTTTAAGATTTTAAAATTTGTTAAGATTTGCTAATATATAGCAAAACCGTTTTCTCCGTGTACAGCAGCCAAGCCCCCCCATTGCCTCCGTATAATAATCAGCTTCTATATCCAGGTATGTATAAAAATATAGTTAACCACAAAAAAAATTACCTTTATCGCTTCGTCCTCACGAAGACGCAACTCGATCATCCCGCACAAAATCAAGTACGCAAACATAGCAGTAGATGGCACAGAGGAGCGTCGCTCGTGCCCGTTTAATGCCCCTCGACAATTGTCCTCCCGACGCGATTCCACTTTAGTATTTACAGCGCGGGGTCGTTTGGGCGAATAGTCTTAAAAGTTAAAATATGTATCAAGGTGGGAAGGAGGCGCTCGTGCGGTATTAGAGAACTTATGTCTCCATCCCGTGAACTCTTGGCGCGGGGGGCGAAGGGGGGTCGAAGGAGGTTTGGATGTAGCGCGGCGTTGGCCGCGAATGCGGACGCGAGAAACACGGTCGAGTCGAGAGTCGAGTGGGTGAAGTTGCGACATGAAGGTACGGGAGAAACCTTCCAGGCGAGTAAGTAAGAGCGCGGAGAGGTCGTAGAGACAGGTCGACCCCGGGCATTCACGACCGCGCCACGGGCGAGACCCCCCCGGCAGTTAATTAATAAAGTACCCTGCGTAAACTAACAGTTTTACAGCGGGGACGCGAGGAGCGAGCGAGACGGGGGAGGGCACAAACTTAATACGCGAGAAAACAGCTTTTGTTTCAACGGCGCCAGGAGTAACGAAGTCCCCAACAAGCCAGACCAAGCACCACGATGCAGATTACCCTCTGCATACTTAAAAGCCGCGCGCGGCAAAACGAGGCCCTGTTGTTCTGTGCTCTCGCTCTTCCTGCCCCCTGCCCCCCCTGCCCCCCTGGACCCCTGGACCCCTTTCACCCCTGGCAGATCCACCTCGGGTCTCACTACAACATTACACTCACTTTTTTTCCTCACTCGTTATTCCCTCGGCACTGCGGCTCCCGGGACCCTCTTGGCAATAACTTAGCGTCGATTATTTGCCGAATAGTTTTTTTGTGTTGGTAATTCTTGAATTCAAGAATCGACGTGAATTTATGCAGCTTTTTTTTCAATCGTTATTCTTTCGCTACTGCGGCTCCTGGGACCCTCTTGGCAATAACTTAGCGCCGATTATTTGCCGAATAGTTTTTTTTTTGTGGTAATTCTTGAATTCAAGAATCGACGTGAATTTATGCAGCTTTTTTTCCTCACGAGTTATTCCTTCGCCACTGCGGCTCCCGGGACCCTCTTGGCAATAACTTAGCGTCGATTATTCGCCGAATAGTTTTTTTTTTTTTTGGTAATTGTTGAATTCAAGAATCGACGTGAATTTATGCAGCTTTTGTTCCTCACTCGTTATTCCCTCGCCAGTGCGGCTCCCGGGACCCTCTTGCACTGAGAAAAAAATTGGTAAGACCAACCGAATGTAAGTTTGCGGGCGGCGAAATAAAAATAAATATTTGGTTAACTGGACATTATATTCGATTGAACGATCCAGCGCTTAGTTGAATCAAATTTTATTTAATTCACAATAACTATTATTTCGTTCACGGAACCAAATGTTTATTTCGCTACCCGCAAACGCACATTCAAAAAAAGACACAAAAATTGGTCTTACCAATTTTTTTTCTCAGTGTGGCAATAACTTAGCGTCGATTATTCGCCGAATAGTATTTTTTTTTTTGGTAATTCTTCAATTCTCAAATCGACGTGAATTTATGCAGAGAGAGCATAATTCGCGCTCTGCGGAAAACAGCGCAGCGAGGAGTCGCGAATATATTTCGGTGGCTCATACAATAAGTGGAACGAACGACTGCGACCGCACCGGGCGTTCGGGTCGCGAGGAGCCGCGGGAGGAATGAAAAAAATTGACTTTTTAATTCGGCCTAACGTGTCCGGGCGGCGGGGAGGTCAGGGGGTTAGGGGTTGGATGACTGGAAGGGGAGGATTTATGGGCTCCGGTGTTATATATAGAGTCAGGAACTATAACCACCGCCACCGCCGACCACCAGCGGTGCTGCCGCTGGTGTACACGCTGTTTACGATAGTTGGCCACAAGAATGCGGACCACCCCCTCGCGCACGGCGAGCATTGTGCAGTCCCGGCGGCGGCCGCGCGCTGGTGGCTGCACTTCTCGGTGCCGCTGCGGAGTCCACTCGGCGCTTCTCCTCTCTCTGCAAGCTGATCTAGTACGACCAGACCCTATATATGCGCTCCGGCTTCTGTTTTTCGAGGCTCGCGGGCTGAGTGCGCGGCGCGCGGTTTTCATTACGCGTGCCAGAACCTCTCGCCGCTTCCCCCCCCCTTCTCCCCCACCCCCCACACCGTCCGCGTGAGCTCGCGATTAAACCGCTGAGTTATCTCGCCGTATCCGCATTTTTGGCGAGTCAACCATCGTCACGCCTAAGAAATACGGCGGTGTCCGCTTTATTGCGCCTCGTTTTTAATTTTTTTTTTATTTAAAAAAATAATTGTGCGGTGAGAAAAAAATTGGTGGCTGTGGGTGAGGAAAAAATGTTCTGTTGAGTAGAAAGAATTTTTGGTTGAAAATAAAAAAACAAAATCAAGGGGGAAAAAATTAGGGAAGCAACGGATAGTCGGATCGAGTTTTCCTTCATTCACGACAAATATTATATTCCGGTCAAGAAATATTTTTTTCGCCACCCGCAAACTCTTATACGATAAATCTAACCGATTTTTTTTTCTTGCTGTGATTTTGCGGGTGGGAAAAAAATATCATGCCGATGGAAAAAAATACTTGCGGTTGAACAAATAAAAAAAACAAAAATTAGGGTTGAAAAATAAGGGAAGCAACGCATGGTCGATTCGAGTTGTTTTTTATTTCGTTCAAGAAGTATTTATTTTGCCACCCGCAAACGTCTGTTCTGTAGGTCCAACCGATTTCTCTTCCCGAGCGTGCTTTCGCGTCTTGTAATTTACCATTTTGCCGATATTAACCGGGCCACTAAATTCTCGAGGAACGTCTCACGAGAAGTCGATTCTCCCCTGTGGCGGGGGTGCGGGTCGCGAGCTCCGGAGCTCGGACTTGTCCCACGACAAAACCCAACCTTCCGTTCGGGCGACGATGGAGGTCACGACTGCGCCGGATAATATTCCGGCGGCGCGGAGGGTGAGGCCGGATGAGCGCGGGGTCGCAAGGGAGATACGAGGGTGATACGCGAGGGGGGTGCGGGGGTCACCCTGAATTATTGAAAAGCCCCTTTTTAGATAAATTATTCCGGCGCACCGCTCGAGAGGTCGAGGAGGAGGATCGGGCAGACCGATTGCCCCAAAGGCCGCTCGGCGGGCGGCGACCCGAAGAGATGCGGGAATTTCGCCGGCGGAGAACACGGAGAACAGGCCAGGTGATGCGGTATGATGGGCGCGTGGAATACCAATGCAAGTTTCGGCAAGTGCAGCTGCAGGCGCGAGTGGCCGATAGGAAACGAGAAACCGCATAGAGCAGCCACCGAAGAAACATAGAGAGAAGGAAGCGGGAGAGTCGAAAATGGGGGCGAGAAGAGCTGGAGGAGCTGGAGAGAAAAGTCAATGAACGAAGGAGAAATCGAGTTCCGACCGCTCGATGGAGATTTCGAAGGAATTTGGAGCGAGCGAGTCGCGCGCACATTGAATTTGTAATCCGGAAAACCAGGAGTACAGGTGGATTAGACGAGGAAAACGAAGCTATGAAAAAATAAAATAAAAAATGAAAATAAAAAAATAAAACAGGACGTTGAAAAAATGAACGAAGGGTCCACGACCCAAGAAAAACAGAAATACACACGCGAGCGGAAACAGGTGAAATACACCCGGGAATACAGGTAGATTAGACGAGGAAAACGAAGCTATGAAAAAAATAAAAATAAAAATACAAATATAAATACAAATAAAAATACAAATACAAATAAAAATACAAATATAAATACAAATAAAAATACAAATAAAAATACAAATTAAAAATAACCAATTAAAAAAATAAAAATACAAATAAAAATAACCAATTAAAAAAATAAAAATACAAATAAAAATAAAAATTAAAAATAACAAATTAAAAAAATAAAAATAAAACAGGAAGTTGAAGAAATGAACGAAGGGTTCACGACCCAAGAAAAACAGAAACACACACGTACGAGCAAAAAAGAACCACAGCGAGACTGGAAAACAGATCATACGAATCGTCGATGTTACACGTGGGGCTCGCGTCGCGTGCCCGACGTATGGGGTAACCGCGAAACCCATCGAAATACGTTGGTCGTGTTCAATCGCTAAAATATCCTGAAAGAATAACACACAGCGATCCGGCGGAAACGCCGAAAGAAAAACACGTGCCACGCGATGGTTGCAGACGGTAAAAACGACGGAGACAACGAGGCGAATAGTGTATCGCATGGGGGCGACGGGGGAAGGGGTCCAGAAAAGGCGGTATACAATTTTCGTACGGCGCTTTCTTATTTCCTAAACAAACACTCGCTCGGAGTCTCGAATGTCCGACGTTTATACGATTGCGAGAAAACGTGTGCGCCACGTGTGTATGTCATACACGGTAGCGGCGAAACGTGTAGCTTCGACTCGCGTTCGCCACACGAACAAAAGTGTGTCTCGAACTCTCGCGGGTTTCTCTTTCTCTCTTTCGATCGCTCGCTGCTGCTGCTTTTCTGTCTCTACTTTATTCGCTTTGTCTCTACGCGGCTTCTCGGTCCCTCGCGTCGTTCTATGTCGGCCCGGCGAGGTAACCGTTTATGGCTCCATCGCTGCGAAGCCTCGTACCGCAAGTAATACCAAAGCGATACTCGCAAACCGGTCGGTATACACATGTATATTTATTTATATTGTAAGGGAGGTGCGGGCAAAACGGGACAGCGTTTTTTTCAGTTCCAACTATTTTTGAGGGCAAAATTTGACAGACTCCCTTTTCGTGAAAATCGTGTCTATGCGACACAATTCAACGAAATTCAATGTAAGAGGAATATAAAGATTTTTAACAATTTTGAGTGTTTTAAGCAAACTGGCTTTTGAAAAGTCACTTTGAAAAAAAAAAAAAAAAAAAAAAAAATGTTTACAATTTTTTTTTGCGAAATAACTATTAAGGAGTATCACCGAATAAAAAAAACACCAATTTCTGAATTTGTGGGTCTGTCCCATTTTGCCCGCACTTTTTTTTGCCGACGCTCAAAATTGATGGTCGGAACCGAATTTTCGGATCAAAAGCAATCGAAGTACACTTTTGTTTTCGTCATAAAACCATTTTTCGCTTATGCGTCCCGTTTTCCCCCGCACCTCCGTCATATATATTGTATACACAATACCAGGTGAATCGCCCGTCTGAGAGGGAAAAACTTTCCGATATTGGAATTCGAAAGTGTCTTTCGTATATACGTAGTACGGTATAATAATAAATTGTCAACAGATAATATGGCGAATGGGTCGGGGGGGTGAAGAGGGAAGGAAGTAGGGGTTGTCTGTCCCGAGTCTCTCTCCTCCCGTGAATCCTTTTGGCTGGCGGGGACGGCGAATCGATCTCTCGACGGGATACGAATTCATACGATAGATATACATTTAGGTTTACCGTACGGTCGGTCGTTCTTTTTCGTTCCTCCCCCCGGTTTTCCTCGGGGGTAACTTCGCGACTTATCCCGCGCGGCGCGTGCGGCTGTCGCGCGCGCTGTCACCGTACGGACTTGTTTAGCGCGAGTCACCGGGGACGAAAAGCTTTTGCACAATCCATAAAGTACGTGAGGGACGCGCGTCGTTTGGCGTATACGGAGGACGAGCGCGACACACAATGCGAACGGGGGTTGCGACGCGCGCGATGCCCGCGTTATCCCGGTGCGAGCGACACGGGGGATATGCGTTCCGAAGGATTCGCCGCGAATTTTATTCACCGTTACTGTCGCATCATTGTCGCCTCCTCGGCTCGGCCTCCCCTCCTCTTTATCGCCGCCCCCAGGACCCCCGGGCCTGCTTCACGGCTCCCCGAGCGGCGACATTTTTTCCGCACTTTATTATGATCGAAAATCGACGTCTCGACGCGGTGATAACGAAAAACCTACCCACCCCGAGCAACACCCCCCCAAGTCGGGCGACGCTCGGGGACGTTATTTTTGCGTTCGTAAATAATAGCTTCTTTCAAGCGGGGTAATGCGGACGAATCGGTTGTTTTTGCGGGTCTGTTGGACTCGTGGAGTTGTGTTAACATTTGTGGATTAGCGGGGGAAAAAATTGCGTAGGTTGTATTAGATGGAAGAGGTTTTTTTAGTACTGGAGTAATCACACGCGCTGGCGCGCGTGCCTGGATTTTTTTTAGCCAGAATCGACCTCAGATTTTTTTTTCTTCAAAATATTAACTTTTGGCCTGTACCATCGTTCTCAAGTGGCATATTCTACCCCCGAAAACACTGGTTATTAACCTTTTTTAGTTGATTTTGAAAAAAATATTTTTTTGGCGACGAAAAAAATATTTTTTCTGTCAGAAATCGTAGATCTGGTCCCGACCAAAAATCGGCAAAATCGACCCCAATTTTTTTCTTTTAAAAATATCGACTTTTAACCTATACCATCATTCTCAAGTCGCATATTCTACCCCCGAAAACACTGGTTATTAACCTTTTTTAATCGATTTTGAAAAAAATATTTTTTTGGCGAGGAAAAAAATATTTTTTCTGTCAGAAATCGTAGATCTGGTCCCGACCAAAAATCGGCAAAATCGACCCCAATTTTTTTCTTTTCAAAATATCGACTTTTAACCTATACCATCATTCTCAAGTCGCATATTCTACCCCCGAAAACACTGGTTATTAACCTTTTTTAATCGATTTTGAAAAAAATATTTTTTTGGCGAGGAAAAAAATATTTTTTCTGTCAGAAATCGTAGATCTGGTCCCGACCAAAAATCGGCAAAATCGACCCCAATTTTTTTCTTTTCAAAATATCGACTTTTAACCTATACCATCATTCTCAAGTCGCATATTCTACCCCCGAAAACACTGGTTAACAACCTTTTTTAATCGATTTTGAAAAAAATATTTTTTTGGCGACGAAAAAAATATTTTTTCTGTCAGAAATCGTAGATCTGGTCCCGACCAAAAATCGGCAAAATCGACCCCAATTTTTTTCTTTTTAATATATCGACTTTTAACCTATACCATCATTCTCAAGTCGCATATTCTACCCCCGAAAACACTGGTTAACAACCTTTTTTAATCGATTTTGAAGAAAATATATTTTTGGCGACTTTTTTTCGTCAAAAATGATAAATCCGGCTCCGGACCAAAATTCGCCAAAATCGACGTCGGAATTTTTTTTTTTTTTTTTTTTTTTCCAATGATCTCGGGCCCAAAATATATCATTCGACACGTCAATCGTCCCAGAGCTCCGGATCCCTCTCGAAATTTGCTTATCCACAAAAAGTCCCGACAGCCGACACCGAAGCGAACTCCCGGGTCTCCACAATGCCGACGCGAACACAGAAAATAGGAACCCCGTTGTTGCGAGTCGCGAGCGCTCAGTATAATAGGCCCCCGGCAGATTTGAAATGCATCGATGACGGTGCGTAAGTTTGTATATACGCGCGCATAGCCCGGGCAAATCGCGTGCGCCGTGTTAGCTGTGTAAACGAGTTTGTTCCGCTCGAATTAATGACGTTTGTAGGCACCGCGCGGCCTATTCCAGTGTCGATGTAAAAAAATGTGTCGATGAATGTGGAGCGCGCCTAAAAGCATAGCGGCGACCCCGCCGGACTCGGCCAGTTCGTGCTTCGGACATTGTAAAAAACAAAACAAAAAAAAAACTAAAAAAAAGTTAGTGAAAAAAAAATTGTTGAACTAACAGATCGCCCGGGGTGGCGCGGACGACGAGCAAACGCGCGTTTTCCTGCCCACCGCGAAACACGGCCGAGGCCCCCGCGGCCTCTGCACACTAAACTCCGAATATAGGACGTGCGCAGCGCACGGTGCACGCGAAGTGACTGCCCGGCCGTTCGTCGTCCAATGAGAGCCTGAGAAACTCTCTCTCTCTCTCTCGTTCTCTCCGGGGCTTTTTCTGTGTTTCGACAATCAGACATATTTTTCTATGGCGTAAAAAAGCTCGCTCTCGTCGCTCCGGCGAAAAAGCCGCCCGCCATACCCGCGGCCAATGGCGATATACTCGGCTACTCCGAGAGCTATTGACACGGGCATAAACACATTTTCTTTCGCCCACCCGGGCCCGGTTATTATTTTCCGCGAGGATTCGGCGCTACGTGTGTTACCCTCCCGCATTTTCCCTGCCACGCAGCGCATTTTTTGCCTAGTGCAATCTCGGCGTAACTGAGAAGAAACGCGAGGCAGCGACGTCCAGGCGAATTGGGGTTGAATTTCCGAGTCGGTTGATGAGTCGGGGAGATTTATACATTTTTTTTTTCATCCCCGCATTAAGGTAAATGGCCATCGGTCACTGTCCCGGTTTCGGTCATCGAAATTACATTAAAATTAATAGTAAATGTATTTCCCGAAAAAAAAGGAAAATTACGACCATATTGAAGAGCGTCTTGGACTCCTAATTACTGCCGAAATACAAACATGTGCATGCATTTTTTAATTTAAAAACGTTAAAGTGAGTGGCGCAACGTGTTTTTTTGAGGTTATGTTTTAGTTTCGGTCATTTGCGATATGCGGCATGGAGGATCGAAGGTGACCGAAACCCCAGCAGTCGAGTCTTGTTATTAAAATAATAATTTAAATAAGATAATGTAATCATTGAACGTAAATAATGATTGGATCATATTCAGAAGGATTTGTTGTATGCATTAGAACAGTCGGTTTTCGACATTTCGATAGAACCCGTTTATGAATAGCACAAAAGACGAGCCTAGGCTCTAAAGATGACCGAAACTGGGCCTCATTTACCTTATTTCTCTTTTTTACAACGACAACAACGAGGAACCGAAATCCCGGAATGTGACAAAGTTCGTCGCGGAAGAAATCGCGACGTCTCCGCGAAACTCCTCAGGTGCGCGGGGATGGTTTATTTCGCGGTTATCCCGCACCCCAGACGGCTGAGCTTCCCCGAGCGCTGCGGAGAGAAGAGGCGAGCGTAGAATAAGCGTGGCCGAAGGATGGGCGAGGGCTTCCTGCCAGGAAAAAGTGTTCGGCGGGCGGAGTATAAGAAAGCGAGTAACATTAGAGGGGGGGTTGCAAAGGGGGGAGGCGCAGCAGCCCCCGGGTCGTGAGGAAAAGCGCACCAGGTGGCTTTGAGGGGTCCCGAGACGGAGGGAGAAGCGTGAAAAAGCGAGAAGGGCACTCCGTGCACCTGCCCCGTGAGTGTGTGCATCGTCGCCACGAATATTCCATAGGGCGCCACGCTGTATAGACACCGGCTTAGGCCGCCCGGATAACCATATAATCGGCTACCGGCTGCGCTGCACGTATACCGAGAGGCGAGGCGCGCTTTGTGGGACGTAGAAAAAAAAAAACAAAAAACAAAAAAATAAGAGCACAAACCAACCTGGCGTCGGATGCACGCTTGAAAAAAAAAAAAAAAAAAAAAAAAAAAAAATTGGTAGAAACATGCGGTGACTCTGCGATAGACCACGTGATACTACACACCGGTCGCGGAGCAAACAGAGAGAATGGAGTTAGGCGGTGCACGAGGAAACTGGAGAACGAAGACAGAGGAGGAGCGAGGAGGAGGAGAGAGGGAGAGGGAGATAGACAGATGGAGGAGATAGAGACGGAAAGACCGGCTGAACGTACGCAGAGATCAGGAATAAACCCCACTGCAGCGCGCCCGGTGGGCGCATTGCGCAAAACCCCCGTTGCTGCTTCCGCTGCTTCTGCTGCTGCTGCTGGCCCGTGTTGCTGGGTCTCCCGGTACTTCGGTCTCGCTTTCACTCATCCTCTCGAAGCCCCCTCAACCCCCCACTGCCCCCTCCTTCGACCCCCCCCTCCCCCTCCCCCCTCGTACTCCTGGCCTGTCTCGTGGTCTCCGTCCCTCATTTGCGGGGCACCCTCTTCCTTTCCAATCCTCATTCACCCTCGTTCACCTCCGCTTTCTCCAGCGAGGAGGGTTGCGAGGGTGCGGACTAGACCCCGTTTTTCTCGCGATAGCTGCGGGACGGCCGACGCCGTTGGCCCGTTTGCCCATTCAAATGCCATCGTTCGCCTCGTTCTCCGTCACTCGTCGACAACCCCCTCACACCCCCCTCACACCCCTCTCGACCCCCCTGGCCTACCGCGTCTTTTCTTCCTCGCTCGTTCTCTCTCTCACTCGACTCCCCCCTCCCACCCTCAATCCCCTCCCCTCCTGCCACTTCGTCGTACCGTATTTTTTCCCCAACCTTTTCACACCTAATTGGGCATTTTGCGCTGCACTGCCCGGGATATTACCATAGTAATAGCCATACGAGGCAACGGGACTCGAGCGTGCCAGAGGGGGGCAGAGAGGGGGCGGGGGGCGGGGGGCGCCTCTCGCACAATGGCGCAATTCTACCGGCTCTTTGCCGTTTTCTACTTCTCGTTGTTTTTTTTTTCTTTCTTTCTCTTTTTTTCTACCTTTTTTTCCACCTTCTCACTTTCGCCCTATATATATATATATATATCGCAAGCACGATGCATGCGATGTACGTATTCGCCGAGTTATTCGAGTGCCCCTTCAATATCTCGCGTTCCGTTGCTGCAGCAGCTCTTCCAGTCCTGGTTCGATGAGTGACGAACCGACTGGGATGGACGCGAACGTCGTCGTTTCGCTGCGGATGAACAGCTACCAGGGGGATGACGACACTCGCGCTGGGCTGTGACGACCAGAGTGTGGCTGGGGGGTCGTTGGGTGTCGAACGCGAGGGTTTGACAGAGAAGCATCGGGTTTGAGACACACGACAATTTCGCGGAAAGCGGGCAACGTGGACACCGGAGTGATGCGACTCGCTTCGGACTCCCGAGCGTTCGTCATCGGCCTGCGGACTGTACGAGTTCATGAGCTTCGACTGCAGGGAAAACGTGAGCTCGTCCTGCACGATGCAGCAGCGTCGTTACAGCGACTGTGAAGCTATAAATCCAGAGGCTCTTCAGACAGTAATGATCATAATTTTCCCACCCCCCGAAGAGCTACGATCTTTTCTCACCCCGAAATTCGAATGACTGATATGCACGCCAAGCCTACGAATAGAGGCTACGAAGCTTCCGGTGCACGAAAAAAAAAAATTGACCGCTGAGTGAAAGTGCAAAGTTGAAAAATGGGACCATTTTTAATTGCATTTAATACGAATTGCGGAGCTGCATATTGCACAGAGAAAAATATCAACTGAGTGATAACAGAATTTTTGCTGCGGTAACTGCAAATTTCTTGTGGTAGATAAAAATTTTGCTACGACAACAAAAAAATCGTTAATACCAACAATCGATTTGTTATCACACCCTGATTATTTTTCTCCGTGTGGGAACCGTGAGAGGAAACGAAAGCTCAGGTCATACCGTCAATGACCAACCACGCTGTGGCTGCTCGAAACATAAATTGACCACAGAATAAAGATGCAGATTAAAAAAATACACATCTTTTGCTTACACAGCCAAATTCCCGCTGAACCGTTGAAGTCATTTGACGCTAACTATCCAACAGCGACTCACGCCTCAAGTTCGGAGTTCAGAGTCTGTTTGCAGGCACGAGTCACGTGGGCCTCGCAACCAGCCGAAAATTTTGCTACGACAACAAAAAATTCGTTGATACCAACAATCGATTTGTTATCACCCCCAGATTATTTTTCTCCGTGTGGGAACCGTGAGAGGAAACGAAAGCTCAGGTCTTACCGTCTATGACCAACCACGCTGTGGCTGCTCGAAACATAAATTGACCACAGTATAAAGATGCAGATTAAAAAAATACACATCTTTTGCTTACACAGCCAAATTCCCGCTGAACCGTTGAAGTCATTTGACGCTAACTATCCAACAGCAACTTATACCTCAAGTTCGGAGTTCAGAGTCTGTTTGCAGGCAAAAGTCGCGTGGACCTCGCAACCAGCAGTCACGAGTCGTGTTGAACTTGTGAAGATTTTTCCTCTTTCTCTATCCGTGTTCTCTGCTGCTGCTGCTGCTGCTGTTCGTCTGGTCCCCTCGCGAGAGATCTCATAATTCACCCGGAGTATGTAAGCAAGACCAGGGGCCAACCCTGGTTTTCTTCAAACACATAAACCAGCGTTATCGCTGCACGCGCAGTAACGAAGCCGCTGCCGCTGCCGCTGCTGGTGGTGGCGGTGATGGTGCGCGTTGTATTACGTCGTTGGACAGCCGCGAGAGCGCAAAGTCACTTTCCTCGAATATTAGCGAGCGCAACCACATTGCAGTCGGTCGGAGGACGGCGGCAACATCCGCGCCCGGCTCTCGTTTCCTTCTCGCGGCCCAATACGACGCCCAGCCCGGTAATTTGTATTAATTTGTTTGTTCCAGGGCCGCGTGGTACGAACTCTTCGCGCTCGTCTATCCTCCAGGTCGTTTCTCGGTTGTGTTCCCTTTGCTCGCGTTCGCGGGGATCGTTATGCCCGCTGATCCTCGCTCTTCCACCCCCCCGAGGCCTCCGCGAGTTTTCCACGGCGAAGAGAAACGAGAATTGCTTTGAGCGAGGGTGGAAGGGAGGGGGGGGGGGGGATGGAAGCGGCAGCCGTCGAGGGCGATGAAGGCGAGGGACTCGGCGGTTTTTAATTCTTCCTCCGGCCGAACTAACTTTCCAGTCTTTAGCCGTTCTCATTTAGCCCCTCGACTTAACGTCTTTGAGCATTATTACCCCGTACTCTTTTTCCTCCATCTCTGTCTCTCGCTTTCTCTCACACTCTGTGTTCCGCCTTACTCTATTGGTTTCCTCCTTTCTTTGCCCTGACAACTTGGCGGTTACCTTTCTTCGACCTTCCACTTTTCTGTCTTTCTCGCTCTCTCTCTGTCGCTGGTTCGGTTATACAATTTACCCCCGGCAGCGAGGGAGGGAGACCGGGACGGCCACTCGCGCGTGTTTTAAAACTCGAAGAATGCGGCTTTAACGGGCCAAGCAAAACTCTCCTTTTGGCTCGCTCGTCGACGTCACCCGTTCTCAACGGAACAGTTTGTCCGCAAATTGCGCAGCAGCCCCGTTGCCTCCGTCTGGGAAACACAGTTATCGGGCTCTGTTGGAGGAAACAAACGTAAAAAAGTGGCAACCTCCTCTTCTCACTGAGCTTAAGTACCTCTACCGATCGTCTTCGACTAATTTTTCTTCCATCAAGTCATACAAAAATGCTCAACATAAATTATCCTACATGATCATCGACTGTGTTGAGGCTACCAAAATTCCTCCGCAACCAGAAATCGTTGTCAACCAGAGTGTTGGTTAAGTCATATAAAAAAGTGGCAACCTCCTTTTCTCACTGAGCTTAAGGACCTCTACCGATCGTCTTCGACTAATTTTTCTTCCATCAAGTCATACAAAAAAGCTCAACATAAATTATCCTACACGATCATCGACTGTGTAGAGGGTACCAAAATGCCTCCGCAACCAGAAATCGTTGTGAACCAGAGTGTTGGTTAAGTCATGTAAAAAAGTGGCAACCTCCGATTCCCAGCTTAATTTTTTCCTCCATCTCATACAAAAATGCTGAAAGCCTACACGACCATCAACCGTGTTTTTCCTACCAAAATTCATCTGCAACCAGAAATCTCATAATTACCTTATACTGAGACCGACAGTCATATAGGTGTAAATAATAATCACGCGTTTTTCCGCTGTGAAGAAAATGTTGGTCTAGTCGTTCCACACGTGGCCTTCATGAACCAGAGTGTTGGTTAAGTCGTATAAAAAAGTGGCAACCTCCGATTCCCAGGCTAATTTTTTCCTCCAACTCATACAAAAATGCTGAAAGCCTACACGACCATCAACCGTGTTTCTCAGCAACTTAAATTCCACTTCAAAGCCACGACCAACACAACCAAACCCCCGTAGGGTTGACAGTCATCCACAGCCAGAAATCTCATAACAGTCTCGTACCTCGAGCTACATCCTCATCGGTATAAACAATAATCCAGCGTTCCGCGCTATGACGCAAATGTGGGTCCAGTCGTTCCACACGTGCCCGTCGTGTGGATTGCGGCGCACTGCGTTAGTCGTCTGTGCGTATATTTGCGTGCGTCAAGAGGAGCATCAGCAACATAAGGAATATGTGTATATGGAGCCAAAGCCCGCGCGCTCAAAGGCCGAAGCGAGGGAGAGAGAGAGAGAGAGAGAGAACGAGAATGAGAATGAGAAACGTAGAGCAACAGAGAGACAGAGGGAAAAGGCGAATCGAGTCCGCGCGCGCGATATAACGCAGCTTAATGGCGGGAGCTCGGCGCGCGCGCGGGCGAGCGAAGCTGCTCGCGCGCGAATAGCTCGGTCGAAACTTCTCGAGATATCACTCGCACGGTTCCTAAACCAAGCGGCGGCGGCGGCGGCGGCGTCGGCGGCGGCGCAACTGCCGGTATTCGCACTGTTGGGGCTCGGAGTAATATCAGGTAGAGGCTGGCGTAGCAATTTCATTACCGTAACCACTGGGTACCCAGCAGGCATTCGTGTGCAAACCGACAATGCCCGCACGTTTATGGGGGGACAGCCTATACGCGAGATTGCACTGGCGGCCCCGCTTCGTCCTAGCGCAACACTAGTGGGGCTCCTCCTCTCTCTCTCTCTCTCTCTCTCTCTCTCTTCACCTCCCTCCCTTCATCTCTCTCTCTGTGTGTTGTGTGTGCATCCTCGATGCGCCCGCTCCAAATGCACCAGTAGCAGGAGGGCAACCCACGTTACCTACCCACCCCCCCCCCCCCCCCCCCCCCACTTGTGCTACTTGGCTTCGCGCTAATTCACTCGCTCTCGTTTGCTCTCTCTCGTCGTCTCTCGTCTCGCGTTCTCCACCCTCTGGAAGGAGAATGAATGAACGAACGAACGAGCCGTGTCAGGGCCGGATCCTGGGGTAGGATACGTCGAAACCGCAGAGCGCACGGTGTAACATTAGAGAGAGAGAGGGGGAGGGAGAGATTCCTCCTCGATGTACACGAAACCCTCCACCCTGCAGGAAGTGGAGGCTGCGGAGGGAAACAGACACTCGTTGCCCTTTTTAATCAATGTGGCTGACGTCCTTCGTGGACCTGAGGCAGGGACGGAATTGGTGGAGATGGAAAAATGTATCCTGCATCGCGGGTTTAGGGAATTTAGTTGAGGGTTGGACTGAGTCGCGAGGAGTTGACTCGGGGTGAATTTGAGTCAGCTGGATGGAAGTGGCCAAAGTTCGCTGAAAGTTTCGTCACGTTTGGACATCGCGGGTTGAGTTTAAGCTGAGTCAATCAAGTTGTTGGTTGAATTTACTTTACTTAAAAAGGTGACTTATTTTCGAGGGTTTAAGTAGAATTTTATTTCGCCCCAAATTAGGGTTGAGTCACCGGTAAATGAACAGCTAAGCAGAACGATTTGGTTGTCATGGGTTTCTATAAAATCTAATATTTTCAGACTGCTCGCGAAAATGTTAACGATTGACCAAAACGTTGAATTATGTGATGCAGCTAGAAAAAATCTCGTATTTTTGTCGCGAAGTGTATAAAAATAAATACTAAAAGCCAAAAATCCAAAAACACCAGTAAATGAACGGGCCAATCTAGCCTACACATTTAGTCGAAAATTAGACAGCTAAGTAATCGACAAATTAAGAATCTAATGATCACTGAAGTCGTCATAATTTCTCATGAATTATTAAAAAGCTGCTGTTCATTCACTGCTGACTGTTCAATTACTGGTGCATTCACCCTACATGACACACGATCCGCAAACTCGAATACCGAACCCGACTTTGAGCCAACTGATTTCGGTTCAAAGAAAATTCAGTTGGCTCCAGCTTTTTCTCAGCACGCGGTGCCCGGCAAGAGGGGACAGGGTGGGGGGGATAATGAAAGAAAAGTGCGGGTACTTTAATTAGCCCGGCTCGCCGGTCCGTGAACCCGTCGCGCCGCTGTTTCCATCCCGCCGCTGGCCTGACAAACTATCCACGTTCCCTTTCGTCGCGTGCGGTCTCGCTCCACGCTGCATCGTCGCTCCCCCCATCCTCCCATCACCCCCCATCACCCGCCCCCTCCAAAGAGCCCTTTTCCGCGGGCCATCTTTCCACTCTGTTAACCCAAGGCAACGCGCGTCGCGTTGTTGCTGCCGCTGCTTCCGAGGCGAACGAAACGAGGGTACCTAAAGGAAAGCGGGGGGGAAAACCGGCGCGCGCTTCGCCCCATCATCTCCTAATAAGCCCGGCTCTCTTATTTAGCCGGGGAGCCTTTTCGAGGCGCTCGGGATGTCAGCAAATTGCGTAACACTAGCGGGGAATTGGCCGCTCTCGTTCCACTCCTGTGTTGTTGTTGCTGGTTTTTTTTTTCTTCCACTATTTTTTTTTTTTTTTTTTTTTTTTTTCACTTCCCAACGTGTATTCTTTGACCCTGATGCCACTGGCGCTGCGGTCTTACTTCTGGAACTAACGGTTGCTGTTGCTTCTGCTGCTGGTGGTCTCTGCGCTTCTCCTCGTTGGGGTGGATGAGAAAAACCAGAGGGATGCAGAGGAGAAAATGCAAGGGAGGAGGGAGAGCAAAAGTGATGCTGGACACCGGTGGAGGGGATGTCCGGAGACTGAAAAGGGTCCTTCGCTCTGTGCTTGGGGCACTTGGGTAGAAATAGAAAAAGCCATGGCATCAGCTACCATACCGTGAATTAATCGAATTGCGGGTCGGAGAGAGAGAGAGAAAGAAAGAAATGTTTATTGCTTACCCTGGGGCAAAGCCGCCTAAGAGCACCGTGCAAAAATCAGCATACGAGGTTAATATAATGAAAACATTACAAAATAATGAATCAAATAATACAAAAATCCCTCATAAAAAATCAGTGACTACAATATCTTGGTTTATGTTAAAGTCAGCCCTCAAAAATCGCAAATTTTTAGAAGGGGCACCCCTCTCGTTTTTTTTTGCGATTTTTGGGGGTCTGACTTTTACATTCTGTAAAAAAATAGAAAATCAAGATATCGCATTCCGCCTTACGGCATTCTCTTTATTATAGAGTTTTCAATGGAACGCAAAAAGAAAATCCAGGTTCGGCCTATCGAAAAAAAAGTAACCTCAATTTTAGCGAAGTGACGAAATTTCGAAAAAAGTGAAAATTCATTTTTTGTATTTTTCTTGACGAATGTTCTATTTTATGGGCAAACAACGATGTTTTTCGGAATCAGCGGAAAATTTCCCATCGGATAGGGTTTCCAAATTTGTCAAAACCGAAAATATTTTTTTTCGCGAAAAATGCAAGGCATCTTTCGGCTCAAAAATTCTGTGAAAAATTCAGAAATCAAGATATCGCGTTCCGCCTTGCGGCGTTCTCTTCGTTATAGAATTTTCTCTCGAACGGAGGAAGAAAATCCAGGTTCGACCGATCGAAAAAATGTAACCTCGATTTTAAATAAAATAATAATACAAAATCATCAGAGAGAGTAATAGATTAGATAGCAAGCAGTGAATTTCACCCGCACTCTTGCTGCATCTTGCTCCACATCGTCTCTTCATCGTATCAGAATTTTCTTCCGCGTTCCTTTTTTTCTCCGGCTCTGTTTGGATTTCGTTAATTTGAATACGACGAAAGCAACCGGGAAGACGACGGAGGGGAAGCCGAGGCCGAAGTCCCGGGGATCAAGTGCATCACGTTGTCGCGCCCCGCGCGCGCGTCTTAGACGTTGCGGTTGCCGCGCGCGTGTGGGCGACAATCCCGTGAGTCCCGAGGACTCGGCGGGCTGTCAGCCGTCCTGCGGCGGGATCCGCCGCTCGCCGAGGCTGCTGCGCGCCCCCCCGGGCCGCGAACTTTCGAGAACTCGCTGATCTCTCGCGGGCGCATAATAAGCCTCGCTGTCCCGAACGACAAGAGCACACTCCTCGTCGTATATATATTGTATATAAATATAATAACTGTACGGAAAAACTTTTGATAGGCGAAATGGAAAAATAAAACGGTCTGCGCTTGTTTTTTCAATCTTTCCCTGGGCGACCCGATATATAAAGCGCTGCCCGGGCAATCGGCGACTGGAAGTTCCTCGAGATAAACGTGCTCTTCAAATTATTGTTCCACTCGTATCCATTATTTATACGTCGTCGTACCAAGGGGCTGGGGAGAGGGGAGGGACAAATACGAGGAGCAAATATCACTGGGACAGGATACTCGAGACTCTTGGAAAAATGTCGTAGGTGAAAAATGCGGAACACAGTTATCGAGCTCTGTTGAAAAAACAAAAAAGTGGGCTGAGATTTGCTTCCATTTTTTCGGAGTGTTTCATTTGATGATTTTTTTTTTTTTTCACGAAAAACACCGCCTCAAAATAGAAGTAAAGCTCAGTCTACTCTGGGTGTAGGCTTAAAAATTCTTACATCTGATACGGAATTTTTGGAAATATTTTCAGAGTTTTAGATCCGGGCTAAAAATATGTTCATTTTGAAAAATTGTAATGAATTTAAATTAAAAAAAAAATTCGGAAAAAAATATTGTTCTTTGTAGAATTCGGACGATAGCACAAAAAATCGTGGACGAAGTCGGAAAGGTCAAGGGTCAGACCCTGGTAGAATCGGTATGAAATGCCCCATATAATATACGGAACGAAAAAAGGCGAAAATAGGCAAGCTTTGTTTTTTCAATCTTTCTCCAAGCATCAACTAGATACATAAAGCACGCAGCCCGAGCAATCGGCGTGGAAGTTTCTCGAGATAAACGAGCTCCTCAAATTATTGTTCCGTACGTATTCACTATTTATACGTCATCATATCACGGCGGGAAGGGGGCCGAGGGAGGAGGAACAAATGCGAGGAACGAGTCTCACCGGGACAGGACACTCGAGACTCCTGGAAAAATATCGCCTGAAAAATGCGAGAAGCGGGTAAAAACCGCGAAAGCGAGACAGAGAGAAAGAGAGAGAGACACCGTGGGTCGCGGAAAAAAGCAAACTTTGCGCCAGTTTAAATAGTGAACATCGTTCGCGGTGGGGCGAACGAGCCTCGGGCGATTAATAACATTTATAATGAACCCGTCTCGTCGTCGACGTCGTCGTCGTCGTCGTCGTCGTCGTCGTCGTCGTCGTCGTCGTCGGGGGGACGAAATACATGAGCGAATATAAGAGACAGCGGAGGAGACGTCGTGAAGCGCGGGGCGAGCGCGGCGGGTGCGGGAAACACGAATTCGCGTTTCGCGATCACCGAGCGCGCTGGGTCTCGTTCATTCGTTCGCCCAGGGAGTTGGAGGAGCGAACGAGCGGGAGGTGCAGAAAGACGAGAGAGAGTGAGGGAGAGAGAGAGAGAGAGAGAGAGAGAGAGAGAGAGAGAGAGAGAGAGAGAGAGAGATCCGGCCTCCCGGCACCCTCGTCGTACGTCCGGAAAATAGGTGGTAAGCCCGCGTAACGTCGCGGCTGTTTATCTTACAAATTCAATTTCGAGACAGCTGCCACACCGGGACGCTCTCTCGCTCTCTCTCGGCTCGAGGTATAAACCCAAACGCACCGGCGGCGGTGGCTTTGCTGTTGCAACGACGGGAACAACGGGGCTACGAAAACCGGCAGAGCACACACACGAAGCAGCAGCAGCCCCCCCCCCCCGCGACGTGTCTCGCTTCTGGCAAAAATACCTCATTCGCGTACCGCAAACGAAAATCCCATTTGAACGTCGTTGCGGCCTCTCGCAGTTGTCGCACGATTTAGCGCTGGTCGTCGAGGATAAACCGTGCGGTTTGAGGGTTGGGGGTTAATCGGTAAAAATGAAAATCAGTAGATTCGGACGGTGTTGGGTCAGACTCGGTCGGGAGGTTTTTCATTGGATGTGGAGTACAAAAATTGCTGGTGAAACCGATCGGTTTGAGGGTTGGGAGTCAATCGACGAAAATCAGTAGATTCGGACGGTGATGGGTCAGACTCGGTCAGGAGGTTTTTCATTGGATGTGGAGTACAAAAATTGCTGGTGAAACCGATCGGTTTGAGGGTTGGGGGTCAATCGACGAAAATCAGTAGATTCGGACGGTGATGGGTCAGACTCGGTCAGGAGGTTTTTTCATTGGATGTGGAGTACAAAAATTGCTGGTGAAACCGATCGGTTTGAGGGTTGGGAGTCAATCGACGAAAATCAGTAGATTCGGACGGTGATGGGTCAGACTCGGCCAGGAGGTTTTTCATTGGCTGTGGAGCACAAAAATTGCTGGTGAAACCGATCGGTTTGAGGGTTGGGAGTCAATCGACGAAAATCAGTAGATTCGGACGGTGATGGGTCAGACTCGGTCAGGAGGTTTTTCATTGGATGTGGAGTACAAAAATTGCTGGTGAAACCGTTCGGTTTGAGGTCAATCGACGAAAATCAGTAGATTCGGACGGTGATGGGTCAGACTCGGCCAGGAGGTTTTTCATTGGCTGTGAAGTACAAAAATTGCTGGTGATAGCTGGTGATTTATTGTTACCAGTATTGCCACGAGTTACTGCCAATTTTATCGTAGTGTAACAGCAGCTGCTGATGCGTTTCGCTTGTGTGGCAAAAATACCGATTCACGTAACGTAAACGAAAATCCTATATTTGAACGTCACTGCGGCCTTTCGGGCTGTCGCAGATTGGAAAATTCACCGTTGGTCGTGGAGAATAAACGTTCGGTTTGCTGCGGTTACGGTTAATCGACGAGAATCAGTAGTTTCGGCTGGTGATGGGTCAGACTGCCGTTAACATTTTTACTGGTTGTAGCTTAGCCAGTACAGATTAGTAGCTACAACTGTCTTTTCGTAGTCACATCCAATGTTGTAAATCCCCATTACTTTAAGAATTAAAGTTTACACAACAGTTTATTTTTCAGTTACGATTTTGTAACGATGACCTGTAAAGATTATAAAATTGTATACGAACTTTTGAATAGCCGTAAGAAAAACCTAATTCCTAATTCAATTTTGGGAGAAATTGCGAGAAAAATAGACAAGCACAGTCCCCCATTATTTTCGCAATGCATTAACAGCATTTTTCAATTTTTTCCATAAAATTACCATGAAGTTTTATGGGAAATAAAAATTTCTTGCCGCTACTCTAAAGTTTACACATCATATTACAATCATTACTAGTTATTATTATAAAAACGTAATTACAAAGCCAATTATACCATCAATTTTATTTCTATAAAAATGAGGGGTTTACAACTCTGGTTACATCCTAAATAAAATAAACATAAAATAATATAAAATAAAATGATAAAAATATAAAATGACAGCTATCACGATCTACCACGAATCTCATCGCAGTCTAACGTAACAGAAGCAGCTGATATAAGTAGTGAGGTCACTTTAGTAATCAGACCAGCAATATTCCCCGTCGCCAAAAGGCACCGCACGCTAACACGTGCAGCCCCCCCGAAAGATACACAGACCGGACACAGCGTCACGTGTGTTTCATCTTTAACCAACACCGAGTAATACGTTTTCCTCTTCAAAGGCCGCAGACGCGGCGCGCACGCAGCGTGAGGGGAACCACCGGCGTCCCCGTTTCCCGGGACCAAAAGCGACAGAGGGTGCGAGAGCCTCGCTTCGTCTTCCCATGAATTACTATACGATAACTATAATATACTTCCTCTCCCTCTCCCTTCTCTCGCCCTTGGAGACTCTCGTTAAGACCTCCCCTCGTGCGCCCCGTCGAATAGAATAGACCGGCTCGCAGCTTCGGCGCTCGCGCGGCCACATCTGGAGCACGAAATTCGCCCATCCGTCAAAGAGGAAAATGGAAAAGACGGCGCGCCGCGCGGTCTATCGTTTCCGCCATCCCCGAGAGCCCCTCGACTCGGGCTTCCCCCGTCGCCGCGCTTTTCCGCTCTCGCCTTATTCGCGCCCGATCATCTTCCGCGCCACCGAGAAACTTCTCATTATTGCCTGCTGGTTTTTTTTTTCCCCTCTCTGGTGACCACGAAGAGCGACACAGAGCAGGAAAAAAAGTCTCATTCACTTGATTACATCAGGTATGACTAAAAAAAAATAGAACCTATTCCGGACGCTTTTATCTCATCGCCTTACGACAAAATTAGGCGATGCACAAAGTAATCGACATGACTTACAAATAAGAATAAATAGAACCTGTTTGAGGTGCTTCTGTCCCATCGCCCTACGACAAAATTAGACGCGATTCACAATGTTGGGCAGCAGGTTGGTCAGTGGCTTATATATAGATTATATACAGCGCTCATGTGTGGAATTGGGCATATATATTCCATATTAAATTCGTATAAAATTAACATACAGATAATTAATTTATGTTCAGAAGATATAAAAACTTTATAAATTATATATATGGAATTAATGATGAATTATGCACTGACTATATACAGACCTTATACAAATTGTGAGTCTGTTTATTTGTATGTTCATTATATACAAATTTAATATAATAATATGATAATAATAATAATAATAATAATATTTTATTTATAATATGATTTACTATGGAATATATATGCCCAATTCCATATAGGGTAGAAGTACCGTTTTTGGCCGTCTTTGGTCCAATTGTGGCCACCAAGTTTAAAAGGATTTAATTGTTTATGTTGCTAAATAAAATAAAAATGGGCTTGACAATTTTATCAATTTGTATGAATACTTTCAAGATATCAGCATTGAAATATGGAAAAACAAATATTTCAAATTAATTACAGTGAAAATGGCCACAAACGGTACAGCGGACATAAATGGTACTTCTACCCTATGAACCCTGTATATGAACCATATTTTTTTTTTCACCTGGGCAGCCACCGAAACGACTCATCCAACCCTGACACATTGACCGAGAGCAACACGCATACCGCAGACTTAAATAAAAAAATTAGAGACGATCTCTGCTGGATTTCGTTGCTTCGACAACAAAATCGCTTTCAGGCTGTCGCGAGAGAAACACAACAGAGCGCGTTGGTCTCTGGCGCGCAACGCGCGGTGGCATAATAACCGTGAGTAATGCGTGAATTATTGACTGCATCCTATCTCGCTGGAGAGCGCCCGATCCGCTCGCCGCACGAGCCCTCCGCTCTCTCCCTTCTCTCTCTCTCTCTCTCTCCATCCCACTTTCATCCCGGGCGTCCCTTCGTGTGGCCTGTCCTTCCCATGCGCTATGTGCGTGCCTGAACTCGAGTTCGTGCCTTCCACACACAAAGATTCCATCCAACACAAACACAACGCAAACCCCCCACACAGACATAAAGACCTCGGTGTAACACACGATAGGTAAATGGCTGAGGGGTCCACGTGCACACATACAGCGCGCTGTATGCTATATATTATATAGAGAATATATAGTACCACTGTGGCAGTATGAATGTTGCAGAGTATCCCTATTCCCGTCGTGAATGCGCCCGTTCGGTGGCTTCGAGCGTGTGAGTTACGCACCCGTCTCGCGACTCACACGTACCGCCGTATCACGGGCAACACGGACACGCGTTTTCCACGTGTGGCGCGCGCGCACACCGCACGCGCGTAGATTAGGTACCATTTCTCGCTCGTTTCGCGTCACGTCAGCGAGTCTCCGGGCCGGCAGCCCGGAGAGAGCGAGCGGTGAGTGAGTGTGCGTGGACACGGTATTACGTGTACGCACGCACGGCCCTCGCATGCGAGCTGCACGGTATATCCACGAGAACCTCCTGAAACCCTACTCGCCCCCTTGCTCCTTCTTGGGGGTGAAGGGGGCCTCCTGTGGAATGGAAGGAACGAAACTCTTGGCTCGCTGCGACGCACAACAAGCGGTCTCTGTGGCATCTTACGGCGTGAAGAGAGAGAAAAATCATCGGGGTTCGATGGCTAATCGATTGCTGTAGTAACGAATTTTTTTGCTGCTGTAGGAAAATGTTTCGCTGTCACAGAAAATGTTTAAGTACCGCTGGAGAATGTTTAGCTACCGCAGCAAAATGTTTAGATACCGCAGAAAATTTTTAGCGACCGCAGCAAATTTTTTAGCTATGACAGAAAATGTTTAGCTACCGCAGAAAATTTTTAGCGACCGCAGCAAATTTTTTAGCTATGACAGAAAATGTTTAGCTACCGCTGCAAATTTTTTAGCTGCCGCAGTAAATTGTTGGCTACCGCAGCAAAAATATTTAGCTATCACATCACATTTTTATCTACTGCAACAAAATGTTTAGCTAGCACAGCAAATTTTTAGGTACCGCAGCAAAATGTTTAGCTATCACAGCAAATTTTTAGCTACCGCAGCAAAATGTTTAGCTATCACAGCAAATTTTTAGCTACCGCAGCAAAATGTTTAGCTATTACAGCAAGTATTCAGCTACCTCAGCAAAATGTTTAGCTACCACAGCAAATTTTTTGTCACCGGAGCAAAATTTTTAGCTACCGCAGCAAATTTTTAGCTATCACAGGAAATTTTTTGTTACCTCAGCAAAATGTTTAGCTATCACAGCAAATTTTTGGCTACCGCAGCAAAATGTTTAGCTAGCACAGCAAATTTTTAGCTACCTCAGCAAACGCTCACGTCAATATTTTTTTCCGCGTGCGTGTGGTGAGCCGAAAACAGTGGACGAGACGCGTTTGTTGTCCCTTTTTTTCATTGGTCCCCGTGGACTCGACTCGAGCCCTTCGAAGTGACGCGGGGGGTTGCGAATTCGACGGCGCCAAGGCGAGATATAAGGCCGAGACACGCATCGAAATTCCCATGACGCTGACGGGCGAGAGATATATCTCCACAGATGCGAGCCACATCCGCAGAAATGTGTTCGACTTCGGTTCGGGTGGTCGTTTATTTATTCATCGCTGGTGGATTCCGCACCGCCGGGCAGCTCGACGTGTAGAGTACGACACAGTACCCAATTTTTTTTCGACGAGCAACAATGGAATGTTACGATTGTGTTTAAAAAAATATTTTTGTTACCGAACGAATATCGTCCGGGTTTTATCCAACGACCGACAATGAGACATTACGATTGTTTTTTTAATTTTCATTTCAACCGAATATCATTTCACCTCTCATTACACCGCGAGCGAATTTTCAGAGCAAACGCAATACGGTTGTTTCTACATTTCCATCTGTTTTTTTTTTTTTTTTTTTTCAATTTTTTTCCCCTTCCCACAAACGAATATTGTCTCGGATCTTATTATATTACCTCGAAGAAATTTTCAAAGTAAGCACAACGCGCGGTTTCCGGCACGGTGGAAGTGGATGAAAATTCGCGGCGAAAGCGACGAGACTCGGGGAGCGGAGAAAGTCGACAACGCGCGTCGTTTATATGCCGCGGCGGATGGGAAGAAACAGTTTCGCGAAGATGTCACGACTTCGGGGGTAGCGAAAGTACGCGAGGCAAGACGAACGTGGGGGCAAAGTAAGAGACGACGAGGACGACGACGAGGGTGGTGGTGAAGGGGGTGGCGAAAGTCGGGGGGAGGGGGAGGGGGGGGGGGAGCCAGTGGGAGAAGTCAACCTCGTAATTAGCTGCAATTACCGCAACGTAGCAATGTCGAGCGAATTGCCCGAGGCTCATCGTCGTCGTCGTCGTCGTCGTAGTCGTCGTCCCTCTCGTTCTTCCAGCGGGCAAACGTGCACACGGTTTGCGCGCACGGCTTCCCGTGACGGAGCCGAGAGAGTTCCCTTGTGTCATCAGGACGACCTCGGCTCTGGCCCGGAGTCACTCGCTCGTTCCCTGCGACCTCCTCCCCCCCCCCCCCGCCGTCGGTATACACGCGGTATATAACTGCATCCCCCTGCTTAGCCCGCGCCCTCCCGGGTGACCCATCTCGTGACATCCGCCGACGCCACGCGAGAGAGCCAATTTACGACGGAGATTCGCGTCGACCTAATGTGCGGAAAATAAAAAATCGTCAGCCGGGGAAACAAGCCCCGCGAAGAGCCACGAGGAGCCGTGGGCGTCGGGCTCTCGTCGTTGCGGCAGACTGAAATCGGGAGATCTTTGGTCTCGCCGAGAGTCTGTGTTTCGCAGCGGCGGGAAAATTTTGTTCGCAGATGGATTTTGCAGTTGGAGAGGCGAATAAATTGGAAGAAAAGCCAGCGAAGCTGCAGCCACATCGACGTAATTGAGGGAAAATTGTCTCTTTATATTTTTGGTCTCTTTATATTTTTGGTCTCTTCGGTCGCTACTGGAGGTCGAGGACCGAGCACTGAAAAAAAATTTCTGTGTTGTGACAGCAAAGAAAAGTGACAACAAAAATTATTTTGTTAGGCTGACGAATCTTTTGTTCGGCTGTTTAATCAGTTTAGCTAGGCTAACAAATCTTTTGTTCGGCTGAAAATTCTTTTTACAGGGGTGATCAATATTTTTGTTAGCCTGACAAAACGATTTTAGTTGTCACTTTTCTTTGTTGTCACAACACAGAAATTTCTCTCCGTGAGGACACTTCATTCGAGGACGCGTGAGAAACGGGATGGAGATTCATGACGAAAGCTGCGCTAAGTCATAGGGTGGGGGGGAAGGGGTGAAGGGGTGAATATGCGATAAAATCCTTGTCGCTTGGGGGGAAATAGCGAGAGATATAGAAACCACCCCCTGCAGAGGGTACGGAGGCTGTTCGAGAGATTATAAACTCGACGTTTACCACTGGCAGCCGCATTATATTCGTCGCCTTATGCACTGGTTGCCCATTGTCGCGGGTTGCGGAAACGAATATGCGGGATGAGCGTTGCAGCGTTATTCGATTCTGGCTCGATCGTCTCTGCGATCTGTCGTTCTCTTTCTCGTTACGAGAAGCGAGAGAGAGAGAGAACAAGCAGCACGAGTTGCGGTTCTCCTCGAGACGTCGCGCCGCGAGGTCGTCGTAAAGAAGCCGCGACAACGAGGTTTACGAGACTCGCGCCGAGTCGACTCCGTAGGTGTCGATCTGGCGGCGCGAGTCACGCGTGCGAGAGAAGCGCCGAGCGTCGTACGAGGCGACGGAATTTGCATTGTAAAGTTGTCGCGGATAAAACGCGGGTGGAAACGCTCGCAGCTTGAAAGTGACAAAGCGAAACTTATATGCATAACACAGAGAATTATTTCGCCTTATCAAATAATTAATGACCGCGGGTTTGGATTAAGAGCCGCAACAGTCGCTGTAATAAAAACGCACCAACTGCTGCAGCTAAATCATTGAAAAAAAAAATTGCAACCACTAAAGAAAGAATCTCCGGTCATTAATATTTTAATGTCTGCGCCCGATTGTCCTGATTAATAACAATAAAACGCACCTGTATACCTATGTCCATCAATGGAGATAAACAAGTAAATAACATCAGCATAAGATGCACAGAAAAAAAAGATTGGTTGGATCTACCGAGAATTTGGTTATATATGCGCCAGACGATTAATCGGTTAGACCGACCAAGTTATTGGTAAACATAACCAAGTGATTTGGTGCGTCACCAAAATCTTTTCTGTCATAACCTATAATTTGGTTGATCAACCAAGCCTTTTTTTCCGTGTAAGGAATGACGCAAAGCCCATCGCGATATCCCATCAATATCAAAGTGGTCCACGCGTTAGAGTAAAAACCCAAACCGCTGCAGCTAAATCATTGAAAAAAAAAAAAAAAAAAAAAAGAAATTGCAACCACTAAAGAAATAATCTCCGGTCATTAACACATTAACGTCTGCCCCCGATTGTCCTGATTAATAACAATAAAACGCACCTGTATACCTACGTCCATCGATGGTCATACAAACAAGTAAATAACATCAGCACAAGATGAGGGATGACGCAAAGCCCATCGCGATATCCCAATATCAAAGTGGTCCACGCTCGGCTCGCTCGGAGAACCGACGCGAGCTCGTCGATAGCTCAGAGATTCCCTGTGGTCGGGAGCGCGTGTCAGTGCATATACGTTGCGACGTCAGTTTGTCCCTCACCCTTTCGTCCCGCCTCCATTCCACCCCCTGGTTCGTCCCTATTGCCCTTAATGCCCCCCTCCCTCCCCCACCGACCTGGTGTTGCTGTTAGCCAGAGACCCCCTCCTCATCTCTTCGCCTCCTCAGCCACAGCCGTCCCGCTGCCTCGCGCAGTGGCTGCGCGACCGCACGACTCCCCCCCTTCCACCCCCTTCCACTCCTCCCTTCCGCGCATCGGTATCCACACGTATCCCGGCACAAACGGAATTATTTATGAGCTTGAATGCGAGCCAAAGCTCGTCCGTAAGCCACTAAGACGTTTCTCGATGCTCTCCCCGAGATATTCCGGGACTCCTGCTGCTGCTGGTGGTGCTGCTGGTGCCTCGCGAGAACGCAGCCAAGCCGACGACGAGGGGGTCGCGGCGCGTTCCTGGCTGCGAGGGACAGCCTCCCACACGGCGCGTCCACAGCCGTGACGCGCTGCGCCTGGTTTTCTTCGTTTCTTCCCCTCGTGCCGCCTCTCGAAAATTCGGAAAATTTGACGAAGCCAAAGTAGCAGTTGGGAACGGGGACTCCGGGACTGCATTCTCTTGGGTTGTTTTTTTTCTTCCTTTTTTTCTTTTTTTTTTGCCCTCCTTCCCACAACCCCCGACCACCCGTTCCCCGATTTTGGGGGTACGCTAGCCAGGCCGGGCCAGGCAGGAAAGAGTGGGAAGGGTGGAGGAGGCCGAGGGCGGAAGATCCACGGAGCCGGCTGGCATTGCTCCCTTGAGGATCTCTCGCCGTGGCCTCGATACGTAAAGCAGCCGCGGAGGCAGAAGCGTAGCGAGCGGCAGGGCGAGTGCCAGCCAGCCAGCCGAGCCACCGACGACCAACTGGCGAGATGTTCTCGCCCGATAAAGAGGAAATACCTCCCGTGGCTGAGGCGCTGTTGCGGCCGGGATCTTCGACGACCACGACGACGACGAGTCTGCGACGAAGTGAATTGCGACTGTAATCCCGTGAGTAGGGGGGGAAAAGCTTCTTCATCCGCGTTACGCGATTCAGGGGGCGGCGGGACCAAAAGGTCTAGTCTGACGTTCTGAGGATCTGACGTTCTGACGTCCTGACGTTCTGAGGATCTGACGTTCTGAGGATCTGACGTTCTGAGGATCTGACGTTCTGAGGATCTGACGTTCTGACGTTCTGACGTTCTGACGTTCTGACGTTCTGACGTTCTGACGTTCTGACGTTCTGACGTTCTGTCGTTCTGACGTTCTGTCGTTCCGACGTTCTGACGTTCTGATGTTCTGACGTTCTGACGTTCTGACGTTCTGACTTTCTGACTTTCTGACGTTCTGTCGTTCTGATGTTCTGACGTTCTGTCGTTCTGTCGTTCTGATGTTCTGACGTTCTGACGTTCTGACGATCTGACGTTCTGACGTTCTGACGTTCTGACGTTCTGACGTTCTGACGTTCTGCCGATCTGACGATCTGACGTTCTGACGTCCTGACATTCTAACGTTGGTTCAAAGGGTATTACAGGCGAATTGGACTGTCGCTGTCCTTCGTGCGTCAAGCCTACAGAATATGAAATCGTATATTAAATGAAACGATATAACCGGGTGAATTATTTTGGGAAGCCCGAGCGAAATGTAAAAATTGATGGGAGGCAAAATAGCGTGCGAAGCTTCGTGTGTTGAAGTCACGGTACCGAAATAAAACTCACTTACGTGTGACGAGGTGTCGAGATCGATAGAGCTCGTTTTACACGTTATCGGATCGATAAGGAAGTCGTGACGCGGTTCAAAGATTTTTTTATTTTTTTTATAAAATCGAACGTTCATTTTTGAAACGCTTGTATTTTTTGTCATTCATGTCCTACAAGAAATTTCCCTCCTTTCACGCCGTTTCTACGCCGAAAATGTCGTCCTCATTTGTTATTAACGAGATCCCGTGTTTCGTGCGACGAAACGCCGGATTCCCAGCGGGAACGGGACGAAAAAAAAAAACACAAGTTGAAGGTGTCAATTGTGCGCGGAAGGACGAATCCCTTGAAGCGTCTCCGTAGAGACGTTTTCATTTTTTTTTGCTCCAGCGCCAAAGGCGCGTAGGACATAAATAAGGAAGTCGCAATGACAAAGGTGGCTCGGACGGGCGAAACGCTCGCCGGGCGTAGAGCTCTTCGTATTAAGGATTCTTTCTTCACCGCGCGTCAATGTTACCGGGGCCGAGTCGGGTCTCTCGGCGCGCGCCGTGGGAGACTCCGGGCCACGGGCCACCCACTCTCGGCGCGCGCCCCGCACGCGGTCGGGGGTAGCGGAGCATCGCAATCACTCTAGTTCGAGGCTTCGCCTGCGGGCGGCGCCACCAAATGGAATCCGCGGATAAAACGCTCGCCTGGCTGCTGCTGCCGCCGTCGTCGATGCTCGCGACGGGTCGCGGGGTCGACGGCGACTCTCCCGTTGCTCCAATTTGCTCGGCGCCTTATGACGCGAATTTTGAGGGGCTCTTCGTCGATCAGCCTTTTACGGGTCGTTGCGATAAATGGCTGAGATATAATTGAAATAGAATTAATTATTTGATGGATGCTGCAATCAGAGTGAAGGGAAGTTACGATTGTTCACTCGTTGTTTTTATAGGGACTCGAAATTTTCAAATTTTGGGCACGTTCCAGCTGCTTTTTGTGATGGGACTTGAAATTGTAATTGTGACTCGAATTTTGAGGAGCTTTTTTTAAGACTGGGCTCTGACTTTGTCGTTGTTATAAATGACTGCGGGTTAATAAAAAGGAATTATTTGATAGGGCGTAAATGCTGCAATCGAAGCCGAAGTTCACTTCGAAGCTTGAGGCATGACATTTTCAAATTTAGAGTACGTGTAACAATAAGATATAGCTACATGTTTTTTTTTTACATTTTCAAATTTAGAGTACGTGTGTTAATAAATTATAGCTACATGTTTTTTTTACATTTTCGAATTTAGACTACGTGTATTAATAAATTGTAGCTACATGTTTTTTTGCTTTTTTTACATTTTCGAATTTAGAGTACGTGAATTAATAAGTTATAGCTACATTTTTATTTTTTATTTTTTTTTGTGACCCGAAATAAAAATGATGACTCAAATTTTGAGGAACTCCTCCTCGGCCAGCCTATCGCCTGTCGTCACAACATAATAAAAATCTAATTAATTATCCGATACAGCATAGAAGCCTCAACGGAGACCAACGAAGGTCACCACGATTTTTCTCCCTCATCGATTCAATCCTGACACGAGATTTTTGAATTTAGTATGCGTTTATACATACGTTATCGCTGCATTTGATTTTACTTTTTTCTTCCTTTATTTTTTTGTGACCTGAAATAACAATTTCGCGTTGTACTACGTGTCCCGGTTGGTGTATTGTAAATGTGCGACACGCGCGTTATCGATTCGCACTCCCGCGGTGGCCGATAGCAGGTCCAGCGTCACCCAATGCCCGCTGCGTTACATCGAGCATCGCGGAGATTAATTTCACCGCGAGAGAGAGAATTTACATGAACGCGTACGCCCCCCCCCCCTCCTCCCCTCCTCTCCTGGCCGCGCGTGGACTCGGTCGATCTGCTGTTGGTCGCACCGCACGATTCGAGAATTAATCGGAGAAGCCGTACACACAGTGCACACGTTCGGCGCAACGCGTGTATTTGCACCTGTGTGGGGCGCGGCGGGCTCTGCGCGAAGTGGACGGAAATGCCCGGCGAGGGTTTCCGTCTTCGTCATCGTCGCGGTGTTCTCCGCACACTCTGTCTTCACGCTTCGTCGCTCTTTACGCACGGAGAGAAACGACTCGTCAATGTAGTGACGACCAATAATTTTTGATAGTCCGGCGAAAAAATTGTCAGCGTAGCAAAAAAAATGCACGTTCGAAAAAACATTTGGTCGGTGTAACCAAAAAAATGTTAGCGTAATAAAATGTATCAGCGTAGCCAAAAAAAAATATCAGTACAAAAAAATGTGCCAGCGTAGCAAGAAAAAAATTTCAGCATTAAAAAAAAATGTGTCAGTGAAGAAAAAAAATGTATCAGGCCAGAAAAAAAATGTCACAGCCAAGAAAAAAATGTATCGGACAAAAAAAAAGTTTATCGGACAAGAATAAAATGGAACAGCCAAGAAAAAAATGTATCGGTCAAGAAAAAAATTTATCGCGCAAGAAAAAAGATGTAACAGCCAAGAAAAAAAATTATCGGGCAAGATAACAAATGCTTCAGCCTAAAAAAAATGTATCGGGCAACAAAAAAATGCTTCATCCTAAAAAAACTGATAACCCCAGAAAAAGAAACTCAACCTAATCTGAGTTGAAGGATGTTGCGAAATTTCATTCCCACAAAACAATTCCGCAGACCCAACGTTCCCGTTGTATTGTGCTGTGTGTCGAAAGGGATAGCCAGGAATTTCGCGAGGCTCTCTGTATGACGAGAATAAATATAAAGCGCGAGAATAAAGCTCGGAAAAGAGGTAACGAAAAGGAACGAGTGTTGCGCGACGTACAGAGAGAAAGAGACAGCGAGCGAGGCCAACCCAGGGGAATTGATTCCCTCGTTAACCCCGCAGCCGTTAACCCGACCGATGAATTCCTCGAGCGTGGCTCTCTCACGCCGTTGTGCTGTTAACCGTTCCACGCGCTCGTGCTTATTCTCACTCTCTGTCTCTCTCTCTCTCTCTCTTTCCCTCGCTCCTCGTCCCAAGCAGCATCGAGAGTAGCAGCAAAACCCCCTTCATCCCCCTTCAACCCCCCCTTCCACGTCCCGGCGTCAATACAGTGGCTCACCCGGTGCTCTGTCCCGCCGGGAAATCTGAGCGAGCGGCAAAATATTGTTTTCGATAATCGACGGAGTTGGATGGACCGTTTTGCCGTGAGGGCAAAGAGAGAGCGAAGGGAGAGGGAGAGAGAGAGAGAGAGAGAGAGAGACGGCATCGATTTCGCTTTGTTCGGCTCCCCGGAGCCGGGACGGAAGGTGGAGACAAGCGGCCTGCGGAAAAACGCGAGACTCCTCGCACATTTCTCCACCTCGCGACCCTCGAGAATAGCGTTGTGTCCTCGTTGAGGCTGAGACGGCCCGCGAAATTCACTTTTTTTCATCCAGATTCCAGAGAGTCCGGTCCGTTTCGTTGCTGGGAAAAAAAATAAAATAAAAATAAAATAAATATTTTCCCGGCGGAAACGCCGCGAGAAAAGTTGGCAAAAGTGCACTTGAAAACGCGCTGCCTAAGCAAAAAAATAAATCGACGCAGATTTCCAGAGCGCGGCTCGCGCCGCGCTCTGGTAACATATTTTTACGGCTTGCACGCGAGTTTTTATGACGACGTAAATGTCACAGTTTCCAATGACATGTTTATTCTAGGGGCAGCGCGGCGCTAAAAAGATATCAAAAAACATCCACTACACCGTGTGTATAAATTTCGAGAGTCTGCGCGATAAAAGTGACGGAGAAGAACTGAGGTTGAAGCGATACACGACTGTCAAAATCCCATATCAAAATGCTTGTCATTTTTTTTTTTCACGAGAAGTTGAAAAAAATCGAAAGTGGACATCGGCACACTGTGATTTTCGTTGTGGGTCAGGAACTACTGAGGGGGGATTCAAAGTACACGACTGCCAAAATCCCAATCGTTTCGCTTCCAAATTTCGTTTACACCAACAGAATCATCGAAAAAAGAAATCAAAAGTGGACATCTTGACAATATGGTTTTCGTTGTGTGTCAGTGGCTACAGGAGGGGGTGGACAAAGAGGAAGAAGAGAGGAAAATAGTCGAAGTACACGAGTGTCCAAATCCCATCGAATCGGCCGCAATTTTTTTTTTTTTCATCGCCAAAAGCGTCGAAAAAAAAATCAGAAGTGACCGACATCAGGACGCTGTGGTTTTCGTTCTGTGTCAGGATCTGCCGGAAGGGAGGAAATCCAAAATACACAACGTTCAAAATCCCAATCGTTTCGCTCCCAAATTTCGTCTACACCAACAGAACCACCGAAAAAAAGAAATCAAAAGTGGACATCTCGACAATACGGTTTTCGTTATATGTCAGTAACTACCGCGGGTGGTTCACAAAAAGGGAGAAGTGGGGAAGTTGGTCAAAGCACCCCAGTGTCAAAATCCCATCTCCTCGGCCGCAAATATTTTTTTCCACCCCCCAAAAGCTTTAAAAAAAAAAAAAAAAAAAATCAAAAGTGACCGACATCGGGACGCTGTGGTTTTCGTTGTGTGTCAGGGGCTGCCGCTTGGCGGGGGAGCAGGGAAAGAGAGAAGGAGGGAGGGAGGGAGGCAGTGAGGCAGTGAGGGAGGGTAAAAGTGCAGAGGCAGAAAGACTGGCACAGATCCGACGATGAATAGAGAAAGAAAGGAGAGAGAGCGTATATAACGTGCGGTGTACCTATATATATATATATATATATATATACCCATCTATATACGCGAGCGGCGCTGTTGGTGCTCCACTAGCCTCGCTCTCGCACTCGCGGAGCCGGAGCATGCGGAACAACCCCTCGGGAGGCCCGATAGCGACTGTTGCCTCGCGTCTTAGCTCGTGCAATTCCGCGGACGCTCGGGAACGCCGGCGCCTCTGGGCGTCGCGACGGCGGGCGTCCAGGGCTGGCAGGCAGGCGGACGAGCGAGGGAGCGAGCGCGACGAGCGACGAGAGCGACGAGCGCGAGGGAGCGCGCGCCGGGGTGGCGCGCGGCGGGGGCTCGGGGGTGGCGGGCAGGCAGGCGAAGTCGTCCCTTCGCGCTCACCCCGCCAGACGAGTCCCGACTCTACGCTCGGCCGGACGTGACGTAACGTAGCGTAGCGTAGAACCCACGTAACCACCGCGGCACGCTGCTGTTGCTGCGTCTCGCGTCTCGCGTTCTAGAATTTCTCACATCGGTCCCCGGGTTAACGGCGAGGAGAGAGAAGAAGCAAAAAATAATAAATAAAAATAAATAAAAAATAAAATATATATACAGATATATATATATATAAATTGAAAAAAAAAAAAAAAAAAAAAAAAAATAGAAGCAGGATTTTGAGACCGGAAAGTGGTGACCGTTTTAATCGAAGTTTTGTCAACGATCTTCCGACGCCGAGGGAAAACACTGGTGCAAGTTTCAGCAACGTGAAAGATCATTTGTTTCGGTTTCCTTTGCGTTTTCTCGACGGTGAATTGGAAACGGTTGTTTCGAGGGAAAACAACGTGAGATTCAGAGTGAGATCGGAGTCAACGAAAACAACGGACCTCCTTCTACGCGCCAAACGGGGGTTGAAAGTTTTGAGGAATTCTTCTTCGTCAGTGTCGTGACCGGAGTTTTCGACGAGACGAGAAACGCACCACTCGAGGGCTTCAGGACGCGCCGGATTGTGAGGATATACACAACACGAGAACCCGAGAGCTGAGACGATCGCGATTATTTAAAACGTGTCGCGTTAGTGCTTAAATTGTGTGTTTCGGTAACGAGGGAGGAAGATACGAGGAAGATACGATTTATAAGCGCCGAGGAGAGGGAGAAAAAAATAAATAAAAAGTTCGTCGAGCTGCGGAAGCTCCTGCCGATCGGTGAGGGAGAGAGAGAGAGAGACAGCCCGAGGGGCGAAAAGTCTCGTGGATCGCGAGATGTCGCGAGATACTTGTAAGTAAGTGAGTGAGTTACGTCGTCGTTGAGGCGCTGCGCGGTAATAGGCGGTGACTCGCACGCTCCGGGTCGCACTTTGCAAAAGCCCCTTTAAAACTAACTCTCTTTCCCTCCCTCCCTCCCTCCCTCTCTCTCTCTCTCTCTCTCGCTCTCTGTCGTTCTCTCTCTCTCTGGGCTCCCACGTCGTCTCGCTCACAAATGAAAAGACGTCCCGCGTCGGCGAAGGCGTCCAACTTGGTGACACGCGAGACGCCAAGTCCATCCTGCGTGTGTCAGTAGTTACGGAATTTCCGGGCAGACGTGAAAACTGCTCCCGACGATACAGCGAAATAGAAGAGATATATACGAAATAAATATATATAAATAAATAAATTATATTTATATAGAGAGAGCGAGGGATAAAAAAACAACAACAACAACAACAACAAGTGCGACGCGGACGAAGACGAAGATACAGTGACGGAATAACGAAGAATTTTGGTTGTTCATTTTCTCGAGCGAGAAAATAAAAAACGAGTGTTGAGAGTGACGCTCGCCGCGGCGACTAATATCGCCCGACGATGCTTACCATGTCGACCCTGATGATGCCAACGACGATGACGACCATGACGAATCCCGGTCCGATTCCGACGCACGCGGTGCCCCAGAAGATCGAGCCAGCGAAACTCTCGTCGTCGGCCAGCATCAACCACTCGGCGACCGCTGCCAACAAATCAGGTGCCGTAATTTGCCGATTAATTTGAAAACGAAAAAAAGCAAAAAAAAACAAAAAAAATGATGTTCGCCAGGCTCGCACGCGTAGGGCGGCCTTTTTTGTCGTTGTTTATTAATTCACGCCGCGCGACGAGCGTGTAAAGCCCGGAGTGTCGGGCCGCCTCGCGGTCCGGTCTTTACATATTGTATCAATCACACGTCCGCCGCAGCGGCGAACTTTCGTTTTACAAGGTGAAAATTGTCGGTGTTGCGTGCCGGGAAATCGAAAATTTTCGATTAAACGCGGTAACGGCGTAACCGAGAGAAAAAAAAACAAGCAAAATAGAAAAAAATCAAAATAAGCAAATCGATCGTGACTTCACCGCGTCGAAGTTCTAACGCGTTGTCATTTCGATTCGATACTATTTATGGTTGGCGTTCGAAGGGTAAAAAAAAATTTCTCACCGTGAACCGAAGGGGGATGAAAAAACGTAGATAATCGAGGGGTGGGGGAGGGTGTCGGAATGGCAGTAGGAGCGAGATAGCCGGAGAGAGACCGGAGGATCGGAATTGCTCAAGAGGGCGAGAAGCGGAGAAGAAGGGTAGTAATTATTCGAAATGAATGGCAGCGGTGAATTAATCGACACAACCCGAACACGGTGTGGTTTTTCGAGATAAGCTCGGTGCTCAAGGTGGAGCATCAGCATCCCCCGCTGCAAACGAACACGCGCACAGACAGACAGACAGACTCACACACAAACACACAGATGCTGCCTACATCGAAGTACACACTGGGGTCTCCTCTCCATCCCCCTACCCCCTCACCCCCTCACCCCAGCTCTTTCTCTCTCTCTATTTTCTTCTCGTTCCTCTCTCCTCCTTCCCTCGTCGCTCTCATTCCTTTTTTTTTCCGCCACATCCCTCGACGATCTTCGACTGCGACTCCTCCGTCTCTCACGTCGCTCCCCTCGGAGTTCCTCTCCTCTCGTCGCCTCTCACGTATTATGTCCTCCCTCTCTCTATCTGTCTCACCCTCCCTCCCTCCTCGTTCCTCGCCACCCGGAGTGCAGTCGACAGTCTGCCAAAGTCGAAAACGAGAAAGGAGACGCTCGCGTCTCGCAAGGAGCGAGCGCGAGCTGCTCGGGGGGTGGGTGGAGGGGAGGATTGCGAGACAACGCGAGCGAGCGAGGCGAGCGGCGAACACGGGGCGATGGATGGCTTTGGCTTCGGCTTTGCTTTCCTGACGAGGTTACCAAAGTTTCGTCCGCAGATTCAATTTTAGTTGGCGCGCCAGGCCGCGCCAACGCCATCCGCGCGCCGCTCAACGCGGTGCGGTGGGTACCTTACGAGGGTGGTTACCACCCCTGCTCTGCTACTACTACCGATGCTGGTGGCGGCGGTGGTGGTGGTGGTGGTGCCCCTACCGCATCCCGCGGTGGGACCGAACGCGGGGCTATCCTGACTCCTCCACCCCCTTCACGGCCGCCGCCACTTGCCCCCCCCCCCCTCCTCTCCCTTCCCTTCCTCCCTTTTGCAACCCTTACCAGCGGATCCGGCTGCCCACTTTTCAACACTCTCGCCAGACCAGAGCAGAAAGCGAGGGAGCCAGCTTTTCACTCCGCCGCCGCCAGCCAACCACTCTTCCTCTCCTCCTCTCCTCTCTCCTCTCTCCTCCCCCTCCTTCCTCCCTCGCTCTTCGCGCTCCGCGCTCAGCCACCGCTGCCATTCCCGGCCACTTTATTCGACGGCGAGAGCGTAACTTTCGGCGTTTTCCCGCGCCGACCCCCCCGCCCCGTTTTGATTGGGATTCGTTTCGATCGCGGCGGCGGCGGCGGCGGCCGGGATGCCTCTCGAAGTTCCTGCCTAGAGAGCGAAACGCAGGAGGCGGGAGGAGGAAAATCGCTGCGAAAGAGGAGGAGGAGGAAGGAGGGTGGAAAAAAAATGAAGTGGAGAATGTTGGAGAGGCTGAATTTCGAGGCAGCAGGTAGTTTGAGATCAAACGAGGGTCGGGGGTGGAGGGAGGAAAGTCGGGGAACACGCGGAGCGGGAAATGCGATGGGTGCGTGAGGGGGGAGGAAGGGGGAGGGTACGGATTTTTTTTTTTTTGAGCGAGACGCACGCGGAGCGTCGATATCCGAATTCGTCGAAACGGCTGTGACGGTCGGATGTGGATTCTGCAGACGAGTTTTCTTTGGTTGCGAGGGATAAGGACTCAGGGAGGAGGGAGGAAGGAGAAGGGGGGGAGGACTCAATGAAGGCGGTATCCTCCGTTCCTTTTGCGTAACAATATCCTGTTCGTTAAATTACACAGTTGACTCAGCTATGGGGGAGAGAGGGAAGGGCTACCTCGGTACGTTGGACCCTCATTCGGCCGGGAGGCTAATTAAAAACGCTCCAAGCTTCAGCCTCTCGTTTTATCCTCGACTTCTTTTTTCTTCTTCTTTTTTTTTTTGCAGTCTTCAACTCGCGGCGCCACCGCTTTTCATTCGCCTGCGTCGCCTCGCTCGATTTTTCTTTGTCTTCAGTCGGTTTAGCTCCCTTTCCAATTTTACTTTAAACCCCCTCTCCCCCCTTCACTCTTCCAGCTCCTCATGCTTCTCCTATTTTTTTCCCCGATAAATATCCCTGAATCACAAGGAACGCACACGAAAAGAGGAGGAAAAGATTCGGCGAAGACGAGGAAAAAAAAAACCAAGTACATTGTGTCTCGGTATCGATGCTATTTATGAAAGTGGATATACAACAATATACATATATACATGTACAACACCAAGCGGTGGGTGCAGAAAAATGTTTCGTGGTGCATTCGCCACTTTGTCAGTCCGCTTGGTCTACATCTTCGTCGAGTGCCGGAGCTATCGACCCGAAATATATCCATCCAGTCGACTCGCTCCCCCGGTGCAGTCCGAGTTTTCTCTCGGAGCGCCCGCGCGGGGCTGTCAAGTTGAAATTCCAACCCCCCCTCTGCCCGATACACTGCAGGTGTAAACTCTAATCGAAACAGCGTGGGAGCAGTGGCTGAGAGGCAAAGCCTCGTGAGGTTGTGCACGGGAGAGGACTTACCTCCTCTCCCACGATACATTTCTGAAAGTTCCCAGCACCAGCAGCAGCAGCAGCAGCGCCAGTAGTAACGGCAGCGCCGAGTCAGCCAGCCATCCAGACCCTCCCGGCTCTGTCTGCCTCTCTCCCCTCCCCCCGTTCTCAGTAATCTCCTCGACATACACACGACCAGGAATAGAGTGAGACTACCCCGGAGATATCCGGCCCGGCCTCGGGGCCACACCGACCATTTCTCTATTATGAAATTGGACGTATATTAATAGAGCGACGCACCAGTCGGACCGGTCCCCACGCGCGACACAACACACACACACACAGAGAGTCTCTCTCACTGTACCAAACATCCGACGTTTGATTGCCAGGCGAGAACGAGCCGAGGGCTTCTCACCGGACCTCATTATTTTATATAATGGTGGCTGTTCTAGGGGCAGCAGAGGAAGGTGGAGGGAGGAGGGGGTTCCAGGGGTTCCACGGGTAGGGGAGGAATTTGCAGGGAGTAGGAAATAAGAAGGAAGAAAGCGGTGGCCAGTGGGTGGGACGATGAAGGCGTCGTGGGTGAAGCTCGATATGGAGGTCGAGGGGTTGGAGCGTATAGGCCAGGCCGGTGGGTCCGGCGAGAGAGCGCGGGGCTCCGAGTCGCGGAGGCGCACCGAAAATGTTATTGGAATAAAGCTTCGCGCCGAGCACGGTTCACGGGGCAGCGGTGGACGGCGGCGGTGGTGGTCGAGATAAGTCCGTATAACGCGCGGGCGAGCGAACGAGCGGGGTTCGCTCGCTCTCCGCGAGCTTCCTAGGGGTAAGTTTTCCTCCAAGTGAGAGAGGGTGGGTCTAGCTCGGGCAGCGGCGGCGGCGGTGGTGGTGGTGGTGCTCTGTGCCCGTCGGAGCGGCCAGGCAGTAAATTCGATCGCCGGACGCCCTCGAGCGAGGCAAAATGGCACGGCCTCTGTTTTCTTTTCTCCGATATATATACCGCACTGCTCGCTGCTGTTTGCCAGCAGCAGCAGCAGCAGCGGCGGCAGTGAACGTCCAGTGGGCTACTTTTTCCCCTCTCAACTTCCACCATCACCAGCCATCCACCACCTCTTCCTATTCCTTCAGCAGCGAGAGGAGAGAGAAATTTCTCTCCCGCTTTCTCTTCCCTCCACCGCTTTGCAAATTCACCGCTCTCTCGTTTTTTTTTTTTTTTTTCAACTCGATCCACTCTCACCCTCTCTCGCCTCACCCTTCGACGTCATCGATTTCGAAATACCCGAGCACTTTATATCCGCGGCTCTCTCTCGGTGGGCAGTATGTGTCGAGCACGTAGCCAACCGATCGGGGCTCTCCCGGTCTCTCTCGCTCTCTCCCACCCCGCTGTACCGGACGAGAGCCGGTCCGCGAGCTCCGCGAGCTGGCCGCTATAGTGCAGCCCCGAGTCAGTGGATAAAACCGTACGTGGTCAGACCCCGCAGCTGGAGCCGAGTTCTCGCGCTCTCACGAGACTCGTGACTCTCTCTCTATCTATCTCTCCGAGAGATCTACTTATTATTATCACGACTCGCGAAAGTTAGTTGACCAACTTCTCATTGTAGCTGGATCTGTGGATACCGCGGTATACATGAGTTTATATATGATAACCTATATATATATATATATATGTACTGATTCGATTACGTTATCACGTCGCACTCCTCGCGAACATGACGATAAATGTCCCGTCCGCACTTTTCTCCCCCCTCCCCCTCCCCCTCCCTTCTCGAAGGCGAAAACTTCGTTTAAACTCGATCTTTGATCGCGGACGTTAAAAAATTGATTAGGCTCCCCGGACGTCTCATGCCAGGCGAACAAGTCCTCAGGTGGAAGGAAACCAACTTCTCATTGTAGCTGGTTCTGTGGATACTCCGGTATACATGAGTTTATATATATATACAAGTCCTCAGGTGGAAGGAAACCAACTTCTCATTGTAGCTGGATCTGTGGATACTGCGGTATACATGAGTTTATATATGATAACCTATATATATGTACTGATTCGATTACGTTATCACGTCGCACTCCTCGCGAACATGACGATAAATGTCCCGTCCGCACTTTTCTCCCCCCCCCCCCCCTCACCCTCCCTGCTCGAAGGCGAAAACTTCGTTTAAACTCGATCTTTGATCGCGGACGTTAAAAAATTGATTAGGCTCCCCGGACGTCTCATGGCAGGCGAACAAGTCCTCGGGTGGAAGGAAACTATCGTCGGACGAGCAAACGAAGGAACCGGGGTGGAGAGGCGAGAGGCGAGAGAGACGAAAGGCGAGAGTGCTGGCTCGTCGCGGGAGGACGTTCCCCGGGCGACATTCTCCGAGGTAACGACTGATCCCTCCATTCCCAGTGGCAACGAAAACTCGTAAAACAGCACTTGGAAATTCGCTGCGCCAAGTTAAATTTGATCGGGACGAAGAGCGTGCTTTGCTGCTGCTGCTGCTGCCTCCTTTTGGTGTTCCAGCTGCGAGGACGATGATCGTGGTGTTTGCCGCTGGGATCAGCCCCGCGTAGCTGGTGTCACATCCCGTCCATATACACGTTACACCTTAAAATCCAGGCCGGCAGACCAGGGCGTAAATGTTTGTGCGGCGAATTCGCGCGACAAACACTCGACGCTCGGATGTTTAGCCGCAGTTCGAGGGACGTCGGAATCCGACACTCGGTGCGGCGGGTTGATGGTTGGCCCGGAACGTTTGACGATCGCAATGCGAAAAAGAATCGTCCCCACGTGATCGCGCGCGGCTGATGATCCTCGGCGGTTTTTCCCTCAACCGCCGCACGGTCCTCACGTACGCGGTGGGCGTGAAGGAGGGGAAGGTGGGGGGGGGGGGAGAAAACCGAGAGTCAGCACAAACGAGTCACTTCCGAGCTACGAAATGATATTGTTTTAGCTGAAAACGAGAGCCTCACGTCGTTGACGCCGTTTCGGAGGGAGCGGATCCCCTCTCGTGCCATTTCCACGGATCCGTCGTTCACGGTCCGTAAGGGATTCTCCTCCTCGTCGTCGTTGTCGTCGTCGTCGTTGTCATCCGCGTTCAACCTCATCTCTCGTTGGCCTCCCTCGTCCCTCCTGAACGGCTGCGTCGGACGAAGAACGAGAAAGAGTTCAATCAATTCGAGGTCCTCGGTGTCCTATAACCGGGAGCATAAAGAAGATAGATAGGTAGATTAACCGGCGGTGGCGGAGACATAGACAATTGCTTTTATCAGCCGCCACGAGGAGATGGGCAATGGGGGAGTCGAAGTGAGTCGAAGTGAGTCGAAGTGAGGCGAAGTGAGACGAAGTGAGGCGAAGTGAGGCTGTATCGACTTTTGAGCAGGACGCAGAGGGAAAGAAGGACGGAGGTTTTCTTACATATTGTAACTGTAAATACACAAACTCAGCCACACACACACACACTTATATTTGGGTATATAGCTAGATAGATGGATTCTAGGGGAGTAAAGGGAAGCAGCAGCGAGTGAGACAGAAGTGAGACGAGAAAGACTGGCGAACGATCGAAATCTCGATGCCGCTCTGCTGCTGCTGCTGCCGCTGTTCGGGAACTTCTCCAGCCGCCGGGTCAACACCAACGACTTCCTTCGCTGCTTCTCGGGGCGCTCGGTTGGTGCGCGAGAAACCAGCCTTCTCGTTCCAGACCGAGTGACTAGCGCCAGGGTATGAGACAGAGGCGAAGATAGAGAAATAGTGAGTCCCCCGCAGCGGGTTACTTGGTTGCACTCGCTAGACGCTTCTCGGCCGGAGTGAGAGAGAAATTGTGAGAGAGGGACGGAGTGAGTTGGCCGAATGCCTCGCGCGGCCGCGAGGGAGACCCGGCAAAATCTCTGACCCCCTTCTTCGAGAAGGATAAATCTGAAGTTTGGCTCCGGTAGAGAGTATATCCTGCTGCTGCCTCGCGAGGAAGTGAGGCAGCAGGAAAGGCTCGTCGTCGTCGTCGGCGACGACGACGACGACGACGACGACGACTTCTTCGGCTTCTTCTACTTCTTCTTCTTGCTCGTCGTCGTCGCCGAACGAATCTGTGGGGGTGTCATCGTGGGGCCAAAGCACGGCCGAGTGGAAGGTTATATTCGTGAAGTCGGATTACTGCTCGTCTATACGGCGCTTTTCTTTTTCCAGCTTTCTTTCTCCATTTCCAACCTCCTCTCTATCTATCTATCTATCTATCTATCTATCTACAGGGTGTAACATAACTATTGTATCAACCGTGGCACGTAGGTAGATAATGAGGAGCCGAGTAAAAAATCATTGGGGTAAAATGTCGTCCGGTCAAAATTGACAAGGTGAGAGCAAGGTGAGTACAAGGTGAGAACATGTTGAGAACAAAGTGAGAACAGGGTGAGAGCATATTGATAACAAGGTGAGAACAAGGTGAGAGCATGTTGATAACAAGGTGAGAACAAGGTGAGAGCATGTTGATAACAAGGTGAGAACAAGGTGAACGCAAGATGACAATTTTGTCGCATTGCTTCAACTTGCAACGCTTGTAACTCGGTCAATTTTGACCGGACGACATTTTACCCCAATGATTTTTTACTCAGCTCGTCATTATCTATCTAACTGCCACGGTTGATACAATAGATATATGACACCCTGTATATTTCTTTCTGTCTTGCTTTTTCTCTCGCTCTGTATATGTCTCTCTCTCTCTCTATCCCTCTCCATCTTTCTGGGGTTTCTTCCGATATGACGGACACTGGACAGGGTTCGAGGCCGAAAGCCGAAGTCGAGGTTGAGAATCACCGTCGGCGCCCCCAGTGGAAAAGCGTCCTTTCTCCCTGTGCTCGATTCCATTCGCGCACCTCGCGGTCCTCTCACGGAGCTCGCAGCGCTCCTCGCTGGAGCAAGAAGCGTGTTGCTCCCACACGACTCGGCGCCGCGTTAGTGTCGGGTCGTGGGCGAGGAACGGAGGGTAGGAGGGCCCCAGAGAATGTTACACGGAAGCTATGACTAGTAAGTCCCTTCTTATGTTCCTCCTCGCTTAATGGTCGGTGCTTCGTCGGTCACGCTGCTTTCGCGCGCCACGTATATAGCCCGCGTTACACGTAGGTGGAATGTATGCTGTGGCCCTATTATACCGCAAATATACGGTAGGAATAGCATCCACGGCGTAAAATCCAGCTCGGCTGCGAGGGCGAACGCTGATGGGAACGTTCGCGGTGATTCGAAATATTTGTCTAAGTCTTTTTACGGATAAACATCAATTCAAGAACGGAGCTTTGGTTTTTAGTATTTTTTGCTTAGTCATTATTTTGATTGAAATTTGCAGGAAATTTGCAGGAAAAAGTCTCACCTGGTTTCAACCGTTGAGCTCGCACAGTTGCCAATATTAAAATAAAATATTTATATTAATATTATATTTTTAAAAATATTTTGTCATTGCAAAATATTTTATAAAATTCTTTTTTCAAATAACGTTCAATTCAAGAACAGAGCTTCGATGTTTTCGTATTGACTATTTAAATGAACATTTGTAGTGCGACTTCGGGAACTCGACATTTGATTTTTTTTCCTCGACCAGTTTCAACGGTTCGACTCGTAGATAAGGAATATTGAAATATTTTTAGAAATCCTTTTTTTTCAATAAAGTTTAATTTAAGAACAGATATTCGATTTTTTTTAGCATATTCATTACTAAAATTAAAGGATGTATCTTTGAAAAAAAGTTGATTCCTTTAGTGAGAAATCCGGGAGCTTGAAACATGTTTTTTTTTCCTCCACTAGTTTCAACGGTTCAGCTCGCAGATAACGGATCGCTGACCCTCCAGAATTCGGAGTGCACTTTGGGGCGCGGGGTGGCTGTGTGCGCGAGCGGAGCGGCACACACGGCGCGTTTAAATTCTGTATGTCTATTGTTCGGGAGAATCCAACGGTAAGCCCGGCCGGCAGCAGCGGCGGCACCGCCACCGGTATCGATAGAGACTGGCTGCGGATGAACGGTCACGGGCGAATATCGACTGGGTACCCGAAGGGTCATTGGGCGAGCGTGTGGAAGGGTTGCGGCGGCGCTCGCGGGGTTCCTCAAAGTGTCGCCGACGCGGGGCGTCCGGGCCGCCAATTTCGGGGCCAATTGGCCGGGGGAGACCGGCCGGAGTCGTTAGGTGACGATATCGGCACGCGGCTGCTTCCCTCCTCTCAACCCCCCCCCCCCCCCCTCGTCACCCCTTTTTTCATCAGTTCTTGTTCCCTCGACCGCAGTTCGTTAATACTCGCACACGTCTCGCTCGACGCCCGACAACTCAAAGAAAAAACGACTCGCTCTAATCGTCACCCGGCTGCATTGACTACAAAAAAAAAAAAAATCCCGTCCTCGACGATTGGGTCACTATGGGAGCGAGATAATTTTTTTAACGTCACACGTCTTCACCCTGCTTAATAATTCCCATTGACACTGATAGAGATCGTTCAAATGGACAACATTCCGATTGAAAAATAATCGGTTCAAACAGGTTCCAATCGGATTCTTTGAGTCGTTGACGCCCGACGAGTCAAAGAATCCGGCTGCATTGACTGCAGAAAAAAAAATTCACGTCCTCGACGATTGGGTCACTATGGGAGCGAGATAATTTTTTTAACGTCACATGTCTTCACCCTGCTTAATAATTCCCATTGACATTGATAGAAACCGATCAAATGGACAACATTCCGATTGAAAAATAATCGGTTCAAACAGGTTTCAATCGGATTTTTGTCCGTTTTATTGGTCCTAATCGAATCTTTTAACCAGGGCACGAATTTTTTTTTATCCACCGGTTTTTTTTTAATCCACCGGTTTTTTTTTTTTAATTCACAGATGCTCATTATTGTTACTATATTGTTATGGGGTAATCGCGAATTCATTTTTATGCAAACACTTCTTTTTTTCTCTCTCTTTCCCTTTCTTTCGCTTGCTGTACCTGGCATGAAAGTTTAAGAGAAGCTCGTTTTGATCGCCCGAGACGCGCGGGGCTTTCTCGTCAGTCTTCTCCTCTTTCTCTCCGTCTCGCTTTCCATCCATCTCGCTCTCTCAATATACTTTGGCTCCTGACATATTCGTTCAATTCGTATGATAGGGAGCTGCATTCTCTCTCTCTCTCGCTCCCTGCTTTCTCGCCGCCGCCGCTGCTGCTGCCGACTTCGACATCAAATTGATACGAGCGGATACGACGTACGTACGACGGAGTGGTATAGACTAGTGGAATATACTACACGGGACGCAGAAAAGGAGTGAGTTAAAGTCGTCTGGGGAGGAGATCGGTGATGGTGGGTGTAGCACATCGACGTCGGTGTCGGTGTCGGTGGTACGAGGAGATCGAGAGAGACCGAGAGAGAGAGAGAGAGAAAGCGTTGATACCCCCGGTTACTCCAGCGGCCAGACATTCCCTCTCGCTTCTATTTCTCGCTCCTGACCCCCCCGGGCGTCGGGAATATCATGTTTGCCGGGGAAAACAGCAAAGTGGTGGCCTACACGTTAAGTGGGTTTTACGTTCGTGAATTTAAGAGTGCGACTCGCTCTTCCTCCTCCCCCTCTCGCTTCCCACAGTCTCCCGGTAGGCTGATCAATATGCTAATATTTTGATGCCCGTCCTTCGCCACGGAGCCAAATAGCAGCGCGCGTGGCGCCGCCCGCGAATCGAGTTACGCATTCGCGAAGCAGCTTCGTCGAAAAAGACTCGTTGGGGGCGAGGCGAGCGAAGGAATAAAAGTTGAATGAAAACGGCGAGGAGGAAGAGACGCGCGGCGTGTACGTCAACACGTTGTGGGAGTAGAGAGAAAAAAAGAAGAAGAAAGAAAAATAGAATAAATAGTCGACGAAACGAGGCGATAGAAAGCGAAGCGGATGGGACACTCTGGCTCTCTGTGTACGTTAAAATAAAAGTAAAACAGGGAGTAAAGTGCGCGCCTCGAACGAGACGCGGAGACAGGGAGAGGAGAGGAGAGGTAGCTGTGGGAGAGCAGCTGAAGACGAGACGAAGTGGAAATGGAATCCCCCGGGTGACACCGGGCGTGGAATCGGAGCAGCCGTGGAAGTACTCGGGGAACGAGCGGCAAACGTACCTGAAACCGAGAAGAGTTATTAGAGACTGAGTTGAGTACGCAAAGGACAGTATATATAACACCCCCTAGCACCCTACCCACCCCCCCCCCTCATCCCCCAACCCCCCACACAGCCGCCCCGTAACTCCCGTTGGGTTATGCTCCGCGCTTTTCCCCTCGCATTATGTATGTGCTTTAGGGTCCGTCGGGCCGCAAACGCTCGCGCCGATGGCTACGAGCCATCTGAACCAACACCTCGGCTGTGCTGCTCGTCTCTCTCACTCAGTCTCACTCTCTCTCTCTCTCTCTCTGTCTTTCTCACCACTTTCCGCCTGTTTCACCCCGTTCCCTCGCTCACCTGTGTTCCCTCACCTCCTCCTCCTCCTCCTCCTCCTCATTCTACTGTCTCTCTCCCTCTCTCAACCGATAGGTTAACGAGGAAAGTTTATTTGCGTATTTATTACCCACCCTCGCGACGTCGGAGAGAGACCGCTATCTTAATGCTCCGCCACGCTGCTATACCCGATCGTTCTTCCTCTCCCCGTGTGTACGTACTACACAAGGGGTGCGCGCTGGCTCAACCCCCACCTCACCCCTCGAGCAGCCCTTCGCACCCCCCGCGGCCCTTCTCCACCCCGATCGCGTCTCTCATCCTCGTTCCACCTCCGCGCCTGCGTTCGTCCTTTCCCCCGTCGTCGTCGTCGTCCGCGCGGAGAAATTGGACGTTCGTTATCCGGCGTGTCGAGGCGCGCGCGACCAACGACCTATAAAAGGGCTCGCGGAAATTGCTCGACGCGCGACGACGCCGCGTCGAACGTGGACCAGCTGGGCCGAGCAGAAAGCCGCGCGGAGAAGTTACGCCGTCGTCGTTGCCTGAGCCCTTCCTGCCCTTCAGGAAAAAAAAAAAAAATTGCACCGGCTCCCCCCCGTAATACTGCGGATATTTTTTGTCGTCACTTTAGCTTACTGGGAATGAAGAAATGGAAGAGCGAGAAAGCTCACATTTTGTCAGGGGGGCGTCAAAAACTATCGCTGCGATTATGGGAGAGGGTAGGGGGGTTGAAACGGGCGACGGGAATGGCTGGAGAAAATAAAACTGAGCGAGCGCATCACACTATCCGACGATGGGATTTTCGTGTGGGACTCTAACGGAGCGAGAGAGAAAGAGAGAGAGAGAGAAGGATATCTCTCTGGGCGAGAGCGAGGTGATTCGGCTATTAAATTGGCTACCATATCCGCCGAAGCCTCCGAAACGCAGTAATAATGTAACTCTCCGCTGGGTGCTCAGGAGAGATAATCTCGATAGAGATCCACTTATCGAGGTAATGGTTGGCGGTCTTGGCGCGAGGCTGCTGCCACCGCCGACTGTGGGTGCGGCTGGTGCGGCTCCTGCGCGGGATAAGGGACGCCGCCTGGCGCATCGCATTACCTATCAGGCTATCTTCTGTTCCGCTGTGGCGGCCTCGTGGCCGATCGGGCCGAACAGCAGGGGGCCACCACGGGGGCCCAGAGGGGGAGGGCGAACCTCACGCCCTCCTCGGCACATAAAAGATGACTCCCACTGCGAAATGCACTCACTCACTTACGTGTCTCTCATTCACTCGCGAACACCACCGCGGTCGTCGTCAGGACTCCTGGGCAGTGTTGTAAAATCCCATTACTTGAAAAAGTAAAGTTTACACGACAGTTTATTTTTAGTTGCGATTTTATAATGACGACTTGTCGCGATTGTAATATTATACGTGAACTTTTGAATAGCCGTAAGAGAAACCTAATTTTTAATTAAATTTTCGGAGAAATTGTGAGAAAAATGGACGAGCACAGTCCTCCATTATTTTCACAATGCAATAACAGTATTTCTCCATTTTTTCAATAAGATTACCATAAAGTTTTATGGGAAGTTGATATTCCTGGCATCCCCCCTGGCCACCACGGCCAGTGTTGTGAGTCCCCATTACTTAAAAAATTGAAGTTTACACGACAGTTTATTTTCTAGTTACGATTTTATAATGACGACTTGTAGCGATTGTAATATTATATGTGGACTTTTGAATAGCCGTAAGAAAAACCTAATTTTTAATTAAATTTTCGGAGAAATTGTGAGAAAAGTGGACATAAGCACAGTCCTCCATTATTTTCGCAATGCAATAACAGTATTTCTCCATTTTTTCAATAAGATTGCCATCAAGTTTTATGGGAAATTAATATTCCTTGCATCTATTAAAAAGTTTACACCTTATATTATAATCTTTACGAGTTATTATTCTAAAAACATAATTACAAGGCCAATCGTTCCATCAATTTTAATTCTGCAAAAAATGAAGGATTTACAACTCTGCTCCTGGGTCAGCCCTCGCTGTGCGACGTGTGGATGTTCCGGTAGCCTCGCTCCGCGCTTCCACTGCCAAGATTTTTTCTTTTTCACGTCGCTGTGGAGACGCGAAGGGTGAAAAGGGTTTCCGAAGGGCTGCGTTGTGTGTTCCAGGAATATATTTTTTCCCCTCGTGTGGCTGGAAGTGAAGGTAGAATATAGGGGTTGCATTTTATTGTGTGTGCTGTTTTTTTTTAAATTTATTATGCCTCGTTTGTGGCCTAGATTTTTTTTTTCATTCTTGCTGCATTTTTTTATTTTGATGCACTTCCAACCTGACAACTGTAGAATTTCTCGTGATGCTTCCAGAGTATTGGAAATGAAAAAAAAAAAAAAAATACGGGTAATGCGCCAAAGGGGTGAGCAAGGTCGAGGTAGTGGGGAGAGGGGAAGTAGATGAGGGGATGAAGAAAGAGACTCGGGGTGAAGCCCGGTCTTGCCGGTAGCCGCTTTGGCGCCGAAATTTCCTCCGGGAATAGAGAAGAAGCGCCGTATATTGGTGAGAAGGCAGCCGGCAGCGGGTTTCGGGGGCTTCGCTACCGGACAAATCTCAACCACGTCACGATCGGCTTCTCCGGCCTCACCAGCTTCCCCCGACGGCCGCCTCGCATCCCTCCGGACTGCGGACTACTCGCGACCGAGGTAGAATCATCTCGACTCTCGGCTCACGACTCTGTGTGTGGCGCGAGCGACGCGAATTTCCCGGACCATTAAACGAACGAGGGTTTTCGATCTGTGCATGTCTCGAATCACCGTCCGATGTGTCACGGATATGAATACTTTGGAGGGTTCTTCTTCTTTGGGGGATGAGAAATGGAAAATGTTGTCCTGCTGGGCTTTGTTTCTGTAAACATCGAGAGATATTAATTGTGATCCTCATGTATGGACATTTTTTTGGTAAGTTAATACAAATTTTCTGTATGAAAATAATTATACACTTTTTTTTACGTAGCATGCATAAAATTCGATTTTACGCACTGCCTTCGATGCATAACATGAATTTTTAAATGCGTAAAATGGAATTTTCGGCATACTAAATTAAAATTCGATTTTACGCACTGCCTTCATTGCCTAAAATGAATTTTTACTCACAGTGCGTAAAATGGAATTTTTCGCATACAATGTAAAAAAAATTGTAAGCCACACCCGCGTAAGATTTTATGCACTTGTAGCATAATATACTATTTTTACAAAGTAAATTCAGTTCAACCCGACAGTCTGGTGATTTTTACGAAACTAGCAATTAAATTTACTACAGCAGATGTGGTGACAATTAGTAGAAACATTTCTCTGCCTGTGATCCAACAAGATCCCATAGCCAGATTTTTTAATCCACCACCCCGAGTGATCTACAGTTGCAAACCAAATTCCACTAGACGAAATTTCGATCAATGATCGTCATATAGTTTAACCATGAAGAATCGTCTCGTCGCCCACAACCGATGTAACCGATCGCTCTCGGTTCGCGGTGGTGAATGTCTGAATCGGTGGTGGTGGTGGTGGTGACGCAGCAGCAGCGTTTTCGCTCGCGTCTCGCGCGAGCGAAGAAAAGTGGTCCACGGAGAATACGCCCGCGATCGTGGCCGCTTAACGGAGGAACGGAAACTGCGACATGAGCCGCGGCAGATGACGTCGGCTCAGTGGTGGAGTGCGCGACGGCATTGAGCGAAGTACGACGAGGCTCTCGGTTCCTCCACACGCCGGTAGATCGCGAAGCTCGCACATTCGCCTCGGCAAACTTCCCGCGAGTCTCGGTCTCTCATCTCCCTCGATCCTTCAAGCTCCGAGCTCGCAGTGTTCGCGACTATCGCACCGAAACTCAACGATCCACCATCCACCGAGATAAGACGCGAAAAATTCTTCCCCCCCTCTCGATCCCTCGTCTTCGCGCTCGGGGCTGATGTGAGACTCGCGGATTCATGCAAATAACACGCGCGGAAATCCGCCTCGATTTCGCAAATTCCCTGCCAATTTTCCGCAACCCGCGGGAAACCTCCGCGTTAGCGCAATTTCCAGCCCTTGTGGAAAATCTGTAACGTCAAATGCGGACCAAGTCACTCCCAGCTCGGGCCCTGGCAGGGCCAGCGTATCCCTGATCAGGGCCGGATCAAACGTCACAGATTTCCGACCAGGCACAATGGCTATGTTTTTTTTAAACCCTCAATTTCGTGCTTTGCAACCCCCCTGGAAAAAAAGTATATTTCAAGTATATTAAAAACTATATTTTTCAGTATAATATATATACTTTTTACGAAAAATTAGTTATGTCGAATATACTTTTCGATGGACTTAAAAAGTATATGTTATGGCACATATACTTGAAATATCCTTCCCATGTATTCAGCGTGACAAGTATAAAATATATATTTCAAGTATATTTTGTATATATCTTTTAATATAGCGAAAAATATATTTTTCACTATACTTTCTTTTCATGGGTGAAACCTCGTAAATATTTTCTTCCCACCCTCTCAAAGTCGAACGTTCCCTCCAGATGCCGCCCCCTCCTTAAAAGTAATATACACGAAAATATATCTGACATCGAACTTTTCGGACGATAATACAATAAAAATACATTTTGAATATATTTTCGATATATCTTAGATACATTGTTCGCTCGCGTATATTTCGTATATATCCTAAAATATATCCGACATATGGAAGTTTTCGGACAAAATATATTTTGTATATCTAGAATACATCTTTCATATATTTCGCATATACTTTATTTCTATATGAGACATTAGACGCCTTCTAACGGCTCCAATGGCTCCAAAGACATCAAATTAGCACCGATTTCGCAATTCTCAATGTACAACGGTATCGCAAAATCGTACGAGAATCCAGGAATAGCATCCAACCTCCAAGTTCCATCCCCGCGGATCCGAACGCCCTCGCGTTCCCATAATGCAACGCCGGACGAATTCCCATGCGTTTTTGTCGGCCCCGGACTCGGTCGAGCGATCTGCCCCGCTGGAACACGAGAAGCGCGCGGGGGTTGGGTGGTCGAGAGACGCCGGGGGGCTCGGCAGCGAAGGCGAAGAGGACGAAGAGAAGGAAACGGAGGTTGGTGCGAGCTTGGGGGATCGATGGAGATAATGCCCATTACCCCTAATACGTACTCGCGCCGTCTCACTCGAATCCACCCTCGTTCACCTATTTCCACGAGTTTTCAAGTCTCTCTCTCACTTACCCCCCCCCCCCCCTCCTCCCTCCCTCCTCACCCTCTACCATCCTCTCTCTATCATCATTCTCCCTGCACTCTCCTTCCATCCACAGGAGCTCCGAGTGCTCCATTCGCAGCCAGCGAGCTCGCCGCTCGCGCGATTTGTAACTGACGCTTTTTACCCCCCGCGAAGCCACTGGCACCGGGGCTCGAAGGCTTCTTCTTCTTCTTCTTCTTCTTCTTCATCTTCTTCTTCCTCCCCCCGGTGGCGTCGTATTCCGGACCAGAATTTCGAGATGGACGACGCGCAACCGGCAACGAACGAGGCGATGGAGGCGCTGCGAAGGGAACGAAGGAGGTTGAGGCAGGGGGAGGGTGAAGGGGGAGGGGGTTGGGGGGGGAGGGTTGGAGAGCCAGAGTGGGAATCAAGAGATTGAGGAGACAAAGGAGCCAAGTTCGAGCTTCGCAGAGTCCACACGGGGTGAGAGAGAAAAGCAGAGGCAATAAGAAGGGGAGGCAGAAGCGAGACGGAGAAACGTGTTGAGGGGGGGGGGGGGGGGAGGGAGGCTGACGAGGGGGTCGATGGGTTTGGTTAGCTCGCTAACGGCGTAACGACTCAACCGGAAGCGCGATGGATTTCCGCGTGTAACGAGCGGCCTTGTCGCGAGCGGGTATCGCGCGCGAGCCGCCCGCGCGCGACGAGGTCGTTCGACAACGATCGCCCCGCGAGTATCGCGCGCGCAACCCTCGACAAAAGTGATCCCCCCTCGCGCCACCCCGACTCGCGACTGTACCGACGACGACGGCGACGGCGACGGCCAAGTCGTTCCCGTCCGCTCGCCCGCTGTGTCCCCTCTCGCTCTCTCACCTTCGCCACCGCGTTCACAGTAACCTGTTGAGTCTTAGCGCGCGCTCACGGTGCTGCTGCTGCTGCTGCTGCTGCACCTGTGTAGGACGTTGTTTTGACGAAGAAAGAAGCGTCAAAACTTACGACGGAGACGGGAGACCATTTTACCCTACTTTTTTTTTTTCGATGATAAAAAAGGGGGGCCCCCTAAGCAAAAAATGGCTTTAGAACAAAAAACAAAGTGTTTTTTTTTTATTGCCTTTCACTCAAAAATTCGAAACGAATCGTCAATATTGAGCGTCAGCAAAAAAAAATGTCCGGGGTAAAACTGCTCTTGCTGCTGCTGCTGCTGCTGGTGCTGCTGCTGCTGCACCTGTGTAGGACGTTGCAAGTATTTCTCTTCGAAAAATCAGTGGGTAAAATATCTCGCATTTTCGATTGGCCTGATTGGCTGTCGGGTTGCCTGCAACTCGTTGCTAACCAACGAGCAGTTTCAATGATGCAAAGCGGGGGGCACGTTTTTAGCGAAAATTTTTTTTTCGATTTTGCGAAGTTTGAAAACCCTATCCGATGGGAAATTTTCCGCTGATTCCGAAAAGCACCGTTGTTTGCCCGAAAAATCGAGAAATTTCGTCCCTTCACAAAACTATGGACGGTATCTGGATGGATGGATTTTTTTTATGGATGGAATCTGGATTTTCTTCTTGCGTCCGAGAGAAAACTCTGTAACGGAAAGAATGCCGCAAGGCGGAAGGCGATATCTTGATTTTTTATTTTTTTACAGAATGTTGAAGTCAGATCCCCAAAAATCGCGAAAAAACGTATTTTCCCCTTTGAAAAATTTGCAATTTTTGGGAGTCCGGCTTCAACGTTTTGCAAAAAAATGAGAAATCAATTTCTCTCGAACACAAGAAGAAAATCCAGATTCCATCAATTAACAAAAACAATAATCTCTAGTTTTGTGAAGGGACCAAATTTCGAAGAAAAAACATTAAGAGGCCATAATGTTTTTTCTTTAAAATGTTCGTTTGTTGCCTCGCCCAAGCCACGAGTTCCTAGTCGATTGAAAAAAACACCTTTTTTCCCTACTATTCAATTTTGTTTTTTTCATCGCGGTTGCGACTGTTTCACGTTCGTCATTAATACCTCAAAACACGCGTCGGTAAACCGAAGATAACTTCCACTCTCTATCTCTCCCAGTGTGGCAAATTCACCGGTGATAAATTCGAGACTGATTATGATCGATGATACCCTTGGAGTGCACAAGGCTATCGGCGAGCGAGGAATTCCCGTCGAAATATCATTTGTAAATTCGCTCGACGCGTCGAATTCGACAGCCGGCCGGAATCTCTGTGGTATTTAATACCCCGAGCGCGAGGCGAGATATGGAGGCAGATTGAGTGAGTCGCTGTACCCGGTAAGTGTATCGCGATACGGCGCGACAACAGCGCTTCGAGCGAGTCATATATGCACGAATATACCCATATACGAGTACACCATATATACACACACATATCTATAGAGGAGACCGGGGTAAAACGGACCCCCTAAACAAAAAATGGCTCTATGACAAAACCCAAAGTATTTTTTTTATTGCTTTTTACTCAAAAATTCGAAACTAATCATCAATTTTGAGCGACGGCAAAAAAAATAATTCCGGGGTAAAACAGGAACCCTAAGCAAAAAATGGCTCTATGACAAAACCCAAAGTATTTTTTTTATCGCCTTTCACTCAAAAATTCGATATCAATCATCAATTTTGAGCGTCGGCAAAAAAAAATTTCGGGGTAAAACGGCCCCCCCCCCCCCCTAAGCAAAAAATGGCTCTATGACAAAACCCAAAGTGTTTTTTTTTATTGCTTTTCACTCAAAAATTCGAAACCAATATCAATTTTGAGCGTCAGCAAAAAAAAAATTCCGGAGTAAAACGGGCCCCCCTCTGAATCCGGCACAAATATGAATTACTACACAAACCACTACCGATCGGCACGAGTGTTGATTATTTCGGTCTTTTACTAAAACGTAACACAAAAGCACATTTTAGTCATGACAGATCGCCGTACAGGCAAGAATTGATGGAGAAAAAAAATGTTGCCGAAGAAGCCCGCGAATAAAAAAAAATCACGGAAGACGGCGGGAAAAAAAGTTTTGACGAAGAAAGAAGCCTCAAAACTTACGGAGACGGGAGCCCATTTTACCCTAATTTTTTTTTTCGATGATAAAAAAAGGGGGGCCCGTTTTACCCCGGAGGCCCATTTTACCCCGGTCTCCCCTATACGTATATGTAAATACAACTCACACGCACGTAAAACCCGAGCGTCGGCATTGTCGCCGGCCGGTAAGCATTTGATACGGCCGCCTTCCTGTCGCTCGCCCGCTCGCAAAACGCGCGCTCGCGACTCTCCCGTCTCTCGGCGTCCAGCCGCTATTGTTGGAGGCGTCTGGCTGTGGTATTTACCGCGCTACACTGTGTAGCCCGCCGCGCCATACACACGCGGCCGGCGCGTCCCTATGCAGCGGCACGGAACAACGACGCGGCGCTAAAACAGTCGGTCACAGTCGTTGTGGCCGTCGTCGTCGTCGTCGTCGTCGTATTTTCCGCGTGTGCGACTCCCCGGCGATATGATACCCGCGACGCGAGTCTCCGCTCTCCTTCGCGAGTTCCGCACCTACACCCATACAAATTGCGCTGCAATAGGAGCGCGCGGTTCGCCTCGCTCGCTCACAATCGTTTAGCAGCGGGAGACGGCGGGGAAAAAAAAGGAAAAAAAAAAAAATTACGCGTGACACCGCGTGACGCTCTGACGTGCCTGTGGATGACAATTGTGCGTGAGCTGGCGGGCGGTGCACGTATCAATTTTTTTTTTTTTTTTTTTTTTTTTTCGTTGCCGCGTTTTGTGAGCGCATATGACATTATTGCGCCTCGGTGTTGTAGGATTTGCGAGCGGTTTGTTTGGTAAATGTGGCTCGGTTGGTATGTTGGGAGGAGGCAGCGTCGATGTGCGTCGGATGCGGTGAAATTTTGCTTGGGGAGCAGAAACCGGAGATGAGGAAGTTTTTTTTTCGATAAAAAAATTTGAGTTAGTAGTAAGAATTTTTTTTTATACAAAACATTTGGGTTAATAGTAAGAATTTTTTTTTTATACAAAACATTTGGGTTAGTAGTAAGAATTTTTTGTTTCGATCAAAATATTTGGGTTAGTAGTAAGAATTTTTTGTTTCGATCAATATATTTGGGTTAGTAGTAAAAAAATTTTTTTTTTCGATAAAAAAATTTGGTTAGTAGTAAGAATTTTTTGTTTCGATAAAAAAATTTGGTTAGTAGTAAGAATTTTTTTTTCGATAACAAAATTTGGTTAGTAGTAAGAATTTTTTTTTTTCGATGAAAATATTTGGGTTAGTAGTAAGAATTTTGTTTCGATATAAAACATTTGGGTTAGTAGGAAGAATTTTTTGTTTCGATAAAATAATGTGGGTTAGCGGAAAGAATTTTTCATTTCGATAAAAAAATTTGGGTTAGTAGTAAGAATTTTTTTTTTTTTCGATATAAAACATTTGGGTTAGTAGGAATAATTTTTTGTTTCGATAAAAAAACTATGAGTTAGTGGGAAGAATTTTTTTTTCGTTAAAAAAATGTCGGTCAGTGAGTGAGAATATATATATATTTTATAATAATGGAATTAGCTGTAAAGTGGGGCACGCTCGGTGTGTTTGCGGGCACCGAGAAAAATCATTAAGGATTTATGCCGGCCGCATACGAGCCAAGCACTTTTGAGCCTATTTACGCATTCGGCGGTTTATCCTAACATATCGGGGGTTATTGGTTATTAACGGAGCGATTATTGAACCGGGACCCGCGCTCGATTACTTATTAAAGTTCGATCGCCGTTGCCGCTCTCTAAAACGCCGCTCGACTCGCTGATGTGTTATTTACGCGGCAAACATTCGCAACGCGGACTAAATATTTGGCTTTACAGCTGTAATCCAAAGTTGTCATGCATAATCGATGGTTCATCGTGACTTCGTTCAGCTCTGAGTGAGCTGAATCATGACTAATCGATGACTTTACAACAACAACAAAAAAACACAAAACAACCGTATTTCTGTACTAACAATCCGTAAAAAAAATGGCAACAAAGACAATGTAATTATTTATTATAACTGCTGTGGAAAAAAAATGGTAACATTGCAAATAAAAACAATTACTACTACTAATCTATCCGGAAAGCGCGAAAATCTCTCTCGTTTCCCTGACCTGCATCTCGCACTCGCCTCACGCGGAAATAAAATGCCCCACGATGGCACGTGCGCGTATTTTCCGCGCCTATACGCTCGAGCAGTAAATATTAAAGCAACGCACTGGAAAAAAAAAAAAAAAAAAAAAAAAAAAAACGCCCGCCACCTTAATTGGGCCTTACCGGTAACTCAGTCAGCACAAACTAAATGTTTCTGTTCCTTCACTCCCCGCGACATTAGCTATCAGCGATAATGCAGTTGGCTCGTACTTCGGTCAAAAGGACCTTGTTAAAATAATTATTACGTGACGACTTAGCGTTCGCGTGGTCGCGGCTTCGGTGCTGCAGCGGCAACTAAACTCCGAGACGGTAATCTCGAAGCCGAAGCGGCAACAGCAGCAGCAGCAGCAACAGAGCAGCGTGGCCTCCGGGCTCTGCGTATAAGCGACGCCGGCCGTGCGCGCGGCTTTATCTGGCCGAGTTTAAGCGTCGCGCAATCAGTGGCAGCCGTTGACTCGTGACGTTTCCGGTCCTGGCTTCCGGTTCGCGGGACCGCACCGTTTCCGTTCCGGAGCCGCCTGGGCCCTGCCCACCGACGTTTCGCTTCTACTCTGAGCGACGCACGAGACTCGACTCGACTAGTCTATGACGGCCGCCACCGCGACAGACCGAACACGACGACGAGCTGCGCGACAACCCGACTCTCGACACCGGCCCGCGAGCTTAGTTGCGCCTTGACGACGAGAAGACGCGAATCGTCGCAAGTCTCGCGATCGTCGCGAACTTTGGCCGTGACAAATTTTTGCTCCGAAAGAACGAAGTCTGAAAGAAAAAAAAGAAAAAAAATTATTAAAAATTATTAAAAATTAATTATGCGATTCAGTTATTAATTAATGAATGTAAATTAATTAATTAAGTTTGATAACAATGAAATTTAAATTAATCTCGAAAAATAAATAAATAAATAAACCGATCTTCGTGAGTGACTTGTGCCAATCGTTAAACCACACTCAACGTTAAATCATACTCGAATTAATTTCTCGGATTAAAAATGATTGTCTACTGATAGGTTTCATCGCACTGAGTGTCACATTGATGGTACCAAAGACGAAGCGATCGGTCCACGAAACTTTGGCTCGAAAATTGTGCTCCGAATCCTCGAACATCTGAACACACAAAAAATAAAAAATGTTTAAAAAAAATCATCGTGCGTGACTTCTGCTGATTAGACTCAATAATAAAATCGCACCATAATTAATTCCTCCAATAAAAAATGATTCTCCACCTCCACGTCTCACCGTTCAGTCCCCCTTCACGGTACCAAAGCCAACACTAAACTTTGGCTCCAAAATTGCACTCCAAATCCTCAAATATCTAAAACACAAAAACAATAATACGAAATAAAAAAAAATAAAAATCTCCGTGACTGATTTCTCCACTTCAATCCAACGAATAAACAAACCGATCTCGACCAAATTCGTCCCCAAAATGATCATCTACTGATGCATCTCATCGTTGACTCCAGCCTCGGGGTATCCAAAGTCAAGCAATTCGTCGAGCTTACAAACATTCTTTACCACCGACAATAAGCCACGACGTCGACTCGTCCGCACAGTCGTTACGAGTCGCACCGGGAGGAACATATTGGATCTCCCGCTTCCAACCTGCTTGCCACGTGTGTTCTCCACCATCGACATACACAAACGCCGTACGCACACACAGAAATCCTCCGCGCGCACGGTGATACTTCACTCGCTGCCCTATCGCACAGAGAGAGAGAGGGAGAGAGACGGTGGGGTATAATAGCAGTATAACAGTAATGCGCCTTCGTGTACCGAGTAATACGTGTTTAAATAGAATACCGGATTAACCGCGTAGGGTTTCGCACTTTAGTGCTCCACGAGTAAACTGGATTAAACGAAGCCGCGGTGTGAGTGCCGCTCTCTCGCAGAGCGTACGTGGAACCCTCAACCCGTGTGTGTGTCTCTCTGTCCGTGTCTTTACGCCCCGTCCACGTGCCCGTGTGCGAAGGGCTGGCTCCTCTCTCGCTGCTGCGAGGGATACACAAACGACGTGCGCGCGGCGCACACAATAAGGGAGTTTGGCGCACACAGCGCGAGCGCCGCGACCTTGACTGAGAGCTGGAGAGTCTGGTTTTATAGAAGTCGTATTTCAAGTCGGTTGGTGGTTCCGGTTGCGCTTACCAAGGTTCCCCCTCTCTCTCTCTCTATTTCTATTCGTCTCTGTCTCCTTCGTTCTCCGTCTATTTTTCCCTCCCTGGGCTCTTCTTTTCCCTCTCACCCCTTCCGGGGGCTGCGGCGATGACCTAGTGACTCCCGACGAGAGGGTGAGGGGCGAGGAGGGTGAGAGGAACAGCGACTAAGGGTGCGCAAGTGCTCATTCGATTTTCCAGGGTACCCACACCACCGAGCACCGAAGGGGCGAGCTGTATATATATATATATATATATATATATAGCGTATGTCGGGTTGTGTCTGCGCTCTGTACTCGCCACGACGTAAGATAAGTGCGAGTCGCTGTGTGTGTGTCGTGTGCACAGCCGTAAAGTATAACGAGATATAGGCGGTGCGGTGTGTGTGCTGTACGCGGTACGATTTAGCAACGATCTGAAATGGCCGGGGCGCCGGGTAAGAACAAATTGAAAATGGGAAGTGCCGGACGGTACTACGGCGCCTATCTCATATACGACGTGGCGAACTCCTGCCTGACGGCGCTCCACGCCAAAGTGCCACCTGCCAATAACGCCGCCGCCGCCAACGTCGCAACCGCGCTTGCCAATGGGCTGGCGCGGAAGAGTTCGGCTTCGCCTGTGCATGTGCAGAATCCTCGTGAGTTTCGGATGTTTTTATTTCGTTTGGTTATTTATTTATTTTTATCTATTTTTATTTTTCTAAGCAATTTAAATTGATTTATATTATTTTCTTTGTTTTTATTTTTCTAATTAATTTAAATTGATTTATATTATTTTCTATGTTAGATTTTATTTAACCCTTTCCCGTCACACCATCGTAAAATTTAATGTTAAATTACTGTGATAAATTTGACCCAGGGTGACCGGGAAAAGTTAATTTAATTTAATGTATTTACTTGTTTTGATTTAATTCAATGTATTATTTTATTCTTTTTTATTTATTTATTTACAAGATTTTATTTAACCCTTTCCCGCCACACCATCGTAAAATTTTATGTTAAATTACTATGGTAAATTTCACCCAAGGTGACCGGGAAAAGTTAATTTAATTTAATGTATTTACTTATTTTTATTCAATTTAATTCATTGTTTTGTTCTTATTTATTTATTTATTTATTTATTTATTTACAAGATTTTATTTAATCCTTTCCCGTCACACCATCGTAAAATTTCATGTTAAATTACTATGGTTAATTTCACCCAGGATGACCGGAAAAAGTTAATTTAATTTAATTAAATTTATTGTTTTATTCTTATTTATTTATTTACAATTATGAGCCCGGCGAAGCTGCTTTATGTACTCTCGACAAAACGGTCCAAATGGGCTTTCAGAATGCAGTGTCAACGTCGCGCGTGTTGTTGCCACTCGTATTCATATTTATCAATACGGTCTCCACCGGACGAGATTGATAAATATGTGCGTAACGTTGAGGGGGGTGGGAGGGGGGGGAGGGGGATAACAGAGGAGCTCTCGTGCGCTCCTCTATTGTTCGTGTTTCACGAGTACCTTACGACGTCCCTCGATAAATATATATTTTTATTTCCATCGATATCTTACGACTTGTCTTGCCACTTCACCTCGATATTACCGTACTTCGTACGTGGGCGCGCGGTACGTGCGCCAGCTGAGGGGCCACTGCCGCGCTCCGGGAGCGAAGAGGGAGAGAGACACGTTTTCCAGTATTTCCTCGGTAGGTGTGTGTTTGTTATTCTTTTGTCGGGACCGCGGATGGATGCTCGTAAATTTTGTATTTTCACCAGCGACGCGAGTCACATTATTACGCATAAATTTGAAACTCGAACTTATGGCAATGTCACAGAAATCGCTCGTAATATTGTAAGTCATATATATATTTTTTTCATCTTTGTGTTTTATTTTCTCGGTTACGAAAAATCACGCTGGACAATATTTTGCCACACGGTCGAAACACATTTGCTGTCACTTCATTAACGTCACAAACCAGGATGATCATTTTTCTCCCGATTCCTCATTCTTCGTTCACTCGACGTGTCTTCTCCACCATTGGATCAGTATGTCAGGCTTCAGGGGAGGCGCAGAGCACAGCAGAATATGAAGCTGTTATTGCTTCCAAATTATTAATTTTTTTTTCGTTTCCACTGTCATTCATTTTCACGGTTACAAAAAATAAAGCTGGTCAATATTTTGCTGACCACGCGGCCAAATCGCATTTGCTGTCACTTCATTATAACGTCACAGCCCAGGGTGATCATTTTTATCCTGATTCATCATTCTTCGTTCACCCGACATTTCTTCTCCACCATGGGATCAGTGTGTCAAGCTTCAGGAGAGGGGAAGAGCACAGAAGAATATGAAGCTGTTATTGCTTCCAAATTATTTTTTTTTTTTCGTTCCACTGTCATTCATTTTCACGGTTACAAAAAATAATGCTGGTCAACATTTGCTGACCACGCGGCCAAAACGCATTTGCCATCACTTCATTATAACATCACAGCCCAGGAAGATCATTTTCCCCCTGATTCCTCATTCTTCGTCCACCCAACATTTCTTCTCCACCATTGGATCAGTGTGTCGGGCTTCAGCGAGGGCAGACCGGGGGCAGATCACAGGAAAATAGAACCGTTGCTTCCAAACATTTTTTTCGTCCTCCCTGTCATTCATTATCACGGTTACGAAAAATAATACTGGTCAATATGTGCTGACCACGCGACCAAAACGCATTTGCCGTCACTTCATTATAACGTCACAGCCCAGGACGATCATTTTTCCCCTGATTCCTCATTCTTCGTCCACCCAACATTTCTTCTCCACCATTGGATCAGTGTGTCGGGCTTCAGCGGGGGCAGACCGGGGGCAGATCACAGGAAAATAGAACCGTTGCTTCCAAACTTTTTTTTTGTCCCTCCTATCATTCATTTTCACAGTTACGAAAAATAATACTGGTCAACATTTGCTGACCACGCGACCAAAACGCATTTGCCGTCACTTCATTATAACGTCACAGCCCAGGACGATCATTTTTCCCCTGATTCCTCATTCTTCGTTCACCCAACATTTCTTCTCCACCATTGGATCAGTGTGTCGGGCTTCAGCGGGGGCAGACCAGGGGGGGGGGGGGGGCAGAGCTATTGCTTCTTCGTCGTCGTTGATACACACGAGGGTGCTCGTTCGCCTCGTGCTATATATACACACAGCGGGCCGAGGGTATAGTAGCGGTACTATTAGACGAGAGAGCCGTTGGAAGCCAGTCGAGTCTCGTAATGATCGTGCTGCTACCCCGTAATCGTCTGGCCACACGCGCTCAAGCAGCCTAGCAAGCGCGCCTTCACTGCCGCGATTCACGTGAGAGAAGAAGGGAGAAAGAGCGAGAGAGAGACCAAGCAAAGAACCGAGCGAACGAGTGAAGGACGGAGGGAGAATAAAGAAGGAAAGAGAGAGGAAAAAAAAACGAAAGCCGAGTACAAAGTACACGTTCACCACCGGTGGGTGCAGACCCAGCGGGCGTTTTCGATCGTTACACGCTTCTCTAAGTGGATTTCCTACGAGTTTCTGCCGGGCGGCGCGCGCGATCGCGTGTCACCTCCTCGAGGCGCGCCCGGAGCCGGCGGGGGGATACCCGGGGGGCCCCCTAATCGAGTCCCGATCCGTCAATTCGGGCACACGTCTTGAGAAAATATACAATTTTCGATTTTTCCTACCCTCTTTCTACTCGCTCTGTGTTTGCCCTCCGGTACTTTGTCATTCGCTTTTGCGCACACATGTAGGAAAGATGAAGTGACGGAATACGCAACGCCGAGAGCCGAGGGCACTCGGTGTGCGCGCAGCGTTATGACGGACTCGCGCGCTCGGCTACTGAGACGATGGAAAGTTGAGGTATTGGGAAATAAGTCGCGGGGAGCGAAAGACGTGACGCATAGGGAGGTGTAAGGATATCGGGGCTCGAGGTTCCTTGGCTAAACGTGGATGCAATTTTTGCAATGTTTTTGTTGGTGGTTTGAATTTTCTGACGCGATCTTTTCACTGTTTTTTTTGTGCTACGAATTTTTAGACGCAATTTTTTCACTGTTTTCTTCTGCTCCGAATTTTCAGTCGCAATTTTTTCGCTGTGTTTCACTGTATTCCAAATTTTCGGACGCAATTTTCTCATTGTCTTTTTATTCTCTGTTCCAAATTTCCAGACGCAATTTCTTTTTACTGTATTTTTTTCTATTCTCCGAATTTTCAGACACAATTTTTTCACTGTGTTTTCTTGTGCTTCGAATTTTCAGACGCCATTTTTTTCACTGTGTTTCTCTGTACTACAAATTTTTAGACGTAATTTTCTTATTGGCTTTTTATTCTGTGTTCCGAATTTTCAGACGCAATTTTTTTCACTGCGTTTCTCTGTACTACAAATTTTCAGATGCAATTTTCTGATTGTCTTTTTATTCCGTGCTCCGAATTTTCGGACGTAATTTCTCTTTACTGTATTTTTTCTGTGCCTCCAATTTCCAGACGCAATTTTTTTTACTGAATTTTTTGCCATGCTCCGAATTTTCAGATGCAATTTTTTCCGTGCTCGAATTTTCGGACGCAATTTTTTCCCCATTTATTTATTTTTTTTCTTAGTGCTCCAAATTCTTGTCGACGCAATTAATTACATTCACCTTTATGTTCGTACCCAAAATAATTCTCATTGACGCACTTTTTCCACCGCTCTTCAATTCTCACCCCGAGTATATTCTCATCGACGCGGAAACGTCGAGTCTTTATCGCAGCTACAGGGGAGGGTCGGAAGAGGGACGAGAACGAGGCGCCCACGGGCTGACGCAGTCGACGCGGCGGCGTCCCGAGACGACGTTGGAACATACCACGCGAGCCGTCGCGATAGAGAGAAAGAGCGAGAGAGAGCGAGAGACCCCGGACAGCGCGTCCGTTTTGATTTATAAGAATTCGCCACGAAGCCCCTCGGCACCGGTGAACGCGGCGGCCGACCTACACTGATCGAGGCCCCGTATATACAATCCACGTGGCCCATATATATCGCCCGCTGCATCCCTCGCGCTTCAACCCTAGTTTCCCGGCCCATCGGTTCCCTTTCTCATCACCGGGCAGACAAATACGCGCGCATCCACTAAATCTCGGCCCGTGCAGCCCTCACCGTTCGCCCCTATATATATGCACGGAAGAGCCCCGCGCATCGATCTGGATTCTGGATCGACGATCGCCCAACTTGCGATCTGCCTCTTCTCGCATAAATAACGCGTCGCGTCCCACCCACTCGGCTATCGTATCTCGCGCGCCACGGAGAAAGCGATTTTGCTATGCCAGAAAATCTTTTGTTAAAATAGTGACAACATTGCGTTAGCTGCTAACCTAGCAAACGATTTTGTTGCACTAGCAAAAGAATTTGTTTGACTAGCAAAAAAATATGTTAGTCGAGGAAAAAAAATTGGTAGCCTCCCGCGCAAAAATCGAAGTATTAAAATAGTATTTCTGTGATATGAACCATCAAAGTGTCCAAAGTAAGTCGTATTGGCCTCAAAAATAATTCATTTAATACTCCAAAAAATTGAATCCTCAATCACAGGAGTATATTTTTAGGGTGCAATTTGCGACTATTAATGGAAACCTGAAGACAAAAACGGAAAATTAAAAAAACTTAGGCTAGACGATTCGTCGATTGTAGGTTTTTGAAAAATTTCAGTTTGTTACCTCAGATTTCCATTACTAGTTGCAAATTGTACCCTAAAAACATACTCCTGTGATTGAGGATTCAATTTTTTGGAGTATTAAACGAAGTATTTTTGACGCCAAAATACGAAATACTTTGGATACTTTGACGGTTCATATTACAGAAATACTATTTTAATACTTCGATTTTTTGCGCGGGCTAGCAGATAATTCAACGTTGTCACTATTTTAACAAAAGCGATTTGCTGGCATAGCAAAATCATTTTCTCCGTGCGGCTCCTCGGCGAATACCTCAAGGTATTCGTGAGGTTTGACTTTCGAGACGTTGGGCCCCCCTCGCAGGGGGGAGGAGGACTCGTTTCATGCGATCCATCAACGCCGTGAAAACACGCGTGTCCCAGTCTCGCATCGGGCTGGCTCGGCCCGATATTGGCCGGGATATAGACGGCCACACGGGGTGGTTGGGTGCGGATCGTATCCCATTCTGTGTGCGGCAAACGGGCCCCCGGTTGAAGAGCCGGGAGCGCACACAATTACAGACGGCATCAGTCAAGCCTCGTTGCCGTCGCTGCTGCTGCTGCGGTGGCTTATGCCACTGGACGCTTATAAATCGTCGTGACCTTCTTTACTCTCATTCTCTCCTCGGTCTCTTGAGATATCAACGTGACGACAATAAGTCGAGAAGCAGTTTATTGCCGTCCACTCGCGAGCTGCCTCTTTTTTCTCCCGGCTCTCCTCGAGCACCCGCCACTTCGCTTCGCTCTCTCTCTCTCTCTCCTTCCTCCTCCTCCTCCAACCAGCAGCGGCATTTTTTATTCCTGGATGCCGGAGCGACTTGCCGGCTGGAAAATAAGGGAAAAACAAAATTCTTCAGTACACTCGGCGACGCGTGTTCCACAATTAGGCCGATTACCGTGCCTCCGTACTCGCGATTCTCTCGTTGCTCTTCAATCTCTCCCACGTTGAAATTTGAATTTTCAACTATGCAAACAATTCAGCGTTTTCCTCGTTATCCGGATTTTCACGATAATTCGGACTCCAATTGGCGTCCAAACACTCCCGACCAGCTGAGAAAATATCCTGTAACAAAAAAAATGCGCTTATTAATTTATTTATTTACTTGGTATAAAGTTAATAACTCTGTTTATTAAATTTATTTATTAACTATTTATTAAATTTACTTGGTATAAAGTTAATAACTCTATTTATTAAATGTATTTATTAACTATTTATTAAATGTATTTATTAACTATTTATTAAATTTACTTATTAACTATTTATTAAATGTATTTATTAACTATTTATTAAATTTACTTATTAACTATTTATTAAATGTATTTATTAACTATTTATTAAATTTACTTATTAACTATTTATTAAATGTATTTATTAACTATTTATTAAATGTATTTATTAACTATTTAGTAAATTAATAGTTTATTAACTTGTCGAACACTCGCGAGGTCCCTGAAAAACATGCACCATAAAAACTGCACTCTGATGCAAAAAGTCACTGAAAAATTACCACCAAAGTACTAAATAATTTTCCCAAGCGCGCAGATAGGGAAAAACACAGCGCTTACGTATGCAGAAACGTGTGGCGATGCTGGTGGTGGTGAGTGGTACGCGTGACCGCGTGTTCGGTGTCTCATCCCCCCGGGGGGTTCCCACCCTCCCTCTCTCTCTCTCTCTCTCTCATACCAGAGTAGCCGCTAAAAGCGTACGGTGGCCATGCAACGCGTGTTTTCTGCTTTTCCTTCGGCCGGGTTTTGTGTTGCCACTCGCGCCACTCCCGGCGCGGCTCTTCCGCTTTCTCCCTTTTACTTCGGCTTTTATTCCCCGACAACTAACCGCTCGATCTCTTTACCAGCGACGCACGAACATGCTGAAAGAGCATGCACGCTCCGTGCCGCACGGGGGGCTGAAGGGGGGCTGAGGGGGGGGGGGTGGCAGGGGGATCGATGCACCGCGCACTCGGCGCTGCCACCGGCTCCTGCGATTCCCCCGCGATAACGTACGGCACGGATACCCCCCCCCCTTTACATAGGGGAGGGGGGGGGGGGGTGTTGTGCTCCGTACCCCCGGTTGGCAAGCGCGAACGATACAACGTCGCACGCGGACGTCGCCTATTCAGAAATTCATCCCGCGTTTCTATATCTGTATATCGGTCGCGTAGTATATGCTCCTTTCGTGTACTACGCGCGCGGGTTATGTGCGAGCTGGAGGGGGGGGGGGGGGGGGGCAAGGAGGGGGCAGGGGGACGGGGAGCTGTGCATGCACCGAGAGTGGCGTTTCGTGGTCGGCGATGCGGCACGACAAAAGTCCGGCGAGGAAAAGTACATTCCACCTGCGGTGGGGGGGGGGGGGGGGGTGCGGGAGGCGTTTGTTCGCATCGATGGGCGACTCGCGATCGCCACCCGTGGCTGAAGTCGCATTATGACGAGCGAGCCCGCGAGACTCTCTGTAATTTATTTACGACTTTTCGTTTGGTCTCTCGGAATCGTTGATATTAATTTATTTGACGCGAATTGAGTGAGAAATGTTTGCGGGGTTTTTAATTCTCGTTGGTTTAAGAAATAAATGCGATCGTGATCGCATTTATTTCTTTCATTTATTTCACGGTAAATAAATACAATACAGTTAATACATGCAATACGGTTTTTTTCGTCGTTGTGATTTGATAATTATCAGCTGCGGCGATCATAAAATCATGTGTGAACTTTTGAATAGCTGCGTGGATATCTTATATTTTCGATAAAAAATGTGAGCAATCGCAAAGCAAATTACTCATTATATTATATTATTACAAAACCAAACGTAATTTCCAAAAGTCAAATTTTGTTTCCAAAACATTTAGGGTTTTGCAGCTCTGGAAATTTATAGGAGGAACCCATGAGCAGTCGCGAGGAGGAACAACCAGTTCACTCTGATATTCATATATTAAACTCGCGATCGCCACCAGTGGCTGACGTGTCCCGCACCCCCGATATTCATATCGACACTCGGTAGCCGCAAGACTCCAATTTATCTACGAATTTTTGCCCCCTCTCCGCGTCTTTGACCCAATTTATCAACTCGAACACACGAGAGACTCGGGGAAGTTTTACGTTGGCGCGATAAATTTCCAACCGATCGGCGGTCGGCGAGGAGCGAGACGGGCGGATAAATCCGATAGCGCAACAATTCTCCACCACCTGGCACGTCTATTTAGGCGGCTATAATGTCTGGTCGTGGTACCCGTGTCGCTCTGTCTGTGCCTCGCGTTACCTCGAGTGCAAATTAATAGAGACGCGGCGGTGATATACCCGGGGCTCTCGGGGGGCCTTCGGGGGGGCCCCCCCGATGCTATATAACACTCGCGGATCGAATCGTCTCGCCTTTATCTTAATTAAAACCGAAGTAGATGGAACGCGAAGGAAACGCGGGTGTGGAGCGACCGGGGCGACCGGGGAGCTCGGCGTGCGGACGCTCGTAAAGAGTCTTGCTTTGATTGCAGAAACAATACCTCGTTAACTTCCAAGTCAGCGATCTAGCGAGGACGTCTACCACCACTACGACGACTAACCGCGACGCGACTACGGCTGCGACGCTCCTCTAGCCTCCTCTGCGCCTTTCCCCACTTCTCCTTCTCGCCCTCGTCCGCCTCGCACTGACTCTCGAGGCTCTGGCGTCAGCTCGAGTCCAGAAAGAACGTTTCGACCGCCAACCGTAGGCAATTTCAAGTGTAAAGTTGGTTGGTTGATCGCCTGTGAACGTAGCCAACTATCTTAAAAAGGACATGGCACATCGAAAGTCGAATATATCGAAATAGTGAGGCTAGTATAAGTCGTGCCGTGATTGGTCGGCGATGGATACGTTTCAGAGCCAACTTCAGAGTGTTGTGACCACTGCGCAAAGTCATGTATGGCGCGAGTTTTAAATGACTGTATTTTTTTGCCATTGGGGAGTAGAATCCTCTCTTAAAAAGGACTTGACACATCGAAAGTCGAATATATCGAAATACTGAAGTCAGTATAACTCGTGCTGCGATTGGTCGACGATGGCTACGTCGCACAGCCAACTTCAGACTGTTGTGATTCCTCTCTTAAAAAGGACATGGCACATCGAAAGTCGAATATATCGAAATAGTGAAGCCAGTATAACTCGTGCCGTGATTGGTCGGCGATGGCTGCATCGCAGAGCCAACTTCAGACTGATGTGAGCGCTGCGCAAAGTCACGTATGGCGCGCTTTTTGAATGACTGTATTTTTCGCAGTTGTGGAATAGAATATTCTTAAAAAGAACATGGCACATCGAAAGTCGAATATATCGAAATACCGAAGCCAGTATAACTCGTGCCGTGATTGGTCGGCGATGGCTGCATCGCAGAGCCAACTTCAGACTGTTGCACGTGACCGCTACGTGACCGCTGAGCAGTCACGTATGGCGCGCTTTTTGAATGACCGAATTTTTCGCAGTAGTGGAATAAAATACTCTAATGACATGGCACATCGAAAATCGATTATATCGAAACACTGAAGCAGAAATGAATTCACACAGCTCATGCACATCGCGTATTCGTTAGTCAGATGAAACCCACCTAACCTAAAAAAGCAGGAAGTCATATGAAAGTCTAAACATAGAAGTATCTTATTAAGCCATAAGAAAATACAAATTAGAAAAAAATAGTGCGAGCGAAGTGAGCACATTGTTGCTACTATATATAAAATCAGGAACATCTATACAGCATCGTCGAATCGCGAGATCCAAGACGTAACACGTGAACAGTGCGGGAGACGGATAAAGTCGAGCTGGGACAGAGAGAAAGAATGAGAAATAATAAGAGGGCGAAGAGGAGTCAGCTGTGTGAGTCTCGTACCGATGTGTGCGAATTTCTGCGACCGCTCGGGTTTCCCCCGGAGCTCGGTGCGCGGGTTCCACACACGTATAGGGCGTGTAAGTGAACACGACTGATATACCAGTGATACGCCGCACCACGGACAACGTGTACCCACGTTTCGTCTTACTCTCTCTCTCCGTGTGTAGGTTTCTGCCCGGTCTGTCTCCGCTTCCACATTCGAGGCTCCCACGACGACGAGATACATCGGAAAAAGGACGCGACACGACGAGCGAGGGAGAGAGTGGGAGAAGGTGAAGTCGTCGTCGTCGTCGTCGTCGTTCGGAAGTCTCCTAACGATCGTACCCGCAGCTATCTATTATTTTCTTCCTCCGACTTCCACCGTTCTTCGTTCCTCTTTTCTCGATTTATCTGTCCTCCTGGAAGTTTTCGTTGCGCCCTCCCCTCAGCTCCCGCCGTCCGTTTTTTTCCTCCCTCCTCGGCCAACTTCGCTCGTCGATCCTGGATGAAACGGAAAAATATTTTTTTTTTCAGTCGCTTCACAATTTTTCGCACTATTTCGAGGAGGGATCTTGGATTTAATTTATGTCACGTGTAGATTGTGATTAATTCACAGAGTGCGTCGTAATTAATTTACGGATCCACGCGAATCGTAATTCGGTCGCGTGCGTCCCAGTGTATCGTGGGCAGTGTTGTAAGTTCCCATTACTTTAAGAATTAAAGTTTACAAAACAGTTTATTTTCTAATTACGATTTTATAATGATAACTCGTAGCGACTATAAAATTATACGTGAACTTTTGAATAGCCGTAAGAAAAACCGAATTTTTCATTAAACTTTGGGAACAATTTTGGTGGAAAATGGATAAGCACAGTCATCCATTATTTTCGCAATGCATTAACAGTGTTTCTCCATTTTTTCAACACGATCACCATAAAGTTTCGTGGGAAATCAATATTTTTCGCCTCTATACAAAAGTTTACACATCATATTATAACCAATACTAGTTACCATTATAAAAACATTTACTATTATACAGCAAATGTTTACTATTATAAAACATTTACTATTATACAGCAAATGTTTACTATTATAAAACATTTACTATTATACAGCAAATGTTTACTATTATAAAACATTTACTATTTACTATTATAAAAACACTTACTATTATAAAAAATTACAAAGCCAATCGTACCATCAATTTTATTTCTAAAAAAATGTCGAGACTTACAACTCTCTTTGCAGCTAATTCACAGATCCACGCGCCACGCGTGCGTCAGACGCAAATCCGCGCGCTCGCTTTCCCGTTCAAACGAGGAGCGCGACTAGCACCTGCTGACCGAGCTTTCCCCACTTGCCAGCGTTACGGCTGTGTTGGTGTACGACTGCCACACTTCTCAACACACTCCGGGAACCCGTCAGAAGCACTCAGAGTTCTCGCGTCTCACTCGCCCTTCGTCCCCTCACCCCCCGAGCACAAACATGCACACGATCTACCCTTGCTTCGCTCATATTTCCTCCCTTCCCTTCTTCTCACTCTTCCACTCGCTCCTCGTCGCTCCACTTCCATCGTCGCCTACGTTCCTCGCGAAACGCGCGCCCTTCTCCCTCGCAGCCATCAAGGTCCCGCGCGGTACGTCGACTACAACCCTCCCCCACCCTCCTTCCGCCCGGCGACCTCGTCGCCCGACCACCGCTGCTCCTTAATGCATTTCGTGGGCGCGTTTTCTTAGCTCAACCTTTCTCCTCGTGCTCCAGGAGTTCTATCTCCCCCTTTCTCTTTCTCACCCCCGTCTTAAGACTCCGTCTTCAGGCTCCTCTTCCCCTCTCTCTCTCACTCCTTCTCACCCCTCGCAGCCGCTTAATTACCAGCCCAGTTACTTCTTAATTGTTAATTTAGCGCATAACGTTATTCTTCGCGGTGCGCCGCGCGGTTTACGCTTTGTGCCCGCAACCGCACCGAGACAAGAGACGACTTTAGCCACGCGGCTCGTGGAGCGAGTGGGAAAGGACGAGGAGCTAAGGGTTGGACCGAGCTGCTGGAGGGAAAGAAGCCAGGGGGGGGGTTGAGGAGTGGAGGGCGAGGCAGACGCCGGGCGAAATGGGCGAAAATGCGTCGGACGCCTGAGGAAATGAGATTTTGCTCGAAAAATCGTAAAACTAGGGTCGCGGATGGAAAAACGAGGAGGTCGAACAGTCGGAGGAAAAGAAAAAGCAAGAGGGGATATATACTGTGGGCCGGATTCTACGTGTGTGGTCTGTGTCTGTGTCCGTGTCCTATGTGTGTGTGAATGGGCACACGAAACGGCAGGAAGAGCCGGCAAAGGCACATAACGTGGGTTGCACGACCTCGCCCTTAATGAAAATACCACCACTACCCGGTGGGCGCCCAATACCCGGGCGCCACCGCAACCCTTGCCCCTATCCCTCAACCGCCGCTGTTGCCGCTCGTGGTCCACCAAACCAACTCCCGCATTCCACGTTTGTACTGCCCGCCACCAGCAGCGGCAGAAGCTGCAGCGGCTCTTCGACGTCGCACCACAGAAATTTTATTCACCCGGTATTTTTTTTTTCACCGCCAGTGGGAATCGTCTTTTTTTTTTTTGGCTTTTCTTGGTCTGTCTCTCTTTCTCTCTCTCACTCGTCCTGGATATGCGGGTACCTCATGGGTTGTGGACGGCGGCGAAAGGGAGTTGAGTGAATGAGAACGCAGCTCTGAGGGATCCGGGGGTTGAAGGGAGAGGCGGAGGGGCGAAGAGGAAGAGGAAATATTCCGCACTTTGTACGGGCGGCCTGGGAAGGATATTTCGGTCACGTACGAGCCATCTTTCTCTCTCAGACGCCGGAGCTACGCCCGGCGTGCCGCCCGCGCTTCTCCTCCCGGTACCCCCGTTTTCCTGTCTGAGTGATATTTTGCCACTTAATCCTCTCGCGATGCTCGCCCTCTGCCGCGTGCATGCTGAACCGCGAACGCTGCTGCGCAGCTCCGGCTCGGCTGTGGCGATTTCCTTGTGAGGGGGATGTTCGTCATGGTGGAGCGGGCGACACCCGCCATGGATTCTGTAAACAAATTTGGTTCCATCGGTGATGATGCCAGAAATGTTTGTGCGATTTTGCGTATTAATTTAAAAAATTAATTGGCTATGTTGTGTTTTTTTATTTGTGTTTTTTGAAGGCAAACCCACATGGAAGTAACATATATGTAGCCACAAAATTCTACATATATATTTTTTTATCTTACATATAAAAATAAAAATAGAAATTCTGGAATGAAATTCTAGAATTCTAAATTCTATTCTTGTATATAAAATTATACATATATATTCTTTTATCTTGCATATAAAAATAAAAATTCTCGAATGAAATTCTAGAATTCTAAATTCTATTCTTGTATATAAAAATGCTACATATATATTCTTTTATCTAGCATATAAAAATAAAAATAAAAATTCTCGAATGAAATTCTAAATTCTATTCTTGTATATAAAAATACGACATATATATTCTTTTATCTTGCATATAAAAATATATGCGGCATATAGAATTTTTCGGCAACATATATGTTTACATATAAATATTTCCATGTGGGAATAGGCTGAGCTATCTAAAATTGTTGCTTTAAAAAAAAAAAAAGAAAAACAATCGTCTCTGGTTGCGGATTTCACTAACAAATTTATTTCATTCTGTAACGCACGAGAAATGTTCCTGCGAAAATGACCCGTTAATTAAGAATTAATTATCGCTGTTGTGTTATTTAATGCTGGTGCTTAAAAAAAAACACACCCATCCGTGCGTAACAACCCCTCGCGGGGGTTCGTCGAGATAGGCCCGACGGGTCCAGAGGGAATAATTATCGGCCCCAGTCGAGATATTTATCGCGACGAGCTTCGTCCCTCCGTGCGCGCCCCCCTCGATTCCGCACACCGAAAACCCCTTTCCGCCGATAACGAAACCAGGCTCGACGATGCGGACGAATTTTATGAGCCCTCGAGACGTACACGCAACGCTCCGTCTCATCCGTCTCTCCTTCTCGCGCGCTTGTTCGCAGCACACACGCACGCTAATCGTGATTTATAAACCCCTTCGACGAGACAACGAGGACGCCGGGGATCGGAGGGCACGGCGAGCGCGTGAAGCCCCACGATGTGTCATTGCACGGCGCGAATACGAGCGTCGAGACACAACGGAGTATCGAGAAATCCTCCGACTCTCTTTCACCCCGACGATGCCCACATCGCAGCTCCCCCGACCCACAGCCGCTCGCGCGATACTTACATTGGAATTTACGATATCCCCCCACGTATATCGGGGAGTCGAAGTCAAGAGTCTGCTGGCGAAAAATAAATTTTGGGAAACAGCGAGAGACTTTTTCGCAAATATTCCGCGCGTCGTTCAGGATCGGGAAGTCACGTGAAATATGTTGTGGCATTTTCCTCTGCATCCTTTTCGCGTGGAATTAAAAACGATCATTATTAAATTTATTTTATTTATTTATTATTGTTTTATTATTTGTTTTATTATTATTATTGTTTTATTATTTCATTTATTTATTATTGTGAAATTATGAAACAATAAATTTATTTTTATTGTTTCATAATTTTTTTATTTTTTATTATATTTCACAGTTTATTCATTTTTTTCACAGTCGATACATCGGATTAATATCCGAAAAAAAAAAAATCCTCCAAAAAGAAAATACTAAAAAAAAATTCCAAACAAAAAAAAATACTCCATAGATCAGAAATGCAGAAACGTCTCGTCAAGTGTTTTTTTCCAAGCCAAGCATAAAATTAAAAACGCAAATTTAATATCCGATGACTCCATCGATATCGATAACGAAAAAAGAAAAAACCGCACAGATATCACAAATGCAAATGCACCACGAAAAGTGTTTCCCGAACACTGCTCTAAGGATCCAGCCACAAGGAGTTCGAGAAATTTCTCCCCCCCCCCCCCTACCCCCCGGTAGATTGAAAATTTGTGAAGGGGTTAATCGCTGTTTCCAAGTTGCCCCTCGGAAATGCGAGCCATTCTTTTTGCAGTCTCGAGGCGCGCCGGGTTATCTCTCGCGGAAACTTCGCCCGCCCGCTCGCGAAAGACAGTGGAGAGAGTAAAGAGAACAAAGTACACGAAACCCTAAAAAAAAAAAAAAGTAAAAAAAAAAGAAAGAGGCGATGGGGTTAAACGGGACCCGCACGCTCTCTCCGGGGTTTCTTCATTCGTCCCGTGTCCCGCGATCTCTCACTCTTCTCTCACTTTCGCCCTCGGCAGCCCCCCCGAATGCAACTCGCGGCCTGGTCTGTGCACCGAGTCTGGTGAATTCGAATACGCGAGCGACGCAGCCCAGAGAGCCACGAGAGCGAAAAAGACCGAGAGACACAACGAGGAGGAAGAAAGTATATTGCCAGGGGGTAACACACAAAACTCACCCCCGGCAATTTATAGTTTAATGCACCTGCATACATGAAGACACTCCCAGGGCCGTTCGAGAGATAAGGTAAACGGCGTTTCGTGTCTCCCACTTTCCGGGCCGCTTTTCCCTTCCCGTTCGCCATCTACCCGGGGTATATAACCGGCTGCGATACTGCGGCATGAAATTGGACGACGACGACGACGACGACGACGACGCTGTCACAAGAATTGCATTAGTCGCCGAGCGTGCTGGCGTGCTGGAAAGTGCACACACAAGCTAATTACAGGACGACACGAATGCCTCTAATTACTTTTATTCCAGTTCCAACGAAATTTGCTGGAGCGCGTGGGATTTGCCCGAAGGGTGGGGGGTGAGCAGGGGGCTGGGGGAGGGGGAGGACTCTACGCCGCGGTGAGCGCGTATAACCCGCGCGGTTTATACGCGCCCCCTCGTCTCGCGCAGTTTCGCGCAGTCCTCCGGGCTCCTCGCTTTTTTTTTAACCCCCTCCCTGCTTTCTCCCCTTCTCTCTCTCTCTCTCTTTCCCTCCCTTGGCCTGTAGCCTCTGCACAGGTTGATGCCTTTTTTTGCCCCTATATCCCACTATCGCTTCACCCCGCCTTTTCTTTATCGTCGTTTTTCCTTTTTTTCTTTTCCTTTTTTTTCTTTTTCCTGTCTCTCTTCGTCTCTTTTTGTATGCGTGAACCAGCAGATGGAAAAGCCGCCCCCCGGGGACCAGTTTGACGGTCCGTTGGTGCCCCCCCCCTGACCCCCTCCCTCCCTCCTCCTCCTCCTCCCGCCCCTCTCTGGCGTTGTCTCGGCCATTAAAATGCCCGATCGAGAATAATCGACAAAGCGCCGAGAGAGAAAGACAGAGAGACAGATATAGACGGAGAGATGACAGAGCCCGGGGAGACCGGCAATTTTGCCTGTTGGGCATGCCCGGTGCTTTCTCCTCTCCCGCGCCGCGGCCGCGTTTTCGACGAAACGACTGCGCGCTGTGCATTTATCTATATGCATATCAATCGCTTTCCCAACTAACGAAATGGGGTTTGTCCTGCAGCGGCTACGAATCGCAGTTGCTCCTCACTCCACCGGGCCCCGGACTCGCAATTGCAGGGAAATTATTTTCAGCCTCGTTATACTCGTCACCGTCGGCCCCCCTTCATCCCCCGAGATTTTTCCTCGTCGTGTCTTTTCGACAATAACAACGTGGCCTCGACGCTCCACCACCTTTCCACCCTCTTGGCTCGCTGGGGGGGGGGGGGGGGGGGGGGGCGGCTATCGTTTTCCGTATCGATGACACTTTTCGCGCTGGATACTCGAGCTGAAGTGGGCGAGGCGACGAGGGGGGGCGCGGAGGGATCCACGAGAGGGGCGAAGGAGTCTGCAGAGTCACGTGCGGAACGCTGAAAACGGGGCCGGGATGGTCGGCAAGCTGTAACCGAGTTCAGTCAACCTTTCGCCCTCCTCACTTCGTCTCCGCTTTTCCGGCTCTCGTTCGTGGTCCCCCTTCTCCCCCCTAGGGGGCCACCGAGCCCGAAGAACCAATGTTCTTTGGCCTCTGTATTTCCGGTGGTATATTTTGCAGCCTGTGTATCCCGCAGTTTGCGCACACAGCGGGGCCTCCGGTGCTTGTTGAGCCTACACAGCTCCGACCGACTTCCTCCAAGTTAATTCTCGTCGAGGTGCCGGGCTCGTCCTGTCGGCTACCACCCCAGCCCCCCTGCCCCCTTCCCCCTCGCCGTTGCTGCTACCAGTTGTTAGTAATGCAGTCCCTGTTCCCGGGGAGTCAAGTTCCACGATACGCCTCTCGCTGCCGCGTCGGTTATGCCGTGAAAATAACCCACCGGTGGGATGGTGAGGAGGAGGAAGGGGGGGAGGGGGAGGGGGGCACGCGAGATGCATGTCGACGTAGCAGGGTGGAAGGGGAACACAGCGTGGAAATGTTCGGGGAGTCAAGCGGGAGGCTCGATGTTTGAATGTGGTGAGTGAGTCGGTCGTGTCGGGACGTAGGAAAAGTGCAGCCTGGTGTGTGTTCCAGGAGCGAGAAAAAGGAAGAGAGGGAGAGGAGGAAACACGGCGGAGGAAACTTCGCTGAGGACCCCGACGGAACAGTCGGAGCATATAGCTCGGGGTGAGCTTCGCGTCACACACATTCGCTAGGAGCAAAAGGCGCAGGGAGCGAGAGAGGCACAGTGAAGGGGGGAAGGGGGGGGGGACAGAGGGTACCAGGAGGAGGAGGAGAAGAGGCCAGGGGGCAGGAGGGGGGCAGGCAACTAGGCAAGCAGCAGGGACGTCGGGTAATTCAAACAAGGCTAACCCCGGAGTGAGCGCGAGCGGATCCATAAATCGGTAAAACGAGAGCAAAACGACTAGATTGAAGAAAGTTGGGGGGGTAATAGATAGGGAGGCGTAGGCGTCTCCCGGAATACCAAATGAGAGCGCGAGCGGGAAGAGGGAGACACATGGAGAGAGAGAGAAGAAGGGGGGGGGGAGGAAGGGGGCAGGGGGCAGGGGGCAGGGGGACTCGTGAGGGAAAACTAGGGAGAAAGAGGGAGAGAGGCAGACAGACAGGAGAGCAAGAGGCACCTAGGACAGGAATACGTAGAATCCGTGTGAGCGGAAACTTGCGAGGAAAGAGCGGATAACAGAAGCGAGAGGAGAAGGGAGGGAAGGGGGGCGAGAAGCCAGAGGCACTGGTCACATATTCCTAGCGCGAGTGTTTCAACTCGACCTCTAATATTACCCCGTGTCACCCTCGGGGCCCCCCGGGGCCAGCGGTTCACTGCTGCACTTTCTCGCTTCCTCTCTCTCTATCTCTCTCTCTCTCTTCGCCCACTTATATTTTTCCTCCCTCTCTCTCTCTCTCCGGTCGCGCTCTCCACGTACAGCCCAATTTTCTTGGGGATCACTCGAGCGGCTGCCTCGAGATCGAATGACGCGCGCGGCGCGGTCGCCCCCGGGAAGGAACGAGCTCGCGCTACGCCTTCCCGCACGTGGAGAGAGCACACGACCTCCGCGCTCGATGATCGTTCGATCTCACCGCCGAGCTTCCGGCCACATCTCGGCCGCGGCCTCTGTGATACGCGAGAGAAACTTTCCCACATCCTGTATATATGAGGAAAAGTCCCTCGCGCGAGCCGCCGTGTCTCGTGAGCCGTGTGCCACACGGGTTCCCGTGACGAAGACGATGAGAGAGGGGGCGGAGGTTACTGGGGAAAATTTATGCGTATCAATGAAGTTTCCTTTGAGACGATCGTCACGGGGTCTTTTTATTTTACGGGTATGGTGTGACGTTTTTTTTTTTGGGATTCGTAAAACTGACCCCGTTGAAAAATTGGCAAATTCGACACCATGAAATTTTGTTTTCTTTGAAATATCGACTTGTCGCGTCTTTACCATATTTCTCAAATCTCATATTCTACCCCCCGAAAACGCTGATTTAATTTTTTACTGAATTTTGAAAAAAAAAAAAAAATCCGACGTTCCTTTCACTTCAGCATAAAAATAAAAAATACCTCGTGGAATATCAAATAAAACAAGCGGAATTAATAAACCCGAGTCTCGAATATGTACCGTGTCTTCAATTTGAAAAAAGTGTTTAATTTGAAAACACTGACTTAATTTTTTACAGAATTTTGAAAAAAAGGAAAAAAAATTCCGACGTTCCTTTCACTTCAGCATACAAGTAAAAAAATACCTCGCGCAAAATCAAATGAAACAAGCGGAATTAATAAACCCGACTCTCGAATGTGTACCGTGTATTTAATTTGAAAAAAAGTATTTAATTTGAAAACACTGACTTAATTATTTTACTGAATTTTGAAAAAAAAAAAAAAATCCGACGTTCCTTTCTCTTCAGCATACAAGTAAAAAAAATACCTCACGGAATATCAAATAAACCAAGCGGAATTAATAAACCCGAGTCTCCAATGTGTACCGTGTCTTTAATTTTAAAAAAGTGTCTATAACGAGGAGGAAGTTGGTAATAACATAAAACCCGGACAATTGCGTGCGCAGCATCCTCGCGATTGTCTCATTATTAATGCTTCTCCGATGTCGCATTCTTTGCGCAAAGCGCGGCTCCACTAATAGCCGCCCCCCCCCCCCTCTTTTTCCCTCCTATCTCCGTCTCCGAGTTTGTGTAAACAATGTTTTAATTATCGTACTTATTTGACTCGAGTGGCCCATCTCAAGCACGTTTACTCTCGCCCCGTCCTATCTATCCCCAACTTTTCCACTTGCTTATCGCCCTCCTTTTATAAATCCCCCCTCCCGATCTCCACCCTTCCACTTTTTTTTCCCCACACTACCCGGGATGGCTCGAGAGCACGATCGAAAGTTGGAATCCTCGCGCGCCAATTGGACATTACCGTCTCTCGCGCTTTCCTCCTCCTCTCTCTCTCTCTCTCGCTCGCTCGGCCCCCCCGATATTCCCTCTCGGTTGGTGTCGCTCGAGAATTTTCGCCGTGGCCGCAGCAAGACGGAAAGGGCTTCGCGGCGAGAAACCTCGAGAACTAATAGCCGCGCCACGGGGAACGGATCGGGAGAAATTCGAAGTCGCTAGTTGAGAGAGGCGGCCCCCCGAAGCTTCTGCCGATGCCACTGCCAGTGGAAACTCGATGGACCGAGGAAGCAAATAGGAGGAGGAGGAGGAGGAGGCAAAAGGAGAAGGAGTGGAAGGAGGATGAAGGAGGAAGGAGAAGCGACGAGGGGTGAGAAAGGTGGGCAGGAAGGGACCGGAGCTGGAATCATAGCCATCGTCTCCAAGTCCCCGTGTAGCCCGCGACGAGGGTGAATGAGAGGCCGAGCGAGAGAGGAACGCGGAGTCTGCGACTAATTGAGAGGAGAGAAGAGTCGCGCTCTCGGGTTTGCCGCGAGCTTGGCTCGGCGACGGCGATGAAGACGACGGGGAAGAAAAGACCCGAAGGGGGGGGGGGGGGCCACCGTTGAGACAACGATTGTGCGGAATAACCTTGGCCCGATTCCACCCAACCACTTCTCGTCTCTCTCGTACTTCTCGGTCCGCCTTCGACCAGCCTTTGCTCCTCGATCCGCGAGCGCCTCACCGACACACGTACACCCCACTTATTCCTCGCGCACTCGACTCTGCCTGACTACTATTTACCGCGTACGTTTCCTCCACCGTCTGCCACGTCGTGTGTCGTCCTCGATTTTTTTTTCCTGTACTCCACATTCTCTGTATTTTTTTCATGCGCATAACGTACCAATTTTTGCCAGCGTGTGGCGTAAGGGAGGTGCGGGCAAAATGGGATGCATAAGCATAAAATGGTTTTACGATGAAAAGAAAAGTGTACTTCGATTGCTTTTGATCCAAAAATTCGATTCCAGCCATCAGTTTTGAGCGTCGTAAAAAAAAAGTAAGGGCAAAATGGGACAGACCCCCAAAATCGGAAATTTATGTTTTTTTTTACTCGGTGGCACTCCTTAATCGTTATATTGAAGAAAAAAAAATTTGGTAACATTTTTCTTTTTTTTTTTCAAAGTGACTTTTCAAAAGCCAGATTGCTTAAAACACTCAGAATTGTCAAAAATCTTTATATTCCGCTTACATGCGTTGAATGGCGTCGTATAGACGCGATTTTCACGAAATGGGGGTCTGTCCCATCTTACCCGCAAAAATAGTTGGAACTGAAAAAAATCGCTGTCCCGTTTTGCCCGCACCTACCCTATTTCTTTATGCGCATAACGTACCAATTTTTGCCAGCGTGTGGCGTACATTATACGCCGCGGAAAGCCATTTTCACGTGAGGCACTCTGAATTAATATATTTCCATCAACATATTTTCCCGGGCTTTTGAAATAACCCGGGGGGGGGGGGGGGGGGGTGGTGCGCCGGTGATATTCGAGTGCGTAACTGGGGAAAAGAATCCCTTCCAGTTTGCGAATTGTCGAAATGAGAATTCCGTCTGGCGTAATAGACGAGCAGAGTCAACACGGCCGGACGCGGGTGGGCCGAGAGGGTTGCCAGAGGGTGCAGCGGAGTGCGGAGGGGGGGACAGGTGCGCAGCCGTGAATTTTCATCACTTTTCATAAAAGTTGTAACAGAGCGAGGGTGCCGGCTGGGCGCGAAAATAAAAACTAATTTCACGTGATTCGTTCGGCAATGGGGAGTGAGCGAGAGGGGTGGTAAAGGGGTGAGGCAGGGTAAAGGGGGTGAGAGGGGGTGAGGGTACGTATATGCACAGCCGATGGGGATGCATCGGAGTGCGACCCTGGCGCTCGCTCGCGGTGTGCATTGCGGCGAAGCACCGCGAGAACACAGAGCAAAAATATATATAAAGTGAGTGAGATATAGAGAGCCGGGGGTTGGGCGCCGCAAGCCGCCCTCTCTCTCTCTCTCTCGTCCCTCAAATCAGTATCATAAATTCTCGTCGACGTAATTTGACTTACCGCTATGCTTTCCCCCTTTATTACGTCTCCTGTCGTGCGCGTCCGGGAAATGAGGTCTGCGCTCGCGTATTCGCCGCGCAACGGCCGGCATTTTTTATTTTCCTCTCCCCCTGCTCAACCCCCCCCCCTGCCTTCCACCCCAATTTTTATTCGTCCCACTGCGACGAAACGTCGCGGCTTCTACGGTTCCTCCTGGTGCGGCTGCGTTTGTGTCTCTCTCTCTCTCTCTTTTTCTCCCTCTGGCTCGCTCACCACCCTCATTCGTCTCTCGCGCCGACGAGAGACGAATCCGAGCCATCTCGTTTCTTCTGATTATCCTAACCGCTCGGCAGACCCGCGCGCGGTTTCCCGAAGCCTCGGAGATGTCGGCGGCTCCTCGGCCGCCGAGTGACGAAGAACCCCGACGAAGGGGGACCCTCTTGATGAATGTCACTCCGCTCGGCCTGACGCGGGGGATCCTCGCGAGTGCTCAGTAGGCACTCAGCGCGGGCCATCTCGCGATCAGCGACGCCTCGGCGAGAGGCGAGGAATGCGGGACGTCTTTGCTGGGGCGAATTTTTGTCCCGCGTGACCTCGGAAAAACGTCGTTGACGGCGTTGATTGCGAGACGGGAATAAACATCGAGGTGGATGTTTCTTTGGGATCCTGGAACATGGATACCATTTTTTTAGTAATTATTCCGCAATGCGCAGAAATGAATAAAAAAGTTGCAGGACGCATGACGGGCGAATTTTTTAAAAATGTGATGGAAGTCGAATTAAATATGATTTTTTTTTACGTATACACGGAGAAAACGGTTTTGCTATGCCAGCAAATCTTTTGTTAAAATAGTGACAACTTTGTGTTATCTAAACAATTTTACAACAAAAACAAAAACAATACAACAAAAACAATTTTGTTGTACTAGCAAAAAAGAATGTATCTAGCAAACAAATATGTTAGTCGAGCAAAAAAAATTGTTAGCCTGGTAAATAACGCAATGTTGTCACTATTTTAACAAAAGATTTACTGGAATAGCGAAATCATTTTCTCCGGGCACCGCGTGGTGAATTTTTCTCACTAAAAATACAAAAGAATTGTATTATATAAATAAGGCGGGACACGATTCGCGCATATCGACAATTTTTTTTTTTTTTTTTCACGTTCGCGACAATGATTAACAACGAAAATTCACAATAATTTTTGCGCGAATGACACGAGTAACGGAACGCGTGTTATCGGTGAATATTCCAACGTACTCATGAATACACGCGGTACACGCGAATACGTTATTTCCGTGTTGTCTTTTCCACGAGCAATTCGCATGAATAATCGCCACGGTATTAGTTATTTAGTTATTTTATACCCACAAACACACGTTTTGTCTGCACCACTGTTTGAGTCTCGTGGGTTCGGCAGCGACAAAAAAAAATACACCGAGGGTAACGTGTCATCGAATTGCAAATGTAATCGACTCTCTTAAATTTGCCGGCGCAGCTGCAGTCGCCGTTCGGGGATTTAAAAATCCGCGAAAACCGCGACGTTAGGCCACACGAGAGAGAGAGAAAGCGAGAGAACAACGCGGTAATAAAATTCAAATATTTTTAAACCATCGGCGCACCACAGGGCAAAGTCAACACGGTTGCTTCACGCTGGGTATGCGTTGTGTAATGCATTTCGGGGGCGGCGGTGGTGGTGGTGGTAGTTCGGGGGATTCCAGCGAGATTGAACCCAACGAGCATGTGAGAGAGGGAAGTGAACAGGCATTCAACGTCGCGCATAGCAAATGGATCGACCAATATTTGCGGGCTTTCGGCAAACAATCAAACAAATAGGGAAAGAGAGTGGCGATGGTCGAGGGAGATGAGAAAGGGAGAACCACCCCCACCAACCCCCGTCGCCGCCCCCGCGAGCGGTGTGTACAAACCCCGTAACACCGGTGTGCGCTAAATGTTAGGGTTTCCACGACTTAGGTGTGTGTCGTTTTCATTAGTAGCTCGTGTGTCACCGCGATGCGATTGTTCTGCCTTCGCCGCTGCGAGTCGCAAATGAGCGTGCAAATACTCGGTCTGCAATAATAAACCGACACGCGTGGAGAAACATGCAAAATATACTTTGAACCTATTTTATGGATATTTTTGCAAATCTGATGCAGAGTTGTGAAGATGTAAATCTTTTAGAAATAATGTTGATGGTAGTGTTCATTAAGGATTTTAGCATGGCATAATTATAATATAATGTGTACATTTTTAATGGGTGGAAAGAATATTTATTCTTAATAAAATTTCATGGTAAAAAAGTGGAGAAATGCGATTAATGCATTACGAAAGTAATGGAATACCCACACGGAGAGAAATTTCTGTGTTGTGACAGCAAAGAAAGGTGACAACAAAAATCGTTTTGTTAGGCTAACAAAAATATTGATCAGCCCAGCAAAAAGATTTTTCAGCCTGACAAAACGATTTTTGTCGTCACTTTTCTTTGCTGTCACAACACAGAAATTTCTCTCCGTGCAGCTCTTCCATCTTTTTCTCAATTGCTGACAATTTTTTTATTGAAAATGAGGTATCTACGCGGGGAATCAAAAGTCGACACATCATTTTACAACCGCCGCTGGTTATTAGCATCAAATCACACCGACAAAGCAAACCTTACTATACCATTTATTTATAAAAAAAAACTAATCAGGATTTTCAACTCCAATGAAGAGCCATTCAAAACCTACGTCCCTATACCTATTTTCCGCATATTTTAGCAAAAACACATCTACATCCGATATCCGTAAAAAAATGATCCCAAAAAGAAAAAAAAAATTCAAAAGCCCCATTCAAACCCGCCGAGTTCCGGTCTCCCCTGCAATATTAATATCTCATTACCAGCAGCGAGCGCCGAGTCGCAGCCTTGGGCACCGACGAAAAAAAAAAAAAAAAAAAAAAACCTGTCTCACCGCAGTCTCGATTCGCCGGCAATAATCCCCGGGCCAGCAGTTGGGGAACGAAATACGAGCCGGTGGCCACCGCCGCGTAGACCGGCCCGCTCGCGCGCGAGCCTCCGTCGCGGTCGTGGGGGCGAGCTTGGGGTCGCTCGCTCTCTCTGTGTATGTGGAACACCGTGCACTTCACGCATTATCCCCCCTCGTCCCCTCGCCCCCTGCCCCCTCCCCCAGGTAGAGCGCACAGAGTACCCGTAGCTCCATGAATTGCGTGCCCCCCTCGTCCCCCACGCCCCAAAATGCACGTGCACTGTGCTGTGCGGTGCACTGGCCGCGCGCTAACTAGCCCAGCCACAGGACTCGCCGGCTGTGACCTATATTCGACTCATTTTCAAGTAATTAATATTTCAGCCGCGGCTTTGTTACGCGCGAGTTAATTTCGATTTGGCCACGTTTCAGTTTTCTGCCCGTTCTATCCCCCCTCGCCCCCCCTGGCCCCCCTCGCCCCCTCCTCTCTATATCTATTTGCTCGTAGCGCGAGCTGCTCTCTCTCTCGCTCTCTCTCTCTCTCTCTCTCTTTCTCTCACTATGCCTCACTCTCGGACCCCCCCGGCGGTCACCCTTTTGGCGGTGGCGTCTCGCTCGCACCCCCCGCGGGCACCATCGCCGATTAAGCCGTTACCCGTGAAAAGCAGCGAGCATCCGTGCGCACTCGTACGCGACGCGCGTGCATAATTTATTTCATCCGCGAGCTCTCGCGGCCCAGCCTCTCATACCCCGGGCGCCCCCTGCCCCCTGCCCCCCTTTTACTGCTGTTACCGCTGCCGCCGCCGCTCTATCGTTTACAACACTGCGCCAGATAAATTCGTGCCATTGAATCCGGAACGATATTATTCCTGTGTAATGGTTTGGTCTCGCGGGGGGGGGGGGGGGCGCGGGGGGCACGTCTAGGGGGCTGAGGGGGGCAAAGTGCGAGGGAGGAGGAAGTGGCGCGAGAGTTCGCGCTTTCTGTATATCCACACTGAGAAAAATAATTGGTAAGACCAACGAAATGTACGTTTGCGGGCAGCGAAATAAATATTTCGATCCGCGAACGAAATAATAGTTATTGTGAATTAACTCAAATTTGATTCAACCAAGTGTTGGTTCGTTCAACCAAATATTATGTCCAATTAACTAAATATTTATTTCGCCACCCGCAAACGCACATTCGGTTGGTCTTACCAATTTTTTTCTCAGTGGCACATCCAGCCTGTAACTTCTGGTTTTACAGTGACACCCGGGATTTCTCGTCCCCCCCAAGGCTCGATTCTCATCAGTTCGCTCATCCCGCTCGACCCCCCAGCCCCCTCGGCGGATGACCGCACGGATTCCGCGACTTTTCCGTATAGCTTTTCGCGCCCCCTCTCGTGGGATGTGAAGCCCCCTTTGCCGCACGTGCCGTATATCACACCTCCTAGCTAATGTCAGGAAAAATGTCATCAACTTCATTTCCCGGGCGTTTACGATTACTATTTCTTTTTATTGCCCCCCCCCCCCCGGCGGAGCCGGTGGGATCGGCCGGCCGGCCGGCGCGCCTCGCGAGATCCGACGGGAATAGGCGAGGCCGCAGGTTATAACGTATAAAAAGATGGAGGTACCTCCTTCACCCCCGTGGTCCGTTTGACGACTGCCGTTATCACCCGGACTCTGAAGCGAAGAGCCCAGCAGCAGCCTTCGCACACCCAGCTGGAGGCCAAAGTCAGCTCCCCACGCGCGCTATACGAAAATATTCAGGGAATACGCGAAGCTGTGAAGCTGAGGCGACGAAGCTGAACGCAGTCCGTGAAATTTCGGGTGGGTCGTAGAAGGGGTGAGAGATATGCGATGAGAACGGAAGAAGATGAGCGAGAAAACGGAGGCGAAGAAACGCAGGAGGATAGAAACGCTGCTGAAGAGTCGTGGCAGGAGAGGAACGAGGGGAAGAGGGGGGAGGGGGTGAAGAGAGGCGAGAGCGAAGCTCTAAGGGAACGTAGAGCCGGTGGTCCTGGTGAGCGTCTTCGCGTCACCAGGAAATGGCGACCGTTTCCGCCCCCGTGGCCTCCACGCCCGCCGCCACCGCCGTTTTTCCATCTCCAGCGACCCACCGCACCCACGTATACCGACTCTCGGGGGGGCTGGAGATTTCCCGTTCCACCGTTTCGAGATTTAACTATGCAGGGGTTCGCAACTTTGTCATTTCGTGACGACGAGGGCGAGAAGAGGAGCGCGTGAAAGTCCTCTCGAAAATTCGAAAGGGGTTCTTATCGACGGGGAGTAAACTGTAAAATTTCGCGAGTTACAGCGCTCGAGGGGGACACGCCAGCCAGCCTTACATCTCGCAGCTCGGGCAAATATACGGAAAACGGGCCGGGCGAGATTTTATTGATGATTAAATTTAAAACGCGTAGCGAAAGATCCTGCACTATGAAAGTTCCTTTTTTTTTTCTTTTTCTGTTCCTCGAGAAGCCTTCAGTTTTCATGCTCATCCGTATTAAATTTTTTGTTGAATTATATAACGCGAGGAAATATTTTTTTAAATTATATAACGCGAGGAAATTTTTTTTGCGATTTTTTCTCTCTCTCGTTTTTTCCGAGGTCGGGAAACAATTGTGAGGTGGACACTTGGTCGGAAAATTGGAGAATTATATTTTGATAAAAAAAAAAAAGGAGGAAAAACAGGAGAGAGAAGAAAAACTTGTAACAGCGCCAGTCGTTAAATTCTTATCGAGGCAGTTAACGAAGTTTCGTCGCCCTCCGGCACGGAACTTCTGTAATAAGCAGCGAAATTGAAGTAAAAATTGCATCAAAGGTGGCCCCCCGATGTCTGCAATCACCGCAAAATGTTGCCTTTGCTCTCCCTCTCACCCTCCACTCGTTCGCCAGAAACAATCGATTGATTCGATAAAACATTTTTTTTTTCTTCTCCTTCCTCCAACAAAATTATCCCAATTAAATCGATAATTCTTCCGATCGAAAACACGGAACTCGGTGACTACGGCTATTTCTGCACGAAGTCCACGATTTTCCCAGCGCCAACCGATGAAGTGAAACAATTTTCGCTCGGCGATAATCCGTCCCTCTTGACGCGCGGAATAAGCGAGAAAAACCCGAGGGAAGTGGAGAGAGAGTGAGAGAGAGAGTAAAGAAACATCGAATTTATTTGCCATCGAGGCCATCGTAGGTGCCGCGTTTTTACCACCGAAAAACGTTTGCGGCAGAGAACTTTTTCCACTTCTGCCCCTGTTCGCTTCTTCTCACCCCCCCCCCCCCCGGTCGTCGTCGTCGTATCTCAGTATTCACTCGTCCTCGCCGTTCCCATCCTCCGTCGCTGCTGCCGAGCGCATCGACTTATCGCATATTGGGCCACGATTTTGCGGATCATTAAACCGGGGGGGGGGGGGGGGGGTGGGCTGCTGGTGGTGCAAAGCGTGGCTCGGTTTGACGGCTGGGCGTTCGGTCGTCGGGCCGTGGATGCTGCTGGCTTTCGCGAACCCCCGAGCGGAACTATAGAGAACCAGAAAAAGGAACGAGACGTGGGCGTGGAGTGCGCGCCACGTATATATAGACGTGGCGCTGGCACTGTGGAGAACGCGCTATATATACGTATACGCGATCGACCCGACGAGCTTCTCCTACGATTTTTCCGCGCTCCTCTCCCGCGTGTGTCCTGTGCACCGCACCTCGTGGCCCGCGGGAAAGGGTGATGTTGCCGCTGGTGTACGGTTGACTGGGAACGAAAAAAAGAGAGAGAGAGAGGGTGGGAAGAGGGGGATGAAAAAAAAAATAAATGCGCACGGTCGCTACGTGTCGTTGAATTTAAATGTCTGCTTAGTACCGCTATTGGTAGCGCGTCGGGCTCACGATCGCTTGTACATGCCGCGCGCTCGCGACGCGACGAGCGGGGCGCAATGGCTCGGGCGATCTATACACAATGCGGAGAGAGGACACCCCTTTCTCTCTGTGCATATGCATGGGGTTTGTGGGAGCGTGGTGTTTGTGAGTATTTATCGGGGCAAGGAAACGCCTCGAGTTGGACTATTTTGTTTTGTTGCTGTTCTGGTTATTAGGGGGATGATTAAATAAGGTGGAAGAAATATGTGTGTGTGTAGGGTGATCGCACGCGCTGGCGCGCGTGCCTGGAAAACTTTTCGCCAAAATCGAGCTCGGAAATTTTTTTTTTTCGAAATATCGACTTTTAAACTATACCATTGTTCTCAAGTCGCATATTCTACCCCTGAAAACACTGGTTATTAACCTTTTTTTTATCGATTTTGAAGAAAATATTTTTTTGCAGACGAAAAAAATATTTTTTCTGTCAGAAATCGTAGATCCGGCTCCGGACCGAAAATCGCCAAAATCGACCCCAATTTCTTTTCTGTTAAAAATATCGACTTTTAACCTATACCATCATTCTCAAGTCGCATATTCTACCCCTGAAAACACTGGTTATTAACCTTTTTTAATCGATTTTGAAAAAAATATTTTTTTGGCGACGAAAATTTTTTTTTTTCTGTCAGAAATCGTAGATCCGGCTCCGGACCGAAAATCGCCAAAATCGACCCCAATTTTTTTTCTTTTCAAAATATCGACTTTTAACCTATACCATCATTCTCAAGTCGCATATGCTACCCCCGAAAACACTGGTTATTAACCCTTTTTAATCGATTTTGAAAAAAATATTTTTTTGGCGACGAAAAATATTTTTTTCTGTCAGAAATCGTAGATCCGTCTGCGGACCGAAAATCGCGAAAATCGACCCCAATTTTTTTTCTTTTCAAAATATCGACTTTTAACCTATACCATCATTCTCAAGTCGCATATGCTACCCCCGAAAACACTGGTTATTAACCTTTTTTAATCGATTTTGAGAAAAATATTTTTTTGGCGACGAAAAAAATATTTTTTCTGTCAGAAATCGTAGATCCGTCCCCGGATCGAAAATCGCCAAAATCGACCCCAATTTTTTTTCTTTTAATAAAATCGACTTTTAACCTATACCATCATTCTCAAGTCGCATATTCTACCCCTGAAAACACTGGTTATTAACCTTTTTTAATCGATTTTGAAAAAAATATTTTTTTGGCGACGAAAAAAATATTTTTTCTGTCAGAAATCGTAGATCCGTCCCCGGACCGAAAATCGCCAAAATCGACGCCAATTTTTTTTCTTTTCAAGAAATCGACTTTTAACCTATACCATCATTCTCAAGTCGCATATTCTACCCCCGAAAACACTGGTTAACAACCTTTTTTAATCGATTTTGAAAAAAATATTTTTTGGCGACGTTTTTTTTGTCAGAAATCATAGATCCGTCTCCGACCTGAAAATCGCCAAAATCGACCTCAGAAATATTTTTTTCAAACTTTCACCTATAGGCTAATCAATTTTGCGCTGCTGCGCCCTTATAAAGCTTTAAAAGGTTACGAGCACTGCCGCACCAGTCGTCTTATGTCAAATTTGACATCAAACATGATTTTGTTTACAACGAACTTTCCTGGCAACCAATCACAGCTCGAATAGTTTGCTAATAATGTTTTGCGTTACTCATTGAACTTTTTAAAAGAAGGTTATATATATATATAGATCACGCTGACGTAAGTGGACTTTCAAAGCTGCCACCTTAATTTAGCTAAATCGACTTCTTTTTTTTTTTTTTTTTTTTTTTTTTTCATCGTTCCATCCTCGCGCGGCGCATAAAACACCGTTGACACCCTCAATCTCGCTTCCTTTATCTCCTTAACGACGCAGTAAAACTAGTAAACTCGTGTGTAGCGCTGAGTGCGTCCGGTTTGCGAGTGGGTCGATCGCTTCGAGATCTCACACGAGCGTCGACAAACGAACACACGGACGCGCGGACACTTGTGCTGTGTACTCACTCAGGGCGATTGATGCGCGGGGATGAGAAGTGAACGATCGTTATACCTCATCGACGGTATAAACCGATTTCTCCCGCGCCCTTAACGGCCCGAAGGTACCTGACGCTCGGCACTTCCGCGGCCCGCGGACCCTCCACGTCGATGCCTACAGTCAGCGAACCGGACGACGACGCGTTACGTCTTACTCAGCAGACGTACCGAAAGTTATTGTTGGCAGGTCGGAACCGTGGAGTTTGCGTCAAGTAATCGGGCGGAGCGACTTCCATTAGATTTTACAACCCAACCAGGCTTTTTGTTGACGACGATAGTCGTGGTTGTCACGGTTTTTGATCACAGTAACAGTTGCAAATCCTCGTTGGTTTAAGAAATAAATGTTGCAGTATGGTTTGTCTTGTCGGTGTGATTTAATAATATAATAACTTGGGGCCATTATAAAATGAAGAGTGAAATTTCGAATAGCTGCATAAATGCTGTTAGGTTTTGTAGGTCTAAAAGAATTTCCTCTCGGGATGATTGCGATTAAATAAACGATTTACTGAGGAACATTTTGATTACCATGTGTTCAACTTTCGCGAAAAGTCTAAGACAAGATATAAACGAGAGACAAAACAAAAACAGTAGCCTGCAATGGGAATTTGGATATTTAAATCGGTGAAGAGCGGTGAAGTCAATTTCTCCAACGGATACCACATTCCCAATAAAAAATTGCAAGCTTTTGTGAAAAAAATGGAAGACTCCTTCATAACTCTCGTAATACATTAACCGCTTCTCTCCATGTTTTCATTAAAATTATCATAACATTTTATTGAAAACAAATATTCTTTGCAGCCATTAAAAAATGTACACATTATATTATTATTCCTCCATGTAAAAATTATTATTCAATAATTACAAAACCAATTATACCATCGACTTTATTTCTAAAAGTCTTAGGGATTTAAAACACCTATCACAGTTGCTCAAGAAGTATTTAAAACACATTTTCATTGAACAAACGTTCATCCCCAGTAGCTCCGTATTTCTCAGCCGCGCGATATTTACCGAGGGTGCAGTACGGGCTCTGATCGTGTACACAGTTGACGCGAAGCCACCCTCAGTGTGCCCAATACACAGCCCAAGTAACTGCGGACAGAATGGGGAAGGAACGAAGGGGGTAAAGTGGGACAGCAGCAACGGCGAAGGAGGAGGAGGTGGAGGGGGTGGAAGGGGGTGGAAGGGGGCGAGGGGCAGCGAGGAGACGAGGACTGGAACGACCGACGAGCCATCAACGTCTTGGGGGCCAATACCGTAATTAACTGTAAGTCGATGAATATGAAATCCGGGCTTCTGGTTACCCCTGGCGGCCTCCAGAGGGTTGGACGACCGAGTCAGCCGCGACAGGGATTCGGCTCTCGGCAGGCGGATCGTACCGGGGTAGTATTAGAAAGTGACCTCCGCGTTGCAGGGCCCGGGCGTTACGCTGTTCGTGCGAGGGAGACGGGGGACGAGGGAAGAGCGAGAGAGAGAAGGAGTTGTTCGCGGAGTTTGCACAAATCAGACTAACTTAACCGAGAGCACTGCACGGCCGTGGAGCTTCTCCACGACGGTTCACCGAGTCTGCGGAACACCAGAGCTAATACCCCAAGACCTCTTTGGTTTGGTGCAATTGCTCCGATGTTCCTTCTGGCCCGCTGCCCCCCTCGACCCGACCCTGATAAGCCCCGGGGACCTCGGCAAATATCGATACCGGGTATGGATGAATAAAAATCGCTATATATGGATATAGAGAAAAGGAAAAATTTGTATATATGTATACAAAGAAAAGGAAAAATCGGTATATATGGATATAAAGAAAAGGAAAAATCGGTATATATGTATATAAAGAAAAGGGAAAATCGTCATAGGATTTGAAGCAGTTGCTAAGAAAATCACAGTTTCCCAAAGATATTCGGCGATTTTTTTTTTTCTTTGATTCTTCGATTCCCTAGCTTTTTCACCTCCAACCCTGTGGCACTGTGAAACACACGAAGCCGCAGAGTCGTCTTCGTGAAGTGATAACGAAAAACCAAGGGCGACTCGGATTCTATTGAATCGCTGAGTATTGAAAAAAAGGATGATGTTGAAGCTTGCATCGTTGGAATGCAACGAAATTCAGAAAAAAATTAATTGAAATTAACCCAGATGATGAAATCGGGTATAAAAAGTCATCATATCAGTTAGTTCCTATGATGATTTTTTATACGTAATTTCATCATTTGGGTTCATTAGAATTAATTTTTTTTTCTGAATTTCGTTGCATTCCAACGATGCAAACTTCAACATCATGAAAAAGGGAGTCGAAAAATCATCACAGAACTCGAAGAGATTGCTACGAGAATCACAATTTCCCAAAAATATTAGTGATGCTTTTTTTCTTCGATTCTTCGATTCCCCGATTTTTCCCTCCAACCCTATGACACCGTGAAACATTCGAAGCCACAGAGTCGTCACTGCGAAGTGCCAACGAAAAACCACAGTCTCCTCGGGTCCCCCTGAATCGCTGAGTCCGCCCGGGGCGCGCTTCGGCTTTCTGAAAAAGCGAACTGCCGGAAGCGGAGAGTCGAAGACGGTTTGACGAATGCCGCTCGAGGTCGAGGTTGACGAGGGCCCGGGGACGCTCTAAACGCAGCCGCGGAGAGAAAGGAAAGCGCGGTGAATGAGGGACGCGGGTTGAGAGGGTGCGGGAAGGGGGGTGGGTTAGAAGGGAGCGAGAAAGACGGAAGAGTTACGATCCGGGGAACGCGAACAACGAGGAGCCACGAAGAGGTGGATGAAGAGAGAGAGGAATGACTCTGGCACACACAACGACTCCGGCACATTTGTCCGCGGCGGCGAATTTGTTTTCCCACCGAAAAAACAGTCGCCAGGATTCACCCATACACGTTCGCGTTGGTTCGTCCAACGAACGAGCGGAGATCGCACGAGGAAAAGACGCGAATCTTTGGCCGTGTCCCGTGGGAATTTCCGCGGTGGAGACGACGGCGCTCCGTCCACTTCCATCGCCGTTTTCATACCGCCCGGCGAGAGAAGCCATACCCGGGGTGTAACAAAGAAGCGAGGAGATCCCAGTGTGTCCGACCTGTGAGCGTCCACGAGACGCTCGTTTCAGCTTCGGCCACTCCGCCCACGTTCGCCGGAAGAGCCGGGCGCGACGACGACGACGTCGTCGTCGGGGCTGTGGCCACCGACGACCGGGATACGGTGCTCGGTTATATTCTTCGCGCAATGTCGCGAGGGAAAATTCAGCAGATAGTGATTTTCACGGCGCGAGTTGGAGTCTCTGAAATGGGTCCCGAAATATCAGTCACGGTGCATCTTTTCTCCTCCGGCGATTTTTTTTGGCTAGGCGATTTTTTTGTTGTTTTTTTGTCTCCGCGATTTTTTTTTGTCTCCGCGATTCCGCGACGAATTTTCGGCTCGATCGCTCCTCGTCCAAAATCGACATAAAAAATTTGAGGTCGATTTTGGCGATTTCAAGTCCTTAGACGGATCTATGATTTCTGACAAGAAGACGATCACAAAAATTATTTTTTTCAAAATCAAGCAAAAAGGTTTGTTAAGGTAATATATGCGACTTTTTTTTAGAACGATGGTATAGGTTACAAGTCGATATTTTGGAAAGATGAAAATTTGAGGACGATTTTGGAGAAAAGTTTTTTTTCTCCAAAAAGGCTGCAGCCCCATCGACGACCGGGATACGGTGCTCGACTATATTCTTCGCGGAATGTCGCGAGGGAAAATTCAGCAGATAGTGATTTTCACGGCGCGAGTTGGAGTCTCTAAAATGGTCCCCGAAATATCAGTCCCGGTGCATCTTTTCTCCTCCGGCGGTCGACGGTTCCCTCGACCGTTTTGTCTCCGCGATTCCGCGACGAATTTTCGGCTCGATCGTTCCTCCTCCGCGACCCCGCGAAGACGTGGCCGCGAGCTGCCACGAAGCGGAGTGCGGAGAGCACGAAACCCGCACGAGCGTCCCGCACTCTCCGCTTGTTTACGCCGCGGCGACTCGGCGAGCTGAGTGGAATACGACTGTTTAGTATCTCGGCGATCACGCGCGGGCGGAGAGACAAGAGGGAAGAGAAACGCGCACGAGGAAAGTTGGAGATGGGGCTGCGAGCGGAGAGAAAGGAGTGAGATAAATAGAGCGGGGGATGAATGGAAACGAGGAGGCTGCAAAAAACGAGTCGCGTGGTGACTGAGAGAGAAAAATCTAGCATTGATAAATATAAAGCCATGAATTTTATATTGCACTTTTAATTAGAATTTTATTTTATTTTATTAGAAAATTTATTTTATTTTATTAGAAAATTTATTTTATTTTATTTTATTAGAAAATTTATTTTATTTTATTTTATTAGAATATTTATTTTATTTTATTTTTTTAGAATATTTATTTTATTTTATTTTATTAGAAAATTTATTTTATTTTATTTTATTAGAAAATTTGTTATATTTTATTTTATTTTACTTTATTAGAAAATTTATTTTATTTTATTTTATTAGAAAATTTGTTTTATTTTACTTTATTAGAAAATGTATTTTATTTTATTTTATTAGAAAATTTATTTTATTTTATTTTATTAGAATATTTATTTTATATCAAATTTTAATAGCACGAATTTTTCCACTTGTCGTCGTTACAACATGGTAACTATTAGATAATTACCTCAAATCCGTATATAAACAGTTGCTCGACAAACATTACGGAAAATTAATTTCACCCTCCACAGTAATCGCCACGATTTTTGTCGGTGCGCTAAATAACACTCAGGAAAAGGGATTTCGCCTCGTGCACCGAGTATACACACGACATTCCAGGGACGCGAGGGGCGATTCCCGTCGTGTTTGCCGTTTCACTGAAAGCCAGTGGGAGCGTTTCGAGGCGTACGATTCTCGGAAAATTGGTTGTCCTTCCCCGTCCGCCGCGAGCCACCGGGGCGCGCGGGGTATTAACTCACATGAGAAACGGCGCTCGAGCTTGTAATAGCATAGCCTTCGGTCGGCGAGGAGGAGGAGGAGGGGGACGAGGGGGGGAAACAAACTTGGAAATGTAACCGCGGCTCAGTTACTTACCGGCTGCGAGCTAGCGAGCCACACTGCGAAATGGTCCGCTGCAGCGGTCACGGATAGCCCCGACCGAACGGTTACTATCGACGTAAGTAAACCCACAATGAGGCCAGCGGCGGTAACAGCCAGCGGAATAGCCGGCAGCATCGCATCTCATTTACTCGGGGGCGCTCTGCAGCCACCGTCGGCGAACGACGTAACTGCCGTGGATACAGATGGCGAGACAAAATGATAACTAATAGCGGCTGGTAAAAACGCTCCGAGGCCGAAGCTCGTTGCCTCGTCGAGTCTCGCATTCTCGCGGCTTGTCGGCCGCGGAGTTGCTCGGGAAAGTCCATCGATCAATTTCGGCATCTGCAAAGAGAGAGAGAAAAAAAAAGCTGCTAGAGATGAAATAAATTGAATTATAAAAAAAAAACAAAGTTCGAGATACTTAGCAACTTTTTAAATATTGTTGTTCAGACTAAAGTTGCGGAGAATCGAATTGATTTTCGAAGAAAAGAAAAGAGGAATAAGTGAAAAAGGTCAGTAATGAACAGACTCGAATAGTCTCTGGTGAGAATTTCGATGGTGCAGCGATCAAGAAGTTACTAAAAAAAATAATAAAGAAGACATGAAAATAAACTGGATTAAAAAAACGACACACGAGATACTTAGCAACTTTTTAAACATTATTGTCCAAACAAAAGCTGCAAAGTATCGACTGGATTTTCAAAGAAAAAAAAATTCGAAATAAGTGAAAAGGGTCAATAATGGGCAGACGTCGAGAATTTCGGTGGTGCAGCGATCAAGAGGTTACAAAAAAATAAATAGAAAAGAAATGAAAATAAACTGAATTTAAAAAACAACACTCGAGATACTTAGCAACTTTTTAAACATTATTGTCCAAACAAAAGCTGCAAAGTATCGACTGGATTTTCAAAGAAAAAAAAAATTCGAAATAATTGAAAAGGGTCAATAATGAACAGACGTCGAGAATTTCGCTGGTGCAGCGATCAAGAGGTTACAAAAAAAAATGAAATAAAAAAGAAATGAAAATAAACTGAAGTAAAAAAACAACACTCGAGATACTCAGCAACTTTTTAAACATTGTCATCTAAACAAAAGATGCAAAACATAAACTTGTTCCTCAAAGAAAACAATCCTGCAAAAAAGTGGAAACACTCAACAATACACAGACATCGAATGCTGTCCAGTATTTCGTTCCCGCAGCGATCAAGAGGCTCCCAAAAAAAAAGCTGCCGAGAGACAAAAAAAAAAGAAATTACGGTATTGCCGGTAACCCGTGGCAACGGTCGTCGCGGCTGTTGGCCAACGCGTACACACACAATATTGCGCAGAGGGCACGATGCACGTCGCCATAGCTAAATTGATGGGCATCGCTGGGCGGTATTTATCGAATTATAGATTAATTGAGGGAAATAATCGAGCGCGGTGCACTGGCACAGAAAATCAAAGCTTTGTGCAACGGGGGTAATAACGCCAGACAACCAGCGCGAGAGAGCTCGGGTCCCCCCGCCCCCCTCGACGACGACGATAGAGTGCAGAGCGCGCGAGGGGTGTTAGCGCCGCCGCTGCCGCAGCCACTGCAGCCACCGCTTTTGGGATGAACGAGGACGCGCGAGGGCGAAAGGGAAAGAGACGAAGTTCACGCGCGCATACCGCGAAACTCCGAGCTGTCTGTACGTGGCGCGAGTCGCGGTGCACACACAGCCAGCATCCGACGCACCATTCCACGCTTACGCCTGCGGACAGGTGTACGTTACTGTGCCCGGTGCAAATACGTGTGTGCACACGGGATTATGTATTACGTATATATTATGTTTGCAACTCGCCCTCGCTGCTTCGAAATCCCATGTTTATTTGTGGTTGAACACTCGCTCGCGACCCCCTTCGCACCCCTCGTCGCCCCCTGACCCCCTCGTCATCCCCCTGTATCTTCTCAATGCCTCGCAACCCGTACACAATTACTCATGACACATCGGCTCAGTTAGGTGAGGTTGAAAAAGAAAAAATTATCGATCAGCGGCTTATCACCCGAATCGGATCTGAGTTGGAGGGAGAGACAGCATTTTGGTCGAATTAGCAGCTCGTCGATGAGCGAAGGCCTTTGGGGTGTTTCTTTTTTTTTTTTTTTTTTTTTTTTTTTGAGAATGATCGTGAGTAAAAAAGCGCATGACTCGCATACCCGTGATTATGAATATGCGTAACGGGAAACGCTCGCTCCCAATTTGCCTCTCGCTCCACGCCCCCCTTCGTCATCCCCCTGTATCGTCTCGATGCCTCGCAACCCGTACACAATTACTCATGACACATCGGCTCGGTTAGGTGAGGTTGAAAAAGAAAAAAATATCGATCAGCGGCTTATCACTCGAATCGGATCTGAGTTGGAGAGAGAGACATTTTGGTTGAATTAGCAGGTAGATTGTCGGTGAGCGAAGGCCTTTGGGGTGTTGATTTTTTTTTTTTTTTTTTTTTTTTGAGAGCGATCGTGAGAGTAAAAAAGCACATGACTCGTATACCTGTGATTATCAATGTGCGTAACGGGAAACGCTCGCTACCCCTTTGCCCCTCGCCACCCCCTGACCCCCTTCGTCATCCCCTGTATCTTCTCGGTGCCTCGCAACCCGTACACAATTACTCATGACACATCGGCTCAGTTAGGTGAGCTTGAAATAAATAAAAAAAATTATCGATCAGCGGCTTATCACCCGAATCGGATCTGAGTTGGAAAGAGAGAGCATTTTGGTCGAATTAGCAGGCAGCTCGTCGACGAGCGAAGGCCTTTGGGGTATTTATTTTTTTATTTTTTTATTTATTTTTTTTTATTTTATTTTTTTTCGAAAAACGATCGCGAGAGTAAAAAAGCACATGACTCGAATACCCGTGATTTTCAATATGCGTAACGGGAAAAATTATCGATCAGCGGCTGATCACCCGAATCAGATCTGAATTGGAGGGAGAGACAGCATTTTGGTCAAATTAGGAGGCAGCTCGTCAACGAGCGAAGGCTTTTGGGGTGTTTCTTTTTTTAATTTTTTTTTTTTTTTTTTTTTTAAGAACGATCGTGAGTAAAAAAGCACGTGACTCGCATACCCGTGATTATCAATATGCGTAACGGGAAAATCTCGCGGCGCGGGTGTTGGAGTCGAGTCATCTATTTCTCGCGGCGATAAAGCGAAAAAGCACGATCGTTTGTTTTATCGCATCATCGTTCGAGCCCTCGCTCGACGCTTCGGGTTCTTTTTTTTTCACTCGTTTTTCTTTTCTTTTTTTTTCCTTTGCTTCTCCTCTTCGCTCGCTCTCTCACTCTAATTCTCCAATCCCTTTCACTCTCTGGCCTTCTGATCCGCGCGAATGGATATACGCCCGATGGAAGCCTCTGGAAAGCGCTATATCCTGAGTCATGTAACGCGGCATTGATCGGGAGAGACGCTTACTCCCGGTTTTACGGGGTAATCGCATTAAGTTCAGCCGCGGCGCGATTCATAATTCCATTATTAACCCCCGCGCGCGCGGAGAGGGGTGAGGGATGAGGGGGGGAGTGCGGCCGACGCTACAGGCAGAATGGGGATGTTGTGCCACTGGCGAGAGGACGCGGCCGATGCGCCGTGCGCTTTGTCCAGGGCTCAAGTGACCGCGAGACTTAACGTTGTACAGGGTGATTCAGAATGATTTTTCGAAATTCAAATTGAATTTTGATTTTTCGAAAGAAATTTTCGCCCAGAAATTTTGTTTTTCGAAAAAAAAATTCGCCCGGAAATTTGATTTTTCGAAAGAAATTTTCGCCCAGAAATTTGATTTTTCGAAAGAAATTTTCGCCCAGAAATTTCATTTTTCGAAAGAAATTTTCGCCCAGAAATTAGATTTTTCGAAGGAAATTTTCGCCCAGAAATTTCATTTTTCGAAAGAAATTTTCGCCTAGATATTTGATTTTTCGAAAGAAATTTTCGCCCAGAAATTAGATTTTTCGAAAGAAATTTTCGCCCAGAAATTAGATTTTTCAAAACAAATTTTCGCCCAGAAATTTTATTTTTCGAAAGAAAGTTTATTTTTTTTAAATTTCTTGTTATTTTTCATTGTCGAATCGTGAGAATTTTAAATGCAATTTAATTTAATTTGAATAAATCAATTGTGTCTGAAAATAAGCTTGTTTTAACTTCAAAAATTGATTAAATTTGATAACAGCCTTCGTCAATCTGTTAAAATTCGTAACACGATTTAATAACTACAGCGCAAATTGAGAAAAATAAATTGCCACGAAACTTTGCCGACGAAAATGTGGAATAATCATTCAATATTGATCATTCGCCGAACGATCCGCGACGAAAAAATCGAATCCGCTTGAAAGATACAGAAGCCAAAAAAAAAAAAATAATCACCGCAGCGTCCTGCGAATTTTCGGCAAATCCCGTCAATCACGCCGAGTTACGTGAATCTCTGTACGTCGGGGCGAAGAATACCCGAAACTTTTCGGCCGCAGGGATTAATCCCGGGCGAACGAGTCCGGCGTGTCGGCCTATCGACACATTGGCGACCCGGAAAACCGGCCTCGCCCTCTCTCGTCCCATATGGAGACTGCGGAGGGCGCAAATTATTCAGAACTATTTAAATAGCCCCGGACGCCAGCTGACCATACACGCGAGAAGCGTTATGTGCGTGCGGCTTTTCTGGCTCCGTTTCCCCCACCACCAGTTACGACTGTCTTTTTTCTCATTTGCGATGCTTTTTTTTTATTTCCCCCGATTTTTTTATTTTCGTTCACTTCGTCACGATTCGTTTTTCGTTTTCCTCGATTTTCCTCGGCCGGGGCGTCCAAACCGTGCGGATGCGACTCGTGTGGGCAGGGGGGGTAAAACTATCAATTTGAAGCCGCCAGGCGGGAAGCGAACGGTGGCCGCGATCGCACCTGCATCCACAGGGCGAAACGTTCGCTCCTCCTCGGACTACCAGCAGGTAACTAAACGCGGTTCGACTCGGCATCTCTCATTCCCCCCTCCCTCCTTCCCAACCGCCCGCACTCGTCCCGCTTCGCTGAAGAATGCAACGAGCCTCGACGAAATAAAAATCGGGCTCCTGAATGTTTTACGCCCGCGAACGGCGGACTGAAAACCGTGAACGAAGTTGCGCGCGTAGGAAAACTCGAGAAATTTTCTCGGGCTCCGAGGCCCGGAAAATTTGCCATCCCGTCGACGCCCGCGCTCTCTGAATTTCCGTCCGCGCTGCCTTCGGGGTCAGCGAGGGGAGAAGAGAAAGAGGTGTTTATGTGAAGAGGTGTGAAGAGGTTTAAAAAAAAATAAAATGCAAAAAAAATACAAAAGAAAATGCAACGTACAAAAAAAAATCCGCACTCATAGAAAAATAATACAAAATAACTAAAAAAATAAAAAATAAAAGTAAATGAACGCTGTCGAAACAAAAAAAGCAAAAAAATGAACAAAGCAAAATTAATGCACCCAGAATCCATTGCATCACCGCACTCAAGCAGAAAATAAAAACAAACAATAATAAAATAAAAGCATAGAAAATAAAGCTCACAAAAGCAGAGAAAATAAAACTCAAAAAGCATAGAAAATAAAGCTCACAAAAGCATAGAAAATAAATCTCACAAAAGCATAGAAAATAAAGCTCACACAATCATAGAAAATAAAGCTCACAAAAGCATAGAAAATAAAGTTCACAAAAACATAGAAAATAAAGCTCACAAAAACATACAAAATAAAGGGTGGAGGGGGTCGACAGGACGAACCCTAATTTTGTCGCGACGTCCACTCGGTACCCGAACAAGATTAAAGCCGCAAAGGCGAGAAATCTCGATGCGCATAGCCGAGAGACAAACAGTCCCGTCGGTCGAGACAAACCGAGAGCGCGCCCTCCCCTTCCTCGGGGGTGTCGGGGGTCGCGAAGCTCCCGGCTTATTCGCCCGGAACTTCGCTCTATACCTTGGGTTACATCGCGCCCTGTAATTTCTGCCCCGGCCGTTCCAGTTGAACTTCAATCCCGCGGGAGTTAATTGCCGTTGTGTGTGGGGCCCCCCTCTCAACCCCCCCTCACGAGAAGTCGCGGGGTTGAGGTTTGATATACCCGCGCGGCGCGCGCGCGGTTTGTCGAGGGCGAGGATTGCGCTAGTCCGGTTGGTGATTATGCGCACAATGGGACACGAGACCCTCTCGGTCTCCGTCCGTCTCACGTGCGGCTGCCCCCATGGAAAAAAAGTATAGTGAAAAATGTATTTTTCGTTATATTAAAAAATATATACAAAATATACTAGAAATATATATTTTATACTTATTATACATTTTAAATACATGCTGAATACATGGGAAGTATATTTCAAGTATATGTGCCATAACATATACTTTTTAAGTACATCCAAATGTATATTCGACATAACTAATTTTTAGTAAAAAGTATATTTATTATACTAAAAAATATACTTTTAAATATACTTTAAAAAATATACATTTTAAATATATGCTGAATACATGGGAAGTATATTTCAAGTATATGTGCCATAACATATACTTTTTAAGTACATCCAAAAGTATATTCGACATAACTAATTTTTAGTAAAAAGTATATTTATTATACTAAAAAATATACTTTTGAAGATACTTTAAATATCCTTTTTTTCCATGGGGGTGCATCGGTCGCCTCGCTTTGTTTTCCCTTCGTCCTTTTTCAACCCGCACATTCGTCACCGTCGTCGTCTCTTCTCGCTGCTAATGATCTCGGACTTAGACCCCGGGATGTCTTCGTGCCTTCGTTCTCCGCGACGCGGTCGCATTCCCTCCAAGCGATAACGAGTCCCGTCGGGACGACGAAGAAGCTGCCGGCGCGGGAGGGAAAAACACTCACGAGTTGTGCGAAGAGACGCACAAGTCGCGAGAGCCAAAAGCGAGTCGCTGGGCAAAACCCAGCGAGCCCAGCGAGCAGCCACATCGTCGCCTCCGTCCGAGGAGCCGCGAAGAAACTCGATGACTGTCGGGCGCAAAGACGGCGAACGCGCGATCAGTGTGTGCATGGCGACGCTCCGCGTCGACACCGCGTCTGCCCGGCATCGGGGATTCCTTGGTGAATTCCTTCGAGAATTGGCCGACGGATAATGTTACGGGCTAACTCGGCAATCCCCGGTGGAGCGCTGGGGCGATAGATATGTATATGTATACATATATCTGTGTATATAGGGTGAACCAGAATTTCGGTACCAAACGGGTCCAGGAAGTCCGAAATAGTCCCAGGAACGCGTGTGCGAAATTTGAGATTTTTATTCCCGGTAGTTTTTTAATGAGAGACAATTTGTGACAGCCAATCAGAGAACTCGTTCTCAACTTACTCTCAACTTGCTCTTAATTCGCCCTCAACTTTTTCTCAACTTGATCTTAATTTGTCCTCAACTTACTCTCAATTTTCTCTTAACTCACCCTCAACTTACTCTCAACTTTTTCTTAAATCGTACTCAAGTTGAGAGTAAGTTGAGGGCGAGTTAAGAGGAAGTTGAGCGTAAGTTCGCTCTCAACTTACTCTCAACTTTCTCTTGATTCACCCTCAACTTTCTATTAATTCGTACTCAAGATCAGAATAAGTTGAGGGCGAATTAAGAGCAAGTTGAGAGTAAGTTGAGGGCGAATTAAGAGCAAGTTGAGAGTAAGTTGAGGGCGAATTAAGAGCAAGTTGAGAGTAAGTTGAGGGTGAATTAAGAGAATGTTGAGAGTAAGTTGAAGGCGAATTAAGAGAAAGTTGAGAGTAAGTTGAGAGCAAGTTAAGAAAAAGTTGAGAGTAAGTTGAGGTCGAATTAACAGAATGTTGAGAGTAAGTTGAGAGCGAATAAAAATCTCAAATTTCGCACACGCGTTCCTGGTACCATTTCGGACTTCCAGGACTCGTTTCGTGCTGGGATTCTGGATCACCCTGTATATAGGTCGGTGAATATAGCACACGGGGGTTTGTCGGATAAGCGTGTTCTGCGCCGGAAGGGTCACGCCTCAATACCTGCTTCGGGCATATCTCGGTGACGGGGTGAGACGAGAGAGAGCGAGAGAACGACTGAGAGAGAGAGAGAGAGAAGTGGAGAACGAGAAGAGAGGGAGACAGACCGAGGGAGTTTGCTTGTCGCCGAAACATCGGGGAATACCGGGCGCGAGATCCGAACTGGAGATTCGATGCGCCGCAGCGTACACAGCCGGGGGAAACCCGGGGAATGACAATGCGGAGGGCGAGAGTGAAACTGATACGCGAATACACACCTGGGCCGGGAGTTAACGGATGGATTTCATAATGGCAGATGTGCGTATTCTCGCCCCGGCTCGCCGGATTCGCGGAGGCGAAGTCGGGAGACCGTCGAGGAGGCCGCGGAGCCGTGGCGGTGGTTACCAGGGCCGACGGCGGTGGTGCCCCCCCTGCCACCCCGGTGTAACAAGTCCACTACACAGCACCCAATTATGGATCTACGGTAACGCGAGTTTCCGGGGGTGGTGGGAAACCGGTTGCCACAACTGCGGGCTTGTTATGCGTTGGCACCTGAACCGAGGAGACGGAGGACGGACAGTCGAATCCTCCACGTTGATTCCTGATTTAAAATTTTTTTTTTTTGGTGCCAAGATTTGAACACAGATGTGCGAAATTGCATGTTGATCAATTTCGTGCATCTCTGTATGTTACAATTATAGTTATTGAAATGTACGGAGATTACGGCAGTATATTACAATTTATCATGGTTGGAGTCATTGTTGATAGATTAAAAATAAATAACAGTGCACAATATAAGTATGCCCATAAAATAAATAAAATTAAATAAATAAAATGCAAGAAGAGAAAGAGTTGATTATTGGCAGAGCCCCCTGAGAACACAAATCAGAAAATTTACACTAGTGGCGAGAAAAACCCAAATTAGTTCACATGCGACGATTCCAAAAAAAACGTAACAAAAAAAAGTTACTTATATCTAATTTATACCTAATTATATACCGAAATGAAATAAATAAATTGTTACACTGTATAAAGAAAAAAAAGAGAAGAAGCCGCCAAAAAAATTGAAGAAGATTCCATCTGGAGTCGAGTCACTACTTTTTTCTTCTCGTCTTCCTCCAAGTGTCCAGTTACAGAGACCTCGCAGACCAAAACCTCGGTGCAGCCGCGGCCGGTTCGCGGACATCTAACCCACTAACCCTCGCGCCAACGTGGACGTTGGAGATCCGAGTGATATTCCTTCCAAGAGTTACGGCGTAGCCGGGGTGCATTTCGGGTGTAGGTTACGGGTGTAGGATCGAGTCGATTCTATGTCGATAAAATAAATAAAATTAAAGAAGAGAAAGAGTTGCTTATTGCGTGCCCGAAGGGGGGCTGGGGGGGGGGGGAGGGAAGCCCCTTGAGAGCACCAATCAGAAAATTTGCAATATAGTGGCGAGAAAAACCCAAAGCAGTTCACATGCGACGATTCCAAAAAAAAATTACAAAAAAAAAGTTACTTATATCTAATTTATACCTAATTATATACCAAAATTAAAAGTAAAAAAATAGTTACACTGTATAAAGAAAAAAACGAGAAGAAGCCGCCAAAAAAATTGAAGATGATTCCATCTGGAGTCGAGTCACTACTTTTTTCTTCTCTTCCTCCAAGTGTCCAGTTACAGAGACCTCGCAGACCAAAACCTCGTTGCAGCCGCGGCCGGTTCGCGGACATCTAACCCACTAACCCTCGCGGCAACGTGGAGGTTGGAGATCCGAGTGATATTCCTTCCAAGAGTTACGGCGTAGCCGGGGTTGCATTTCGGGTGTAGGTTACGGGTGTAGGATCGAGTCGATTCCCAGGACGCCGCCGGCTTCCTGCGGAGCCGAAGAGACCGACGGACGGAGAACCGAGGCGAGCACAACGAGCGCAAGGGAACGCGAGAGACAGAAAGAGGAACGCAGAGACCCCGATTGAGCGCTAGGCAGACAGAGAAAGACAGAGAGAGGGAGACAGAAACTCCGGACAAACTCCCGAAACCAGCTTTATTCGGGTCGAGCCAAAATTCATCCCCGCCGTTCGTCCCACCGCCCAAAAAGGCACCCCGACGCCGAGGCACCGCCGCTCGACGGTCACGCCTTTTGCCGTCGCCGTTACGGCGGGCTAGCGTCTGGCCAGGCCATAGAGATCGTCGAGCCAGTGGTGGCGGACGAGAGAGAGACCGGTGGTTAGTTTTCGGATACGCTGGTGGCAGCGGCGGCGACGCTGGGCCGGCTACCAAGGGATAATAGTAATTCGTTTCAGTTTCGGCGCTCCTCTCTCTCTCTCTCTGTGTCCTCCGGGTGGGCTTCAGCACAGCCATCGACTCTCCCTCGCTGCGCTCTTCCTCCTCCTCCTCCTCACCCCCTCTGCGGGGTCGTCCCGGGGTGGCGTTTTCTCCTCCCGCCCAAAACGCCCGCGCCGCGCGCGCGACCGGGTTCCTAAATCATCAGATAATTACTTTGGTAATTAATTACAACTCTGTTGGGCCGTGAACCTCCACCGTCGCCGCCGTCGCCGCGTGCAGAGCGCGAGCGGTAAACGGGGGTCGCCCCGCGCGTAGCTCACTAACAAACGAGCCCCCGCTCTCGCAGCCTGAAACCCGCTATGCCTGCCAACCGGCGAGCGCGTTCAGCGTCGTCCTTGCTGCTGGTGATGGTGATGGTGGTGGTGGTGGTGGTTGCCTCTCGCTTCGCAACCCCCGCGTCACCTCCCGGCCGGTTCCACCGGTTTCCACACACCACCCGCTGACGACGTCGGTTGGAGCGGGAAAGTAAACCCTACTTTCCACATTATTATTCCCATTAGAAATCACTCGTCAACTCGGCTCCATCCATCCCGTAACCCCAAACGGCCGTGTTCCCCGCGTAGCTTATGTAACGTCGTGTAACGTCTTGAGTTACAGAACTCGGGGAAACTCGTGCAGGGGGAGTTATGACGTCGCCCCCCCGGGCTCGGGTTTTGGTTCAGCGAACCAAAAACCTCGTGAATAGGGATGGAAGGTTCGGCGGAGCGATGGAATCATGGATAGAATAATTCCACACGTGGAGATATTTATATGTTAAATATATGTCATCAAAAAGTTGTATATGCAACATATATTTTACATATAAAAATATATGCAACGTATATGCGACATATAGAACTTCTCATCGACATATATTTTGCATATAAAAATATATGCAACATATATGCGACATATGGAACTTTTCATGGACATATATTTCACATATAAAAATATATGCAACATATATGCGACATATGGAAATTTTCATGGACATATATTTCACATATAAAAATATATGCAACATATATGCGACATGTAGAATTTTTCATCCACATATACTTCACATATAAATATTTCCATGTGGGTCCCCAGGTAAAAAAATTTTTTTGGTTCATATACAGCGCTCATATATGAAATTAGAGACTCACAATATTGTATACGGTCTGTATATAGTCAGCGCACAATTCATCATTAATTCCATATATATAATTTATAAAGTTCTTATATCTTCTAGACAAATCAATTATCTGTATGTTCATTATATGCAAATTTAATATGGAATATATATGCCCAATTCCATACATGAGCGCTGTATATAATCTATATATAAACGACATTATTTTTTTTTTCACTTGGTTCGTGCCTCTCGGTGCACGCGAAACTCTTCGTCATGGGCCATTCCTTCTTCCCCAGATGCGTGGCGGAGAATTTTCGCGCGACCCACGAGCGAGCCAATCGCCGTGGGCGATTCGCTGAGGGAGACGAGGCGATCGTCCCTGGTGAACGCGTCCAAGCCCGGCGGACGGGTGGATCGTTAACGATCCGAGAACCGGACACTCTATTTATCAGTCACGCGACGATTCCTCCGGAGCGAGGAGGAGTCACTCGCGGCCGGGGCTCCCTGGAGGCGTCCGGCATGGCTTTTCCAACCGCCTGCGTGCGAGATTAGTCCGGCCATTAGTTAATTGTAGTTTTCGGAAGCGATTGCGCACCGTCCATTTTCCCCCCGCACATTTTCCTCGTCACCCATTGGCAAGAACCCTCGCGGTGTGGTTGGAATCTTCGGGCGGAATCGAATCTCGTCACGGCGAAACCTCTCACGCTGGATTGAAGACGGGTTAGACAGTCTCCAGCAGCGGCGACGGTGGGAAGGGACGTTAGGTTTAGTCGTTCTCGTTCCTTCCTCCCATTCGTGCGAGACGCGAGGTCCCGGTTGGATTCACCGGCGCGGTTCAACCGGGGGCTAAGTTTGACAACCCCTACACACGAGTAGCGACGAGCTCGCGGAACGCTCCCTGATCAATGCAAGCGATCCGTCTTGTCGCGAAAACCCCAACATGACGGGGCGGCGCCCTCCCCCCCCCCCCCCCCCTTCCCTCAATATCACACCCTGCCGCCTGGCTTTGCCTGCCTCAACGGAGACCTCAATCCTCCTCCTCTTCCTCCTCCTCCTCCTCCTGGTCCTCATCGCCCGTTCCCACGAACCTGCACACACACATAACCGTCGGCTGGAAGGCTGGAAGGACGTTATATCCCCGGATATACATACACGCGCTCGTTAAGCGAGGTTCCACTGTCGTTAGGGCCGGGTCGTTAGGTCGGATGGCCATTTTCAGTTCCTGGGATTTCCAACGTTTTCGGAGTGGGGAGGAGGCTTGCTCGTTGGACCCGCGAAGTCGACGATGTGCGACCCCGCGGCGCGTTGAACCTATGCGGAAAATCAGTCGGTTGTATTCCAGGTTGCACAGGTCGCGGGGCCGGCCCTGACAACACCGAAGGGTTCATTTGTCCCCAGGTGGAAAAAAATTATATGGTTCATATACAGCGCTCATACATGGAATTGGGCATATATATTCCATAGTAAATCATAATATACTCCATATTAAATTTGTATACAATAAACATACAAATAAATAGACTCACAACTTTGTATACGGTCTGTATGTTGTCAGTGCATAATTCATCATTAATTCCATATATGTCATTTATAAAGTTCTTATAGCTTCTAGACATAAATTAATTATCTGTATGTTCATTATATACAAATTTTATATGGGATATATATGCCCAATTCCATACATGGGCGCTGTATATAATCTATATATAAACGATATTCTTTTTTTTCACTTGGGTCAGCATTTAGTACACTAAAGTCCACTAACTGGGTTTCCATTTTTAGGCTCATGATGTCCAATAAAGCATTCGTTGTTGAGTCCTAATCTTAGTATAGCGCGTGCAAAAGTTAGACCGAGCATTCAAAAGGGTACTTTTTGATTCCTACATGAAACCTACACCTTGACATCCATCCGGTGTTATCAGGGCGAGAAGGACCCTAATAGAAAATCTGAAGCATTCAGACCTGGTCAGGCACTGGCCAGGCCCTAGCCGGGCTAACGAGACCCTGACCAGGGCCTGATCAGATCCGAATATAAACCCACAGATTTTCTACTACGGGGAGGATCGAATTTTTCGCGACGCGAGAATACCGCGACCTCGCCGCAGCCATCAGGAGAGCCCCACTTACCCGGCTCACTGTATCGCTCACCGCGCGTTCATTCGTCGGCTGATAACGTCTTTGGGTTATTTTTAATTATGCCAGGGACGGCGATAAACAGCCCGGGAATATTTATAGAGTCGTCGGTTGATGTGCGCAGTGCGGACGAGTTGAAAAGAGGGCGAAGAGAATAAGCCGGGCGAGATGGAAGGAGAGAGAGAGAGAGAGAGAGAAACAGTGCGCGAGGCCTCGCGCACCTCCCATGGACTGTGGGGGGTAATCGTCAAAAGAGTCGACGGCGAGAATGTTCATAACCGTTGGCACGTCGATAAGCAGAGAGCGGCAGAGGGATAAAGGCGAGGTGTGTGTAATAATGTATACCGTGTGTACTCGGTATGTCAGTGGAGAAACGCGCGCCACGTATATGTGATACGTGGGGGAGAGGAGCCTGGAAGAGTGAGAGGAAGAGAGAGAGAGAGAGAGAAGGGACGATAGAGGCGGTGACTGGCGTCTTCTCCGAGGCGATAATGTTGCAAATTTATATTCCAAAGGCGAACGGGTAAAGCTGCTGAATGTGCACTCTTGGCCGCACCAATGGGTGAGGAGGGGTGGGTGGCCCACCATGCTGGCTTCCCAGGGCCACACACAGCGCACATGCCTCGCTTCTCTTCCTTCCTCTTCTTCTTCATCTTCCTCTTCTGCTTCTTCTTCTTCGTCCTTCCTCTTCTTCCACCGCTTCCTCCTCCTCCTCCTTCTCCTCCTCTCCTTCCCTTCCACTCTTGCCAACGTCGACGCGTTCACTCCTTCCACTGCACACACATTCCCTTCTTACTGCTCTCCCTGCGCCCTAACTGTTTTCCTCGGAGTCTGCATTCTGCACTTGTGCCCCGGCTTTATTTCTCTCACTCCCTCTCCCTTCCTCTCCCACCCTTTCCTTCTCTCAGCTCCGCCGCTCAACTGCTCTCTGAGTCCAACCGTGCCTACTACTGCCACTCACAAATTGACGGCCAATTTTTCACCCAGGACCACGCCGCTGCTCTCTCTCTTCCTCTCTCTCCTCCTCTCTCCACTCTTCCACCGCTCCACCCACCCCCGTCCGTCCTCGCTGTCTCTCCCTCCTCGTTCCTTCGACCCGGGCCCCCGGTGTACGAGTGCCACGCTCTCGCCCCCGAGCACACGTTTCGATCCTTTCTGCCTCACTCTTTCTCTTATTCATCCTGAGCCGGGGAGAACGAACGAACGAACGACTCACTCACTTGCATCTCAACCGGGGCGCAGATTCTCCCTCTCACGATTCCTCCCTCTTATCGCACTCTCTTTCTCTCAGCCTCTCTCTCGCGCGTCTCGCTCTCCTCCCGCTGTAATATATAACTCGACGGTTTTCTTCCACCGCACACGTAGTCGTTTCTCTGAGACGCTCGAATCGATCCTCGTCTGGAGGATAAAACGATGGAGAACGCGGTCGGTGGGAGAGGGAGAGAGAGAGAGAGAGAGAGAGAGAGAGAGAGAGAGAGAGAGAGGAGGCTGCGAGCACACAGGGTCCTTTACGACTGTCTCGATCGACTCTCCCACGATCGTGCGGACCGAATGAACCTCGACGAGGAGGCGAAATAGCGGGCGAGAAAAGGCAGGAGAGGCGCGCCGATAACGCCCTTGGACGGCCAGCCAGCCAGCCAGCGCTGCGCCACGTCCGCATCCAGTCCGGAGGCATAAAGACACTCAATACCTTGTCTTCCGGGCTCCTCGCTGTCACTTCTATCCGTTGAAGTTTGATCGCTTCGATGGCGAATATTTTTCCAAGGGAGTCTCTCGACACGAGGCGATTGAGGTGAATTCGCTTCCTCGATCCAGGCACTTTTCCGAACTTCCCTTCGCGACTGTTTCGTCTTACGTGCGGCTTTGAAGTTGTCGTGAATAAGTTTTTTTTTTCAACTCCTCCATGAATGAGACATTCAACCTTTTCGTCATTCACTCGAACAGGCGCTTCTCGTCGGGTCCTTCCTGAAACTTTAACATAATACGCAATTAATCATTTTCCAAAGACACGATCAAACGATTCCTGCTCAGACACTGGAAACCTAATTCTTCCTGCGTGAATTTCGCGCATGTGTTTGTAGTGGTTGCCGGGGGAGGGACCCAAGTAAAACAATTATATGAAGTTTATATGAAAGGCTTTGTATACAAGCTTTATACATTATAATTTATAATTATTATAATTTATATGAAATATATCTATATTATATGGTTAAATGCTGCCTATAATTTTGCAGAATTTGTTAATAGTATATACAAAGTATATACAATATGTTTGTTTCTACAGTATAATTTCACATAGATTATACTAAATATATGAAAATTCTATATGTCCATTTCCGCATATGGCTTATATACAAAGCCTTTCATATAAACCTCATATACTTTTTCTACTTGGGGAGAGAGAAGGGGGGGGGGGGTACAGGCACGAAAATCCCACGCAAACGCTCGGATCAGATCAAACAAACCAGCGTAAACATATACAGACAAATATATACAGTAGACAAAAGTGTGCATCGCGGCAACGAGTGTCGAATATGCAAATTTCGACACGCCGCCCCGGGTGAAGTACGACAAACACCGATCGACTCGGGGGTGTCTCCGGCTTACAGTGACCCAACTTCGCTGCTCGGGGAAACTTCCTACCCCGAGCTGCTTCCTCGGGAGACCCTAAACACTACCCTAACAATATCGGTTTATGTAAAGAGAATAAATATAACAACGATCAGCGACGGGATATTCGTCCCCCTCACCCCCCCCCCCCCCCCCCCCTGCGGAAGGGACCCAGGGGGTGCCTTTCCTTAACACACAAAATTATTCATCATTTCGGGTAAACTTTCCGGTGGAAATCTCGATCGGATTTGGATACACCTCTCCCATGGGGGAGGGGAAGGGGGCACGAGGGGGGAGAGCCGATGCGATTCATCTTTTGAGATTTCGGATGAGAAATCCCCTTTTCAATCTCGCGCCGAGAGAAAACGTCGACGGCGGGTCTTACGCGGGGGGGGACTCGGGGTTCTCCAATATATATTCCGCGTTTTCCCCGATCGTCCGAAGTGGCGTGTCCTGAGCCCCGGCTTATCCCCCGGCTCGCGGAGGTGGCGATGTTGCAAGTCGACCAGGGTGCTACGGTAGCGACGGTGGTGCCGGACAGGACTCGGCTAAGGGGCGTCTTTCAGCGAAAGCGGACGGCGCGGTCTGTCATGAACCAAGAGTTTTTACAGCCACCCCTCCCTGTAGATCAATAGGACAGGAGAGAGAGAGAGAAGGAGGGTGGAGGTTTATTCCGACGCCTCGGAGCCTCGAACGGGGGTGGAACGGAGTTCCGTCCGGACGCTCGAGCGCAGGCCGAGCCAGCGGGCAGTGAAAGGGTCGAGAAGTGGGCAGACGCCACTTTGTGCTGCATCGACACGAATTTGTATCCCCCGACGGTCCGCGGCTGTGGGCGCCTTTCTCTCTCTCTCTCTCTCTCTCTCTCTCGCCTTTATTCTCTATTAGAAAAGCCCTCGCCTCGTGGCTGATGCAGCGGCCGAAACGTCCGGCGGTTTCGTCTCGCCTGTCCGGACGGAAAAATTCGTCACGTTCGCGAAAACGGCCGCAAGGAAAATATAGCGAATTCAGCATTCGCTTTTCCCTTGCACACTATTTTTTTTTTACTGTATCACCTGGTTACTTGAAAATCAAGCATAGCATCGTCGTAATTTGAGGCCTCGTTTGTGGTATCGATATCGAAATAGGACGTATATAAGTACAGCCACTTCTTACTGTGCTGGACGAGCGTGAGGCAATAGGATTTATCAAGCACTGTAATTCAATGAGCATCCCAGATATGTACCATGGGATGGTTTATTCTCGCCCTTATTCTCTATTAGAAAAGCCCTCACCTCGTGGCTGCTGCAGCGGCCGAAACGTCCGGCGGTTTCGTCTCGCCTGTCCGGACGGAAAAATTCGTCACGTTCGCGAAAATATAGCGAATTCAGCATTCGCTTTTCCCTTACATACTATTTTTTTTTTTTTTCACAGCATCACCTGGTCACTTGAAAATCAAGCGATACCGTCATACCCACATGGAAATATTTATATGTAAAATATATGTCACCAAAAAGTTGTATATGCAACATATATGTTGCATATAAAAATATATGCAACATATAATTGCATATAAAAACATTGCATACAAATTGCATATAAAAATATATAAAAATATATGAAACATATATGCGACATATAGAACTTTTCGTCGACACACATTTCCCATATAAATATTTCCATGTGGTCAATTTGAGGCCTCGTTTGCGGTATCGATATCGAAATAGGACGCCCATAAGCACAGCCACTTCCGACTATGCCGGACGAGCGCGAGGCAATGGGATTTATCAAGCACTGGAATTCAATGAGCATCCCAGATATGATTCCCCCGCGATTATACCGTCTCGTGTACCGCGAGATGGTTATTCCCGCGTGCAGAGGGCAGTGGCACAATGGTACAAACTCACGGATACCCACGAGGGTCCGCAATCGCTGTATATATATCTGTATACCATGTTCGTAAACCTCTTCAGTGTCTGTATGTGTCTGTCTGTGTGTTCGTCTGGCTGGGGAAATGTGCTGGCATCGCGCACGACTGAGGGCGTAACGCTAATTTCGCGAAGCTCTCTCCTTCCTGATAATCATAAAAGGCACCCTCGAGCCACCCCTTCATGCCCACGACCACAAACGTGAACACCCTCGGCCCCCCTCGCTTCTCTCTCTCTCCCTTCCAGCCGTTATTTCCTCATACCCCGAGACCCGTTTCTCTTCCTACTCTCCTTGCGCCTTCTCCACAGGCTTACCACGCACACATCCGCCACGGAGACGACGTCGACGACGACGACGACGACGACTGCTTTTGCTACGGGTTTATCCTTATGGATATATATATATTAGGGTGTGTCAAAAAAATAAAATGATTTAATTTTTATATTTTTTTACTGCAAAAGTATGTGTTCTGGCCTCAATATACACGTATATTACGTATTTTCGGTATACGTCCTATACCGAAAATGCGCCTACATTTTTTTATGTTTCTTTTTATTTCAGATTTGTTGCAATAAAAGACCTCGATTGAGGCACCTCTAAATATTATTTGTCGGCGAATTCCTTTGACACAATTGATTGTTAGGTCAAGTTCTCGAGCTTAAGTCATGAACACCAAAAGAAAGTGCGGCAGTACGCAGATAGAAACGAAAAATAAGAGAAAATAAAAATAATGAAAAATTGAGCATTTTTTTCATCTCAATTTCCGTTTCCATCTGCGTACTGTCGCACTTTCTTTTGGTGTTCATGACTTAAGCTCGAGAACTTGACCTAACAATCAATTGTGTCAAAGGAATTCGCCGACAAATAATATTTAGAGGTGCCTCAATCGAGGTCTTTTATTGCAACAAATCTGAAATAAAAAGAAACATAAAAAAATGTAGGCGCATTTTCGGTATAGGACGTGTATATTGAGGTGAGAACACATACTTTTGCAGTCAAAATATATAAAAAGTAAATAATTTTATTTTTTTGACACACCCTAATATATATATATATATATATATAATATATATATATATATATATATATTGCACATACACACACAGAGAGGGTTTGGTGTAGTGTGTAGTGGCTGAACGAGTGAGGGGTCACCCCTTTCGTCGGCAGAAGCAGCGGCGGCAAACTCGACTCCCCGAGCAGGGTCAAGCGATGGTCGATACTCGACACCTCCAGTCCGGCGGGGCCCGGCAAACATTTGCCGAGTAATCGTCGATCGATCCGCGCGCGCCGCGTGCACCGAGGCGGCCCCCAAGATAAGGCTAATTCTTCGACGGGAGCAAACAGCCGCCTCTGCGCCTCGCGGCCGCCGCGGAAAGAACGCCCGCCTCCACCTCCACCTGCAGCCGAAGCCGCTTTATTAATTCCGTTTCCATTTGCGCGCTTCCTGCTGCTACCGACGCGCGCGGCTCCCGCGTGTCCGAATCACTGGGCTCGAGTTTTTTCGCGCCGCTCGCGGCTAATTGATCCACCGATATTGTTCTTAACTGCGGGGGGAGGGGAAATATTGTTCTGAGGGGGGTGAAAGCGATTGAGCGTGTAACGGTAATTGAGAGGGATGGATGTACGGATTCTAGGCGGCTGGAATGCTTCTAGGGCGACGATGTTTTAAAAAATTAAAATAAAAAATAAACTTCCTCGTCCTAGATCACGATCATTAATTCCAGAATTGTAAATCCGTAAATCTTTTAGAAATAAAGTTGATGGTATAATAGGTTTTGTGATTATTAATTGACAATAGTATAACATGCAGTAATTATAATATAATGTGTACATTTGTTTACCAGGTGCAAAGATTATTTAATTTCAATAAAATTTCACATTCAAATTTCACGGCTTAAAGATCACGATCATTAATTTCAGAATTGTAAATCCGTAAATCTTGTAGAAGTAAAGTTGATGGTATAATAGGTTTTGTAATTATTAATTAACAATAGCATATAACAGGCAGTAATTATAATACAATGTGTACATTTTTACCAGTGCAAAGATTATTTAATTTCGATAAAATTTCACTGAAGAAAATTCCTGAATTTCCTGAAGAAAATCAGAAACAGATGAATTTCTGAAAGAAAATCAGAAACAGATGAATTTCTGAAAGAAAATCAGAAACAGATGAATTTCTGAAAGAAAATCAGGAACAGGTGAAATTCCTGAAGAAAATCAGAAACGCGGTTAACGCATTGCAAAAGTAATGAACAACCATGCTTCATTTTTTTTACAAGAACTCGCAATTTTTTTTTATTGCAAATGAGGTATCAATGCAGCCATTCAAAAGTCCACACCCCATTCTATAATCACCCCAAATTATTATAATACCAAATCACACCTACAGAACCAACATTTGTTTCTCAAACCAACGAAGATTTACAACCCCGATTAATTCCCATTGGTCACGCGAATAAAATTGCCCACTACCATCGACACCCAAATATACACAGACCATCATAAGCAAAAAAAAAAAATCCTTCCTGCCCCACGAAAAAGGGGGGTAAGCCCACCGATACCCGCGACTGCATGGAGACCTCTCGAGAAATGCGAACGGTGTCTGGCGAACCGCGCGAGGCCTCGTGCGGCATGATCCGCGCTCTCGCGGATAGCCCTGCAAACGTGTATATATGCACCATCGTATAAGTGCACCACGCGGATTCTCGCGCGCTCGCGCAAACGTTCGTTGTGTGTGCGCTGAGTGAGGGCGACGCGAGCGATAGACGAGCGAGACCGTCGCGACGCTCGAGCAAACTCTTCACTCCGCGAGAGAGTCGTCGTTGTGTGAATTACGCACACAGCCCCCACCAGCCGACATTATTCCCCGGTTACAATTCGTGCGCCGGGATCGCTGTGCCTCGGTGCGATGGTTTAGAGAGGCAGTTGATGCTGGTGGGCATATCTATACGTACACCCTGTATACATAAGGGAGGTGCGGGCAAAATGGGACGCATAAGCGAAAAATGGTTCCATGACGATAAGAAAAATCTAGTTTGATTGCTTTTGATCCAAAAATTCGATTCCAACCATCAATTTTGAGCGTCGGCAAAAAAAAAGTGCGGGCAAAATGGGATGGACCCCCAAATTCGGAAATTCGTGTTTTTGTTTTACTCGGTGATAGTCCTCAAGTTTATTTTGCAAAAAAATTGTAAAAAAATAAATTCGAAGTAACTTTTCAAAAGCCAGAACAAAAGTGTAGTTTAATAGCTTTTGATCCAAAAATTCGATTCCAACCATAAATTTTGAGCGTCGGCAGAAAAAAAAAGTGCGGGCAAAATGGGACAGACCCCAAATTCAGAAATTCGTGTTTTTTTTACTCGGTGATACTCCTCAATGGTTATTTCGCAAAAAAAAAATTGTAAAAAAAAAAATTCAAAGTAACTTTTCAAAAGCCAGATTCCTTAAAACACTCCAAATTCTTTTAAATCTTTATATTCCGCTCACATGCGTTGAATTGTGTCGTATAGACGCGATTTTCACGAAATGGGGTTCCGTCCCATTTTGCACGCACAAGTAGTTGCAACTGAAAAAAAATAGGTGTCCCATTTTGCCCGCACACATAGTTGCAACTGAAAAAAAATAGGTGTCCCATTTTGCCCGCACAAATAGTTGCAACTGAAAAAAAAAATAGGTATCCCATTTTGCCCGCGCGTCCCATTTTCCCCGCACCTCCCTCACATACATCCACACACACATATATCCCATATAGCCGGGTGCTGCTCTCCGTCGTATCCATAATGCGGCAAGCTTAGCGCTGCGCGTGTTATAGGGACACGACGTCTCTGTACGTAACGCGCTGGGACAGGGGCTATATACGGCTGTGGTGGTGGCGGTGGCGGTGGCGGCGACGGTGGTGGTGGTGGTGGTGGTGGTGGAAGAGGAAGTGGCAGCGGGGGGAGGGGGAGGCATAGCAGGCGGGCAGATTCAGGCTTAGGGCGACGGCAAACAGCATCAATTTGGCATGGCGCCACCACGCACGCTGATGGATACACGACTGATACGCCGACGAGAGGCCACGTACACCACATTCGCTCGCACACACCGCACGGATATGCGAGAAGAGAGCGAGAGGCACCGTTGGGTTACGGTGGCGAGGAAGAATGACGGAGAGGGACGGATAGATAGATAGATATATAGATATATATATATATATATATATATAGATAGACTGAGAGAGAGAGGTGAGCGCATCGTCGATGTCGCTCGCGATACGTACACTCTCGATGTCCTCCGCGCTGGCGGCCACTCTGTATATACGCGAGGACGATTTAATTAAGCCAATTTGGCGGTGCGCCTTTGCCTGTGTGCGTCCGCGTTCGTACGGCCCCCTCGTGCGGGGGGGGGGCAACCGTTTGTGTACCTTATGTGTATAATACGATACAATGCACGACGCGCGGGGCCTCGGAACCGGTTAACCAACCCTTGGTGATTTTTTTTGTGTGTCGCTTTCGATCTCTCTCTGTGTTTTTTTTTATCCGCGCCACGGATGATTCTGTAATAGTCAGAGCGCCGTCGAGATTGCCAGATGGGCAAATAACTGGGCGATGACGGAGAGAGAGAGAGAGAGAGAGTTGGATTTATTGCGTGCCCTGGGACTGCGTACCCTAAGAGTACCGTGTCACAAAATATAGAAAAAGCCATCGCATTATGACAAAATAGGGCTTAAACTTACAAAAATACAAAAAATAATCAATGCAATAATAAAATAAAATGAAGGTCGCAAGCGGTGATAAAATAAACATAATCCAGAAATAAAAAGAGAAAAGTCACATCAAATAAAAAATAAAAATAGGAAACTGAAGATCGTACAAAGAAATAAAAATAAGTATTGTACAAAGAAATAAAAATAAGTATTGCACAATGAAATAAAAATAAGTATTGAACAAAGAAATAAAAATAAGTATTGTACAAAGAAATAAAAAATAAAGACAGTACAGAAAAACAAAAGCAGCAGTACACAGAAATAAAAATCACAACACGCCGCAAACAGATAAAGAAAATAAAAAAGAAGGAGAGGGAGAGACGACAGTGGCAATAACAATAATGCAGGCAGAACGGACGAGCGTGTACAGGTCCGAGGCAGTTGTTGAATTATACGCGCACGCGAGGTACTTGGCCAAAGTGGTGCGGACGACTGCCGTGTTGTTATACGCGCTGTACACTCACGATGTACCCTCGATGTTCCATCACGCTGGTTACGCGATACAACATTGTCCATGTGTTCTCCGATCCGTCGTGTGTGACTCGCGCGGCGAGATGACTGCGCGAACCTCCGCAGGACGAGGCAGGACAAACGGGGTGGGGGGGGGGGGGGGGGGGGGCGCGAGAGACACGATAAGGAAGATCCGATGTAACCGACAGGTGGACCGAGCGTCACACTACGTCCACGTCTATCTACTCGGGTTCCGGAGATGATGATGCATGCTTGCTCGCGACGCGCGTTCCCTCGCCGCTCGCGCGGGGGGGACGGTGGGGACCAGGACGCCCCCTGCACATAGCTAATACCGCGTATACGGAACGAGCGCCCCCTGGCGGTCTGCGGAGGAGACCCCGGTGTGTCCGCGAGCCGAGGGAGCCTCAACCAATATGTCGGTCATCCTCTAAATCACGGGGATTTACGAGCGCGTGCGAGGCCACTATCGACGCCCGCTAGAGCGGGCCGCATACGCCATGAGACTCCGTGGAACGGGAGCTGCCGCTGTCACCGCGCTGCTCTCTCGTGTCCCTCTCAACTCTCTCTGTCTCTCTCTGTCTTTCTGTCTCTCTCTCTCTCTCAACGTCGAGCATCCGTAGCATCCACCTTCCCTGCCGTGTTTCCCCGACCAGCGAATCCGCACAAAAGCTCGAGTCGCTTGGAAATGCCTGCGATGGTCGCGCAGCATTGCCGCGAGTCCCCCGGGTTCTCCTTGTTGCGGATTGGATCCTGATGTTATTAATAAATTGGACTTTGGGACTTTTGTGAAGTGAGTTGAAAGTCAAGGGAGGCGACTTGCATGTGAATGAGAAGGCTAAGTTAAAGCATTGCTTAGGTATCGAAGGTTCGAAGGTTTCAATGAGACTTACTGACTTGGTTCATCCGATGCAGTCGCCAATCCTCCTGGTGTCAAATCCTGCCTGTTCCTTCCGTTCCTCCTTGTTGCGGATTCGATCCTGATGTTATTAATAAATTGGACTTTCGGACTTTCGTAAACTGAATTGAAAGTCGCGGGAGGCGACTTGCATGTGAATGAGAAGGCGAAGTTAAAGCATTGCTTGGGTACTTATTGAAACCTTCGAACTTTCGAAGGCTCGAAGGTTTCAATAACACTGACTGATTTGGTTCATCTGATGCACTCGTGAATCCTCCTGCTGTAAAATCCTGTCCGATCCTCCGTGTTGCGAATTCGATCCCGATGTTATTAATAAATTGGACTTCCGACTCGTAAACAGCTTTGAAAGTCACTGTAGGCCACTTGCACGTGAATGAGAAGGCGAAGTTAAAGCATTGCTTGCTTACTTAGGTATCGAAGTTTCGAAGGTTTCAATAAGACCGACGTACTGATTTGGTTGATCCGATGCACTCGTAAATCCTCCTGGTAGAAAATCCCGCCATACTATTCAGACCCTCACACGTTTAGGTCCTGACCAAAGCCCAACCCGAACTCGTCTCCCAACAAGCGAAACCAAAAAATGACGTTCCCGCGACTCACGATAAAAAAGAAACCTGAAACATAGGGACGAAAAAACATTACCAATGCGGTGGGCTATTAATGACAAACATATGAAGTACATATTCAACTACCCCGTCTAGTTAATAATTGATCGCAAAGCGCAAGATCGCGGCGCATAGTCGAAACTCTCACAGTACATCCAACCTGGTCTCTCTCAGTGCGATACGAGCGAACCTCGCTGCACGCGCGAGAGGCAAAGAGGTAAAAATAAATGGAGCTCAATTTCGACGTATGACAGCGACGACGAAGTTCCCGTTGCCCGTGACCCCCCCGCCCTTCCCACCCCTTGTCCCCCCACCGCGCTTGTCCCGCTCGTATCGGTTACCCGCGAAACAACCAATTTGTCGTCGAGTGTTTCCATTATGTGCTCGATAATACGGCCCCGATCGAGCGGCATTGTTAACAGGGCGGAGGAAGGATCAGGGTGGGACAGGTGGTAGGCACGGGGGGCGGAGGAGGTGGAGGAGGAGAGGGTGGGGGTCGCGCGGCAGCGTCGACACTGCGAGCGAGGGTGCAGGAGGCGGCGGTGGTGGTTGGTGTGCGCAGCGGAATAACATTACAGCGAGGGGCCATTATCGATGTTGGCTCGTGAATCCGGCAAGCAACCCCCTCGCCCTTTCCCCCTGCTGTGCCCCCCTCTCCCCCTCCTGCCCCCCCTCTCTCCTTCTCGCCCATCCGACGCTGGCTGGCAAACGGCAACAAAGAAGATAATTAGCCGCGATGGATTAATCATTCATCGATTTGGATGTGCGTGGTTTGGGGGGAGGGGGGAAGGGGGGGGTGGCCAAAGGTAGCAGCAACCCGGAGCCGTGTGATACACTACACGCTATAAGGGTAGAAGTACCATTTTTGGCCACCTTTGGTACCATTGTGGCCACCAAGTTTAAAAGGATTTATTTGCTTATGTTATTAAATTAAATGAAAAATATAAATTAATTAATATATAAATTAAATTAAAAAGATAAATTACATTTAATATATAAATTAATTAATATATAAATTAGATTAAACAAAAACGGGCTTGACAATCTTATCACTTTGTATGAATACTTACGAGGTATCAGCATTCGAGTATGGAAAAACAAATATTTCAAATTAATTACAGTGAAAATGGCCACAAACGGTACAGCGGCCGCAAATGGTACTTCTACCCTATCGCTCGGCTCTGCAGCATCACCTGCACATTGGGGCACATTGGACGGCGAAAGTTACACGAAAGTCGTCATCGTCGTCGTCGTGTGGGATTCAAGGGTGGCGAAGTGACAACACAGAAAGAGGCGCGACGGATTCGTGTGAAAACGCGACCGCGATAAAGACCGCCGCGAGTTAACTTCGCATCGGTTGCCTCGATTAAAAGTAACCCTCGCGGCGAGGGTCCTCCCGACACCCCCGTATTCGCCCACCCTTCGTGTGGCTTTATTCCTCGTCGGGCCTCTCCGGTGCTCCTGGCTCGCTTAGCGCGAAATCGCTCGATTGCGGCGCACCGAGGGACACTGCGGTCTTGCCCGCGGGACGTCGAACGAGAGGAAAAGAGATATAGGAAAGGGGGGAGGAAGGGGGGGGGGCGGCGGTGGAAATCAATCCCGTTTAAATCAAACCCGGGGGTGAGATGGGTGACCGCTTGTCGGTCAGCAGCTGGCGAGCCTGCTCGATTTCTGAGCCGCCGCTGGGTATCCGACGGTGGATATATATATATATGTATATATATAGGTACAGGTATAAAGCCCGCGAGGAGAGGAGCGAGAGAAATCAATTTAAAAGTGAGCGAGGGAGGGGAGGGAATAAAAAAGGAGGAAGCGGAGAAACGTTGGAACAGCTATCGGAGTCTAGTTGGACGGGAAATCGGGGGTTGAATACGAATGGACGAGTTAGAGGCGCTGATTGCCCGTCCTGGGGAGGAACGCGCGGATCCTATGCCCAATGAACCGATTGGTTAGTCAGACTTTGAGCCGAATGCAAATTAACGCGATTCCCGGTGTCCCCCCCTCGCCCCCCCTTTACCCCCTCTGCGATCCTCCTCGCTGTACTTCCTAATTCTCCGGGTCTGGTGAGAGAGCTTTGATTCTCCATCCTCGGTTGGCTCCGGTGGTGCCTGAGGACCTTTCACTGTCAAAGGCCTATTGACATCTTGGTATCCTCGAACGAGCTGACGTCACACGGGGGGCTGAAACGAAAGATCACCGGATGAGTAAGGCGATTGCATGCTCGACGATGATCGTCGATGCGGTGCGTAGGGATAATTGAGGGGGGAGAAAAATAGCAATGGGCAGGGGCCACATTCGTGTCCGATGACCATCACGCAGGCAAATGCAATCAATTATCAAAGAAAACAGCGTGGTTAGCCTGAAGGGAGAGGGGGATAAAGGATTGCACGCTATTTCGAGATCTATCATTCCCCGAGGATTCCCGATACATCATCCCCCCCCACCCATCCTGGCCCCACTTGACACGTTCGTTAACCGCCGCCCTGCACAGGGCCAAAAGGTAAACGCGACTAATTCAATGATGACTGCGTCGCGACGAAGCAAAAACAAATGTCTGTTTGCAGCCAAATAAATTTTCGCGTTTCGACAACAGGCGGCGTTGATGCTGATAATTCTAACGGCAGACGTGAGGGGGAAAAAATAAATTTTCGCAGTGAAAATCCCATAGGATTTTCTCATAGTCATCGCATTGACTAATTCAATGATGACTGAATGACAAATAAATTCACGCGTTTCGACATCGCGCAGCGTTATTGCTGATAATTCTGACGGCAGACTTGAGGGGGAAAAAATGAATTTTCCTATTGAAAATCCCATAGCATTTTCCCATGGTCATTGAATTGACTAATTCAATGATGACTGAATGACAAATAAATTTAAGCGTTTCGGCAACGCGCAGCGTTATTGCTGATAATTCTGACGGCAGACTTGAGGGGGAAAAAATGAATTTTCCTAATGAAAATCCCATAGCATATTCCCATGGTTATTGAATTGACTAATTCAATGATGACTGAATGACAAATAAATTTCCGCGTTTCGACAACGCACAGCCTTGATGCTGATAATTCTGACGGCAGACTTGAGGAGGAAAAAATGAATTTTCCCATTGAAAATCCCAGAGCATTATCCCATAGTCATTGAATTGACTAATTTAATGATGACTGAATCACAAACAAATTCCCGCGTTTCGACATCGCACAGCGTTGATGCCGATAATTCTGCCGCCACACTTGAGGGCGGTGGAAAAAAAATGAATTTTCCAGCGCCAAATCCAGTACGTCAAACGCCCATGACCTGAAGTTGGCGTTGAACTAGGAACGTCGGAACAGCCCGGATTCGACTGAGGCTCCACAGTCGCACCGCCTTTCATCGTGTGAGCGTATTTTTGATTGTGTGCCGGTGGTTCACGTGGGGGTGGCGAGAGCGGCAGCAGCAGTAACAGCAGGAGCGCAACGTCGAGGCGAAAGCGCGACCGACCGAGCCGAAATTCGATTGTGTTCGCGCCGCTAGACTTTCGCCGACGTTTCGGCCCGGCGTTGGCCTCTCCGTTACTCCGGCCGGAGAATTAATAGAGGTCTCGACTCCACGAGCTCTCTCTCGGTCGTGGAGCTCGTCGCTACCTCGAAGGGGCCGACCAGACCAGGGCCACGGTGGGGAAGTGCAGGGAGAAGGCAGCAGAAGCAGCAGAAGCAGCAGCAGCAGCAGCAGCAGAGAGAACGAGGAATTGCAGCAGCGGAGAATAGGGAGAGGCGAACCAGGAAGGTTCGACAGAGAGAGAGAGAAAGCGAGAAAGAGAAAGAGGAGAGAAGAAACTCGCTCACAGTTCCTGGCCGACTTCTATTTCCCCTCCGGTTCTCCCTCATTCTCTCTCGCTCTCTCGTTCTGTGCGAAAGCACACAGGAAGGAGCTTGTTTGCGGCTGTAAATCAACTTTCCGCCGATGTTCCGCGAAATTGAAGAAGTCCTTGATCTACGACACCCCTGGCGACCCCCGCCGCGTAGGACCCAAAAGGCCCGATCCCTTTGCCCGCCCGGCCACCGGGTTTCGTCCTCCCTCGGATTCTTCTTCACGTCTTCCTCTCATTTCTCTCCTCACGCGAATTCTTCTCCTACCCTTCCAGGCTTCACCCAGGCTGAGTATCGTACCTTATTTCACCCTGCGAGAGATCCGAGGACGACGACGACGACGACGACGACGACTAATACGAGGACGACCCTTCTTAGTGCCTTTTGCCACCATTGTCAAAAATTGAATGGCTCCTCGGTCTTCGCTGCAGCTCCAGACATCGAGACTCCGGGATTTCTTCTTCCTCCGTTTCCCGAAAACTTTGCGACACTTCTTCTTCGTTGGTCGCTAGAAACGATTCTGGCCTCGTTATTCTCCTCCCGATCTCCTCGCCATCTTTTTCTGTCTTTCGATCTCCTCGCGCGCCCGATTTAAGGCAATTTCGAGAGAGGCATTTCTCTCAGCGTCGGACGAATTAAAAAAATCCATCCTCATTTCAACACGGCAGATGTTCTCGCGGACTTACGACCTTTTTTCTTTCATTTGTGTAACAGAAACGATTCAATGAAATTCGAAGAAAAAAAAAACGAAACAACGATCCACTCGTTGTTTCTCACCTTTCCTAAATCTACACACATTTTTTCTCTCAGCATCGAACAAATTTTAAAAAAATCCATCCTCATTTCAACACGACACGATTTCAACACGTCAGATGTTCTCGCAGACTTACGACCTTTTTTCTTTCATTTGTGTAACAGAAACAATTCAATGAAATTCGAAAAAAAACGAAACAACGATCCACTCGTTGTTTCTCACCTTTCCTAAATCTACGCACATTTTTTCTCTCAGCATCGAACGAATTAAAAAAAAATCCATCCTCATTTCAACACGACACGATTTCAACACCTTTCGCCACCAATTGTCAAAAATTGAATGGCTCCTCGGTGTTCGCCGCGCTCCAGACATCGAGACTCCGGGATTTCTTCCTCCCTTTCCCGAAAACTTTGCGACACTTCTTCTTCGTTGGTCGCCGAAACGATTCCGCCCTCGTTATTCTCCTTCCTCCCGATCTTTTTCTCTCTCGATCTCCTCGCGCGCCCGATGTAAGGCAATTTCGAGCGAGGCATTTGCTCTCCGCGCCGTTGTTCGCGTCACTGCGACGCCGTTTCTTCGATAGCGAATCGCTTCATCCAATTCAAAACTATTACGGGATGGCGTGTGCGAGCGAGGGAGAGAGCGACGGATCGCGAAAGTAACGCGCTAACCCCCCCGGTGGCCGCCGGGTGGGCCCCTCGCTCGCGTGCGATATCCATCTTGCGCGGTACAACCGTTATTTCATATCGATCCGAAATATTTTCTATCCCCGCGGCGCGATAACTCTTGTAAATATAAAATATGCGCCTCCGAAGTTGCCCATGATTCGGGGCTATCGAGGATGCACGTGGCCGGTATTAGACTCGTAGCTCAAGAGCTCCGGGCCGGATTAATAATAATCCTAATCTTGTTCATTGCCTGGGATCCGTAAAATACAGGAATTCAACGTTTTGGATTCCTGTATTCTATCCCTTTTCCAAATGAGTCCAGCTTCGACCTGGGTCTGACACGTGATGCTTCCAATTGGGTTCACAATTTTTCGTGCGATTTATGTAAGTCTGAAAAGAACAAATTTTTAGACATTTTTGTTTATTTATGGTTTTTTTAACCCTTCGTGATCACACTTCTCACGATTCTCACCGTGGTCACCCGGACAATCTTTGACTGCGTATTGGGACCAAACTGCCGGCTTGAAAAATATTAAAAAATTACAGAATATACTTTGAACTTTGTAGATAATTTACAAAAAAAGAAATTTCACAATATTAAATTGCAACATATTTTAAAAAATTAATGAATGTGAAAGATCGAAAAAAGAGGTTTTTTTTTACTAAAAAAGTCATAACTCCGTAAATAAATGATCGATTTAACTCAAATTTTAACCTGATACTCTCTAAATATAGTACTTTTGATAAAAAAATATTATCCTAGGGCCCGCCACAAAAAAGGTATTTATTCCGGACAAAGTCCCTTTGGCCACGGGGAACTATTTCATTTTCGCGCCGAAAGATCGATCTCGGGTCAGAGTAACCACGAAGGGTTAAAAGAAACATTTTCGGGCGACATATTTTTTTAATCTGACAAAATTCTGAAAAACCTTGTTTGGGAAATAAAAAATGTTGCCTCTATTTTTTTCGAACTTTTTTCAACAACTATTAAATGGAAACAATTCGAAAAAAATAGTAACTTTACGGTGGGCAGCAGCTGGAAAATATTTGTATGCTACACAAGATCTTTGAGATTTTTTTTCAGATTTTAACCAATGTAAAAACCAGCAAAAATCTGATAAAATGTCGTCTCCTCCAATCTTGACGAAAACACATTTCATGTAGCTTCAGAAAATATCAGTGTAACGAGGATTAATTGCTTCACACACGAGATAAGGTCTTGCTTGTCGGTAATCCGAGCTGTTGGCAGACCGGCTTCCGACTAATTGTATTTGCTCCCGGCCTCTTTGCGGTCCGGTCGACGAAAGTTGCCGGGTTCCGAAGCCGGCGCCGGGTTTACGGGAAACGAAACGCGGTGTACGCACGATCTCCCCACGGGGTCTAAGGTTAAACGACTCCGTTCGACCCGCCGCGGCGAATGAGAAAGATCCCGAGGAGTCTCCGACGCCAAGAGGATTCCCATTCGAGCGGCCAACCGAGCGAACCGAGCGCACCCTCAATCGGGGAATAAATCCTAACGCGCGTGGAGAGCGCGAGAAGAACCCGAGCGGCCAGCCGAGAGCTTCTCGTGTACCTCGCCGACGCTTCTCGCGTTTTTTCGCCTCGGAAAATTCAGCGAAAAATCTCATCCCCCCGAGTGTATATCCGATAGCGCGGCCAATCCCCTCTCGTGGCGCGCGGGCAGCCTCTGCTTTTTTCATCCCTTATGCCGCCTCGACCCTTTCGCCCGCGCCTGACGTTTAAATCTCCGCACACACCGAGGACCCTTTCGACCGTACGAGCGCCGCGCACGGAAATCCAGTACCTGGCCCCATATCTCCCTCTTACGTTACGAGGGCGCCGGAACTTTTCCAATCCTCGCGTATCCGAAGATAAACCCTTCGGGCCGAATGTCCTGCTTTATGCCAAATGAGACGAATAAAAAGGGAATGAACACCTCGGGGGAGGGAAAAAACAGAAAGACGAATTGAGAGAGAGGGAGCCTCGAATGTCTTCTCCAGTGGGTCAGATGTTCTCGCTGAATTACGACCTTTTTTTCTTTCATTTGCGTAACAGAAACGATTCAATGGGATTTGAAAGAAAAAAAAATGAAACAAGGATTCACTCGTTATTTCTCACCTTTCCTAAATCTGCGCACGTTTTTTCTCTCAGCATCGAACGAATTTTAAAAAATCCATCCTCATTTCAACACGTCAGATGTTCTCGCAGACTTACGACCTTTTTTTCTTTCATTTTCGTAACAGAAACGATTCAATGGGATTTGAAAGAAAAAAAAAATGAAACAAGGATTCACTCGTTATTTCTCACCTTTCCTAAATCTACGCACATTATTTCGCTCATCATCGAACGAATTAAAAAAATCCATCCTCATTTAAACACGACACGATTTCAACACGTCAGATGTTCTCGCAGACTTACGACCTTTTTTTCATTTGTGTAACAGAAACGATTCAATGAGATACGAAAGAAAAAAAAACGAAACAACGATCCACTCGTTATTTCTCACCTTTCCTAAATCTGCGCATATTTCTTCTCTCAGCATCTAACAAATAAAAAAAAATCTTACGACCGACCTTTTTTCTTTCATTTGTGTAACAGAAACGATTAATTGAAATTGAAAAAAAAAACAACGATCCACTCGTTATTTCTCACCTTCCCTAAATCTCCATAAATTTTTTCTCTCATCATCAAACAAATAAAAAAAAATTCATCCCCATTTCACCCCAACACTATCTCCCAAATTACCCCCTGAATCATGAATTATATCGACTCTCATCGCGTACCCAAAACACACAACCAGTACATCATTCCTGGTATCTGGCGTCCAAAGCCGCAAAGATGAAAACGGTCGGTCCGTCTTCCTCATCTGTCCAGCGGATGACAGAGAGCGGAGCAGAGAGCACAAGAGCGAGAGCGATAGAGACACAGCGATCAGTGCGCGTCTCGATTGCATCGACAATGGGAATTTCAAGCGCGACGCGGCAACGGGGACGTGGTGGATATTCCAGGTGGTAACGGAAGTACACGACGATCGAACTAATTCGCCAGGAGCGGGCGGCGTCCGTGTGTTCCGAGTGCGGAACCTCCGACCGCGGTGGATATACCATCAAACCGATTGTAATCAGACCGCCCTCGACCGCGAGTTCCGGGCGCAGCAGCAGCAGCAGCAGCAGCAGCGTCGGATCTCTCAGAGGGTGGTGGTTGCTCGCCCACCGAGCGCGCCTCGCCCGCCTCGAGGCATATTCCGATCCGACTAACTGACGATGAGTGCGGGCCGACTAGTTGGCTTGTCTCGCTTGACGGAGTCCCTGCCTTCCCTGCCTACCGTTCGCCGCTACTACTCGCCTCGAGTAGTAGCGGCAGAAGCGGGCCAGACATCCGAGTGAAAGTAACAGCGGCCGAAGGAGCGACTGAGTGAGTGAACTGGATAAGGGGTGGAAAGCCTCCCCCCCCCCCCCCCCGGCTACGGGGTAACTCGATTTTCGACTGTCTGTTCGCCCCGGCTCCACGGGCTGTGCTCCTCCTTTCTCTCGCGCGCGCCGAGACCGGCCACTCCGGGGACCCCGAGGAAGTGTGCACTCCACGGCTGCAGGAAGCGATGAAACGACTGTGCAATCGACTGCGGACCGAGGCGAGCGCGGAGAATAACCCACGGTGTGCGAGTGGAGTGGAGTCGCGAGGGCTGGCTGAGGGGACGTGGTGAAAGTTGAATGGAGAAAGGAGACAGAGAGAGAGAGATAGAAAGAGAAAGAGAAAGAGAAAGAGAGAAAGAGAAAAAGAGAGAGAGAAAGAGAAAAAGAAAGAGAGAGAGAAAGAGAGAGAGAGAGAGAAAGAAAGAGAAAAAGAAAGAGAGAGAGAAAGAGAAAGAGTAAGAGAAAGAGAAAGAGAAAGAGAGAGAGAGAAAGAGAAAGAAAGGGTGAGGACAGATCCCAAAGCCGGACCGCAAATCTCCGAATTACACGGGGGAGAAAGCCGAGGGAACCTCAGGCAAAACAGCCTGAGGGGTTCTGAGGTAGCGCTTTGGGAAGATGGGAGAAAGAAACGGTGGTGAGAGAGGCGAAAAATAGAGACCTCGACAGGGATTAATAATTAAGAGAGCTCGGGAGGGACGAGAGAGCCGAAAACGTCGACGCGAGTTTGGTGGAAAATCCTCGGTGGAAAATCTGTGGCGTTGCATACGACCCAAGGAGGGAATTCGTGGGGCCCTGGGAGGGCCAATGTGGTCCTGATCAGGGCCTGGCGAGTGCCTGGCTTCGGTCCGGATTTAACGCCACCGAATTCGCCAGGGTTTGCGAAACCAAAATTACACGTTCGGATCAGTGTTGTAAGTCTCCGTTACTTTAAGAATTAAAGTTTACAACAGTTTATTTTCCTATTGCGGTTTTGTAACGATGTCCTGTAGTGATTATAAAATAATATGCGAACTTTTGAATAGCCGTAAGAAAAACCTAATTCTTAATTCAAGTTTGAGAGAAATTGTGAGAAAAATGGACAAGCATAGTCCTTCATTATTTTCGAAATGCTTTAATAGTATTTCTCCATTTTTTCCATAAGACTGCCATGAAGTTTTATGGGAAATTAAAATTTCTTGCCTCTACTGGAATGTTTACACATCATATTATAATCATTGCGAGTTATTATTATAAAAACATAATTACAAAGCTAATCGTACCATCAATTTTATTTCTATAAAAATTAGGGGTTTACAACTCCGGTTCGGATGAATCATCGAACGAGGGGCAGACGGAGCGGACGCTGGGCACATAGATACACGACGATCTCTCGAGGGTGTCGGGGGTACAAAAGTCGGCGAGTGGCATTGTCATGCAAATCGTCGATGCCGCGCGTTGTCCGGTTCACGAGGACGACGAGGGTGGCCAGACGACGAGGGGGTTGGGCGGTGGGTCGCGAGTTCCGAGAGCTCTCGCGTTCGACCAGGAAGTCTCCGCGAGAAGTCGGCGAAGATTTAGAGGGGAAGAGGGCGAAAGGGGGGTAGGTGGTGGCGCGTTGGAATTGCAAGAGCAACGGGAACGAGGGGGTGGCGCGGTTCGTACACGAGCAAACCAACCCCCGTGGCGCGGCCAGGCCGGGAATTGGTGTAAGCGAGAAAATTGGTCAGGAGACCAATGGGAAGATAGCGGAAGCGAGCGCGACGCGAACCTCGACCCAGAAGCGCGAGCGAGTTGGCCGATAGTTTTTGCGCACTGAATATTAATCCTCCTCTTCGCGGCGCCGCCGTACGTGAGGATCGCGGGCCGAGGGACCATCGCTCAATGCGGCCACCGTTGGGAGGGTCCTTCGAAAATTTTCCATCGAATCTCCGGGAAAAAGTAATAGTAATAGTAGTAGTATATTTATTGACAATACAAAACAGGTTACAGCTTTATATTTATAATTGAATCGTAGGTATTTGTTGCCTATTGCCAATAGGCCATCGACCGTGGTCCTTCAGCCCTCGATTTGTACATGCAGTTTCCTTTTTTTTATGTAACTTAAAATAGAGCTAAGATAGAGCTATTATTATTATTATTAACTACGGAATTAATCAACGAAAATAACTAAGGAAATTATTTTTTTTTTTTTTTTTTTTTTTTTTTTTATTTATCGTGGCAAAATGTAGGGCAAATCTTTTATAGACTGTAAACGCTTTCGCTACGCCCGGTGTTAGGGATTGCCCCTTAACGCCAGGAGGAGCGTCCACGTTCATGTGTCGGACTCTCTTCTCGCGGAAACCGTTCGGAAACGGTTTCCGCGAGAAGCATACCGACTAAACCCCCCTCCCCCAGACAAAAACGGGACCGCTTTCGTCCAGTTGGGAGGAACCACTTCTGTCCGCGTTATCCTCCGCGTCTCCCCCTCAGCCAGGAACTACGTTAGTATTACTTCTAGCTAAGGGGGCCTGTCCGTGTGTCGTTCTGTAAGTCCGTTGTGGTTCTTGTCTCTGTGTCACGTCAGGTCTGTCATTTTAGGCAGCCGTCCGCGTTCTTCCGTCTCAGTATCGTCTCTATGTATGTGGTGACTAGATACCACCAGTCTGTGCCGTGAAGCATCGCCTCCACGATGTTATCGGGAGTGATGGCTCCAACGATCGTCTCTAGTCCTTGTCGCAGATCCGTCCATTGGTCACACACGAAGAACGTGTGTTCAGCGTCGTCTCGTTCGTGTCCGCAGTATGTGCAGTCTGGCGTCCGTACTTTGTCCATTCTGTGGAGGTATTGTCTGAAGTATCCGTGTCCCGTCAGGAATTGGGTGATGTAAAAATTAACATCTCCGAATTCCCGACTCGTCCACGGTCTCAGGTCCTTGATTAGTCGTCTTGTCCAGTTGCCCGTTGAGTCTTCCGTCCAGCGTTGTTGCCACGTCTGGATGGTCCGGTCTCTCTCCGTTGTTGCCGCGTCCCTTCGTGTTGTGTCCGCGCTCCTTCCGTAGATCCTCTTGCGCTCGAAAGCAAGAAGATCAATGGGAATCACGCCGGCTACCACCAGAACAGCCTGCGCAGAGACCGTCCGGTAGGAGCAGGCGATCCTGAGCGCACTCTGTCTCTGTACCGTCATCATCGCGTGGCAGTATTTTTTCGTCCTAAGGGCATCCGCCCAGATCTCCGCGCCGTAGAGGAGGATCGAGTGGGCCGTCGACATAAGTAGTCGGCGTTTCCCCGGTCTTGGTCCGTTTGTGTTTGCCATTAGGCGGCTTAAGGATGACACCCTTTCGGCCGCCTTCTGGGCTGTCCTCTGTATGTGGGGCCAGAAGGTCATCTTCGTATCCAGGGTCACCCCCAGGTACTTGACTTCCCCCGTGGCCACTATGTCGTCTGTTCCCACCGTCATCAGAAGTCTCGTCTGTATGCGTTTTCTCGTGAGAAACACGAGTTCCGTCTTTTCTGTTGCCAGTTGCAGTCCGTGATCTGTCATCCAACGTCCAACCCGTCTCATTGTCTGGTTCAGTGACAACTGCGCCAGTTCTGGAGTCCTCTCGACGATCACCGCCGCCACGTCATCGGCGTATGCGACGAGTGATACGCCGATCGGGAGCTCCAGCCTGAGCAGACTGTCGTATACTCCGTTCCAAAAGTCTGGCCCAAGGATGGAGCCTTGAGCCACCCCCGCGGTGATCTGTTTTGTCACGTGTCCTTCTGTTGTCTCGTATGTCAGTTGTCTGTTACGTAAGTAGTCTTCTACCACGCGTAGGAGGTAAGGCGGGACTCCGAAGGCGTTTCGAAGCGCCTCCAAAATGTCCACCCATCGCCCCGAGTTGAAGGCGTTCCTCACATCGAGAGTCGCCATCAGCACGATGGGTCGCGCCGCGTGGCAGAATCTGTCCGTGTCTCGGAAGGTGTCGACGACTCTCTGGATTGCTCCAATTGTCGACCGACCCTTCCTGAATCCGTACTGTCTGTCCGAGAGGTCTCCCCCTGTCTGTATCGCGTCTGTCAGTCGCGGTCTCAGTAGATATTCGTATAGTTTACCCGTCGTGTTCAGTAGGCTCAGTGGCCGATGTGCAGAGGGCGCGCTGGGGTCACCCTTACCCTTAGGGATAAGGACCAGCTTCGCCACTTTCCATTGGTCGCTAAAGGTCCCTGTCGTAAGGCATGCGTTGTACAAGTCGAGTAGTATCTGCGGCCTCAGGCTAGCCATCAGCCGGATAACCTCGCCCGGTACCCCGTCAGGCCCTGGCGCTTTCCCAGGCTTCAAGGCGGTGGTCGCTCTGATGAGCTCCTCCGTCGTGAAGGCGGGAACCAGCCCTGTCTCAACGTCGTCTGTAGCGTCCGTCCGTGTCGGGTGAGTCGGAAACAGTCCGTCAACAATGCGCCGTGTGGTCTCCGCGTCTTTGAGTTCCGGCGTGATCCGTCCCCCTAGTTTACCGGTTACAATCTTGTAGCCGGTACCCCACGGGTCCTGGTCCACCTCCTCGCAGAGCTTCCTCCAGCACTTCGCCTTGCTGTCCCGTATCGCGTCCGTCAGTCTATTCCGTGCCGTACTGTATGTCGCCTGAAGAGCGACCCTTTCGGGTTTGCCCTTGGCCCTTGTCTTCTTCCGTTTGCTTGCGAGGCAGCTTTTCCGCAGTTCAGCTATCTCGTCAGTCCACCAGTATTGTGAGCGTTTGTCTCGTCTGTAGTGCAGTTTTGGCATTGTGCTGTCGCACAGCCGTTTCGTCAGTTTGGCCGTCTCTTCTACCAGTCTTTCCACCCTCGGCCGGCCAGTCAGCTCCGGGGGAACGTTAGTGATCGGAGATGGCGCTGCCGCCAGTTCCTCCGAAAACTTTTGCTCGTCCAGTTTCTTCGTGTTCCACCGCGGGGGGTGTCGAGTCCGTTTCTGTGCTGTCGCTGTCTCTCCCGCCACCTCGAAAGCGATGTATTGGTGGTCGCTGGCTGTATAGTCTTCTAGGACCCGCCATTTTCTCAGTGTTGGGAGCGTTCTGTCCGAGGTCATCGTCACGTCTGGTATGGAGTCGCCAAACCCCGGTCGTCTGTACGTCGGCGTGTTCCCTGTGTTTACCACTACCAGATCCAGCCTTGCGGCCATCTCCAGCAGCAGTCGTCCTCGTTTGTTCGTCGTTGTCATGCCCCACTCGACCGCCCTCGCGTTTAGGTCTCCCGCGACCACTACATCCCCGGGAAGGTCCCTGATACCGTCCTCGAGGAGCGCCACCTTCCTTTCAAACTCCGCTGCGGCGCAGTTTGGGGTTAGGTAGACGCTGACGTAGGTGATGGAGCCTAGTCTGATCCAGACGTAGTCTTCCCCGGCCCCGCGGCCGGTTATCCGAGATCGGGCGGAGCCCCTTACCCAGATAGCTACGGTCTCAGCGTCGTTCGTGGTCCACGTGTCTGTCGGTCGATTCCTGTATGGTTCGCACAGGATCAGTACGTTGGCGTCGTGTTCGTCCGCTATCTGTGGTAAGAGCATGTCTGCTGTCCTACTTCGGTGCAGGTTTCCCTGGATTATCCTGTCCGTCTTCCGGCTTGCCTCCTGCACTCCTCCAGCGCGGCCCGAAACACTGCGCATCTCCCGGATCCCGCGAGGTGCGCAGCGACCTTGTGCCCCGCCTCAGTGCACAGAGGGCATGCCGGATCGTTTTTACAGTCCGTAGCGTAATGTCCCGTTTCGCCGCACTTCCTGCAGCTCTTAGTCCGGTCGTTACCTGTGCAGTTCGTTTTTGTATGCCCATAGCCTAAGCATCTGTGGCATTTCGTTACCGTCAGTCGTTTTCGGACGCGGCATCGGACCCATCCGATCTCGATCCGTGCCCGGCCGAGCAGCGCTTCGGCCTCGTGCGATTCGAGTTCGCACACTGCCATGTACTGCTCGGCCCGGTTCGGACCGAAGATGCGGACCTTAAAGTCCTTGTCTCGTCCTGTCACCTGTCTCAGTGCCTGTATAACGTCGTCCGGTGTCGCGACACAATCCAGGTCCATGATCTCCACTTGAACCAGCGAAGTCATGGATTTTACGCTGCCGGCATCGCCGACGGCGTCCTGGAGTATGCGCCGGAATGCGTCTCGTCCGTCCGTGTTGGATTCCATCTTTATAAGACAGCATCCGTCTTTCGTCTTCCGTACCGTGGTCACCTTCACTTGGCTCCTCGTCGGGTCGACCGTCGTCCGCAGTTTACGTACGATGTCCGAGTACGTCTGGTCCTTTCCAGGTTTTACCAGGACCGCTGTCCCACGTTGTTTTGGGGCTGGTCTTTGTCTCTCGGTCTTCGTTTTCGCGTTTGTCTCGTCTGTCTTGTTCGTCCGTTCTGTCACTTTTGGTTTTTTCTTCCGTGCTACCGTTTGCCAGGTGACGTCGGACATCACTCTTGGAGTTCTCTTCTGTGAGGACTCCGGAGTGGTCCCGGTCGCCTCCCGCTTCCGTTTCGTCCGTGGCGTTTCCTTCGTCCTCGTCTCTGTCTCCGTCTCTGTTGTTTCGTCGTCCTTCGTCCGTCTTTCCGGGACAGGCGCGTCGCACCTACTCAGTGCAACGTCGGCGGCCTCGAGTATCGTCTTAATACCCGTCTTGACAGTCATGTTTACGTTCTTTTGAACTGCCGCTGCCTCGGCCATTTTCGTCGCTGTCGTTCGTATGAGCTGTAGTAGCTCCGTCAACGTCCGTTCCGTCAGTCGCACCGACGCTGCCTCGCTGTCGAGCGCGGAAGAGCAGCCTGCCACGCTTCCTGCACTCGACTCGCTGTCCGTCCTTTCGCGTCTCTGCAGTCGGCGTATCGTCCTGTCTGTTGTCTTCGTCCTCTGTTCCGTTCGTCCGTCCGTTGTTCCTTCCTCTTGACGCGGTGGGGTTGGGAGCCCCGTGGTCACTGATGCGTTTGACCTTTTTTCTTGTTGCGTACTTTTCATGATTCCTTGTCCTCCCTTCTCCTTTGTATGTGTAGACTATGTTGTTCGGGGGTGAGCAGCCAGGTCCTTTCCGGCACCGTGGCTCCTCCGCGAGGGTCCACTCCGCTGGCGCCAGTGGCCTCACCGAGGCCCCCCCAATGCTGCCGCAGGGTCCCGTCCGGGCGCCACCCGGCACTACGACAGCACGGAGATTATGCGCTGGTTGATGGAGCAGCCAGTTCCCCCCGGCTGCCCCGCATGGAAACATCCATATTCGAAATATACGTCGACGGAAGGTTCCATATGCCGCATACACGCCGCATATATTTTTACATGCAACGCATATGTTGCATATACGACCCCTTGGTGACATAAATCTCACACATAAATACTTCCACGCGGGTGGGGGCCCGGGCACCTGAACTATCCAGCGGCCCAGGAGCATCACGCCTGGTTTAACTCGGGGTACCCTCTCGCGCTTCGCTTCATGTCCTCCCCACGTCGGAGGTGTCGGATTCTTCCCGGCGTCACCACCCTGTGTCCAGTGTGCGTGTGACTGAGTGTCCGTTTCTGTGACAGATACCGGTACGTTCACTCTGGGAGAGCCCGTTTATAGGGATCCCGTTCATTCGCTTTTCGGGGGAGCCCGTTTATAGGACGTCCCGAGCATTCGCTTTCTCGGTAGCCCGTTTATAGGGATCCCGATCATTCGCATCACCGATATGTCACTCGGACGTGTTTGTGTAGGTGTTTGCGTTGTCTGTGTGTGTGTAGCCCGGTTTTGGTCCACCCCGAACGAATCGGTACCATCCATATCTGGAAGGCGTCCCCCTATCCGCCGCCCGGGGAGGCGCCCGATGCGGGACCGGTAACCCGACACGGGAACTAAGGGAATTATTATTATTATTATTATTATTATTATTATTATTTAAGGAAATTATAGTAATAATAATAATTATTATTATTTAAGGAAATTATAGTAATAATAATAATTATTATTATTTAAGGAAATGATAGTAATTATTATTATTATTATTATTTAAGGAAAAAATAATAATTATTATTATTATTTAAGGAAATAATAATAATTATTATTATTATTTCCTTAGTTATTTTCATTGATTAATTCTAATTGGCAATATGCGGTATATATCGGGTCTTTAGGTTTACGAGTACGGATTCGTTCCGGTTGTATACAGAGTGGTTTTAGATTTTCGATTTCAATGGAAGCAAATTTCTTAGTGAGCCGGGAAAGATTTTCCCGAAAGGGCGAAAGTCTGTACACCCCGCGCGGTCTCTGCTCCTGGGTTACAACTGTGCCACACGGCACTTTCGGAACGCTGGGATGATTCACTCGTTTTTTTTCCTTTTTTTTTCTTCTTCTCTTCAGACTTTTTGTTTCTCTCTTTCTTTATCTCCACCGGGAAAATAAAGAGACTCTCTGGCTCTCTGTCTCTTCCTTAGTTCACGCGGAGTTGTCGGCTTACGCTTCCTTGAAGAAAATACCCTCGTCCATCCTCCTCCTCCTCACCCTGCGTCTCGATCCTCTCCTCGCTTCTCCTCTCCCTTAATTTCGGCACCGCTGGCCTTTCACGCTCCCGGCCGAGCATCTGTGTAGTCATCCGGTGCTTTGGTTACCACAGCCAGGATATCTTCCCTTCCCTCGTAACCGGTGTGTGTGAAGCGTATAGAGCAACTCGGCTGTACGCTCGGCTCGCACAGTTATATTGCCTTTCATCTCTCCGCATCGCACACTTTTATCTGGGTCGGAAGACACTATCGAGCTCACCCCGTGTGACTCTCGTATATATGACTTTCCTCGTATCCGGCGTTTTACTTTGCATAATACACCGCGCGCGCTCCTTTTTGCGTTTTCCTACCCTTGCGTACGCCGAGACCAGCCGCCGCAGCGCTCGGGAATTTACGAGCAATTCGACAGTGTCCGGGGGGTGGTTCAGAGGGTGGTCGGTTCTCTCCTTCCCTGCGCACCCCGACCCGATGATCTTGCGCGGTAAATTCGTGGTCACCCGACACAATCTTTGACTGCGTATTGGGACCAAACTGCCGGCTTGAAAAATATTAAAAAATTACAGAATATACTTTCAACTTTGTAGATAATTTACAAAAAAAGAAATTTCGCAATATTAAATTGGACCATATTTTAAACAATTAATGAAGGTGAAAGATCGAAAAAAGACGTTTTTTCACTAAAAAAATCATAACTCCGTAAATAAAAGATTTATTTAACTCAAATTTTAACCTGATACTCTCTAAATATAGTACTTTTGGTAAAAAAAATATTATCCTAGTGCCCGCCACAAAAAAGGTATTTATTCCGGCCAAAGTCCCTTTGGCCACAGGGAACTATTTTGTTTTCGCGCCAAAAGATCGATCTCGGGTCGAATCGACCCGGAGTACCCACGAAGGGTTTAAAGAAAGTAAATTCCCGAGCGCAGCGCTCGGAAATTTACGAGCAATTCGACAGTGTCCGGGGGGTGGTTCAGAGGGTGGTCGGTTCTCTCCTTCCTTGCGCACCCCGACCCGATGATCTTGCGCGGTAAATTCGTTCAATTTTCGTCGCCTCCGCGCGCGTAGCCATTTCGCATACACGGCGAAGCCGCGAGATCGCGCGAGTGCCAAGGTAAATCGCGGCGCAGTCTCGGGATGCGGGTGCACCGCGAATCCTTCCACCCCCTTCCACCCCCCGGGGGTGGAAGGGGCTGCTGCTCTCTGTGCATCGGCAGCGAACCCCCGAAACCGTAGGGCGTTACACGTATGTACACGAGAGCTCCGCGCCGGGTTCCACCCGAGAGCGCATAGCCTTTAGGGGGGCGAAGTGAAGACAAACAAAACCCACCCCCTGAATAAATATAGGGTGCGTGGAAGGGAGGAGGAGAGAAAGAGAGAGAGAGAGGGAGCGATAGAGTTACGTAAGGCATACCCATCGCGCGGCACCTACCAATAACAGAACCAGCTGTACCTACACGAACCACCGGCTCCGTTGGCTCGAGGATGGAGGCATTCGCTGGTGGCTGGCTGGCTGGCTCGCTGGACGCCCGGCGATGGTAAATTAACGGTTGCAATTTTAATGGGGCCGCTGAAAGCGAGGGTTGCCCTCGCCTCTGATTTTACGCCCCTCGGCCGTCAGCCACCGACACCGAGCGGACACGGCGCGCGAGGAGAGAGAGAGAGAGAGAGGAGAGAGCGCCGGCGAAAGCCCCGCAGTTGAACGGGCAACCTGCGCCAACGGTCGATCTGCGTTTTCTCAGGTTTCTTTTTTTGCCTGAAAGGAGGAATAATACGGCGTTATTTGAAAATAGCTTTGCGACGGTTGTCGACGTTTGTGATTATTTTAATTTGTGATTGTTAAGCTGGAATTAATCTTGTTTTGTGAGAAAAAATGGTATCATGATTTTATGGTACTATGTATGATGTTGAAGTTTACGGCGTTGGGATGCAACGAAATTCAGAAAAAAATCGATGCTTATTAACCTAAATCATTGAATAATGATCTACTTACTAAATAATTATTTAATTATTAAATAGTGATTTACTTAATAATTTCATCATTTGGGTTAAATAGAATTTTTTTTTTCTGAATTTCGTTGCATTCCAACAATGCAAGCGTCAACATGATTAGTATATGCTGGCTGTTTTTAATGTCAATTTAGGTAACACGAGTTTCACTAATTTTTTCAAAAGGCTCTTTCTTAATTTTATTTAACCAGATTACACAGGGTGTCCCATTTAAATCTTCCACCTGATTTATCTCGAAAAATATTACCCTGAACAAATTTTAAGTACAATGAAACTAGGCTTCGAAGGGCGACTTAAAAAAAAAAGAAATATGATCCAACATTAAAAATAGCGGAGTTACGACGCCCGATATGTAAAAAAAAAATAAAACTATGGCTTTTTTTACATCATCGTTCTCAAGTCTTATATTCCGCCCTCCGGTTTCCACGCTCTTTTATTTTCCCCCTTGATTTTCACAAAAAAATAATTCGCTTTTAATACATTTCTCGCGCGCGACGCGCTTAAATGAAACCGTTACGGCGACAATGTCCCTCCCGCTTTCTACTTTCTTTAATCTAATATCAGCGTGTCTTCTTATTCTCTGTTGCAGAGCACTACCACATATTCGTGGGGGACCTGAGCCCGGAGATCGAGACGCAGACCCTGAGGGACGCCTTCGCTCCGTACGGCGAGATCTCGTAAGTCCCCCCTAAGCTACCTCATTAAAGCCGACTTACCGCTCGCGCGGCCAAGATATAAACGAGGTGAGCCGGTGCCGCCGCGCTCGCGCCGCGGCGCCCGGCGTCGTGGCCTGGCTGTGGCCAAAGAGAAGACCGAGCGCGACGACCGAGTGTCGTATAGACCTGGACCGCACCGCAGCCGCCGTCGTTGCCGCAGCTGAGACCGTATAACGAACCCAAGTGCACGTGGATAAATAACGTTTCTCCCTCGTCCACCGCCGCCGCCGCCGCGGATAACGACGTCCGTCGACGTCGTCCGCTCAGCCGTCGGATATGCGTCGCGCTGGTCTCACGCCGGGACAAGTGAAACGCACTCTTTGCGCGGCTCCGTTCGCGTTCAGGCCACCCTGAAAACCAAGAGAAAGAGACAGAGAATGAGTGAGAGAGAAAAGTAAAAAAAAAAAAAAAGAAAAAAAAACCACGAAGACAGACAGACAGACGGACAAACGGATACACGTGGAGAAGGCGAACACACGAGGGGAACGAGGGGAACGAGAGGAATCGTAAAGTTAGCTTTTAATGGATGTGTTTATTTTTTTTTTTTTTTTTTTTTTTTTTTTTTCATTAATTTTCGATAGCTCCGCTTGTCCGTCGAGTCACTTTTGCGGTGAATTGCGATTACGAGCACCGAGTTATGGAGTCGTCATCCAAGTCTCTGTGAACTGAGAAATGGAACTGAGAAACGAAATGCTGAATTTAGTAATTGGTGTTTCCGTAAAATCACCTTTCGATGGATATTTTTGATGGATAACGACGTCCGTCGATGTCCGCTCAGCCGTCGGATATGCGTCGCGCTGGTCTCACGCCGGGACAAGTGAAACGCACTCTTTGCGCGGCTCCGTTCGCGTTCAGGCCACCCTGGAAACCCAGAGAAAGAGACAGAGAATGAGTGAGAGAGAGAAGTAAAAAAAAAAAAAAAAAAAAAAAAAAAAAAAAAAAAAAACCACGAAGACAGACAGACGGACAAACGGACACACGTGGAGAAGGCGAACACACGAGGGGAACGAGGGAATCGTCGGAAGAATAGATTGGCACGGTGTGTCTGTCCGTTCGGTGTGAGCACAGGCATCGCGGGCTGGGGGGGATGCTGGTGGCAGTGGCAACCGCACGAAGTGGGAATAGCTCAGGCACGAGGCACAAAACCCCGCGCGAGAGCGGCGCGGAAAAATTGTGAGAGGAGGGCGAGAGGAAAAGCAGAGAGAAAAAGATGGAGAGAGAGAGAGAGAGGAGCAACGAGCGGTGAGTGCTCGAGAGTGGCGAGGGTGAGACAGAGACAGAATTCTCTCTCTTCCTCTCTCACCGAGCGAAAAGAGCCCCGTAGGAAAATCGATTCGAACTCTCCGCGCGGCGTCCGCCGAGCGAGTTACCAGCCTGCTTGCTCCTCTCTCTTGCTCTCTCTTTCTTTTGCTTTAAAAAGCTCGTGAAAAATTGCCGGTGGTTTTCTATCTATTTTGTTTTCCCGGCGTCCGCCCACCACCGTCTTCCCTCTCTCTCTCTCTCTCTCTCTCTCTCTCTCTCTCTCTCTCTTGCTCTTCTTTTCTCTTGGTACATTCACGCGTTCCTCTCGCGGCCTCAGCCCTCAGCCTCCCTGTTTCTGTCTCTCTCTCTCCGCCGCTTCGATCCCACCGACCATCATCCCCCTCGTTTTCTCCCGTTCTCCCCGCTCTTCAAAGCCCTCGCAGACCGTGACTCTCGCGAACCATGAACGCCGCCCGCGATCATTCCCCCGGAAACAGCCACCCCGCCTGATGCTTACATACACCTTTCTTCTCTCGCGCAGGCCGGGCGCGCGCGCGCGGGGTAAACACTCGAGATTAATTATGTGTGTGTATAACGCCAACGGTATCCGTTCTCTCTCTCTCTCGTTCGTGTGGCGACGAACCACCCAACCTCCCTTCAACACGCCCGCTGAATAACCGTTCGGTCGTTACTCGATCGGCAAGAATTTAGGGATGGAGAATTATCGGGATACCCGTGGCGGTCGCTTTTTTTTTGCGCCTTCTTCTTTTCTTCTTCGCTTCTTTTTCACAGGCGTGGCGCTACTTCTTTTCCATTTTACGCCCGTTTCGTGGGCACACTGAGACTCCGCAATCACGCCGAAAAATATTTTTTCAATACGCGTTGGAGGAGCGAAATGAAAAATCCCGGGTCTCGTGGTTGGGGGTTGGAAATCTCTGCAACAGAAAAAATCGTGGAAGGTTCATTTTTAAAGTGGATAAAATTTCTTGGAGAATGCTGAGCATTTTGAGAATTTGCGAGATTTTTGGTTTACCATTTTATGATCATCGAGTCCTCGATCCAGGGTGAATCGCTTGTCACTTCGACAGCACTGGATCCGCAATCACGCCGAAAAATATTTTTTCAATACGCGCAGGAGGAGCGAAATGAAAAATCCCGGGTCTCGTGGTTGGGGTTTGAAAATCTCTGCAACAGAAAAAAATCGTGAAAGGTTCATTTTTAAAGTGGATAAAATTTCTGGGAGAATGCGGAGCATTTTGAGAATTTGCGAGATTTTTGGTTTACCATTTTATGATCAATCGAGTCCTCGATCGAGGATAAATCGCTTGTTACTTCGACAGCACTGGATCCACCGATAATCGCGCGACAACTCGGTTCATCCTGTCAGTGCGGAGCCAGAGTTCCGCTATCTCATATTTTCCCTCCTTGTTTCATCAGACTTTTGGCAACGAGCGTGAAAGCCACGTCAGACGCCTCCATCGCCTCCCGTGTGTCTCGGTATCGCCTCGCGATCTCGTCCACTTGAGTAAAGCTCCTCGACCCATTCAGCTTAGATCGTTGGCTAAGCAAAGCTCTCGACTCGCGAAAGCTTCCTCCTCGCCCGACGTGAATGGATGTATAAGTGTACGAAAAAGAAGGAAGAAAAAAAAAAGAAAAAAAAATCTTACCCGAAAGCGTGTATGGAATCTGGACTAAACGTTGAATATTCTCGGTTCCATGCATGAGATTTCAGCGATTAGACCGCCTGTCTAAATTCTGGACGCCGTCCCATAGCCCGTTGTCATCTCCGGCTCGTCCCGTTTGACCCGACGTCGCGCCCCGAACTCCACAGGGCAACTTCTAAATTATGACACACCGAGGCGTCGTTGCCAAGCGACAAGCGGGGGACGTCAGCCGAGGCGGCCCCCTTTGCACATTCTCTGTATCTCTTAAGAGGATGTGAAACATATTCTCTGTGTGTCGGCTCTCCGTCGCTCCTTCGCGAGAGCCCCCCCATTAGTTTCTATCCGCCGCGGCGTTCATGCATGTTTCACGTGACCTTAAAACGCGCGAGGCGAGCGCGGAAAAACCGGGTGAGCCGATAGACACCCCCCGGAGTCCGCTTCGAACGACCTGTGACCCCTTCGTACCCCCTCTGAAGGAACCGGGGGTATCGGGGACGAGAAGCTCCGCTCGCTCCGCTAATGCGCTATACATTTTCTTCCGTGTCTCCGTCGTAGACGCGGCGGCGCTATCCGAGAATTCGTTATTAATATTTAACTACGGCGGAAAGATTAAAAAGTTTCCGGAATTTTAATATACCCAACGGGGCAGTGCGCGGAGAAGGAGCCGAGCGGAAGCGACGAGCGGGGATGGTGGGACCGAGCGCGAGCAGAACTCTCGTTTCGTACCCTGAAACCCTGCCAGACGCGAATTAAAATTCGGCGTACCCCTTTCGGTGCAGGAGGCGGCGCGAGTAGTCTCGGAGAATCTTAATGCGACGACTCTCCCCGCGCGTCTCGCCTCGGCGACGGTTAATCGTTCCTCCTTCGAGCCCCGAAGCACCGCTCGCTGGACCTACGTACTGAATATTATTGTGAATTAGTTCCTCCCGATTGACCCGTCCGAGCTTTTCGCTTAAAACACACTCACGAGTTTCTCCCGGTCACGAGTAACTTTTTCCTGGTTCCTTCCTTCAGAATTCACAAAACACTTCCTGCTTTGTGTTCCTCCCTGTTGAGAAAGACAATTGAATATTCGTTAACGACGATATCGTGTTTAGAAAGTAGTTGTTCAGTTGTTTATAAGCTACCCGACATGAAGTATCGCTGTCCACTTAAATAAAGTTGATTCCTTTTATAATCGTACATTTCATCACTACCGATTGACCTGTCCGAGCTTTTTGCTTAAAACACACTCACGAGTTTCTCCCGGTCACGGCCAACTTTTTGCTCGTTCCTTCCTTCAGAATTCACAAAACACTTCCTGCTTTGTGTTCCTCCCTGTTGAGAAAGACAATTGAACATTCGTTAACGACGATATCGTGTTTAGAAAATAGTAGTTCAGTTGTTTATAAGCTACCCGACATGAAGTATCGCTGTCCGCTTAAATAAAGTTGATTCCTTTTATAATCGTACATTTCATCACTACCGATTGACCTGTCCGAGCTTTTTGCTTAAAACACACTCACGAGTTTCTCCCGGTCATGACGAACTTTTTCCTCGTTCCTTCCTTCAAAATTCCCAAAACACTTCCTGCTTTGTGCTGAGAGGCATCGCGATAATCGTCCACGATGGGCCATTAAATGGAAACGTCTGGACGAAGTCACTGGCCCCGGAGTAATAGGCCGGGGGGTCTTTGCCCAGGTCGCTTTACGAGCCCAGAAGAGCCACCTAAAGACAGAGAGACGGGCTACATAGTTAAAGACGGAAAGCAGCACCGCGGCGGGCCTTCGACAGGCGTCGGGGAAACGCGATTGCCGAAAGTGCGTGGAAGAGGAACGAGGAGATAAAAGGAGCGTTTATTCGCGGGTTTCGCGGATCTTCGTCGCGGGGGGAGGAAGGGAGACGGGAGATCCGGTGCGGATAAGGACCTCTGAGTGAAGCAAAAGGTTGGCGCGGAACAGTCATTGCGCGAGCAAGAAAGAAGCCCCGGGAGTGAGGAGGAGGAGGAGGAGGAGGAGGAGGACGGGGTGAGGGCGCGGAAAAGTTGACAGCCCCCGAAAGTTTCGACACCCCGTAGAAAAGCGACGGCTCGATTAGTTTGCAAACGACCGTAACTTTTCCCCCGAGATCTTTATCCGTATAAAAGTACGGGCAACTTTTACCCCGCGCTAAGAGAGACGCGAGTAGCGAGGGAAGGGAAGGGAGGGAGAAAGGGAGGAAGAAGTGGAAGGAGGGGGTAGAAGGAAGACATAAAGGGGAAGGGAAAGTACCGCTCGTCCGATTGTAATGTCCGGACATAATAATTCAGCTCTCTTCGTGCTTCTGTCGTTGATTCCGCTTCTCTTTCACTCTCACTCGCATCTCGCATCTCGATAGTCGTGTCCTCTTCTCACCACTGTTTTTTCTTCCACGATTCTCGTGTACCCTCTTCACTCCCTTCCTTCCCGCAACGTTTACCGGAGAACACCGCGAACTCGTTGGAGAAAACTCTTCTCGCGCTACTCCTTGCAACTGTTTCCCAGATCCTCGCCGCGAGTCTTGTCCATCTTTTCTTCATGTCCTGCAAAGACAAAACGACGAATCGATGAAGAAGCACACCGAGATGTCTCGTGTACAATTGCGCGAATAAATGACGTGATTTAACGAGCAAAGGAAAGGGGAAGGAAAAAGCAAAAAGAAAAAAAAGTAGACGTGAGAAAAGTGAAATTGAGCCTGGAGACTGGAGACGGCGAAGGAGTCCGGAGTTGAGATTCCTGAACCGAGATAATTATTCCCCATTCGAGGGCGCCGAGCGAGAGAGACACGGAGGCGGTGAGGAAGGAAGCCGAGATGAGACGATGACTGGTGCGCTGGGGGTCCGGGAATGAGCATCGCGTTAACCAGCCTCCGGCGGGAAGAGCTCTCGAGCACCGCGAGCCTCGCCTCGTGGAGAGTTGCGAACCCAAGAGCCCGGAAGAGCAGAAACTGCACGCCCGGGGGGGAGGAGGGAAGGGAAGGGAAGGGATTCGAATATCACGCCGCCGGTGGCCATTTCGAGGCTGCGCCTCACGTGCGCCTATGGTAACCGTATTTCACTGGATGCGCGCGTTACCGCGTCCAGCGCATTATGCACGTATATAGAGACGTCGCGAGCCGAGCAACCACCCAGTTTTCGGTATATAACTCGCACATACGTGAGGGAATATCGAGGTGATTTCGATGTGTGGTCACCTGACTTATGGGCTCTTCGGATATCGCCCAGCCGCCAACGGTGAGAGATCCTCCTTCACGACGTCCGTATAACCCCTCGCCGTACGTCCAGACCTTCTCGTTCGCGCTGCGTGTTCGCCGTTCAGCTAACGCGCTGCTGTTCCAAAACGATAGCTCCGCTTGTCCGTCGAGCCACTTTTGCGGTGAATTGCGATTTGGAGCATCGAGTTATGGAGTCGTCATCCATGTCCCTGTGAACTGAGAAGTGGAACTGAGGATCTGAGAGCTGAATTTAGTAATTGGTGTGTCCGTAAAATTACCTTTTGATGGATCTGTTTATTTATTTATTTATTTTTTTTTCATTAATTTTCGATAGCTCCGCTTGTCGGTCGAGTCACTTTTGCGGTAAATTACGATTTGGAGCATCGAGTTATGGAGTCGTCATCCATGTCCCTGTGAACTGAGAAATGGAACTGAGGAACGGAAAACTGAATTTAATAATTATTGTTTCCGTAAAATTACCTTTTAATGGATCTGTTTTTTTTTTTTTTTTTGGGTTGCTCCGCTTGTCCGTCGAGTCACTTTTGCGGTGAATTGCGATTTCGAGCACCGAGTTATGGAGTCGTCATCCACGTCCCTGTGAACTGAGAAATGGAACTGAGGAACAGATAGCTGAATTTAGTAATTAGTGTTTCCGTAAAATTACCTTTTAATGGATCTGTTTATTTATTTTATTTTTTTCATTAATTTTCGATAGCTCCGCTTGTCCGTCGAGTCACTTTTGCGGTGAATTGCGATTCCGAGCACCGAGTTATGGAGTCGTCATCCAAGTCCCTGTGAACTGAGAAATGGAACTGAGAAACAGATAGCTGAATTTACTAATTGGTGTTTCCGTAAAATTACCTTCTGATGGATCTGCTCCTTTTTTTCATTAATTTTCTTTTTGTCGCGTCATCGTCATCACTAATGCGTTCCAGCTCAACCCCGGAGTGGATCCTCCCCCCGAGTTGCTCTATCAGCCACCGACACACACACACTTATCCGACAAAAACTACCGAGTAAGATCCAAGGAAAGCGATACATCTTTCTACTCTCGTTCTGTTTTTCCCCGCGCACCGAGAGAGAGTATCGTTTGCGCGCGAGAGCTTGATCGATAGTATCGATATAGGGTTGGCGCGTTGCACAGCAGGCGGGGTGGGTTATCCCGGGGAGGAAAGAGAGAGAGTCTCGCCGTTATCCAACTGCCAGGCTGCCGTTCTCCCGCTTGTTCGCCGGTAGGAGCAGTAAACCACGCGAGGAGAATCCAGAATCAAGCTGCAGGGTGGAGAGAAGCAAGTGCGAGTCGAGTGTAGAGAGAAAGCAAGAAAGACAGGAGGAGAGAGAAATAGAGAGAGAAAGAGAGGAATCCAGACATAGTAGGTTACTCCAGCTCAAAGCGTAGGACCCACGCGATTCCACCGTGGCGCCTGAAGACGCGGGGACGCCCGGCATCCGAGGAAACGCGGGGCATCCGAGATCCAAGACGAAGCCGGCCGGGTTTTCTCGCTTCCTCCTAAGTCCTAACCCAGCGTCTCTCTACCTGGGAAACCCCCCGATGTAAGGAGAACGAGCAGCCCGTCTGCGCGTCCACCTCTGCACTCGGGCTTGAGACGTTGTCAGGGCTTAAATCTTAGCCTCCTCCTCCTTCTCCTTCTCCTCCTCCACCCTCCTCCTCGTCCTTCCATCCCAGAGCCACCGGGCACGCTATAACCTCCGACGGTCATGGCGAGCTATACCGTCTGAGGGAGAACGCTAGCCGGCCGAAAGCCAGCGAGCACCCTCTTCTCCCTTCTCCCTTCTCCCTTCTCCCTCCTTCCTCCTCCCTCCTCCCTTGCACCCACGCACGTCCGTAGCCTCAGTCGTTCGTTCGTTCTCTCGCTCTCTCGTTGGTTCCTGAATCCTCAGAGCTGCCTTTCTCTCTTCCTCTCTCTCCTTCCCTCCTTCCCTCCTTCCCTCCTCCCTCCTCCCTCGCGCCTCCGAACCGCCTCTCGACAAACTGACCCCGTAAACTTAGCTCAACCCATCCCCGTCTGGCCTCGGGTTCGCTGCTTTTATCCGTCTCACTTCTGCTTCCCTTCCCTTCCCTTACCTTCCCTTCTCTTCCCTTCCCTTCTCTTCTCTACTCCTTCTCCGCTCGTCCTCCGCTCTCCTCGTGCGGTTCGTCGTCGTAGCCGTTTCTCGCTTTCGCCTCCCCCCAGCAGCAAATAGCCCAAGAGAATTCGGTCCAACGGAGCTGTGACATAGTTATGACCGCTTTAAACGTATACTCTGTACTCCTATATATACACGACCGGCGATATATCGTCCACGGGCCGCGCGGTACATATATCCCGGTGTGTATCCCTGTGCACATATACACAGCCGGTAATGCACGTATTACGATTCCCGTGTGTACCATCCAGCGGCAGTGGATGTACTTAAGTGTGTGCCGTTCTATATATCGGATTCCGCGTTCCGTGTCACACGTGTGTACCGAGAACTTGGCCCCTTCTACGTTCTCCGATCTCCGATCCCTCAACGCTCGCTGAACGTCTGAGATAAGTTTCCCTGTGGCCTCTCTTGTCACCTACGACGATTTCCATCGACTCCTTTTTTCGCGGTGGCGATGCCGACGTCTTCGTGGTCGTCTCGATGCTGTCTGTCCGACCGGAAACGCAGAAAGCGCTGAGTGGGGAATTTCGACGATTCCATGAATCACACGAGCTGACGCGCTGTGAATTAACGTAACTGTGATGAACTTTCGCCCACCGTCGACTTGTTAATACTTTACAAGTCACCCGGAACATCACCAGTCGCTTTGTGCTGTAGGAGTCGTTTGTCATTTCCGACGATTTTGCGTGTTTGCGGAATGTCGGAGGCTCCATGGGGTTTCAGTTAGTTAATTGCGCAACGGGCTTCGGGAACTCAAGCTTATTTTTCAGCCTATCGGCTGTTTCGGTGTGGACGCCTCTTTGGATGTTCGTGAATTTTGTGTTGAAATTTTTTGCTTCCATGAAATCCAACGTTGTCCATCGAATCTTTACCGCCAAAAATGTTTGTGTCGAATTCACTTCCATGAAATCCAACGTCGTCCATCGGATCTTTACCGCCAAAAATGTTTGTGTCGAATTTACTTCCATGAAATCCAACGTCGTCCATCGGATTCTTACCGCCAAAAATGTTTATGTGTTGAATTTACTTCCATGAAATCCAACGTCGTCCATCGAATTCTTACAGCCAAAAATGTTTATGTCTCAAATTTACTTCCATGAAATCCAACGTCGTCCATCGAATTCTTACCGCCAAAAATGTATCAAATTTATTTCCATGAAATCCAACGTCGTCCATCGAATTCTTACCGCCAAAAATGTATCAAATTTACTTCCATGAAATCCAACGTCGTCCACCAAATTCTTACCACCCAAAAATGTTCTTTCCTACAGCATCCACCAAGCTGTCGAATCCTCCCTCGGTACTGTCCAAAGCAGAACGTTAATTTCCTGAAGCACTGGGGTCCCCGTTGATCGGCGCAACCGGAAGTTTGGCCGATTCCCGGGGCTCCAACGAGTCGCTCGCAGCACCCCAACCGGCTGCAACAGAAAGCACACAGTCCACAATCTTCTCCTGTTCGTCGTGGCTCTTGGCATAGGTAGCTAGGTCAACGGGTATGAAATTTCAATGAGGCTAGTATGAGCGCGCGAGGTGGGTCCCTCAGCCTTCTTCCGCCTCTCTCTCTCTCTCTCCCTCTCCCTCTACATCTTCACGTGCAGCGCTGTATGGGCAGCGGGGTGTCCCGGGTCACCAGAGGCGGAAAGGTTAGGGAAAAGTTTCAGCGTTCGCGGACGAGACGCGAGAAGCGAACGAGAGCGAGAGATATAGAGCGGAGTGGCCCACCAGGAATTATGCCTTACAGCTTGAAATATCTAGCCGGAGGAGCGAGAGATCTGCGGAGATGTGAGTGGAGGGAGGGGGAGGGAAGGGATGGGAAGAGACCATCGCGCATTCCCTTTGTAGCCGGGCCAACGGATCTCTCCGGGCGAGAGAGCGAGGGAAAAAGTGAGAAGGGAGAGAGAGCAAACGGGCGAAGGAAGGAAGATCGTTCAGTAGTGCTAGCAGGTAAACCCAGTCCTAGTTTTCTTCTGTTGGCCCACACGACTCCGGCAACGATGAAGGGGATAAAGGCGAGAGACAGAAGAAGAGGAGGAGGAAGAAGTAGTGGAAGAAGAAAACAGATAGATAGATAGATAGAAAGATAGATAGAAATATATATAGACGAAACGTCGAGGGCAAACTCGGTGGTGGTGGTGGTGGATATAGAAAGTCGGGGAAAAGTCCTTCCGCACCGCGAAGGTGGAATGGCACCGAAGACGGGGTGAAAGGGACGGAAAGGGAGGGGAGGGAAAGGTGGACGCTTTGAGTCGGGCGATATCTCTTGACGTCCCGCCAGAAATCAAACATCGAGAAATCAGCGTCACGCGACGACGAGCCGGCCGACGACGACACCAGCCACTTCTCCGCTCTTATCTGCGTACTATAAATTCTTCGATTTTCCGTCGTCCTCTCTCTCTCTCTCTCTTGCTCCTCTTCCGTCGAGGAATACCTATGTGGGTTACACGACGGAGCCCACGCAAATAGGCGTGTATATATCGCTCGGCGTGACGCCGGGACTTCCAGCACTCTCGATGATCCCTCGCTCCTTTTATTCGCGAGATAAACTGCGAGAGAGATTTTTCAGGCATCTGGAAGAAGAAGAGAAAGAAGATAAAAAATCATGAAGGAAAACGTTGTTTTTCTTAAGTACAGACGACGAGGTAAAGAGGCGGGTATTCTACCCCCGAAAACACGGGTTATTAACCTTTTTTAATCGATTTTGAAAAAAATATTTTTTTGGCGACGAAAAAAATATTTTTTCTGTCAGAAATCGTAGATCCGGCTACCGACCGAAAATCGCCAAAATCGACCCCAATTGTTTTTCTTTTCAAAATATCGACTTTTAACCTATACCATCATTCTCAAGTGGCATATTCTACCCCCGAAAACACTGGTTATTAACCTTTTTTAATCGATTTTGAAAAAAATATTTTTTTGGCGACGAAAAAAATATTTTTTCTGTCAGAAATCGTAGATCCGGCTCCCGACCGAAAATCGCCAAAATCGACCCCAATTTTTTTTCTTTTCAAAATATCGACTTTCAACCTATACCATCATTCTCAAGTGGCATATTCTACCCCCGAAAACACTGGTTATTAACCTTTTTTAATCGATTTTGAAAAAAATATTTTTTTGGCGACGAAAAAAATATTTTTTCTGTCAGAAATCGTAGATCCGGCTCCCGACCGAAAATCGCCAAAATCGACCCCAATTTTTTTTCTTTTCAAAATATCGACCACATAGGTATTCCTCGCTCGAGGAATACCTATGTGGGTTACACGACGGGGCCCACGCAAATAGGCGTGTATATATCGCTCGGCGTGACGCCGAGACTTCCAGCACTCTCGATGATCCCTCGCTCCTTTTATTCGCGAGATAAACTGCGAGAGAGATTTTCCCAGGCATCTAGAAGAAGAAGAAGAAAAAAAGTTAAAAAATCATAAAGGAAAACGTTATTTTTCTTAAGTACAGACGACGAGGTAAAGAGGCGGGTATTTTGCTCATTAGGTATAATAAGTGCGAGAACAAGGAGCTTCGCTCATCACCCCGCCGACCCTTCTCTCGTCTCTCTCCTCGGGTACTTCCCGGCCTTCGTCGCGCACACAACTTCCCGCCAGACGCCCCGAGACCCGCAGTTTCTGACTCCGACTTCGTCGTTCTCTTTTCTCGCTTTTTTGCTTCCACCGTAGGACGGACTTCGCGCAGTGCGCTGGGTATAATCTCGGCCTTCATGAAGCTCTCGCAGTATCGCGTTTCTCGGTCCGTTCCTGCGATCCGTGTCCGTAGGCCAGTGAAGAAGCTCCGGGAGGAAAATGCCCGAGCACAATGTCGGGGAGAAAAGCGAGCGTAGCGCACTTGTGGAGCCTACTACTGTATGCCTCGAGAGGACGAACGGAAAGAACTCTTCCTCTTCTGGCGAACTTAGCTCGGCTGAGGATGCGCGAGGCTGGGGAGGATGAGAGAGAGAGACGAAGCCCAGCGTGCCGAGTCCGGTCTCTTGTTGTCTGACTGAAATATTCAAGCCACTCGACGGCACAATGATATGTGCCTTCCTCCTACCTTCCGGTCTTCAGTTTCCTCTGTTGCTGCTCCGGGGCTCTTTATTCCTCTCCGGCTCCCCGAGTCCGCAGCGTCTTCAAGAGTCTCGGCGGGTGGCTCGCCCCGTTATTTCGTCGCGGAGGAAGAAGACGACGGCGTAACCGGGCCCCCGCCACTCGTCCTCGGGAACGGCGCGCGCTGAAGAAACCCGGCGAAGTTTACTGTGACAGAGAGAAAAAAAAACAACAACATTGACGCTTTAGCACCGAACGCGCGGGTCTCGCTGTCTTGGCTGCCAGGAAAACTTTGGTGTCCTCGCGAAAATCTGGCACTGGTGACGATAAACCGACGACTGGGAAAATGAGGAATTGTTTTGTTATACGGGAACTATTTTTCGTGTTGCGGCAAGTCGATTGGAAATTAAGAAGGTCCTGTCGTTATAGAGTCGCAAACACTTCTCGATGGTATAAAAATCTGAAAAAATTCATACTCATTAAAAGTACGGAAAAGATTAATTTAAGATAATAATAATACCAAAATGTTATTGACACATTGACGAAAAAAATTATTGTTTAATAAATACCCCGGTGACCGACTTTTTTTTTGTTATGAAAATGATTCGTTCGTTTTCCTGAATACATATGAATTTTTTCAGATTTTTAAGTTAACTTTGAAATTTGTATTTTTGGTAGGGTGAAAAAACACAAATTTCAAAGTTAACTTAAAAATCGGAAAAAATTCATACGTGTTCAGAAAAATTATCGAATCATTTTCATTTAAAAAATTGGGTCACCGGGATATTAGTTAAACCATTTTTTTTTTTTCATGAATCTGTTAATAACATTTCACAATTATTATTATGCCAAATTAATATTTCCAGTACCATTAACGTGCATGAATTTTTTTCAGATCTTTATACCATCGAGAAGTGTTTGCAATTCTCTCTCAATATTCCCAAATTTATCCGAAATGAAGACTATATATAACAAGACCTCCTTAAGAGTCGTGCCACTTCACCGTCACCAGGACTGAAGCAATTTCGTAAAAGATGGATTTTCATTACTCCCCTCACATTTATACAAATTCACTGCGCTATTCGATATAGTGTAACACTATATCGAACAGCTCGTCCATTTCGCGCTCCTCATTACATCAATGGATTCGCCCCCGTGAGGGTCTGAATGAACAAAAGCGACCCCCCCGAGAGCCCGGGTACAGATAAACGGAGAAGCGCAACCGACAAGTGAACAGAAGACGGCGGCGCTGACGGTCGATCATGCGATAAAGCCGCGGACGTCTGGACGCCGCCGAAGGGGCGAGCAACAGCAGCAGCAGCGGCGTTCATGCGGTATTCACGATCAACGAAAGAGCGAAGGAGTCCAGCGGTTGCGCGTTGTGCAACACGTAAAACGGGCTCGACTCATACACGTCTCGTGGAAACGAGCAAGTGGGGCCTTTCTGTACCAGCAACAGAAGCAGCAGCAGCATCAGAAGCACCAGCAGCAACGAGGACTGCCTTTCCTCCTGGTCTACACTCAGCGCACGAACGAGCCCAACACAGGAACGCCTCGTTGGCTCCATCGCGCAACACACAAGCGACTCCAGAACCGCGTGTATTAATGCAGAAACGTTCTCCACACTATCAGAAAGCGACGGCAGTGGCGCCACCATCGTTCTGGTATTGGTAAAACGCTCGAGATGTGCGGGTAGATCGAGCGTCCGGTAAAGGGGACGTAAAATGGAAGAAGAGGAGATACAGGACTGTGTGTAGCGAGGGGCGCAGCCACCAAGCTCACCGCTTGGTCCGGGCGGAAAGCGGAGGAAGAGAAAAGATGCTGCAAGTGGGGAGACGAGAGGAAAGGAGGGAAACGGAGGCGCTGGAGAAGAGAGGAAGGAGCCCTTTGAATGGCAACCGCGATTCGAGTCCGCTCGTAGAGCTGACCGAAAGAGCGGAGCCGCTCTCTCTCTCTCTCTCTCTCGGTGTGTCGGCCAGTAACTGCGGAGGCTGTTCCCGTCCGGAGATTCGTCGGAATATTTAAAGGCCGTGGGGGGGGATTTGAAAAGGCACCGCTGGCTCGGCCCGGACCCGGGGCTCTCGAGGGTCTCTCGCACACGAGTAGACACAGCTCCGCGCACTCTCCACGTCTCGAACTCTCTTTCGCGCGGCGCGGGGCTGCTGGATACAGTCGCGGCTTCGCCTCGCCGACTGCCCCGTGTGCACTTCCTCTCCCCAGCTGCTGCTGCTGCTCCAAAGCGCGTTTTCCTCTCTCTTGTTCGCTGGAAAATAGGAGGGAAAAAAAAAAGAAAGCGAGAGCGGTTACAGCGGGTGGAGAGGAGGAGGAAAAAAAAAGAAGTAGGTTGAAACGCGAGCGGATCGAATTCCGGGCGGAGAAGCGAGAAAAAACGATGTGAAGCAGTCAAAGTCCCGGAAATGGAAGTGAAGAAACCAGGATATTAACCGACTCGGGGTTTCGTTTATTACCCTCCTATCCTTCGGCGCGGCTGTATCCTTTTTCCGCTTTCTCTCCATCGCCGCTCCTTTTTCTCACCCCCCACGACTGCGTGTTTTCCTCCACCTCGTGTCCTGCCGGCCGTGTCTTCGAACCTCGAAAGGGTGGCGAATGTCGTTACGGTTACTGCGCCTGCGAGTGCATGGTGTGTGTTAGTTGTTTCTGTGACTCTTACAAAGACGTCCCGGAATCGCGGGGTGAAATATATTAAGGTAGGAGTGTGGTGGGTAGGATAAAGCGGCTGTTGTTCACCTCTGTTGCCGCTGCGATGTGCGCATTGTGTGACATCGTTGGAGCCATTTCCTTGGTTAGGAGGCGAAAGCTGCGCGGCCTTCCAACTGGAACAAGCTCGAGTTTCGGGATGATTGTCAATTTCTTCGGGAACGATTGTTTTACGGCTGATTCGTATCGTCAAATTGGCAGGTGGATGATTACTTTTTTGATTACCTTCCCTCTTGCTGGTACGATCGTGTGATTCGTGGATTGTGTCTGAAACAGCGGAAAGAATTATTGTTCATTAAAATTATGAGGAATTATTCAAAAGAATAACTAAAAAATTAAGAATCATAAATTAAGATTTAATTAATTACTAGGCTAATCATGCCTGAAAAACTTGCCAAAATCGACCTCAGAAATTGGTTCTTTTCAAAATATCGACTTTTAACCTATACCATTGTTCTCAAGTCGCATATTCTACCCCCGAAAACACTGGTTATTAACCTTTTTTAATCGATTTTGAAAAAAATATTTTTTTGGCGGCGAAATTTTTTTTTTTCTGTCAGAAATCGTAAATCCGTCTCCGGACCGAAAATCGTCAAAATCGACCCCAATTTTTTTTCTTTTCAAAATATCGACTTTTAACCTATACCACCATTCTCAAGTGCCATATTCTACCCCCGAAAACACTGGTTATTAACCTTTTTTAATCGATTTTGAAAAAAATATTTTTTTGGCGGCGAAAAAAATATTTTTTCTGTCAGAAATCGTAGATTCGGCTCCGGACCGAAAATCGCCAAAAATGACCCCAATTTTTTTCCTTTTCAAAATATCGACTTTTAACCTATACCATCATTCTCAAGTGCCATATTCTACCCCCGAAAACACTGGTTATTAACCTTTTTTAATCGATTTTGAAAAAAATATTTTTTTGGCGGCGAAAATTTTTTTTTCTGTCAGAAATCGTAGATCCAGCTCCCGACCGAAAATCGCCAAAATCGAACCCAATTTTTTTTCTTTTCAAAATATCGACTTTTAACCTATACCATCATTCTCAAGTGGCATATTCTACCCCCGAAAACACTGGTTATTAACCTTTTTTAATCGATTTTGAAAAAAATATTTTTTTGGCGGCGAAAAAAATATTTTTTCTGTCAGAAATCGTAGATTCGGCTCCGGACCGAAAATCTCCAAAATCGACCCCAATTTTTTTTCTTTTCAAAATATCGACTTTTAACCTATACCATCATTCTCAAGTGGCATATTCTACCCCCGAAAACACTGGTCATTAACCTTTTTTAATCGATTTTGAAAAAAATATTTTTTTGGCGACGAAAAAAATATTTCTTCTGTCAGAAATCGTAGATCCGGCTCCGGACCGAAAATCGCCAAAATCGACCTCGGAATTTTTTATTTCAAAATATCACCTATAATAGGTTCTGGCATCTGCAAAAAAATCAAGCAAAATGCCCCGATTCGCAAGGTCGAATAGTATCGAACGTCGAGCTTGTAGTACCCGCTGTATATACAGCAGCGGGTGGAGAAGCCGGGAGGGCCGGAGCGCGGGAACTCGATGAGGGTTGGTGTTTTTACGCTCGACTTCGAGTGTGAAGTTCCAGGCTGTCGAGGCGGCCGCCGTCGGTAGCACCTGCATTGTTATTTTAATTCCTCATTGTTCCTGCTGGAAAGCGAGCCATTCGAATGTGCGGCGCCGGGCTCCACGCCGCGCTTCAGCCTCCCTCGCTACAGGCGCACCCGGCGTGGTTATGGACGCCGGGCGGGATGCGGTTGAACGCAGCGAGTCGGGCCGAGCCTCACGACTATCATCGCCGCTTTCAAACTCCTCGTCCGGCATCAACTTTCGCCCCGACTCGTTCTATATCATTTTATAAATTTACGAAAATACTCGGGACGTCGATCCCGTTAATTTTCTACTTACGGCCTAATTTCTGGTGGGAAATCTGTGGCCAAAGACGTTGAGCAAAAACCAAAGACGTTGAAGTTTGCATCGCTGCAATGCAACGAAATTAAAAAGAAAATATTAATTCCATAAAAATGTTAGGAACATTTTCTTTGTCAGGTCTTTTCTGACTTTGTCAGGTTCTTAGTCGTTATAATGAATTTTTATAGACGGTATAATCATTCGGGTTAATTAATATTTTGTTGCTTTTAATTTTGTTGCATTGCAACGATGCAAACTTCAACGTCATAAAATCCAAGGGTGTTGCATGTGTTTTGTTTCTCCTGTCTTTTACATTGTGACGAGTTTTTGGATACTTACAGGCGTGTTCCTTTCATATATAATTTACCATGTAAATTCCAACACATTTTAAGGGTGTAAAAAAAAATCGTCAGTAATCGTAGCAAACGGTGCATAAAACCTGAAAAATACAGAACTGTTTAAGACACACTGAAACAAAACATTGTGTTGACTAAATTTGCAAAAAAAAAAATCGTTTGTTCACTAGAAATTTTTTCTGGGGTTCCATGCAGCCTCCGGGTTGATACGAGCGATCCCGACGTCGTTCGCTCCGTGTTCGCGCCTACGACGCCAACGGGAAGAACCCGTATTCATATTTGCATAGCCCAGCGTGGCGCTTCTGCCACTCACGAGACGCGGGGGTCTCGCGCTGTGCCCGCAGCTCTCTTCTCGTTTCCATGCATATGGATGCGTGAATGCTCGCGCACCCCACACGCCAGGCCGAAACGAATTTCGGCTAAGTCTCCGTGTATAGCGTCAGACCGTAGTACCTGCTGCTGTAATCCCTCCTGCGCTTCACACTCCACCGGCCGAGAATGTCTTTGTTGGAAAACGTGTGACTTTGTGTCTATCCTGAGTTGGACATTGTTCAGACCCTGATCAGGGCCATAATGCTTGATTTTTTTTTATATCCACGAATCTATCGTATAACAGTGAATTATCGACAAAGCGCGTGGATTTATCGTATTCGTAAAAAAATAAATAAAAATAAATAAAAATACATAGAAATAAATAAAAATAAAAATAAATAAAAATAAAAATACATAAAAATAAATAAAAATAAAAATACATAAAAATAAAAATAGATAAAAATAAAAATACATAAAAAAAATAAATAACAATAAAAATTTTAAAAAACGTCGGCTAACTGTCGCCTCCGGCGTCGACAAACTATGCGAAGCAGCAATATTTCCGCGAACAAAAAAATATTAGACACACCCTGACCCTAATCAGGACCATAACGCTTGAATTTCTTACACGCGGATTTATCCTATAACATTGAATTATCTGCAAAGCGCGTGGATTTATCGTATTCGTAAAAAAAATATTAAAAAACGTTGGCTCACAGTCGCCTCCGGTGTCGACAAACTACGAAAAGCAGCGATATTTCCGCAAACAAAAAAAAGTACACACACGAAACGCTCCTGCATCTCTGAACGCCGCGCGGATGACGCGAGTGGCCGTGGCGAGAGATTGCCGAGAGGTTCGGAGGCTATTAGCGAACGCCAGTTCACAGGTCGGGATTGCAACGATCAATGGCACCGTCGCTAATTCTGCGTGAGTCGCCGCGAGGCGAGCGCCGAGAGTGGAGTCTCATTAAAAATAATTTCACCAGAGGGGGACGTGGCGGTGACTCCGGCAGACTGCTCGGCGCGCGTCTCTATTCAGAAAACGTTAAATTTAATATACAATTAGAATGGGCTTGACCCACCTAACCGGAACGGGGTGTAAGAAGACTTCTGCCTCGGCTTTTGCTCGCTTTCACATTTCAGGTCTTATTCTCCCGTTGCCGAGCCGCAGCAGCGGCAGCGAGATCGTCACCTTTCAGCGCGCAGCTGTGAAACACTCGCTCGCCTCTCCCGTTGACTTCGCTCCTCGTGGGCTCCACGCGTTTCGTTGAGTTTCGTTGAAACACGGGTAATGAGCACGTGACGCTTTTACGCCCAACTCTACACGGAAAAAAAAAGTTTGGTTGTGCCAGCTAATCATTCACATTGCTGTACTTCAGTATTTTGCGATTAGTTGCAGCAACTTACACATTTATTGCCGCAACCACTTCGAATGGTTGTGGTAACTATTCGCGATTTGTTCTACATAACCTAAAAACGATATTATTAAAGTTACGAGTGTGGCGCTCAAGGCACGAGTCGCATCTGTACATAACCTAAAGACGATATTGTTAAAACTTTAATTGCGACGTTCGTGAAGCGATTCGCGTTAATTTGACATAAGGATAGTACAAGTAGTGCAATTCTATTTCGAAAAGCAATGACACGGTTGGTATGGGCAAGCAACCGGAACTTGTGATCCTGCCTACTCGAATAGTTGTATCAACCATTCGTTTGGTTGCCGCAACTAACAGGGCATCTACCAATGAAACTTTGTTCGTGCAACCAATGCCTGCTGGTTGTCACAACTAATCCGAGTTGTAAGGGAATTAGAATAATCCATTGGTTGCACGGAAAAAAAAAGTTTGGTTGTGCCAGCTAATCATTCACATTGCTGTACTTCAGTATTTTGCGATTAGTCGCAGCAACTTACACATTTATTGCCGCAACCACTTCGAATAGTTGTGGTAACTATTCGCGATTTGTTCTACATGACCTAAAAACGATATTATTAAAGTTACGAGTGTGGCGCTCAAGGCGCGAGTCGCAACTGTACATAACCTAAAGACGATATTGTTAAAGCTTTAATTGCGATGTTCGTGAAGCGATTCGCGTTAATTTGACATGAGGATAGTACAAGTAGTGCAATTCTATTTCGAAAAGCAATGACACGGTTGGTATGGGCAAGTAACCGGAACTTGCGATCCTGCCTACTCGAATAGTTGTATCAACCATTCGTTTGGTTGCCGCAACTAACAGGGCATCTACCAATGAAACTTTGTTCGTGCAACCAATTCCTGTTGGTTGTCACAACCAATCCGAGTTGTAAGGGAATTAGAATAATCCATTGGTTGTGCCAACTAATTTCTTGGTTGTGTCAGCTAATTCTTTTTTTCCGTGTATGTTACCTAAGTCGAGCGCTCGGTGGTACCGCGACTTGTCCGCATGCAAAACAACCGCGATATCCTCTTGGGAATCGCGATTTTCCCAATTGGCGTCCTCGAGATGATCGTTTTCGCCGCAGTTCTGAGGTCCGCGAAATCGACTCGCGAAGCGGCCATTGTTTTACGAGAAGAACCGTAGAGGCCGTCTCCAGGAGAAATTATATACCGTCCAGGTGGATCGGATGGTGAAGCTAGAGACGAGTGGCTTAATACCCTCTCGTGTCTCTGCGGGGTATGCCGAATCGTAGTCGCTGAAGGGCCACCACCCCCCAAGCACTACTTGGCTATACCAGTTCTTTGTTCAAATCCTTTTTATACGTAACCCGAATGTTCTCGCTTTCTGCGTCTCCCACTATTTTCGACTCGTTCAGCTTTTTTCTTTTTTTTTCTTTTTTTCTTTTTTTTTTGTTCGAGGGTGTTCGATGTTAATGGTTTACGACCCGGGTTCCCCCGCAGGCATTCACGTAAAGCTCATAAAAATCAGGCCATTATTTGGCTTCATTAACGCTTTATTGGTCGTACGGTGATATTGGACGATGAGCATATAGCACCGAAGTGGGGTGACTACGAGCGCCACCCCGGCGTGTTCCATGGACTCTCATGCCCTCCTCGCTCTCCTCACCTCGCCCGCGATTCCTCTTTTAACCGGCGGCCGCTCCGCGAGGATAGCCGATATTTCACGCGAATTATTGGCTTTCGAAAACGCTGACTTGCCGATCTAATCTTCGTGTATTTATTGCCAGGCATATCCTCCACTCGCGCGCCACGTCCCTCTGGTCCCGCCGCTTTTTGCCCGCGTCCAACGGCACTTCCAATTTTTTTTTTTTTTTTTTTTTTCGCTCTCTCTCTCTCTCTCGTTCCCTCTTTTTTTTCACCTCGCGCCACCGACGGATCGCCACGACGAGAATTTTCCTTCCAACTATTTCGCGTTGCGGTCGCACTTTCAGTGCGGGCGAGACTCGTTTTCACGAATATACTCGGGTCACTCGCTGGTCACGCAGTCTTCCGCGGAAACGCGGACTGTAAATCTCCCACCCCGAGATCGATGGCCGGATGAGATCTGAGGAGAAAAAAAAAACATTCAGGTGACGCGTTGTAGTCGATATTTTCCGCAGCGGCGCGGACGGCAATTTATCAATCGACGGATACGGACTTACGTGAGAAGGAGGAATTCCACTTTAATGTATTTATCTTCGTCCGGGAGTGAAACCTTCGAACGGACGCGCTTAGCTTCCTTCCGGATGGTAAAAAAAAAGAAAAATCTTGCAACTGTACCTGGGAAATGAAAACCAACATTTTTTATTCAGCCAAGATTTGTTGTGTCTTACCGCAACGTTAACTTCAAATTAATCACCGCCGACGATAAAACAATCGTAGCTTAATATTAATAACGACTACAAAAAATATCGTCTCGCGTACCGAAAATTGCAAAAATTGCAAAAGAAAAGCCCGCAAGTGGTGTCGTCCGCGCGTAGATTCCGCATCCCTGAAAAATCTTGCATCTGTACCTGGAAACGAAAAACCAACAATTTTTATTCAACCAAGGCTCGCGTCTTACCGCAACGTTAACTTTAAATAAATAAATCACCGTCGGCAATAAAACAATCGTAACTACAAATTAATAGCGACCACAAAAAATCGTCTCGCCTACCGAAATTTGATAGCTGTCGCTTCGCGGTTACCCGGATCACCACCGCGATTTTCGCGGAGCCCGCAAAAGTGGTGTCGTCCGCACGTAGGTTGCGCATCCCTGAAAACTCCAGGGGTTGCACCCCAGGCTCCGTGTACCTGTGTGAGTGTTTACGTTGTTGTTTTTTCCCCTCCCTCTCTCCCTCTCTTTTTTTTTTTCATCGGAGCTATCGACATGCATTCGCCGCGTCCGAGGCCCCGTGTAACAATTAGAGTCGCGGGTGAGTTTGGGGTTGACCGCGACAAAGCGTAGTGCTGCACTGGCAAAGTATCGAGCCGTGTATTTCACGGTGGCTCGACCCTCCCTCGTCCCTCCACCCTCCTCGTTCACCCCGTCGCTCTTTCCCTCTCTCTCTCTCCCCCTCCCTCCCTCCCTTCTCTCTCTCGCTCTCTCTTTCTCTTCCTCTCTCTCTCGCTTCTCCCGTCCTCCTCGATCGTATCGTTATCCCGTTTCCTCGCAACACCGCACGTTCTCTCCCTCGATGCCTCATCTCCCGTTCTCTTTCGCTCCCGTTCCCACCGAACCCCCATCGGCCTATCTCGCCACCCCCGAAGCTCCCGCGCGCGCTTCGCTATTTCGCACTCGCCGAGCTATTCCAGTACGGAGCAGCAGCGGCAGCGCCAACCGGTGCGGAGTGGCTGTAGGTGGTCCGAGAGCAGGCGGAGAGAGTGAGAGAGAGAGAAGGATCGAGGGAGAAATCGGAGCGCGCGGAGGGAGGAACGGTACAGATAGGTGTACCAACATCGTCGTTCCCCTCGGCGGATCGGCGCTCTGGCGCACTCTACCTTGAACTGGGAACCAATACCGAGTGGCCGGAACAGGCGAGAACACATTTGCGGATTCCAGCGGCGGTGGCGGGTAGCTCGGGTGGCCGCCCCGCGCGAAAGCATAGAGAACACACGAAAACACTCGAACGCTTCGAGAGACCAAACGGTCTGCGGTGTCCGGCCAGTGGTGCTCAACAAACCGATAGCCTAGTCAACCGAGGGCCACGCGAGGGACACGAGTGTGGAACCGCTGCGGGGGTGAACGGGGGCCCCCTTCCCCTTCCCCGTGTCCCCCTTTTTAGCCCCCTCTCCGCTTCTCCACGGCCCCCCCGGCAGTAGCGGCCTTTCCAAACCGCAACGTGCTCCCGTTCCATCGCGTTGTCGCAACGGGTAACCCGGCCTCCAATACTTTTCTCCGCCCCGGTGCATCAGCTATGTATATATATTTTATATATACATTTATGGGTGTGTATGTGTGTATATAAATATATATTTACTAGCAGATTGTAGTGGCTCGCGCGCTCGCTACATGCGCGAATCACAATTAGATCGTTAAGGCAATTAACGTGAAATTAAGGTTCAGACTTTACGAAATCGAGATTTTCTTCTTTTTTTTTTTGTAAAGTTTGAAGGACCTGTCGGGTGGGAAATTTCGCGCTGATTCCGAAAAGCACCGTTGTTTGTCCGAAAAATAAAACATTCCACGAGAAAAAGGCGAAAAATTATTTTTCACTTTTTTCGAAATTTCGTTACTTGACAAAAGTTAGGGTTACTTTTTTTTGGATCAATCGAACCTGGATTTTTTTCTTGCGTTCAACAGAAAACTCTATGACGAACAGAATGCCGCAAGACGGATCGCGATATCTCGATTTCTCATTTTTTCACAGAATGTGAAAGCCAGACCCCCAAAAATCGAAAAAAAACGCGAAAATCGCAATTTTCCCTTTAGAAAATTTGCGATGGTTAACATAAATAAAAATTTCTAATTTTTGGGACACACTTGAATTAAGGGGGGCAGTATTTTATTATTTAGGGCAGACTTTAATTAAGGGGGCTGGGACAGACAAACAAATTTCCAAAATATATATAAGATATCCACTACCATAGAAATATATATAAGATATCCACTACCATAGAAATATATATAAGAAATCCACTACCCATAGATACGTGCCACGTCCCTCAGGTTCTTGTCCTCTCCTATACGTGTTATCTCCGTGACTCGCAGCCTCGTAAGTCCCTCCGATTGGGCTCTCCCTCTCTCTCTCTCTGTCTCTCTGCTTTGCTCTCTCTTCTCTCGCGGGGTTCGTGCCAGTCCCGGGGAATTTCTTGGCGGCGCCGAGAGGCGTGCACCGTACGTCATTCGCCTTCGAGAGGAAACGCGCCGGGCGCGAGGGAAAGAGACGCACGGCCCCCCGAGAAGCCACGAGAGACCGAGTGCGACTTTTGGCAGTGGTCGAAAAAGTTAAAGCCGCGGCTAAGTTACAACTCGGGCCACGTATTCTCCTCACTCGATGTGTGTCGCTCCTGCGCTCGGATCCGCGGCGTTTCGCCTGCGTACACCGGACACACGGATTTGCCCACGGAAATGGACAAACTAGCGCGGGTCGCATCCCCTAACAGATCCAGTAACCGGTCGAATAACCATGAAAACAACCCAGGTTAATTTTCGCCCAAAATCAACGGTTACTCGTGGTTCGGAATAACCGTCTTATATGAATTTCCTAACTGGGAAATAATTGAACCGAATTACCAGCCCAGTAAAAGTCGCAGAAACATCCGGTTATTCGATATAGTTGGACACTGTTGCGAAATTCATAGGACAGTTTTATCGGGATGGTCATTCGGTACGGTTATAATGTGGTTATGAAATTCATGGAACGGTCACTCCGAACTACAAATGACCGTTGTTTATTGGACAAAAATGAACCTGGGTGTTTTAATCATTTTAATCCATGGGACAATCACTCCAAACCACAAATGACCATTGTTTATAATTCGAGAAAAGTGCGAGAGAATTGCGAACACTTCTCGATGGTATAAAAATATGAAAAAATTCATGCACATTAAAGATACTGAAAAGATTAATTTTGAATAATAATAATTCTAAAATGTTATTAACAAATTGATTAAAACAAAATTGTTTAACAAATATTTCGGTGACCCAAGTTTTTTTGTGGATGAAAATGATTCCTTCGTTTTTCTGAATACGTATGTATTTTTTTAGATTTTTATCTAATCTTTGAAATTTGTGTTATTTTAGATGGAAAATAACACAAGATGGAAAATAACATAGATGGACATTTTTAGATGGAAAATAACATAAATTTCAAAGATTAGATAAAAATCTGAAAAAATCGACATCCTCTTGGTCTTCATAGTCATTTCGTACGGTTTCGGACCAAAACTAACTGGTTGTCGAACATGCTAGGACCACAGCGAACGCCCAGAAGCTACGTGTATCCACGTGTTTCGCGGATGGCTCACGTAACGATTTCTTTCCCAGAGGCTCTGATCTCGTGATTTCCGGACGAACCGCCGTTTACGTCCCCGGAGTGCAAGACCCGGGCGCTCGCGGCGGCGTAATCCCGTTGCTCTCGCTAACACGTAGACCCAACGGCAGAAGCGGCGCAGCGCGAGAAGCACAGAAGTGGTATGGTCGAAAAGGAGAGGGATACCGCCTCGCGCGGGGCAGACGGATGGTCCCGGGGATGGGCTAAGCCTAGGGCAGTCATTTTTCCACGTAGGCCCGGATTAAAAATCTATTATTTAAGGCGAGGGTCGTCACGGGGGGTTGAACCCTGTAAATTGTCTGCCTTTGGTGGCTCCTTTGTTCGGTGTGCCCGCTTCTCTCTCGCCGCGCGTGGAGAAGCTTGCGGGAGAATATAACTCGGTACCGTCCGCCTTCTCGCCCTTCCCATCCCTGGTCCTCCTCGTTCTCTCTCTCTCCCTTTCCTTCCCTCCGCGCCTCCCTCGCCGCCGAGACTCTGTAAAAACTTCCAGTGCCAAGCTCCTCTCCGCAAGTTATATGTACTCCGACGGTAACTCCGGCTTCTCTCGGGTACAGCCTCGCGGCTGTGTATTACACTGCAACACGGTGGACTACATGCTGCGTGGGTTTTACATCCGTATAGTTGTAAATCCCGGAATCTTTTCGAAATACAAGTTGATGGTACCAACTGGTTTTGTAATTATTAGTTAGTAATGGTAATACGTTGTGATTGTAGTATAACTAGTAGGTTGAAGTGGCTCGCCCGCTCGTTGTATGCTGGAATCAAAATTAGATCGTTAAGGAAATTAACGTCCAAACTTTACGAAATCGAGAAAAAAAAAACATTTTCGATTTCGTAAAGTTTGAAGACCCAATCCGATGGGAAATTTCCTGCGGATTTCGAAAAGCACCGTTGTTCGCCCGAAAAACATAAAATTCGATGAGAAGAATGCAACAAATGATTCTTCACTTTTTCCGAAATTTCGTCACTCCGCTAAAATCGAGGTTACTTTTTTTTCGATCGACCAAACCTGGGTTTTCTTTTTGCGTTCGGGAGAAAACTCTATAACGGAGAGAATACCGCGAAACGGAACGCGATATAATGATTTCTGGATTTTTTACAGGATGTCAAAGTCAGACCCTCAAAAATTGCAAATTTTTAGAAGGGGTACCCCTTTCGTTTTTTTACGGGGGTCTGACATTAACATTCTGTAAAAAAAAGCAGAAAACAAGATCAGAATCAAGAAATAAAAAATCAAGCACGGCTATTCGAAAATTCACACATCATTTTTATAATCGACCTAAGTTACTATTAAACCACCCCTACAAAACAAACCGTGTACCGTATCCCATATTCCTTAAACCTTAAAAAGGATTTACAACTCTGCTTACACCGCAACACCGAACCACGTAGATTCGGCATGTTTGAGTGCTGGTAAAACGTGCACAAGGAAGATTCGCAGAGCGAAACGGTAGACCGTAGACCGGCCGGCCTATAGCTCGTCTCCCCTGGTGGAGCGCCGGTAAGTTCCGAGGACACGTATTGTCATGAAACGTACGACGTACGAAGTTTTCGAGGCCCACGGTTGACCGGTCGGCCGTTCCGTCGCGCCCCGGTCGGCTGTATATTTATCTACGTATATCGTAGACAACGCGACGGGGCAGGAGGTAGTGGAGAGAAAAGACGTGGCCGAAGTAGATGTGTCCAGTGCGACACAGACCTGCATGTGTCACACCGGACACATCTACAGCTTATAGGCGGGGCACACACGGACTGTCCTCAACCTCCCTCGGCCGGCGTACCCTCGAGTTTCGTATATATCCTCGAGTTATCGACTGGCCGCCGAGTGAGGAGCCAGATCGGCCCGCGGACTGCGGGACGGAAACTTGACGAGCTCGGCACACACCGACAACCACAGCAACACAAACCCCGCACCGCTCTGTTGCCTCGTGCTCGCGCTTTCCCCACTGTGTAACCAGCCTACCCATCGCCCACGTGTGTACAGCTCAACATATGTCCGGTTGCACGACATTACGGACATTGTACACCGGGGATATATGGATACTTTGCTTTGCGGTGCTTATAGCAACAGCGCTCTCCACGGGCGGTTCCTACGTCGAAGCATCGAGGGTCTCCGTTTGATTGCGGAACTCCGCTAATTTGTGTACGGGGTACGCTGATTTTTTTTTAGCTTTTTTTACACTTTTGACAATTTGTGTACGGGATACGCTGATTTTTTTTTTTGTAGCTTTTTTTACACTTCTGGCACTTTTGACAATTTGTGTACGGGGTATGCTGAATTTTTTTAAAGCTTTTTTTTACACTTTTGGCACTTTTGACAATTTGTGTACGGGGTACGCTGAATTTTTTTTTGCTTTTTTTACACTTTTGGCACTTTTGACAATTTGTGTACGGGGTACGCTGAATTTTTTTTTAGCTTTTTTTACACTTTTGGCACTTTTGACAATTTGTGTACGGAGTATGCTGAATTTTTTTTTAGCTTTTTTTACACTTTTGGCACTTTTGACAATTTGTGAACGGGGTACGCAGAATTTTTTTTGGCTTTTTTACACTTTTGGCACTTTTGACAATTTGTGTACGGGGTACTCCAAATTTTTGTTTAGCTTTTTTTACACTTTTGGCACTTTTGAGAATTTGTGTACGGGGTACGCTGATTTTTTTTTTGTTGTAGCTTTTTTTTACACTTTTGGAAATTTTTTTTTGTACTCTTTTTCCGTGATGGGTGACGGCCAATTTGTTCGCTGTTTGAATATGTATACGGAATTTTTCCGGGTATCGCAAAGCGAGCGGTAACGATGCGACGTTTTTTTTCTCGGAAGGGCCGCGGCTCGAGACGAAAGTTTCGGCCCTCTCGTCGGGCTTCAGCGTGCTTCTGTTTTTTTTTTTTTTTGGTCCATTCTCGCTCCCTCGCTTCGCCCCGTGTAACCCGGCGAGAATCCCTCGACTCTGTCGCGTCCCGTCTTTCTGAATTTCACGTGGCGTTGCACACCACTCAAATTTGTTTCAAAGAGCCACCGAACTCCGGTAATGATGATCATGCGCTTCAAAGTAGGATATCTGATGCGCAAATTATTCCAAGCCGAGTACAGAATTTTTTTGTAAATTTTACAAAATTTCGGTGTAACCGCCGATTTCGCCTCGCGGCTACAAATATCCGCTCGAAATATCTGATTTTCGATGTTTGATTACGCTCGGCCGGCACGGGACATTAATTACCATACAAAATCGCCCGCTCGATTGCATAAAATTATTAGACACGAGATATCCATGGTACAATCACACGTAAAACGTGGCGGAGAATTTAATTTTGATCCGAGCAATAATTCATGCGATTCACAGCGATATAATGATTTACACGAGATTTTCTCGTCACGAACCGCGCGCGACACGGTTCAACGATTCCTCTCCCCGAATCAGCTTTACGGAGACACCGTAAATATTCTGAGATAAAGAAAAGGGTCGTCCGAAGCGCAATTTAATTTTCCGTCGGACGATACTTTGCTTTCATCCAAATTAACAACAGCCTTGGAATGGCATTGTTTAAAAAATTGCGGCTATCTCTTTCGCACTCATGTATCACGTGGTACATATTTCACATGCCCTTCAGACGAGGCGAAACCTACTCAGTCGGTAACAAAAACTGTAACCAATTATTCCAACAATGCCCAACATTTCCGAAAAAAAACAAAAATTTCACACCATTTCTCTTTCGATTCTACTTGGTGTAAAACTTTTATTTTCCTTGGCATGTGTCTAATTTCTATGTATTGTTGGTCCGAAAATTATTTTCTATCTCTCTCGCAATCACGGTGGTTTCGCCTCGTCTTAAGGCGAGGCCAAATCTACTCAGTCGGTAACAAAAACTGTAACCAATTATTCCAACGATGCCCAACGTTTCCTGAAAAAACAAAAATTTTACACCATTCCTCTTTCGATTCTACTTGGTGTAAAACTTTTATTTTCCTTGGCATGTGTCTAATTTCCGTGTATTGTTGGTCCAAACATTATTTTCTATCTCTCTCGCAATCACGGTGGTTTCGCCTCGCCTTAAGGCGAGGCCAAATCTACTCAGTCGTTAACAAAAACCGTAACCAATTATTTCAACGATGCCCAACGTTTCCAGAAAAAACAAAAATTTTACACCATTCCTCTTTCGATTCTGCTTGCTATAAAACTTTTATTTTTCTTGACATGTGTCTAATTTCTATGTATCGTTGGTCCGAAAATTATTTTCTACCTCTCTCGCACTCACAGTAATTTCGCCTCGCCCTAACCAAGCTCAACGTGCCGATTATCAGTGTGTACAGCTCGAAGAGCGACACAATGCGCGGGGTGTGGACTACACGGACGGATAGGGGTGGCATGTAAATCAACCCTCGGCAGCCGCGACGCGCTGGCTCTGCTCCTTCAAGCGCATTCTTTGCCCCTTCCTCCTCCTCCTCCTCCTCCTCATCTCTCTCTCTCTCTCCCCTTCCACCCCCCGCGATTCTCTTTCCACGCGCGCCGCACTTCAGCCTCGCTATTACCCTCCCTTCGCCCTTCCAACCCTCCTCCCGTTGCTTTCGCTCTTCATGCGCCGCGTCTATCAGCTCTCGCACCTTGTAGTTCGGCTCCACCGAACTATTCCAACGATGTTGAAACAACCTGACGAAACTCTCGGTCCTTCGCCTCTCCCGTCTTGCTTGGCGCGTCGATCTTCTCATCGCGCTTCTCCACCGCCGGTGTCTCTCGCAGCGTTGTCTTCGCGCGCCCTGTGTGCATTATGACCTGCACAACGACCTCATTCACCCTCCATCCTCTCGCCCTGCTACAGTATCCAGGCTCCTCTGCACTTCGCATTCACAACACTCGCGTCCATTCACCGCAACGCCCGCGAAGTTGGCGGGAATGGAACGAGCAGAGTCTTCAACTCGTGTCTTCAATCGCTTCCCTTCTCGCTGTGTCTTCGACACTGTTGGGTAGCTTCGCCGGGTTCGAAGGAGCTGGGCGAGAGAGAGAGAGAGGGAGATTCCTCTCTGCTTCCTTCCGGGCGACAAATTGAAATCGTCAGACCGGGAAAACTCACCGAAATCCCGACCTCCTCCTTCTCTCGCTTCGCAGCTTGAGTCTCGACCGGGCAGAGTCGAAGCTGAGCGTCGGCTGGAGGCAGAAAAATCGGTAGGTCGGACGTGGTGTATCCAAAGCCTGCAGAGACTCTTTTCCTTCCCTCCTGGAAAATCCTAGGTTCCTTCCAGATTCAACGCTGCGTCGTCTTTCCACCATCCGAATTCCTGCGAATAAATAAAAAAAGAGAATTAAGAAAAAGAAAAGAAGAAAGAAGTGAATGAGAGAGAGAGAGTCGAGGGATCGATGAACGAAGATGACGAGAAAGGGAGAGAGAAGGAAGCAAAAAATGAGGATCAGAACGAGGATGAGAATCGAAACAGAGTCGAAGCAAAGCGTCGGCCGGAGGCAGAAAAATCGGTAGGTCGGACGTGGTGCATCCAAAGCTTGCAGAGCCTCTTTTCCTTCCCTCCTGGAAAATCCTAGGTTCCGAATTCCTGCGAATAAACAAAAGAGAGAATTAAGAGGATATAATACTTCGCTCGGAACTTCGTCGCCCAATGTTAACCCCCTATAGGGCTGTCTCTCTCGCATCTACACGGAGAGAAGGATCTGATAAAATTTACCGGACGCGATAGTAAAAATTACCAATGCGCCTGGTATTGAAAAGCCATAGCGGCCACCTGACGAACAGTACGAGAACTCTGAGAATATTCTAACATATATATAATATTTTTTACCATATTTCGTGGTAAAAATTCTCGGGAAAGTCGAGTACCCCCTCGTCGACCCCCCCGGTAGACCTGCAATCGAATTATCGACGGGTGCGCATCGGCGGCCCCTCGTAAAGCTAAGGCAAACTGTTCCGGCTCGAATGTGCACATGGAGACACAGAGAGAGAGAGAGAGAGAGAGGAGGCAGAGTGAAGATATATTACGCATACGCCCGTAGGCAAGACGATAGAATTCGAAGGTTAATCCACTGCCTGGTCCGCGGTATCTTCCGAGCCCTCGCGAGCGGTCCCTCGGTCTGCACGAAACGCGCCGCACCCCCTCGTACGTTCTCGAACCGGCGCTGCCGCCGCTGTCTATTAGTCAACCGATGCTACGGGACATTAGGACACTATTGGTACATTATCAGCGGGCATTAATACCCGGTGTGCCACAGCCGCCTCCCGCGCTATCGCGTTGCACGCTAAGATAATTACAGGGTGAAATATCGTCCGGTAAGGCAACACCGCTGGTTATACGCCACATCGGGAGCAGCCCCCCCCCCCCCCCCCGCCCGGTCGCTATCCCTCCGCTTCCTCTCCTCTCGCTCCCTCCGTGGCCCTTCGTGCGCCACCCTTTACCACACAGCCCGCGAGCCGGTTCCTCATCCTCGTTCTGTCCCTCATTTTCTTGGTTCCTTTTCTCTCTTCCTCTCGCCGTCTTCGTTCATCGATCCCGCGACTCGCTCTCATTCGCCTCTTTTTTCTTTTCTTTTTCTTAAGAGGCAGTGATACTTTCTTCTCCACTGCTGAAAATTTTGAAACCTATTTTCTTCCAAAAATACTCGGTAGTCAGAGCTCAGATTTTGAGAGAATGTGCGGAAGTATTGCAGAAATGGGCTGAACTTCTGGCTCCTCGATACTCTTACCCTGATAACACCGGATGGACGTCAAGGTGTAGGTCTCATGTAGGAATCAAAAAGTACGCTTTTGAATGGGCGGTCTAACTTTTGCAGGCGCAATACTAAGATTAGGACCCAACAACGAATGCTCTTTTGGACATCATAAGCCTAAAAATGGAAACCCAGTTAGTGGACTTTAGTGTACTAAATGCTCACAAATGGACCCTTTGGTGTTGTCAGGGTTAGCCGTTCGTTCAGGAGAATCGAAAAACTAAAAGGTGCGAGAGAGACAGCACTACACGGAGAGAAGGATCTAATACTTTTTACCGTAATTCTAGTCAAAAGTATTGTACATTTTCGGTAGAGGGGAGATATAACGCCATCTATCGAGAAGAACCAGAACGATTAGAATTTTTGCCACGAAATATGGTAAAACATATTATATATAACTCAAAAATTCTCATAGTTCTCGTACTGCTCGTCAGGTGGCAACTATGGCTTTTCAACACCAGGCGCGTTGGTAATTTTTACTATCGCGTCCGGTAAATTTTATCAGATCCTTCTCTCCGTGATACGCGTTATACGTATCGGCGACGACCGGGGCCGGCTCGATAGGCGTTATTAGCGCACATCTGACTGTATTTACCGTTAATAAAAGCCTCGATACTTGGGCGCCGGGAAAATCCATCGAGAATTTCGCTTCTCGTTATACTCCACACAGGAGGGGGTTTCAGAGGGGGGGGGGGGGGGGGGGAGAACTCGTCCGAAATCATTGAAATGAGCGGCACAACGTTTATTGAAATCGAGCGTGTACACTCGGGGACTCGCTCGGTGCCTTGATGCGCATACTGATAACAACGATGGGGGGGGGTATAGATATTGATGATTATCCTCCATTCTGGCGTAACTCATTTCAACGAGGTAATTCGGTCTGTATAATCATCGATGCTATAACTACCCGAGCAATTTCAATAAACGTGGGCTCGCGCTTCTCTCGCTCATTCGTTGTTTCAGTCTTTCCCGCCTGCGCCTCTGTATCCCCGTTTCTCGCTCTCTCTCTGTGCGCGAACGTTTCAAAGTTGAATAAATAATGTATACTCTCGTGTCTCTCTAATTTTCGATGCTCCGGTAAACACAATGGTAAACCCGATTTATTTGCAAGTATCCCGCGCTCGCAATCCACGGCAAATATATTCCCGCGAAATTGTGGACACACCGGCGTCGATGGGAAAAATACACGTCGCCAGGAGTGCGCGGAAAAACAGTCGTGTGTTTCGCATTACGCGCGAGAATGGCGCAATTATCGCGTTAGTTAAATATCCATTTGCCTCCGTGGCGGCGATTAATTATTTTTCCAACGATAAAACATTAGACACTAGAAGTCTTAATACGCGTTTTCGACGCACGAGCAACAACGACGCACAGTGAATTGATCCTTTTAAGCCGCAAGCGCCTGAGAACACAAATGCCGCACGGGAAAATCCTCGGCGCGTGTACAAAGCGCGTACAAATTTAATTCGCGGCACAAACGAACACGCGGATGATATCGATGTTTTTGTGCTCGCAACGCGTTGGCGCGACTCTGTGGTTTTTTTGTTTGTATAAATGTCCGTGGGCGTTTTGCTTGATTTACGCGAAGTATCCATTAACTGTATCATTAGACCTAAATGAGATCTACACATTGATTTCCATCCCGTGTTATCAGAGATATTATTTGAACTCATTTTTTTTTCTATGAAATTGTGACTGCCCCCATGCAAAAAAAGTATATTCGAAAATATATTGAAAAGTATTTTTTTTACACCATGTATACTTGCGCGAAAAATGGTATATTTGGGATATAACTCTCAGTGTACTTTATAAGTATATATGGCAATATACTTGTACATATATATATTTGATATACTCCTTATACATGCATTTATGTATGAATTCATGTGTATATACAGAAAATATATCGTACGTATATTCGCCAGATATACGCACGAATATACAAAAAAGTACACTGCACGTATATTCGCCCGGATATACATTCGCGCGAAATATGCGATATTGCCGAATATATAAAAAGTATACAAAAAAGTTGCAAAGTAGAACTTTGCACACTGCTTCCTCATTAATTCCCCTTTTTCACAAAGCCACCTCTATGAAGAAGCTTATTTATTAACTTTGGCTTCCTCATAGAGGAAGCTTTGTGAAAAAGGGGAATTAATGAGGAAGCAGTGTGCAAAGTTCTACTTTGCAACTTTTTTTAAATCTGAACAAAAGAAAACTCCGTTACAAACACCGTTACATCTAATTTTGATTAGATACAAAGTTTTGACTTACTTTAATAACTTTTCCATAAGTTACAACGAAAATCTTAATTTAAAAAAAAATTCATAACAGCGTAAAATCCGAACGACTTTACCGATCGTCACCAAATTTTATACGTGGCAGCGCTGTATGTTATTTTTTGACTGTTGAATATTTTGGTTCATTTGATGAGATTCGACGTGATTTAGAGCAAAATTTATTTTTTTCGAAAAATTCAAAATTCTATAAAACCGGAACCGCTTTACCGATTTCGCTGAAATTCAATACCAAAAAACATTAACCGTGTCTTTATTTATGATGAAGTATATAGCTGAATCGTCGAACTTTTACGAAAGTTAGAGCGATCACGCCATTTTTTTGAAAAATTTAAAATTCGATAAAATTTGTATACATGGATATATTTAATTTTTTAAATATGTGAATTACAGAGGGTTTAATACTCTACTTGCGTGCCAATTTTTAGCTCGATCCATCATGCCATTCCTGAGTTATGAACAATTGAATGTTCGGTGCCTGGACCATACATACATACACACACACACACACACACACACACACACACACACACACACACACACACACACACACACACACACACACACACACACATACACACATACAGACATATTTTCTAGACCACTTTTCTCGACGTTTTAGGTGATTCTAAGTATGTTAACATGAAAATCTCGAAAAAAAAAATTTTCACGAAAACAAAGCTTCCTCTATGAGGAAGCAAAAAATATGTGATTATTATACCACGTACATAATTTATATATTTTTCGATATATCGAAAAATACACTTTTCTTGTATACTTTTTTTCCATGGGGGTGAGTTTCCAATTTTCTGGATTCGCAAAACAATATTATCCAATTGATCCCAAAAATTATCGCGTTAGTTAAATATCCATTTGCCTCCGTGTCGGCGATTAATTATTTTTCCAAAGACAAAACATTAGACACTAGAAGTCTTCACATACGTTTTCGACAAACTAGCAACAACAGCGCACAGTCAATTGATCCTTTTAAGCCGCGAGCGCCTGAGAAACACAAACGCCGCACGGGAAAATCCTCGGCGCGCGTACAAAGCGCGTACAAATTTAATTCGCGGCACAAACGAACACGCGGATGATATCGATGTTTGTGTGCTCGCAACGCATATTGGCGCGACTCTCTGCGGTGGCGGACTAAAAGCTTCGACGCTCCTGGCGCGCCGGAGTAGAAAAGGACGGCGGTGGTCGGACGGCGGTGGCGAACGAAAGTGCGAGAGAGAGCGAATAAAAGAGAGAGCGATAGAGGCGAGAAAAGCGGGGGATGTGTCGGTGGCGCGAGGGAGGGTGGAGAACCCCGTTACACATACAGCGCGACGCACGAGCACCGAGATTGCGAGCGAGGGTGAGACGCATTGAGCGAGCCGAGCGAGCGAGAGAATTAGTATGAACCGAATGCGGTAGCGGGAAAACTCTCTCTCGTCGGGCGCGGGGGATCCAGTAATCGGGCGGTCGAGCGTTTGCAACAGAAACGCGGGGTGAGGGCGGCGGCGAGAGTTCCTGCCGGTGGTGATGAAGTTTTAAACTATAATATATCGTTGGTCAGGCCACACGTTTCGCGTTCCCCGCCGGGTTCTCCTCCTCTCCCCTCTGGCTCGCGGAATCGTCGGGATGTGTATTTGGCTGGAGGCTTCGTAACTGCGGGCGCGCGGGCCGCTCTCTGTTCGATGGATTTGTGAATGCTGGCTTTTCTCTCCCTTCGCTTCTTCCCTTTCTCTCGCTCTTGTTACGTCCGCCTCTCACACGGCAAGTCGCTGTTTGTACGGCTGTTTGACGTTTGCGATGCCGGCGCAGTTAAGCACACACCAATAATAACGACTCGGGGATTCGTTGAATGTGATTTTGTATATGGGACATTCCACCCGGTTTTGATCCGGATTTTACCTTGATTTCTGGGATTCGGCTCAGTATTTTTTATAGGCTTAGTTGGACAATCAACGGAACCAAAATTTTTGTTTTTTTATTGCCATTTTTGTTTGTTTAGTACATTTTTAAAGTGACATATAAAACACTATAATTAAAAAATCTGATAAAATTCTGAAAAATACTTTGTTCAATAACAAAATTATCTAGCTTATAGCCAAAGTGGGGAAAAATTTTCTTCTTACAATTTTTACGCTTCCTTTAGTTTAAAAATTATAAAAAATAATGAATCTACTACAGGCGATTGGTCAAATGTTTATTTATGTAAAATCGGATTTTTCAGAATTTTTTCAGATTTTTAGGATCTTTTTCAAATTTTTCCGAACTATGCAAATTTGTTTAAAATATATTTTTAACGTGACATATAAAACACCATAATCTAAAAATCTGACAAAATTCTGAAAAATACTTTGTTCAATAACAAAATTATCTACCTCATAGCCAAAGTGGGGAAGATCTTTCTTCTCGTAGTTTTTATGGCAATAAAAAAACAAAACAAAAATGTTGTGCAGTTGCGGGTCCAATTAACCCTATAAAAAATAATGAGCCAAATCAGACAGGTCGAGGTCAAATCCAACTCAAAACAGATTGGAATACCCCATACGCATGTGTGGGACTCAAACCAGAACCACGTCCGCATACATAGCCCCAGCCACGACGTGAAACGCTTCTCGCCTTCCTCGCGTCCTCCTCTTCTCCGCATTCCCGTCCCGTGCGGCCTGAACGTCGCGGGTAAAAACAGTTGGCGGTGCAACACCGGAGCAGCCGTCCATCCGTCCTGTCGTCCGTCCGTCCCACGTTCGCTCGTACGTAAAGAGGGCGCGCGCGAGAGCCGCGTATACATGGCTCGCGCGCCGAACAATGTCTGTCCGAAACACCCGCGATTTCTCTTATCGCGTATTCAAACGCTAAATAATGGCGTAACTTCTCCTCTCCGGCTGCCGCTGCCTGGTTGCCACGTAGGTTCGCCAGCCGGCGACGCCGGATCGCAGCCACTAACCCAGGCCGAGGGGGGTGGCCTCTGGGCTGTAGTAGGGTGGAGAGAAATTCAACTCGCAGCCTCTGCGGACGCAGACCGTCCGGCCACCACGGCTAGCTGCACCTCTTCTCGCAGTCCTCCTTTTCCTTTCTCCTCGCGCGAGCGTCTCGTGCCCGAGTGAACGTAATTTCGAGGAGTGTGCAGGCCACTCTCACCATCGCTCACATCCAGCGCTGGGCTGAGGGCGAAACTCCGGGCATTCCCGGTGCGCTCCACGGTGGTTAACGGAGTCGCGAGGCATTCGCTCACGTTTCTTGCAGCGCCAAAGTACCCGACGTGGCTTCTCTCTCTTGCTCTCGTCTTCTTCTTCCTCGGTCGTCCTCGCTCAGGTCTCGTGGAACTCTGCAAACGAAAGTCGTTAGGTTAGTGCCGGACGGACGGACGGGTGGACAAAAGCTTCGATCCATTTACCGGGCGAAGAGCGATTTTCGCGCCAGGGGAGAAACTTTTCCGTCTCCGGGATTAACAACGGACCCGGAGACGTTTATTTCGCGCCGCGCGAAACCTTCGAGAGCTCAAACCTTCAGCCTCGTTGCTACATCGTCGAGCCAATTGCAGACGGAATTTTGTCCCGCAAACATCAGACGTTTTGTACTTCTCTCGAGATTAGGACGAAGGGAAAAAATGAGGGTAAAAAATGCGTGTTTGAAATGAAACGAAATGGGGGAGTTGGGGATGATGCCCGCGGCTTTTTGGACTCGAAAAATAAGCATCGCTGTTGCTCATCACCGCCCCCCAAGCGAAATGTGGACATCGGCGGATAAATAATACACCGGGAGTTATATTAAGCAGCGAATAAGGCTTTTTTTCAGCTTTTTTTATTTTGAAAATTATAAAAAATAATGAATCTACTAAAGGCGATTGGTCAAATGTTTATTTATGTAAAATCAGATTTTTCAGAATTTTTTCAGATTTTTAGGATCTTTGTCAGATTTTTCCGAACTATGCAAATTTTTTTAGATATATTTTTAACGTGACATGTAAAACACCACAACTTAAAAATCTGACAAAATTCGGAAAAATACTTTGTTCAATAACAAAATCATCTAGCTTATAGCCAAAGTGGGGATAAGTTTTCTTCTTACAATTTTTGAGCTTTTTTATTTTAAAAATTATAAAAAATAATGAATCTACTATAGGCGATTGGTCAAATGTTTATTTATGTAAAATCAGATTTTTCAGAATTTTTTTAGATTTTTATTATCTTTTTCAGATTTTTCCGAACTATGCCAAATTTTTTTAAATATTTTTAACGTGACATATAAAACACCACAACTTAAAAATCTGACAAAATTCTGAAAAATACTTTGTTCAATAACAAAATCATCTAGCTTATAGCCAAAGTGGGGAAGATCTTTCTTCTCATAGTTTTTACGGCAATAAAAAAACAAAACAAAAATGTAAGCATCGCCCCAGCTCATCACCGCCCCCCAAGCGAAACGTTGACATCGGCGGATAAATAATACACCGGGAGTTATATTGAGCAGCGAATAAGGGGCTGGACGTGGATGCCCACAGTTTCCTCCACTTCCGGGTGCCTTGAACATAATCGTGGGACAACGAGAGAGAGAGAGACCAGCGAGACGGGGAGGACGAGGAGGGACACCGGAGTCTGAAAAGAAATACCGCAGATGGATGGATGCATTATTATAACGAGACTCTGCTTCCCAGACATGATGGAAGACTCCGGATAAAGAATGTTCCGGGACGGCGGAGGCGTCAGCAACAAGACGAGGAGCGGATGCGAGAGAGAGAGAGAGAAACGCGCGGGAACGAGGAAAGTACCGGTGGTGGTATCGATCCCTGCCACTCGGTTCCCTCGCGCGCGCACCAGGGAAAGAGAGTGAAACGCATGCCAACGCTCGAATCTGTCAAGCGCGCTTCACAAGCGTCGTTTCTCATCCTCGGATTTTTCCACGGGCGAAAACTCGCGCGCGGGCTTCCTACGGTTTCGCCAGACCTTTATGCGCTCCGGGGGGGGCCGACAATTCGCTCGCGGACCTATCACCCGGTCGGCCCTATCGCGAACGTCACTGTTACTCGGCCGAATATAATTCCCCTCCCGTGTTTCGCGATCCACCGACGCGCGACGTTCGATTGACGGCGCATAAATTCTCGGTGAGGCGCTCGCGAGCGAGGCAATGTCGGGAACAACATTTTTTGGGTGTTTTTTTTTCTTTCTTTTGTTTAATTATCATTCCATGATAATACCGAAGGGTTTGTTTGGGAGCATTTGGTACATTGAAGTTCACTACCTGGGTTTCCATTTTTAGGCTTATGATGTCCAAAAAAGCATTCGTTGGTGAGTTACAAATTTAATCTTAGCATTGCGCCAATTCAAAAGCGTACTCTTAAAATCCTACATGAGACACATTGACTTCCATCCGGTGTTATCAGGGATTATTTAAACCCATTTCTTTTCTCTGACAACATCAAATCATTCTCTGATAACACCCAAGGGTTCATTTGGGAGCATTTGGTACACTGAAGTCCACTGCCTGGGTTTCCATTTTTAGGCTTATGATGTCCAAAAAAGTATTCGTTGTTGAGTTACGAAATTAATCTCAGCATTGCGCCATTCAAAAGCGTACTCTTAAAATATATTTTAATACTTTTGTATTCTCTATTATATCCTACCTATTAAATTCGTCACCATGTGACGATCTTTACGACATTCACGAATGAACCTAGTTATCTATTAATGCTAATTTCCTTATATTGCTTGTCATACTTAAATATTAAATATAGACTGAAAAACGCAGACCAATTAATTTTTAATTAATCATATTTTAAAGTTCATATCTAGAAAAATATCAATACTCTTTACATCAATCGAAGCATAGCAGCACTTCTCGTTATTCGAACTTTCATTAAAGTATTCTCCAGTTTCTTAAATGCATCAATTTGCCATATCATCTGCGTTGACTTGGACGTTTTTGAAAATATGTAGTTTTTTGGCGCCATGTGCGTACGACGAGTTATTCGTGACTTAATTTTTTTTATTGTATAAAAAAAATTATCCTTGGGCGTTTTGCTTGATTTACGCGAAGTATCCATTAACTGTATAATTAGACCTACATGAAACCTACACATTGACTTCCATCCGGTGTTATCAGAGATATTATTTGAACTCATTCTTTTTTTTTCTATAAAAAAAATGACTGCGTTTTCAATTTTCTGGATTCGCAGACCAATATTATCCAATTGATCCCAAAAATCCAGCTTCTCTTGGACGTCGAGATTTCGCCACTTTGGTCCCGCTCGACTCTCGCGATATCGCGACGACATCCGTAAAATCGTGCCAGCAGTTCGCACTTCGCTCTATCCGTCGCCATATCCTCGGGAGCGCGAGGGAGAGCGGACAAATCAGGTTGCCGGCCGTTCGTTGAGCACATATTTGGGTTGGGATCAGAGAGAATAATCCGTCGGATTACCCCCCGGAGCGCGCGGTCCGCCTCGCTCTCCTCTCCCCGGGGCGGCGGAGGCTTCGCGACCCTCGCGTTTCAAAGCCCGGACAACGACTCGACAGTCGGCCCAGGGGTTGATGGAGCGAAGACGCGCGGCGCTTTACGCGCGAATCATCCTCTCTCTCTCACCTCCCTCACGGATTACGGATTTAATGATCACCGCGCGCGTCGACACGTCTTTAATACCGACATTGATTTCAAAGTCCTCCGCGGGTCTGAGTTCCGCGCTTTTTCATCGAAAACCCCCCATGATAATAAGGCCTCCAACCCCCCCTCAGAAGCGCCGCTCAAACGTGCCCTGTAACTATTAACGCTCGTTCCGCGTCAATCTACCAGAACGCGGATCCCTCCCTCGACGAGTTTCAATTTTATCGAGAGAGAAAATTAATTATTACTCCACCCTTCTCGACGCTCCCACTCTCGTTGTACCCGTCGACTTGGAGGGTGAAAAGGGAGCGAGGAAAACGTGGCCGAGAGATAGAAAAAAAAAAAAAGAGAGGAAAAAAAGGCGTCCGAAAGACGATGGCAGAAGAAGCAGCGAGCGAGAGACCGAGACACGATAGTGGGGAGAAGAGCGATGAAAGAAGAAGCCCGAGTCAGAGTGACTATAAAGGTGCGAGGCGCAGAGGACTCCCCGAGAATAGAATGGCGAGGAGGGTTTGGCGCGGCGTCGGCGGCTCTCGTGGATGGTTACCCCCGACGTCGTCATCATCGTCGTCGTCGTCGTCTCCCCGGCTCCGTGGTTACAATAAAAACTATAGAAGCCGAGGGGTCGACTGGAGGCGCGCTGACGATGCTCAGACGCGTGCAAAGAATGTGCCCAGGGTGGACGAGAATAGTGGGGACGGTATAGTTTGCCGCACTACGTTCGTATATCGACAAAGACGAATCCGCAAGGGCGTCGTTAATTTGCAAAGAGTTGTTCGCCGAGGGTGGCTGGCGCGCGATCCGCGCGCGGAGGGGAAACGCCGACGACGACGACAACGTGGATGCCACGCGGCACCGGGACGACGATCCCCCGAGTAGGTCGCGCGGCGGCGGGCCTTGAGGGAGAAAAGGTTGAAGATCGGTACAAGGTGTGAGCTGTTGCGGACGAGAGGGCAAAGCCGCCAACGAGCCGGGGCCGCTTCAGACGGTTACCCGGTTGGCGAGGGCAAAAAAAAATGAAGGGTGAAAGAGACAAGGGCCGAGGGAGCGAGAGAGGCGAGCGAGAGAGGAAGGGAGGGAGAGACAGACGAAGGGAAAGACACACACCAGAGTCAGTCGATACCTGTTGATACTTCGTTCGGAATTCTTCCTTCGTAAAAGACAACTTGTGCAACATCGACTGTTTCAAAAGTCCCACGAACACAGAGCAGATACGCAGAAGGGGTGGAAGGGTGGAAGGGGGCGATATCCAGCGGCCCCGCAGCAGCTGTACCCGCGACTCGACTCGGCTACGCTGTCCGCGTAACCGCGTTCGCCGTGGAGTGAGAGTCGCGAGGAGAAAGTGCTTCGACACACATACATCCGGGTTGTTTCCTACTTCGTTCTCTTCCCTCCTTCTCCTCCTCCTCCTTCCCCCTTCGCCTCCCTCCGCGTCTCGACCTCTTTCGCGCAAAGTTCGTGCACCTCTTCCACGCGCGGTGAAACTGACCGACGCGGTGAGGCGGCTGTTGGGCCGGGATTTCGCAGCGAAGCCGAGCAATTTCACCGTGCGAGTGTGTGCTCGGTCTTCTGGGTGCTGTACAGTCGGTCGAAAGCGCGGAGGGAAAGGCTGGCGAGGTGAAAGAGAGACAGGGAGAGAAAGAAGGGAAAGGGAGCGGGAGGGAATGAAGAGAGGAGGAGAAAATAAAGAGAGAGACAGAGAGAGAAGGAAGGGAACGGGAGCGGGAGGGAATAAAGGGAGGAGGAGAAGATAAAGAGAGACAGAGAGAGAAGGAAGGGAAAGGGAGCGGGAGGGAAAAAAGGGAGGAGGAGAAAATAAAGAGAGACAGAGAGAGAAGGAAGGGAAAGGGAGCGGGAGGGAATAAAGGGAGGAGGAGAAAATAAAGAGAGACAGAGTGAGAAGGAAGGGGAAGGGAGCGGGGGGGAATAAAGGGAGGAGGAGAAAATAAAGAGAGACAGAGAGAGAAGGAAGGGAAAGGGAGCGGGAGGGAATAAAGAGAGGAGGAGAAAATAAAGAGAGACAGAGAGAGAAGGAAGGGAAAGGCAGCGGGGGGAAATGACGAGAGGAGGAGAAAATAAAGAGAGACAGAGAGAGAAGGAAGGGAAGGGGAGCGGGAGGGAAAAGAGGGAGGAGGAGAAAATAAAGACAGACAGAGAGAGAAGGAAGGGAAAGGGAGCGGGAGGGAATAAAGGGAGAAAGAGAAAATAACGAGAGAAAGAGGAGAAAGAGGCAAAAAAAGAGGAAAGGGAGGCTGGCAGAAGAGTAAGAGAGAGTGTGTCGTAGTGCATGGTAGAGGAGTGAGAGAGGGGAGGACGACAAGAGACTGTGTCGAGCGTGGCGAGTGAAGCATCAAGGGCGCGCGGAGAGGGCGGTCTCTGACTCTTCCCCCTCGGTACACGCGGAGGCATCATCGTACAAAGTTTACCAAACTTCGCCGTGTTCCACCTCCTCCTTCTCCTCCCTTGCACTCTTTCCCCGAATACAAGAGCCGAGAAGCTCGAGTCTCTTCATTTTTACCCGGAGCTGCTCCCTGGCTCAACTTGCGCGCCCTCACCTCGCTTTTTTTCCTCGCTCCCACGCGCTCGCTTCTTCGTCTCCTTCTTCTTCCTCTTCTTCTTGCTCCTCCACCCTTCGTTTGTTTACCCGCAGTTTTACATTTCTCCCTCAGCCCAGGATTCCCCCGGGCGCGCACGGATAGCGCACCGCGCGCTGTGATATCGCACACAACTTTGCTCTCCGTGTGCATCACGTTTTATATTATTAAAACAAAAAAAATACATGGACAATCGAAATCGAAGTTTGAGATAATCGTGAAACCATTTCATTCGTCTCCTCATTGGCTGTGCTTTGGATGCGCTCGATGCGTTCGGAACAACATGAAATTGAAATAACAAAATAATTTTGTTTTCTTACTTTCTTCGCATTCATCGCGAAAAAAAGCTTGATTGGAATTACATTTTTTTTTATTGCTTAGAACTACATTTGTTGTTATAACTGCTGTGTTCATTGACCGGCTGGTTTCCTCGACAATTTCAAATTGGTTATCATGATGACCAATTTAAAGGTTCCAATTAACCAATTATAAGGTTCAAATAAGTTATTTATTGAATACAACAAAATATTCAATTCCCCATTATTTAAAAAAATCATTTCTTAACAGTTAACAAATCCTGGTCCCCACAGATAAATTCTTTTCTCAGTGCATGCTCATACATCACTGTTGTACACCATACGAAATGATTCAACATTTTTTTTTAATTTCAACAACAACACATTCTGTCACTAAATAAGAACATTTTGTTAAGTCAACCTTTTTCGGTTATTGTAACAACAAATCATTTTTTTTTTTCTGAATGTGGTCGTTGCTAGCGCGTTGTTTCTAGTCCACGTATACGCGAAGTGTGTGCGCACACGTGCGATAATATTGATTATTTTTTAATGAGGATGCTCTCTCTCTCTCTCTCTCTCTCTCTCTCCTCGCCCCCCCACACGAGAGATCCCCTCCCGCCGTTAGTGTCGCGCGCAATTGAATAGTCAACACGCGGCACAGTCGCAGCCCTTACGACCGCTCGCTACGACTTTGCACATTCGCCCGTGGCAATCGCACACACGACGCTGCTTGCAGATTCGCTCGGTGCAGCTGCAGCGTCGCCACGACGATCGCGCGCGCACCCCCCGCCAAAGTGCTCTCTTTCATCGAAATTACTTTCGAGCGTTTCCCCGCGCAACACTGGCTGCCGCTGCTGCTGCTCTCTGTCTCGCGATGCCTCCGGGCTTTCTCGTCCGCGCGCATCCCACACACGCGCTTTAAGCAGAATGGAAAAGCTGAACCTGTATACGCGGGCTTCGAGTTTCCAGACGCGGTGCAACTGACACTGCTGGCTCTCCCCGTCTGTGCACAGCTCGCGCGTCTAGCGAGGGTATCACTTGCGCTAGATGAACGCGCGTGGGGTGTTACTCTCCGTTTTCTCTCTCTCACTCTCCTTGGCTCTCTATCCACACTCCATCCGAGGCTCGGCTGTGCGCGAAGAGTGCGCGTTATATGCACGCGATGCACTTTCGTCTGTGCATCACGGTTCTCATCCGGCCGGCTGCACTGCTTGCTTTGGTCGAATTGTCTGCAAAAAAAAAAAAAAAAGTAGAAGAAGAAAAGAAAAAACGAGAAGAAGAAAATGAATGCAGGATCTCGCAAAACGGAAGAGGACTGCTGCAATTTTTGTTTTCGCGAGAGCGATAAAAAGAATGTATATATATTCTTCGAGCCAACGAGAAAATAATACCGACCTCGGTTTGCCGTTGTTTCGACTTTTGTCTCGCTTTGTATTGTGCGTCCCTCTCGCGTCCTCCCGACGTAACGAATGGCGCGTTCGATCTCGCGAGGGGGGACGCGAAAGCCGCGCTCGCGCGCGACACAATGCGGCGTCGCTGCAAAATAGAAAAGGTGCCTGTACCAATAAGAATGACGTAGTGTTCTTTTTTTTTCCTCTCTCTCTCTCTCCTCGCTTACTCCACGCTTTTGCCTCTCGCGCGCGATATGAGGTGTTAGCCAGATCAGCGTCAACGTCGCTGGTTGAGAGCGTGAAAAAATATATTCTTGAGCCGACGAAAAAAAAAAAAAAAAAAATAGTAATACCAGAGCGCGCGCGGTCGCCGTTGTTTCGACTTTTGTTTCGCTTTGGCTCCGTCCCCTCTCTTTTAATGAATAATGTTCGATCGCGAGAGAGAGAGAGAGAAGGGAAAAGTGCGAGAGGAGGAGAAGGTCTAAGAACGATATCGTTTGCCTGAACACAATGTGGCATCGCCGGTGAATGGAAGGAGGCGGCTGCTGCTCCGTTACCTATAAGAATGACGCCGGTGTGGTACCCAACCGGTGCCGTCTGCCTCTCATTCTCTCGGTCTATTCAGTCTCGGCGCTCTCGCGATTGTTTTGCAGTTTTAATATCCAAGATTGGCGAATGCCCGCTGCGGTTGTACCCCAGCCGACGAGAGGGAGAGAGAGAGAGAGAGGCGCCGCGGTTGCCTTCGGGTTGTTGAGGGCTTTACCGTTCCATAACCCGAGTCACCGCCAACCGGAGTCAGGCGTGGATGCATTTTAATAATCTTCGCCGCGAACCAACAGGCGATCCGCGCGGTGGCTTCGAGGCGTCTCTCTCTCTCTCGGCGATCTCCGCCCGATATTTTCCAACGCCGATTGCGGTGCCGGATTGACGGTATCCTCGTCCGAAGCGCCTCGCCGATGGCTTTCGCTGTCCTCGTCCCAAGGCTATACACAGCAACGCTGGAATCAGAGAATATTGTATTAAATGCGAAGCCTAGAAATCACCCCGGGAAAGGTAAACCGCCTCTCGCGGTTCGATGAAATTATTTTAAGGGATGAGATGGAGAATGGAGGGGTTGTATGCGATACGTCGGGACCGCGCGGTGTTACTACGACCTGTCGGGGTTGTAAGGCCCGATTTACACTCTGGTGGTGACGTAGTCCCTAGGTATCGTCGTCAGGGAAATTAATCACCAACGACTTGATTTTTATTTAGAAGTGAAATTAATGTCTTGAAACCGAAGAAGAGATAAATATGATTTATTTCAACATTCAACACTTTACACTAATCACTTAAGATTTAATTGAAGTTATGGTAACGAGTCTTTGTTTATGCTTGAAAGTAATTTCAAGGCACAAAATACTTTGTTGCTTCGACACGAGACAATCTCAACTGTTGCCCAGTAGTTCTCGATGTGTCTCGGTCGAGGTGAAGTTCTGGACTAATGATTCGTAGTTGGTGACGAGAAGTCCTCAAAATTTGAGAGGGGTAAAATTCTACGTTCCACGAAAACATTATTGGTGCAAAATTAAGAGTGGGAGGAATATTTTCTCATCACCAATCACGAAGCAGAATTAGGTGGGAAAGAAGGGTGCAACGTGGACATCGCTGTCGGACCCAATCATGATCATCTTAACTAAATTATTAACTACGAATTTTTACTGAAAACGTCCTATGCGACGGAACAGGTTGAAAAAAAAATGGGAAAGGCGAATAAAACGCAATGCGGAGCGAACGAACGAGAGCGATAGGAAAAGAGGATGATGGGGAACGCGGATTTCCGAGGCGCAGATGCAGCAACGCATCGACCAGTGCGGGAGAGGCGAATGCGGGGGGGGGCCGGGAAGTAGTCACTGGTTTGCGGTTGGCGAGATGGCCGTAAACCTTTCCTCGCGTAATCTCGATCGCTTTATAGATTTCTAATAAAATAACGCGTTAAATCAGGAATGCGCGTTGCTCACCGCTTCTCGCGCTCGGTGTGGCCTCTCGTAATATGGACGATGCCGCTGCGGTGTGCTCGAGGCTCCGGAAGAAGCTTCGCCCGCCCCCGCGTGGCTCTCTCTGACCTCCGGGCGCGCTCGGTTGCCACCGATTTGGATGCCAGACATTTTATCGAACAGCGGAGTGTATGGCGGCAAAAGTGCGGTACACGTCGAGGCGGTCGCGGAGCTCGCCGGGGTCACGAGGGAACCGGGAGGCCGTTTATCAATGCACCGTGTGGACACTCGCGATCTGCACGTTTTGTGGAACTGTGAACAAAAATGAGAAAATTAAGTGCGACGATGGTGGAATTTTTTTTTCTTGCGCAAACAGGTGCATTTAATTTAATGCACAAGTATTACGCAGATTTAATCCCTCCTCCCCCCCCCCCCCCCCCCCCCCGTAAACTTAACATATTTCGATAATATTTTCTGGGACAAACAGGTGCATTAAAATGAATGCACAATTATTAAGCAGACTTAATATTTTTTTCCCCCGTACAATTAAGATATTTCGATAATATTTCGATAATTTCGTAAAATTAAGGTAATTTGGAACTGCGAACAAAAATGAGAAAATTAAATGCAACGGTGTTGGAATTTATTTTTCTCGCACAAACAGGTGCATTATATTTAATGCACAAGTATTACACAGACTTAATATTTTTTTCTCCGGTAAAATTAAGATATTTCGATAATATTTCGATAATTTTGTAAAATTAAGATGATTTCGAACTGCGAACAAAAATGAGAAAATTAAATGCGACGGTGTTGGAATTTCTTTCCCTTGCACAAACAGGTGCATTAAATTTAATGCATAAGTATTACACAGACTTAATATTTTTTTTCCCCGGTAAAATTAAGATACTTCGATAATATTTCGATAATTTCGTAAAATAAAAATATTTCGATAATATTTCGATAATTTCCTAAAATTAATATAATTTCGTACTGCGATCAAAAATGAGAAAATTAAATGCAACGGTGTTGCAATATCTTTCCCTCGCACAAACAGGTGCATTAAATTTAATGCACAAGTATTAACGCAGACTTAATATTTCTTTTCCCCGTAAAATTAAGATATTTCGATAATAGTTTACAGCCCTGCTCCACTTGCGGACTCCGTTCGTGCGCCTCGTGACTCGCGACTCACGTGATTCGCGTATCGCCACCGCGATTCGCATATTCCAGCGTGGAACAAGACACGTAGAGACGCTTTACCGCTGAATAAACCAGCGCGCACTTGTGTGCCGAACCGTTGGGTTCGTCGCGCATTGTGCAGGTTCGGGAAAATGCTCGATCATAAAATAAATCGGAAAGGGAGTATAACAAAAAAAAAAAAGGAGGAAATCCCGCCCAAACATGTGTACAACTGCATCGAAGTTATGATCGGACACATCGGGGGGCATCCGTGTCACGGGCTCGGAGATCCGCGCGGACCATCGAACTTTCCGCTCTCTTGCGAGCCGGACAAATGGTACCGGAAAGTCGACCGGGACGGACAGAGGGAGAGAGAGAGAGAGAGAGAGAAAGTGGAAGCCACAGAGAAAGAGGGAGACCGAGAGACAGAGAGACGTAAAGTCTGGTCAGCGAGCAGCAGTCGGCGGTGGTCGTACCCTATAGCGCACCAAGAAATAAAAAGATCTCTTTTACTCGACCTCGCATACTACCCTCGGGGGGTTGAAGGCGCTTCCGCTTTCCGGCAGCCTGATAATTCGCGGTATTTCGGTATGAAGACATGAGTTCCAACGTCGGTTCTGTACATACCACGTTACGATATATACACCTTTCGTGTACATGATGGGTATATATATCCCAGGAACGGAGAGTGGGGCAAAACGGGGTATAACGGGTGCCCGGTATTTTTTTTTTTTTGTGCTTCTACGAAAATTCGGAGTAAAATGTGGCAGATAAATTGTGATAAGTTAAATGGGATAAACAAATAAAATTAATTGTTTTCTTGGTAAATCGAAATTCGTCTCTTTACTGCTGACTCTTGAATGCTTCGAAAATCGCACTACCAATGGGCGTCCACTGTACAGACTGAGAAAAGAGATTTTTTATTCAATGAAATCAGCGGTCATGGGCTGTGAAGAAAATTGTTTAGTCAACTCAACATTTTTTTTTTCACCTTAACCATCGGTTGGTCTGCTGAACAGAGAAACTTTTGAAGAAACAAACAAATTTCATTGCTTCAACTAAACATTTATTCGGCAGCCGGTGACCGCTGGATTTAGTTGACCCAACCATCTTTTTTCTGTATCCACGAATGCACTTATTACTTTTTTTTTATGATGTTAAAGTTTCCATCGTTGGAATGCAACGAAATTCACATAATAAATTAATTGTAATTAACCCAAATGATGAAAATAGGTATAAAAAGTCACCATAACGACTAAGGGTAAGAAATAAAAAATAAAAAATTTCGTGCTCTTCAACATTTATGTTAATTAAATTTTTTTCCGAATTTCGTTACATTCCAACAATGCAAACTTCACCATCGTATTTTTTTTAGTGTAAAGCCCCACACTTTGGGTATCACGATGAAGCCATTTTTCGCTCGGTTGGCCCGTCTCGCCCCACTCGGGCTCACATACCGTGCGGCGATGTGGCACGCCGGCTTCGCTCTCCCTTCTCATTCTTTTCCGTGCACACAGCAGCCACTGTATTATCTCTATACGTGCATATTGTGTTACAATGTACAGAATCGCAGAGGCCAGGCACGCCACCCCGTCTCGGTTATGTAGCGCCGCATACACACAGAGGCAGAAACGCGGTACGCGCGTGCGGGGCGGGCCGCGCGATCGTCGAACGGGCAAAGTGCGGGAGAGAAAAGCAGCGAGGCGAGGGTGAGAGAGAGAGAGAGAGAGAGAGAGAGAACCCGAGGGCGAGTCGAGTGAGTAGCGCGGGGGTATAAATTCTTGTATCAAGATTCAAATAAATGCATTCGAAAGCCGCGAGCAAAGTTGTATATCCCGCGGGGAATACGAGAGCGAGAGACCGCGGCGTAATACTCTACCCAAGCGGCGGGGCGCGCACGCCACGCCACCACCAGACCCACCTCGTATACTTTGGAAGCTTTCTTCCTCCCTTCTGCTCTCCGCTTCCGTCTCATTCGCTTTCGCGTTTTCCTTCTTCGTTTTTTTTTTCTTATTTTTCTATTCTTTTTTTTTCTTTTTTCATTTTATCCTCTTCCCTTCTTCTTCCTTTTACTTTTTCTGTTTACGAAACTCACGTCTCACTTCCACCGTCTGCCATTCTCGGTCTTTTTCTCTTTCTCTCACCTTCTCTCACTGCTCGCACGATTGCTCAACACAGTTTTCCCGCTGTTTCCTCGCCCTCCTCCCGCCCCGCCGTACGCGCGATTTATTCATTTATCCGTCCGCAGTTCCCTCGAGCTCTGATGCACTCGGCCCGCGTGAAGCGCGAGACGCTTTCTTATCCCGGTGGAAAACACCGGTACCAACTCACTTTCCCGACGTGGCCCGTACCCGACGCTCGTCTACCTAATCCGGAGTGAAATTTGCCAACTAAAACTATTTCAATCGCGTCCCCCCCAAGGCAACTCGAACCGAAGGCATAATTCACCGTGGGGAGGGCACGACTCCGAGACCAGAGATGGTTCCGAGGGTGAGGAGGAAGGGAGGAGGGAGGGAAGGGAGCACCTACGTGCACGGAAAGCAATGAGACGACGTTGCGGGGTAGCGAGCAAAGAGGGCTGGAAGTTACCGGTGGGGTTGGGGGGGGGGGGGTGAGAAAGTGGGAGGGTTGAAAGAGTTACATCTCGTGTGATGATGAATAATTTAGCGGTTGGCGAGAGAAAATAGCCGAAAGTGCATCAGCTCCGCTTCCGGGCCGAATATATCGGCGGTTCTTAATTCTTAATTCAGCGTCTCGGGGCTCTCGAAGCTGCTCGCGGGGCTGCATATCCCATAAGCGAGAAATTGTTATTGATGACCGGATTATCCCGCCGGAATGGGAGAGAATGTGCGGAGGACTTGTTCTTTTTTTTTTTTTTTTTTTTTTCTTTTTCTTTCTCGTGTAGCCGGAACGAGATCACCGAGTTTGTGCGATTCCTCCGTCGCTGCGGACCGGACGAGAGAAACGAGCGTCGGGCGTTAAGGGGCTAAGCAACACGAAAAGGGATGAAAGAGAGAGGCAAAAGAAAAAAAACGGCACACACACGTTCGGGTAGAGAGAGAGAGACGAGGGGTGGACGGGGAAATCGACGATGTTCCTTTAAAAATTGGCTCGCGTCGATTGAACGTAGAATAGCTGACGGCGAAGGCGAGAAAAGGAGAAAGAGGCAGAGAGAGAGAGAGAGAGGCAGCTACAGTTATGCCTTTTTCTTGCAGGTCGATCGCGCGGAGGTGGCGGTGCCTGTGTGGGGTGTGAGGCATCGTCACGCCTGGGTGCAGCGTCGGCTCTCCGGCGGCACCAGGCAACCCTCCCGCCTTCCGACCACCCCCTTCCAACATTCAGCAATAAAAAAATCAATATTTTTCTATTTCAACGGGTACAGGGGGCGAACCCCCCCGAGCCTGAGACAGCTCGCCGGCAGCGGCAGCGACAAAGAGTGCCCCAAGTACCCGAGAATGTGTTTGGAACGGCGGGGGGGGGGGGGGGGGGAGGCGGAAAAGAGCTGGGAGAGAATACGATGCAACGAGGACATTGAGACACCTACAGCTATATAGCGTAACTGCGACTCGGTTGCCTCATTTTTTTCCCCCTTTTTGCTCGTTCTTTTTTTTTCTTTTTTTTTATACACTTTTGCTTCTCACGCGATACGAGGTGTTAGCCAGATCAGTGTCAACGTGTCGCAGAGTGCATTAGCAGCGAGCGCGGGAACTCGTGGAAAAAAAGTGGCCGCGCGTGGGCGACATCAATGGCAGATGTGGCACTGGGAACGTGTGATGAAAAGTATTTCGCTGCTGGTTCTTCCGAACGCACTTTCGTCGTTCGTCGTCGTTGCGCTTGTAACGGCCGTTCATATAAGAAGACGATTCGAATAAGGTAAAGGTACCGGTTTCGGCCACCTTTGGCTTAGTTTCGGTCACCGAAACTAAGCCAAGCACAGAATTATTTGTATTCGAAATTCGAAAGCACAGAATTATTTGTATTATTAAAATGAAATAAAATTGTATCGATAAACTTGTTAATTTATACGGATACTTTCGAAGTATCAACGTAAAAATACAGAAAACAGTAATTTGAAATAAAAATATAGCGAAAATGGCCGAAACCGGTACCTTTATCTTAAAAGAAAAGCATAGGTGACATTAGCGCAGCGGTTAGCGCTCTGACTTAGGAATGGACATTCCGGGTTCGAATCCCGGAGAGATCAGCATATCTTTTCTCTCTTCGAAACTTCGCCAGTGCATCCGCACGACCATCCTGCACACATCCCCGAATTCTCGGCCCTGCCGTTACACTCTCGATGCTCTCCGTGGATTATAAGGTAAACGGCCCAGTTTCGGTCATCTTTAGAGCCTAGGCTCGTCTTTTCCGCTATTCATAAACGGGTTCTATCGAAATGTTGAAGACAGACTGTTCTAATGCATACAATAAATCCTTCTGAATATGATCCAATAATTATTTACGTTCAATGATTACGTTATCTTATTTAAATTATTATTTTAATAACACCACTCGACTGCTGGGGTTTCGGTCACCTTCGATCCTCCATGCCGCATATCGCAAATGACCGAAACTAAAACATCCTCAAAAAAACATGTTGCGCCACTCACTTTAACGTTTTTAAATTTAAAGATTCATGAACATATACGTATTTCGGCAGTAATGACGAGTCCAAGACGCTCTTCAATATGGTCGTTAATTTTCTTTTTTTTTTGCCGGAAAATACATTTAGTATTAATTTTAATGTAATTTCGATGACCGAAACTGTGCCGTTTACATTATCTTTTCTCTCTTCGAAACTTCGCCAATGCATCCGCACGACCATCCTACACACATCCCCGAATTCTCGGCCCAGCCGTTACGCTCATCTCGACGCTGCGTGGATCGTATTGGAGAGTAGAACGAGGCCCAGGCTGGGCTTCCGCGCGTCGTCCCGATCATAGCCCGATCCGCATGCCCCACGGGTGAAGTTCAATCTCATCCTCTCGTCGTCACCCGCGTCAACCTGGAAACAAAACAAACGGACACAGGTTTAGCCCGGGCAAAGCGCCGAGAAATATAATACGGCGAGTACGCGAACCACGGGTTTGTTTAACTGCGCCGCGCTACTCGCGGACGGAAATGCAGATAATGCTATGCTCGCTCGAGGCGAGCGAGCCGCGTTCGCGGAGAGTCCGTGTCTCTCGGTCCGCGTTGTAGCCACCGTTGAAACGCGATAGCGCAGAGAAGCGCCTCGTAACTCCAAACAAAATGACCGACGGTGCCGATAGGCAGGAGGCGAGGAGGAGGGGGAGGTGCGGAGAGAGAGGGAGAGATGAAGAGATGAAGAGGACGAGAGGCGAGCGAGGTGGGAACCAGGGGTACCAGGCGCTGTTTCAGTACCCGGCCATTCGGCACCGCACCGACATGGATATTGCGAGCGTTAAAAACGTGCCGCACGTTTCTAGCTCAACGCGACAGCGGGAGAGCAACCTGGCGAGCGCGGATGGCACGACACACATCGCCCTGGTGGCTACGTACGCCGCACGAATGCTCGTCGTATCACTGTACCCAGCCTCCGCCGGCGGGTATAAAGTAGCTAGGCGCGCACTCACGATCGTGTCAAGGCACGTTAGCCTCGACGAGGCTAACCGGAACCCCGGGGATGACATTGATGTATATATATATATATTTTTTTTTTTGTAAATCCGCGAAATAACCGCGCGTTCCAGGGGGCGAAAAATCAACAACGAGGTCAGAGAGGCGTGTAAATAAATTGCGTGCTTTTACGGCGTTTGGCCAATGCGCTCCCTGTGCGTTTTTAATAGTCTCCCAGGTGAAGAAAATATATATGGTTTATGTACAGCGCTTATATATTCTATAGTAAATCATATTATACTCCATATTAAATTTGTATACAATGAACATACAAATAAACAGACTCACAATTTTGTATACGGTCTGTATACACTCAGCGCATAATTCATCATTAATTCTATATATATAATTAATCAATTTCTTATATCTTCTGGACATAAATTAATTTTCTGTATGTTCATTATATACAAATTGAATATGGAATACATATGCCCAATTCCATACATGGACGCTGTATATAATCTATATACGATATTATATAAATATAATAATAATAATAAAAATATAAATATAAACGATATTATTTTTTTCACTTGGGCTAAACCCCACAGCGAGCGAGGAAGGGAGAGAAAAGCAAGGGGACAGAGACGACGATGGAAAGTGAGAAAAAAGATATCAGGCTGACGCGTTGCAAGAATAACGCGCGCGCCACGAGTGCCGGTGATTACGGTCGCGCCGTAACGCGCCGCGGGATTACCGTAGCTGCATTGCCGAACGCGCGCGGATTGGCCGTCTCCACTCGTTGCGGCGCGTCCCTCGTATTGCCGCGGCTAAAAGCTGTCGATGAACGTCCCCGAAATTACCTGCGGACTGAGCATAATCTCGCTGCCGCTGCAGGCTGCAGGCAGCCGAAAATGCATGACCGGCGAACGGCCGAAATCGCGCCGCATCCCGCACTGCGCTCTATGCGCACAAAAGTGACGGTAGACTCGCCATCACTAAACTCTCCTTGGTTCCTGCAGCAGCAGACGAAGAGAGAGACAGAGAGAAATACGTCGTAACGCGTCTGAGTATAACCGCACCGAATCTACTCGGACGTTCTTATCCCGGCGTATAACGCGCACTTTCGTGGATTTTAAGAGTCGCTCCGACCCCAGGTAGATAGTCGCGCAGGTACCACGACGTACTCTGTGTGTTATACAACGGCGGGTATAGAGCCGAGTGTAAAAGTAAATAATAACGAGACGAGGCAATCGTGGACTCTTCCCTCGCTTCCCTTTTTCTTCCCTCAGCTTCTCCACTTCCTCCTCCTTTTCCTCCTCCAGCCTTTGCTTTCTCTGCCCCCATGGAAAAAAAGTATGCAAGAAAAGTGTATTTTTCGATATATCGAAAAATATATAAATAATGTACGTGGTATAATAATCACATATTTTTTCGTATACTTTTTATATATTCGGCAATATCACATATTTCGCGCGAACGTATATCCGGGCGAATATACGTGCAGTATACTTTTTTGTATATTCCTATGTATATCTGACGAACATACGTATGTTAGATTTTTGCATACTTTGTATATTTGTATATTTTAATATATACTTTTCATACATAAATGCATGTATAAGGAGTATATCAAATATATATATGTACAAGTATATTGCCATATATACTTATAAAGTATACTGAAAGTTATATCCCAAATATACAATTTTTCGCGCAAGTATACATGGTGTAAAAAAATATATACTTTTCAATATACTTTCGAATATGCTTTTTTTCCATGGGGGGATAGTCGCGCATGTACCACGACGTACTCTGTGTGTTATACAACGGCGGGTATAGAGCCGAGTGTAAAAGTAAATAATAACGAGACGAGGCAATCGTGGACTCTTCTCTCGCTCCCCTTTTTCTTCCCTCAGCTTCTCCACTTCCTCCTCCTTTTCCTCCTCCAGCCTTTGCTTTCTCTGGAAGCCTCGGCCCTCGGTTATTCTCCCTGGACGCGTCTTACGAGCTCTCGCAGCTGCGGCCGAGCAGGTGTGTGAAGCTCGCGAGCGTCGCCGAGCCTGCCCGGCTCGCTGGGTTGTCTCTGGGATGGAGAGCGACGAAGAGACGACTGTGTTCGTCGGGGTGAGCCGTATAAAGAAACGGGGCCGGATCCTCGAGAGCTTAGCTAACGCCGGAGTGGTTAGAAGTGCAATCAGCATTTACAACCGGGCGGAGCGAGGATCGAGGGAGGTGGAGTGGCGAAAGTTTTGTTATACCAGCAGCCAAGTGTATCTCTCCCTCTCTCTCTCTCTCGGTTTCTCCCTCTCTAACTGACTCTCTTCATCGTTCTCTCTCTCTTACATCCGTAAACTCTCGATCAAGCCGAGACGAAGGTACGAAAACCACCTCTTCGCTTCCCAACAACTCCCCCGCCCGCTCGCATCTGCCACACCGCCGCGCATAACCTCGACAGCACCGCCGCCACGGTGCTTTATTATCATATGTTTTTACTCCGTGCTCTCTTCTCTCTTCCTTTCCCCGGCGAACCTCCGCGGAACCTCCGCCTCGCCGCCAGCCACGACGATGAGGACATCGTAGTTTTATTCTCGGTCGCGAGGCGAGGATAAGAAACGCCTCCCCACCTCTCGCGTCTTCACCTACTCTCGTCTCGTCCGTCTTCGTCTTATTTTCTTCTCTCGCACAGCCTCCTCCTCCTCCTTCTCTTCTGCAGCTTCCACTTCTTGTTCGCCGACGTCTCGTGGTCGTCGTCGTCGTTGTCTCTCCGCGACTCTTCACCACTCTTCCGGTCTTCCCCGGTGTTATCCCCGCGCACCGCCCATTTTCCAGCTCTCACTCTCTCCCTCCCTCCCCGTCTCTTCGCCTCCTCGGTGTGTCCCAATGTGGCGCCAAGAGTCGCCCTGCTCGCCCGATGTAGGACAAGGGAAGATTTTGCCTTCTCCCCCCCCTGGTGGAAGACGCTGGATGCATGGAAAGTGGAACGCGATGGATCAGCCACCAGCGATCGAGGAAATCACGAGGAAATGACGCAGCGACGAGGCTCTCGCTTCACCCCCGATTATGAGCCTTGCGCGGGGGGGGGGGGGGGAAGATCGATATTCCCCGTCGATTCACCCCCTCGGTTAACTCCCGGACGCGGAAGGCAAAGCGGCCGCCGATTCTTCCTCTTCTTCTGCCGTTGCTCGGCTGTTGTTGTTGCTCCTGCTAATATCATCCGAGGAACCCGCGAGGAAGAGCCGAAGCAGCGCCGGAGAATCGACCTCTCACCCTCGAACGACCTGCAAACGATAAATTTATTTAGCAACCATATTTTCGCGCATATAAATCTTACGCGAAATCTTGAGTGGAATTCGATTTTGCTACTTGCCGTGTGCACAACAACGCCGGAGCTGCTGCTGCTGCTGCTGCTGCTGCTGCTGCTGTTCACCCTCCACCCGTCGTTCCTCCACGTCGGGGGTGGCCACAGAGGCCAGAGACAATGAGATTCTCTCGAGATACAATTATAGTATACGTAGGCGTTAAATCGTCGAAGTTTGGCGAAGCTGTTTGCGAGTGTGAGAGATAAAGCTCGAGCGATTGGAGTAGCGTGTGAAACGATGGGTAACGCGGGGTATAGTTTGGCCACTGCGGCGTGCGGCTCTCCCGCACTGTACTAAAGCTCACACTCACCACCCCGCAGCGATATCACTGTATACAACGAGAAGTGTGCAGTTGTATCACTGTACATTCGGTGTGAGCTTTAGTACAGTGCAGTTGCGATATAGCTAACGCGTGGCTTATATACCGGTGGTGGCGGCGAGGCCGCCACGACCGGTAGCGTTATCGGATTCGCTCGCTTGCTCTCCCGCCCCCCCGGGTTTTGTCTTTGTGCGCGCGCCCCCCGCGACGCTTCGGCCAGTCGGGGAGCAATAAATATGTTATTAAAATTACCATAACAGCGAGCAGTAAAACGGAGCATTTTGCAGTTAATTTTCCGGTTATCTTGGTAATAATCTCGTTTACGCCTGGGGTAGTTAACCCTTTCGGATGGTAGCGGAGAGGGAAATGGGATGTGCGGCACGGGTTGGGGGTTTGTTGCTGCCGCTCGTCGAACGAGGCGCGAGAGAGGAACCGAAGGTGCGGAGAGGAGCAACCCGGCAGCCACGGCGCCTCGTAGAATGCGCCCTATGTATACGCGAATATAAGCTGCTTACACCAGGGGGGAGGAAAATACGAATTGAGGGGGCCGGGAGAGCGCGAGGGAATGGTTAGCGTTGCGTTATGACGTCGTCGAGCTCTCGCGATACGTCGTGCCGGGCCGGTGTGGGATGTGTGTTTGCTTTTGTGTTGCACCTCGTGCCGGGGCTAAAATGACTGAAGATTTCTGTGCGGATTTTTGTCGCAATCTTGAAGCAACTTTTTTGCATGAAAATCGTAGCGAGCATATGAACGAGTGGAATCCACTGGATAATTTTTTTTTTTCTAACTAGGGGGATCGCACGCGCTGACGCGCGTGCCTGAAAATATTTTCGCTAAAATCGACCTCGGAAATACTTTTTTTTTTCAAAATATCGACTTTTAACCTATACCATCATTCTCAAGTCGCATATTCTACCCCCGAAAACACTGGTTATTAACCTTTTTTAATCGATTTTGAAAAAAATATTTTTTTGGCGACGAAAAAAATATTTTTTCTGTCAGAAATCGTAGATCCGACTCCGGACCGAAAATCGCCAAAATCGACCCCAATTTTTTTTCTTTTCGAAATATCGACTTTTAACCTATACCATCATTGTCAAGTCGCATATTCTACCCCCGAAAACACTGGTTATTAACCTTTTTTAATCGATTTTGAGAAAAATATTTTTTTGGCGACGAAAAAAATATTTTTCTCCCGACTCCGCTAAAATAACCCCATTTCGCGTCCGCAACGCGGGCGGAAAATCCCTCATTTTTGACGCGTGACTTACGCATGCGCAGTCCGCTTTCATTACCTCCCTAGGGAGGTAATCAGCTCATTCCTGCCCGCGCGGGAGTAATGGGAACCGAACTACGCATGCGTGTCGTCACTTGTCAAAAATGAGGTTATTTTCCGTCCGCGTTGCACACACGAAATGTGGTTATTTTTTAGCGAAATCGGGAGAAAAGTATAGTACGTTACATGGGAGGAGTGCAACTTTTCACCTCGTGTGAATTTCTGCCCTCGCTTCGCTCGGGCATCAAACTTCACACTCGGTGAAAAGTTGCACTTTCCTCCCTTGTAACGTAATGTACTATTTTCTGTCAGAAATCGTAGATCCTGCTCCGGACCGAAAATCGCCAAAATCGACCCCAATTTTTTTACTTTTCGAAAGATCGACTTTTAACCTATACCATCATTCTCAAGTCGCATATTCTACCCCCGAAAACACTGGAGGGAATGGTTAGCGTTGCGTTATGACGTCGTCGAGCTCTCGCGATACGTCGTGCCGGGCCGGTGTGGGATGTGTGTTTGCTTTTGTGTTGCACCTCGTGCCGGGGCTAAAATGACTGAAGATTTTACGACAACGAATTCGCGATATTGGCAACGAGAAATGGGGGATGATAAGGCGTGGAGCAAGAGCAGCAGCAGCGGCAGCGGGGAGAACTTGTACAACTATAACTTTCCACGCGCTTTGAACTGCAGTCTGTACCACTGGGAACCGGTTGGCTCGGTGCATTCTCGTTCTGACAATTAGCCGTGTACGCGCCGCGCACTCCGATGGATTTGTTGTTCCCCGCACTTGGCGAAAAGTATACAAATTCCGGGGGAAAGCGTTCGACTCTCGCCTCGACGCTCATTCGCACCGGCGATTCCTCGCCAGCCTTCGCTTCTTCTTCGCGGTATCCGCAGGACTCGACTGTGTTTCTCGCGGATTCTCTCAGCCCGCTCCCCGCCGCGGTCCTGTCTGTTATTTCAACAAGGGTATATATACAGCTGTGACGACTCTTTTGCCATTGTTTACGGTTAACAGCGCGGCGAGCTTTGTGTTTCTTTATTTGCGAGCTCGCTTTTCAGTTCATTCCGCCTAATTCGAAGACAAGCCTGTCTAGACTCGGAGTCTTCGTGAAATAAAATCACGGGGCATCCGCAACGCGCGGTGAGGCGCTGGATTATGACTCGGAACTTCGAACTTCCCTGCCGGGATTCTTGTTTTATTTTTGAGTTCCGCGAGAGCAAACGAGGCGAGGATATCGATCACAAACAATGATCCATCATCGTCGCCCCCGGGGGGAAAACATTTTTCCGGGGATCGCCGCGTGAGATAGCGGGAGTTTTCTTTAGAGACCGGCGCGCGCGGGGTGAGGTCGGAGCTGAAAGAAAAATACGGCGTAGGCCGCGGGCGCGAGGCGGAGGCTTTTATCTGTGCTCGTCCGGCGCTTCCAGCCGACTCGCTTTTCGGGGCGAGAACGCTGATTTTTCAAGGACCTCGAAGTTAGCCCTGCCCCGCCGTGGCCGGCGTTGAGTGACATCGTGGAGGCGTTATTAGAGAGCAGATTGATGAAGCCCTCGTCCTCCTTTCCGGAGCTTCAGCCTCCCCACGCCAGACCAGGCGGGTGGTATCCGAAGGCTGCTCGCTAGGTGGCTATGGTTGTTCTATACGCTGGGAGTCGCGGTGTTTTACCGATCTGGGTTGTAAGGCCTGAATTCACGCTGCTGCACCCAGAGAAATCGTTCTGATGGGATCTATTCGAAAGAAATAAAATTTATTTGAATGAAATAAAAATTTATTTGAATGAAATAAAAATTTATTTGAATGAAATAAAATTTATTTGAATAAAATAAAAATTTATTTGAATGAAATAAAAATTTATTTGAATAAAATAAATTTTATTTGATCCAAATAAATCCTATTAGGCCGGTCATAAAATAAATCACTCTATTTAATGGCCGGCCAAATAGGATTTATTTGGATCAAATAAAATTTATTTCATTCAAATAAATTTTTATTTCGTTCAAATAAATTTTATTTGTTTCGAATAGATCCCATCAGAACGATTTCTGTAGGTGTGGTGACGATATTTCACTGGTATAGATTGTCGTCAGGGAAATTAATCACCGACGATCTTTATTTTAATTGTGTGAACTAATGTGGATTCACGTGGATAACTGAAAAAGAAAATAAAAATAAAATATAAAAAAATATATGAAACTAATAATAATAATAAAATAAATAAAATATTTATAAAATCAAACACAACAAATTACACTGTTTCACTTGTATGACTGATACTTATAAAAGGATTAACGAATTGCGAGAATTGCTTCTTCGTGAGTCATTTTGCATTGCAGGAATTATTTTATCCATTTTTCCAGAAAGTCAGCTGAATGCCACATGTTTCATGATTACTGCTCGCGAAGCGAAGACGTCCAAAATTTTCTTCGGGGTTCGTTAATACCCTCGACGAACGAATCTCTATTTATTGTTTTATTATTAGGGAAAACTCCGTTGATGCTACTGAACGATGGCTCTGTCGGGATCCGCCATATCTTTCGTATAGTCTCTGAACTAACGCGCCGGTAACCTTCTCTCTTCACCTTCGTTGTCATCGGGAGTCTTCACTCGCCTCGCCCGCGATTCCCGCGTTCCCACAAGACGCGTTTGCAACTTTTCTCTGTACACATCTCGCGACCCCTCGCGTCTCATTCCACCGCCACATCGAGCCACGCGCGCCCTTATCCGATCCGTCCGCTGGAGATTTTTCAGCACAAAGATTTTTACCGCTGACGAGGGTTTTTTCTTTCCCGCTCCACGACTCGCTGGTCTTCCGTCCCCCGTCTCTCGTTCTCTCCTATCCCTCATTCTCGCCTCTCCGGACTCGATCCCCACCCGGCCGCAGACATAATTAATGAGTTTTGGCAATCCCCGGCATCCGTGGCTCAATGGCCAGAGAGAGAGAGACGAGTCGCTCGGTCATAGCCGCGGACTAAGACGAGGTTCACGAGGGTATAAGGAACGAACGAGAGCTGAGCTGTGAAGCTGGGGAAAAAAAAGCGGAAGAGAAAAAATGAGAGAAAAAAAAAGAACGAGCGTTGAAAAAAGGGTGCATCGATGCGGGGATGATGAGCGGCTCGGTGTGAGAGGCCGCGAAGCCGCGGGAGGTCCAAAGCCGCGCTGGAGGGAAGGAGGAGGAAACGAACCAAGGAGGAGGAGAAGAAGTTGAAGTAACCCATCCTTTCTTAAATAGAAGTGGAAGATGAACGAGATAGCGGGAAGCTTCAGCTGCAAAGCCGAACCTACACACCCCAGTAGGGCAAATATATAGTTATATGTGGAGCGGGGGGAAACAACCCAACAGTGTATATAAGGCGGTGGCTTTGCAACCTCGTGTATTCCCGATACTCGCTTGGCCTCCCCCCTCCCGTCTGGAAGACCGAGCGGATGCGGGCATGACGATACGCGATTTTGCCAATTCGGGCTTTGACTTGGCACACTCCACCGTTCCCTACTTTCTTCCTCCTCCTCTTCCTCCTCTTCCTCCTCCTCCTCCCCACTGTTTCTTTCTCTCTCCCTCCCACTCGGCTCCACATTCTATTCTATCGACTCGACGACCAACTCCTGAGGCTCCAAGGTTCGAGGCTCTCGAACGTTTTGCAGAATACCTGCTTCGCCCTCCTCCTTCGTCCGGACCGTCCCCCGTTCCTCCCCCTCGTCTCCTCCGTCCCTCCACTTCCCACGACAATCCCCTTAGGACGCTAAAAAGTTCCTCTCGCGAGCCTCGCGCTTCGGTAGTCGTTCTCTTTCGTCTTGGCTGTGTAACGCTTGTCCCTCCACGACGTCGCTGGCCGCCCCCTCGGCTCTCCTGCCTTTCTTTCGCCCAGGTACTACAAGGAAACGACCCGGCGTCTTGTCTCTTCGAGTCCCATGAGTGCCTCGCCTCGACCCCCCAGCTACATCGTGTCCTCCCGTATATCATCAGAACCACCCGCCGTCTCCGGCATGAATTATTCTTATTCATATGCTAACCTGACGTCGTATAACTGATAAGAAATAAATTATAAATTCCGTTGGTGTGAGCCACCCAGCCGCCCCCCGGGTGAATCAAATGACGGGGAACGAGGGAATCGGGGAACCGTGAATGTGTATTTATGCAATTCATCGGCATGAAATATCGCAAGCGTAACATCATCGTGGAGTTGACGTTACGGTTGGTACAGTTTGGAACAAGTGGGGCTTGAGAATATTTGTGCGAAAGTAAACGCTAGCCACGTTTGCAGAAGCTACTAATGGAGCTCGCGTTTAAGGTAGTCCTTGCGCCTGGTGTCGAGTTCGCGTAAGTTTTCGAAAATTGAGAGACAATTGCAACCATTTCTCGATAATATAAAATTCTGAAAAAAATCATGCAAATTAAAGACACTGAAAAGATTAATTTTGCATAATAATAATACGAAAATGTTATTAATAAATTGACGAAAAAAGCATTGTTTAACAAATATTTCGATGACCCAAGTTTTTTTGTGGATGAAAATGATTCCTTCGTTTTTCTGAATACGTATGAATTTTTTCAGATTTTAGAGTTCACTTTGAATTTTCACATATTTTCCCTATAAAAACACACGAATTTCAAAGTGAACTCTAAAATCTGAAAAAATTCATACGTATTCAGGAAAATGAACGAATCATTTTCATAAAAAAAAAAGTTGGGTCATCGACAAATTTGTTAAACAATATTTTTTTCATCAATTTGTTAATAACATTTTAGAATTATTAATATACAAAATTAATCTTTTCAGTACCTTTAATGTGCATGAATTATTTCCGATGTTTATACCATCGAGAAATGTTCGTAATTCTCTCTCAAATTACTCGAATTTATGCGAAATGAATATCGGTCGCAAGGACTACCTTACAAGGGCCGAACAGGCTGCAAGGGTGACTTCTGTTACTGATATGTTGATCAAGCGGCGCAGCGATTGGCCCACGCGAAGGGCGGATGAACAAAAAGCTACTGAAAACTGTCAATAACCAATGTTTGGCCCTCGCCAGAAAGTCCAATCACTGTGCCTTACCGAAGCATCGAAGGCTTACCAGAAGGGTAGAAGAGTCGGGGGATGGACTTTCGCATCCCGAACATGCAGGACGGCGAAAAGCGTGAGCAAAAAACGGAGGATCAATTAATGAGTGAGAGCGGGGGGGAAAAAGGGCGCTGCGGACAAAGCGAACAGATGGAGAATTGAAAAGAGCGAAAGGATATGACGCGACTGGTGGATATACGACGGTTTGTCTGGCGAATGGAAATCGAGGGAGAGAGAGAGCAAAGAGAAAGCCTCGCGAGCTCGAGAATTAAATTCCGAGATTTATCGCGTCAATAACCCGTTTATTAATTTATTATTTATTGTCCACGTCCCGGCGTACGCGGTGTGCTCGCGTTTGTTTCAGTCGCACAAGTGGTCTCGTCGCAGACGATTGTGAATCGGTGAAAGAGACAGTGAAAGCAGAAACACGCCGGGAGCGAGAATGAAGAATCGAGAAGGCCGCGACGCGGTGGACGCCGACAACGGTGGAGGAGGAAGAGGGAATTTCCAGCGGCGAATGGAAGCGAGGGAGAGGGACGAAAAGCGGGGTGGAGGGTGACTTTAGGTGTGGGCAGTGGCATGTGCCATCGGCGTGTTCTACGTCTAACTTGTATTGACCATTACTCAACATTACAAGTTCTACGTACACCTCCGGTCTCCACGCTGCGAGTTCGCCGCTTCGGCCACGCTTTCACGTGTATATATATTATATATATATATGGGGCATTCCACGTCAAATCAGCAGGCCATGACCCTCACCCTCATCGATATTGTTCATTTTTTAATATGATGTTATTACCGACCCATTAAGACCTCGGAATTTTTTTCAGATTTTTTTACCACCGGTAACATTTTTAAATCTTCGAGAAAAACCAATTTCATAAACGCCGTTTTTAAAAATTTGAAAAAATTCACACTGATTCTGTGACTTAAAATATGATTTTTGAGCGCCATGCGATAATGGGATCTCAATATTTACTATTTTTCCCACATTTTTTCATTTTTTTCATGTCGCAGTTTGATTTTTAATTTTTTAAATCTGGATAACTTTCTTAAATATCAATGGATCTCAATTTCTCTGAAGATTGTAGAATTACCAGAATGTCCGAAAACAATTGATATCATTAAAAAAGAATTTGCAAATGCATTTCACCATGATCAATATCTTTCGAGTTATCGCTTGTATTGCGAAATGCATTTGCGAATTTTTTTTAACGATGTCAATTGTTTTCGGGCATTCTAGTAATTCTACAATTTTCAGAGAAATTGAGATCCATTGATATCTAAAAAAGTTATCCTGATTTGGAAAATTAAAAATCAAATTGCGAAATGAAAAAAAAAAGAAAAAATAGTAAATATTGAGATCCCATTATCGCATGGCGTTCAAAAATCATATTTTAAGTCATAGAATCAGTGTGAATTTTTTCAGATTTTTAAAAACGGCGTTTGTGAAATTGGTTTTTCTCGAAGATTTAAAAATGTTACCGATGGTAAAAAAATCTGAAAAAAATTCCGAGGTCTTTATGGGTCGGTAATAACATCGTATTAAAAAATGAACAATATCGATGAGGGTGAGGGTCATGGCCTGCTGATTTGACGTGGAATGCCCCATATATATATATATACGTGTTCCCGTATACATAGATCTACGTCCCGGTTACCGGCACGTTTATATACATGCGCGATTTGCTCTTCTCACTTCGACTTCCGGGCTGTATGTGTATATAGAATCCCGCCTTCCTCGCCTCCTTCGCCTCTCTCGCTGCGGCTCCGCGCGCGCGACGCGGCGACCTTCCCCCGTAACGTTTTGATTGATCGCGCTAATTACCAGGACCGCAGTTTCTCGACTTCTCGATGAAGACGAAGTGCCCGTGTGTTCCTCCCTCACGCACACCGACGAATTTTAAGGGCGGAAAAGCGAGTTTTCGCCGGCGACCCGCGGATTAAACTTTGAAGATGGATCCCTCGACCCCGGGATTACGGTCGACGATTGCTTCGGGGTGGCTCCCGCACGTTCTCCGTACCCTGATAGAGGTCGTGTTGGTTCCTGTAACGATAAAGTGGCAGGCGTACATTTTTGAAATTTATTTTCATCGCTTTAGGCAGCTATCAAAATTATCATTTTGCATTCGCTGCAACTGGAAATAAATAGACGGAAAATCGCTGGTTTTCACTTTGCAGTTACACAAGATTTTTCTGAGATTTCATCTAACTCGCGCGTTTTCCTCTTTTCCAAAAAAAAAAAATAAAGCGAAATGAAATTCCACTGGCTTGAGAAACAGAACGTCAGAAAAAGTAATACAACCGCAAAACGCTGGCGAAAAATATACTTTAACGACTCGCGTTTCGTGGGCAAAGAACATTTTTTTCAATTATGCAAAAGTGTGCGGAGGAAGTGAGCGAGAAAAAAAAAGGAAAATAAGTAAATAATTTATCTCGTTACTTTTGTTTCGGGATTCGCGGCTTTAAGTAAAGTGAAACTCGATGGATGGCAGGACGGCCGTCGTTGGAGAGTGTGTGTGTGTATGGCGAGCGCCGCGAGAAGTGGAGAGTGAACGAGAAAGGGAAATGACGGTGGGTAGGAACCGACGAACGGCGACGGCGACGGCGACGGCGGCGCCGGAGGAGAAGGAGAAGAGGTCGAGGAATGGGGTACTTGGGTAACGTCGCAAGTCGAGAGTTGTAACTCTAACCCGGGGAGCCAGCCAGCTTCTTGCCTTCTCTCTACTATCGATTACTTACTCAAGCCCACCCTGCACCCTTCTCGGGCCATCTCGGCTTCTCGCTCTCGTCTCTATCCTCCCCCCCTTGGTGCTCGCGCTATTCACCCGCGTAGCTCACGTTCTCTCTTCTCGCACTTGGTCGCCGTTCTCTATGCGCCTCGTGCGCTACGAGAACCGCCCTCAGCCACGGAAGCAGCGCCAGCAGCAGCAACCTTCGGAATCTGTCGCAGGGATCTTGATCGCGAACGATCGTCAAGCTTTGAGCCTCCCGTTAAACCCCCGCCCCCCCCCCCCCCCCCCCCCCCGCCCGGCTCGCACTCACTCGCGCCTCGTGCCTCGAACGAACAAACTTGAAAAAGGGACGCGAGCGAGCGAGTTATGCTTTCAGCTTTCGAACCGCCCGAGACGCTTTCACGTCCCGAACGCGCAGAACGCGCGCGCGGGCGGCCTCTTTCAACTCGACCGTGCTAGCGTTTGACGTGTACTTTACGTACGAGCTACGCGGCGAAGCTTCGTGGCAGCAATGTGTACGCGTGCACCAAATTTTCTTGACGACACGAGCGGAGGACGGGGTTACGGGATTTTGCGTTTTCAGTCTTGGCTATGTTGGAGAGTTACATAGCGGGAATGATATCTAGGGGATGCGGATTTTTGTCGCAATCTTGAAGCAAGTTTTTTGCATGAAAATCGTAGCGAGCATAGGAAGGAGTGGAATCCACTGGGTAATTTTTTTTTTCTAACTAGGGGGATCGCACGCGCTGACGCGCGTGCCTGAAAATGTTTTTGCTAAAATCGACCTCGGAGATTTTTTTTTTTTTTTTTTTCAAAATATCGACTTTTAACCTATACCATTGTTCTCAAGTCGCATATTCTACCCCCGAAAACACTGGTTATTGACCTTTTTAAATCGATTTTGAAAAAAAATATTTTTTTGGCGACGAAAAAAATATTTTTTCTGTCAGAAATCATCGATCCGGCTCCGGACCGAAAATCGCCAAAATTGACCCCAATTTTTTTTCTTTTCAAAATATCGACTTTTAACCTATACCATTGTTCTCAAGTCGCATATTCTACCCCCGAAAACACTGGTTATTAACCTTTTTTAATCGATTTTGAAAAAAATATTTTTTTGGCGACGAAAAAAAAAAAAATCTGTCAGAAATCGTAAATTCGGCTCCGGACCGCAAATCGCCAAAATCGACCCCAATTTTTTTTCTTTTCAAAATATCGACTTTTAACCTATACCATCATTCTCAAGTCGCATATGCTACCCCCGAAAACACTGGTTATTAACCTTTTTTAATCGATTTTGAAAAAAATATTTTTTTGGCGACGACAAAAATATTTTTTCTGACAGAAATCGTAGATCCGACTGCGGACCAAAAATCGCCAAAATCGACCTCAATTTTTTTTCTTTTCAAAATATCGACTTTTAACCTATACCATCATTCTCAAGTCGCATATGCTACCCCCGAAAACACTGGTTATTAACCTTTTTTAATCGATTTTGAAAAAAATATTTTTTTGGCGACGAAAAAAATATTTTTTCTAACAGAAATCGTAGATCCGACTCCGGACCGAAAATCGCCAAAATCGACCTGAATTTTTTTTCTTTTCAAAATATCGACTTTTAACCTATACCATCATTCTCAAGTCGCATATGCTACCCCCGAAAACACTGGTTATTAACCTTTTTTAATCGATTTTGAAAAAAATATTTTCTTGGCGACGACAAAAATATTTTTTCTGTCAGAAATCGTAGATCCGGCTCCAGTCGCCGTTTTCTGGCAACGAATCACAATTCGAATAGTTTCCTAAAAATGTTTTCCGTTACCCATAAACTTTTTAAACGAAGGATAACACTGGTTTCAACTCTTTTCAAATTGGAAGTGAAAAAAAAACAGAAAAATTCTTTTAGATTTTCTGTATCAGAATTCATAGATCCGACCTTATCGCTCGAAAAATCAGCTCGCGAGCGACAAAGCAAATATTTAAACGAGAAAAGGGACGTTTTTTTTTTCGATTCATTTCCGGAAATCGCGCTGTCAGACGTGATAATAGCTCGCTCCCATAGAAATGTAAACGAGTCGATATCTTTTTCGCGCCCTCCCGTCTGGTGTCGCGCGGCGTAACGGAATTTCCATCGCACGCGAGGGGGACTCTCGACGTCAGCTGATCCCACAACAGTACAGCGTAGGGCAGCGCCCCTTAAAGAGGAAAGGACGATCCGCGCGAGAGTGCGGGGTTCTATGCTGTCTGCTGGCTGCCTTGGCGCCCCGCGAGGGTTGAACGACTCGATACGATACAAGGTCCCTCTCGGTCTCCCCTCCCAGGCGCCCTCTCGACGTTCCGCCACGACGTCAATGCCGCCCCAAACACCACAGCGGGAAGTCCGCGATTGAGCGAAAAATAATTCCCTGACTCTCGAGAGCGAAAATTCTCAACGGCGGAGACTGAATCGTCGTCCTTTGAAAAGTTCATCGCAACGCTGTGACGATTTTTGGTAGCTCTTTTTTTTAGCTGATTTCGTTAGCTCTTTTTTTAGCTGATTTTGTTAGCTATTTTGTTAGTCACAGTCGATGCATAAACAAATTATCCTTCAACGCAATTTCTTAATTAATAAAAAAAAGCATTTAGATCGTAACACCTCGACGTGTTTCCATGGCCAAATACCGGAAACAACACATAAATAACACACGACAAAACACCACAAGCAAGAAAAAATTGAATGAAATTAAAATGTATGATAATTAAAAATTGAATGAAATTAAAATTTATGATAATTAAAAATTGAATGAAATTAAAATTTGTGATAATTAAAAATTGAATGAAAGTAAAATTTGTGATAATTAAAAATTGAATGAAAGTAAAATTTGTGATAATTAAAAATTGAATGAAATTAAAACTTATGATAATTAAAAATGGAATGAAATTTAAACTTTTTAAATCTGAAGAAAATTAAATTAAATTATTGTGCTCTAACATATACGAACAATATGTACAGCAGTGTCAAGTTAAACGAAGATAAGCGACGTCAATAAACTTTTTGAGGATCACAATGACGTAAAAATGTATCGTTCGATGCCACTCCCGTCTCCGCGGCCCGCGAGATTTCCGTGCATTGTACTCACCGCCGTGAAATCGCATTTGCCGGGAATTACCGCAGACTCGAAAGCTCCTCGTGCTCCCTCGCTATTTTTCCACTTTCTCATTTTCCCGTGCCTCGGCTTAAGCCGCGCGGTTGACTGACTCGAGACCCGCAAAGCGCCGTCCCGACTCTTAAATACTTTTCCCTCAAATGCGATCGATCTCGCCGTGGCTGTAATATTAATACCTACTGTCTGGCCGATTCCACTGATTGGGTACATGCCAAAATGGCTGACGAGACAAGCTCGTCTCGTTCGGGGATCGGGGATTCCGTCGACTTCGCTTCGGGAACCCCGCACGACGATACCAAAGCTCGTCGCCCTCCCTTCCTCCCCCTCCTTGATCCTTTCCTCGTGGAAAAAGAAAAATACGTCCGACGTCTTCGTTTTCGTCGCCTTCCCGTTTTCTTCTCGTTCTCTTCCACCAGATTCAACTCCGAAGCTTTTATAGTTTGTTGCTCTCACTCGTTCACCCAGTTTGCTCGCTGAGTCTCCTGAAATATACGTAGACATATAGATATAGAGAAAGAGAGAGAAAGAGAGAAATACATATATATACACACATATATACAAGCATTTACTGTAGAACGAGTAGAAAAGTCGAGTCGACGTCCCCGGCAACGACAGCGACGACGACGACGACGTCTTTTACCGAGGATTTCGCTCGTGGGGCGGTACACATCGCATACAGGCACACACAGTGGCACGACTTTTTTCACCTGAAAAAAATCCTCGTTTCTTTTTCTGTTACAGAGACTGCAGAGTCGTCAGAGATCCACAGACGTTCAAGTCCAAAGGATATGGATTCGTCTCATTTGTGAAAAAGACGGTGAGTACCTCGAGTTACCATTGAGCATCAACTGCGAACAGATTTCGCGAGTGACGCCGGAGCTGCTGGGAAGCTGAGAGAGAGAGAGACGTCCGTGCGGAAAACTAATCATTGAATGCGAGGCGAGCGAAAAGTCAAACACCACGTTTCGTCCTCCTTTCGAAATCCCGCATTCGTGATAACCGTAAGAAAATCTTTCGCCCCTCTCGAACGGCACATCCGCACCCAGAGAAATTGTTCTAAAGGGATCTATTCGAAACAAATAAAATTTATTTGAACGAAATAAAAATTTGTTTGAACGAAATAAAAATTTATTTGAATGAAATAAATTTTATGTGATCCAAAAAAATCCTATTAGGCCGGCCATAAAATAGACTGATTTATTTAATGGCCGGCCTAATAGGATTTATTTGGATCAAATAAAATGTATTTCATTCAAATAAATTTTTATTTCATTCAAATAAATTTTTTTTTTTCATTCAAATAAATTTTTTTTTTTCATTCAAATAAATTTTATTTGTTTTGAATAGATCCCATCAGAACGATTTCTCTGAGTGCGAGTCCCTCGCCACGATTCTCAAAGCTCGTTTCACCCACGAGAATCAAGTACATCCCCGGCGAGGACCGCAAAAATGTCACTGGAGAAAATTAAGCAATAATCGTAAAAGAAAACCATGTGGTTTTCTGTACTGTGGCAATGGAAGCAGCTCGCTCTCGCGAATATAACTCGTTGTTGGCTCGTGTGCAGCGGGCGAGCGCGAATACAGCCCGTGTATATATGAGTTGTACGATTGAGAGATATCCAACGATGCGTGTCTTCCAAGTTCTTGAGTATAGAGAGTGGAAGTTGGACGTGAAGTGGTGCGGGATGAAATTATACATCTCCGTCTCTGTTTCGACTGTCTCTCTTCCTCCCGTTGCGCAACATTCTCCCACTAATCCCTCGCTAACCAATCCCATCTCCGAGCTATCCCGCTGCTTTCGTTCGCAGTTCCTTCCTCAGAACCTGAAAAAAAGGAGAAAAAAAATAATAGAAAACTCATATAAGCTTTTTCACTGTGAATAGAAACCAGTAAAGAACGTCAGAAAGAATTTCACTTCATTTTCCCCAGCTGAACTCGCCTCTCGACTTTGTCCAGTGAACTTCACTTCATTTTCCCGGAACTTCGCGAAACGCATTCCCGATATAAATTTACACACAGAGACCGTGCGATTTAATTAAAGAGCAAATTAACGAGCCAGCGAAGTTCGCAGAATCGGCTGCGAAGTCCGCCGAGGTATCGCAACAAAAGGGTGAAAGAAAGTAACGGTCAAGGTCGATTCTTTTTTTTTTTTTTCTTTAAACGTTTATTGTTTCGAGGTTAACAATATGATGATTGGCTACAATAAACTTTACAACAAAAGCCATATACTATGTAACAGAACGGGTGGGTATAAACTTGCCTACTTAATTGTAGTTCTCGCTCATAAAATTATTTGCTGGTGAGCTAGGACTGTTTTGTACATGTATCGGGTTTAATAATTTATACACTCCGTGAGGTTGGGAGAGAAACGCACTGTAGCTTAGTGGTCCGGTTTCGCTATTTTTTTTAATAAGGAAAAACAAAAGCGTTGTACGCAAAATAAACCTTATATGTAATTCAGGCTCTTTGCCGGGTCAAGGTCGATTCTGAGCTCGAAGGCCCAGGCGTTATCCTCACGAGAGCATCGAGGACCCCGTCGCAACCGTTGTATTATATACCTATACCCTCACATCGCAGAGCCAGTTATTTCCCAGCTTCGGACTGCAGCACTGCAAACCACTCGTAGCTCGGAGCGCCTCGTCCCGGTCTCCCCGCCATAGATCAATCATAGATCCGTCTTCGGACCGAAAATCGCCAAAATCGACCTCGGAATTTTTTTTTTTTTTTTTCAAAATATCGACTTTTAACCTATACCATTATTCTCAAGTCGCATGTTCAACCCCCGAAAAGACCTTTTAGCAACCTTTTTTAATCGATTTCGAAAAAAAAAAAAAAAAATTTGGTGACGTTTTTTTTTGTCAGAAATCATAAATCCGTCTCCGGACCGAAGATCGTAAAAATCGACCTCGGAATTTTTTTTTTTTTTTTTTTTGTTCAAAATATCGACTTTTAACCTATACCATTGTTCTCTAGTCGCTTGTGCAACCCCCAAAAAGACCTTTTAGCAACCTTTTTTCATCGATTTTGAAAAAAAAAGATATTTGTGGAGACGTTTTTTTGTCAGAAATCATAGATCCATCTCCGGACCGAAAATCGCCAAAATCGACCACGGAAATACTTCATTTTCCCCGGTGAACTTCGCGGAACGCATTCCCGATATAAATGTACACACAGAGACCGTGTGATTTAATTAAAGAGCAAATTAACGACCCAGCCGAGATATTGCAACAAAACGGCGAAAGAAAGTAACGGTCAAGGTCGATTCCGAGCTCGCACCAACGAAGGCCCAGGCGTTATCCTCACGAGTGCATCGAGGACCCCGTCGCAACCGTTGTATTATATACCTATACCCTCACATCGCAGAGCCAGTTATTTCCCAGCTTCGGACTGCAGCACTGCAAACCACTCGGAGCGCCTCGTCCCGGTCTCCCTGCCGGCGATCCCGGGGGTTGGGGCGTTTCGGAGGAGCAAGAACGAAACTCGTGCGGCTGTCCGAGAGCTGGATGAACAGTGGTCCGGCGGTGCGGTGGCCGGGGCAGAGCGTCATGAGAAACAGCGGAGGCTGGGTTAGGAGAGTCCGCTGCCGAAAATCCGCGACGTAAATCACTGCGAAGATAGATAGCACGGCCGTGGTTAAAGCAGAAGGCTTTCCTTTCCCACGCTCTCCGACGTTTGTAGGACCAACGTTCGCAGGGGGTTGGAGAGAGAGAGAGAGAGGAAGAGAATACACGGTGCATTAGATAGAGAAAGACAGCTAGAGAGAGAGAGAGAGAGGAAGAGAAAGGGGGATGAATGGTATACAAGGCGTACGTATTAGTAGACACACAGATCTCTGTCCAGTGTATTTCCCGTGTACACTGCGCCCTGGTGTAAGAGCTCTCGGGACGCCGAGAGTCGTCGTGAGGCAGCGCAGCTAGAAGACCACGACGGCCAGAGAGAGAAAAGGGGGGCGACGGGGGAGACTAGTCGGCGTTTTAATGCCCTATCGATCTGACTAGTGGAAGCAGCAGTGGCAGAGTCGCGAGAGATTAGGTTGCTGCGAGTCCAACCCTTGCACCAAACGCCATCTCAACCTCCCTCTACCTACATCTTCCCCTCTACCCTTTCTCCCTTCATCTCCCCCCCCCCCCCTCCCTCATCCAGCCCCGCTCCCTCATCTCCTTTTTTCTTCTCTTTTTGTTATTTCACCTCTATTTTGTTTGTTTTTTAATTTTGTTTTTTTTTTATTTTTTTTAATTTGATTCCTACGTATACCTTCTTCAGGTTTTTACGTCTTTTCTCCCCACTCCCCTTGATCCCCTTTCATTCCTTGTATTCCCCTCTATTCCTTGTGTCATTTATTGAGTTCCCCCTCAGAGTGTTACCCGCAGCCACTCTTTCCTAATGCACTACTGTATCGCATTTGCACGAGGGCACAGGGAAACTGCGGAAAACCTGTGCCGATACAGGCGGCTATATTTTTCTGAGTGTCTGTTGCATGAGATTACATCGGAAACTCAGAAAAACTGCCTCCCGCTCAACAGTTGACGTGCAAATCAGTGCATGGCTAAGCGGTCACCCATCCAAGTAGCGACCGTGAGTCGAGCTGCTTAACATGGGAGATCGCCGAAGCCATGCACCGACCGCACGCCCACTGCTGTCGGTTATTTTGTTTTATTGTATTTATGTTTAGTTTATGAGTTGTCATGGTGGAGGTGCCGGAATGCGGTGCCACGCCAATTTTGTTGCTTTTCCTCGGTGACGAGGTTGCCTATGGGACCTGCTGGTCTTAGCGCAATAAATGAATCTATCTATCTATCTATCCACCCCTTCGGCTCTCAGCCTCGCAAAGTATAAATTTCCGCGCTACCCGGAGCGCAAAAGCGAGTTCCGAGAGGTATAACCGAAGGACCGGGGAAAATGTCTCACCGCTCTTTACAACCGAGCCCCGGAGTGTCTCCCGGATAAGCCTAGCGCAAAAATTCCACCTTTCCCTCTCGGGTCTCTCACGGGCGGTGCGGTGGATGCTCTATACCCACTGCCACTAGTCCCATCGTCCCCTCGCTCATTCCTTCCCGTTCCGACATCTCTCTCTCTCTCTCTCTGTCTCTCTCTACCCGAGCATACTTCGCAAAACGAGCCGTACAAAGTTGCACTCACTGGACCCAACGGCCTCGTGACTGGGTAAGGGTGAGAGCCGAAGGGAAAGGGAAACCTATGAAAATGTTACCGCCCGGGATTCTCCGGAGACCGGAGAGAGCAGGTGAACTCGGACGTTTTCTCGATATGCTGGCTACTGTCACGTGCCCCATGCGCGCCGTATATATACGGCAACCGCTCCGTGTGTGTCTCTCGCTCTCTCTCTTTTTCTGTGTGTGTGTGTGTGTAGAGAGGCCCGTTCGACAAAGTGGATATAACATTCCCGATAGTCGGCGAGCGCCGCGCACTTTTTCCACGACGAACTTTGCGCCCTCGCGGCCCAGGACGGCCCATTCCACGACGACGACGACGACGACGACGACGACTCTCATCGCTACGGCGAAAGTACCTTTGAAGCAGCGGCCCCCGCGCGAGTTATCGAATTGATCGATTTCCGGTCGGCGGGGGGGGGGGGGGGGGGGGGGGCCGCGTCGACAGGACCGGTCTGTGTATCCTGAATACGTAAGACCCTCTGTCAAAACTTCGGCCATTCGATTTGCACGAGTACGAACTTTTGGCGCCCGCGTTATATACACCAAGGGGGGGTCCCGGCAGCCGCCGTCGCCGCCGCCGCCGCGCATCGGTCGCATTATGCATAGTGACCCGAAACGAGGGAGAACGAACGTCGCGTGTGCGTGTTAGCTCAGCTTGAATTCTCGGCGATGCCACCTACGTGGCATCGCTTCGATCGAAACCCGGTGGCCGGGTTTTGCTTGGTCTAGGTTAATATAGATTACACGCTCGTCGTTCATACCATCATTCTCAAGTCGCATATTCTACCCCCGAAAACACTGGTTATTAACCTTTTTTTAATCGATTTTGAAAGACATATTTTTTTGGCGGCGAAAAAAATATTTTTTCTGTCAGAAATCGTAGATCCGGACCGAAAATCGCCAAAATCGACCCCAATTTTTTTCTTTTCAAAATATCGACTTTTAACTTATACCATCATTCTCAAGTCGCATATGCTACCCCCGAAAACACTGGTTATTAACCTTTTTTAATCGATTTTGAAAAACATATTTTTTTGGCGGCGAAAAAAATATTTTTTCTGTCAGAAATCGTAGATCTGGCTCCGGACCGAAAATCGCCAAAATCGACCCCAATTTTTGTTCTTTTCAAAGTATCGACTTTTAACCTATACCATCATTCTCAAGTCGCATATGCTACCCCCGAAAACACTGGTTATCAAACTTCTTTAATCGATTTTGAAAAAAATATTTTTTTGGCGGCGAAAAAAAGATTTTTTCTGTCAGAAATCGTAGATCCGGCGCCGGACCGAAAATCGCCAAAATCGACCCCATTTTTTTTCTTTTCAAAATATCGACTTTTAACCTATACCATCATTCTCAAGTCGCATATTCTACCCCCGAAAACACTGGTTATTAACCTTTTTTAATTGATTTTGAAAAAAATATTTTTTTGGCGGCGAAAAAAAAAAAAATTCTGTCAGAAATCGTAGATCCGGCGCCGGACCGAAAATCGCCAAAATCGACCCCAATTTTTTTTCTTTTCAAAATATCGACTTTTAACCTATACCATCATTCTTAAGTCGCATATGCTACCCCCGAAAACACTGGTTATTAACCTATTTTCATCAATTTTGAAAAAAATATTTTTTTGGCGACGAAAAATATATTTTTTCTGTCAGAAATCGTAGATCCGGCTCCGGACCGAAAATCGCCAAAATCGACCCCATTTTTTTTTCTTTTCAAAATATCGACTTTTAACCTATACCATCATTCTCAAGTCGCATATTCTACCCCCGAAAACACTGGTTATTAACCTTTTTTAATTGATTTTGAAAAAAATATTTTTTTGGCAACGAAAAAAAATATATTTCTGTGAGAAACCGTAGATCCGTCTCCGGACCGAAAATCGCCAAATCGACCCCAATTTTTGTTCTTTTCAAAATATCGACTTTTAACCTATACCATCACTCTCAAGTCGCATATTCTACCCCCGAAAACACTGGTTATTAACCTTTTTTAATTGATTTTGAAAAACATATTTTTTTGGCGACGAAAAAAATATTTTTTCTGTCATAAATCGTAGATCCGGCTCCGGACCGAAAATCGCCAAAATCGACCCCAATTTTTGTTCTTTTCAAAATCCTCGGCTATGCACCTACGTGGCATCGCTCCGATCGAAACCCGGTGGCCGGGTTTTGCTTGGTCTAGGTTAATATAGATTACACGCTCGTCGTACGTCGCTTGGTGTGTCGTGTGTGTTGTATATATAGAAAAAATATATAGATACGCACACCTGACGGTTGGATGAGAGACCCACGGCGGAAAACAACGACGCTGACAGAGAGATAGAGAATCGTGGCCTGCTTTGCCTTCGCGACTCGCGCCGAGCGTTGCCCGGCGCGCGCGTCGCGAGGCACACACATAAAGTTTCATGGAAAGCCACGTAAGCCGGCACGAATCGAAAGGGGGAAGGAGGGAGAGGGCGCACGTTGCGTATCGGCCACGAGGGCCCCATGACTTAGTAATGCGTGTAAAGCACAGCAGTCGGGGGGAATAAGACGCGACGGCGGATAAGGACGGTGGAAAGTGTCGGGGCGCGCGACCAGGTAAACGAGAGACACCGAGAGAAGACACCGATAGAGAGCCAGGAGCGTCGCGTTGCTCCTGGGAGCAACGCGTCGAATCGAGGAATTTCTGTGTTGTGACAACAAAAATCGTTTTAGGGGGCTAACAAAAACATTGGACAGTCCAGCAAAAATAATTTTCAGCCGAACAAAAGATTTGTCAGTCCAGCAAAAATTATTTTCAGCTGATCCAAAGTTTTGTCAGCCCAGCAAAAATAGTTTTCAACCGAACAAAAGATTTGTCAGCCTAGCAAAAATAATTTTCAGCCGAACAAAAGATTTGTCAGTCCAGCAAAAATCATTTTCAGCCGAACAAAAAATTTGTCAGTCCAGCAAAAATAATTTTCAGCCGAACAAAAGATTTGTCAGCCCAGCAAAAATAGTTTTCAACCGAACAAAAGATTTGTCAGCCTAGCAAAAATAATTTTCAGCCGAACAAAAGATTTGTCAGCCTAGCAAAACTGATTTGTCAGCCTAGCAAAAATAATTTTCACCCTAGCAAAACTGATTTGTCAGCCTAGCAAAAATAATTTTCAGCCGAACAAAAGATTTGTCAGCCCAGCAAAAATAATTTTCAGCCGAACAAAAGATTTGTCAGCCCAGCAAAAATAATTTTCAGCCGAACAAAAGATTTGTCAGCCTAGCAAAACTGATTTGACAGCCTAGCAAAACTGATTTGACAGCCTAGCAAAACTGATTTGACAGCCGAAAAAAAGATTTGTCAGCCTAGCAACACAGATTTGACAGCCGAACAAAAGATTGGTCAGCCTAACAAAATAATTCTTGTTGTCACTTTTCTTCGCTGTCGCAACACAGAAATTTCTCTCCGTGATAAGGGCGAAGCGGCCGGGCATTATGCAGCTGGGTGGACCGGACAACCCGGAGCGGCGTCGCAGGGAGCGAGCGGCCGTGGCTCAGCCTGCACGACGGAACTGGCGGCGCACGATCCTCCGATAAGTTATTCCTCTCCGGCGTTCTCCTCCTGTGTTCTCCTTCTTCTCGCGAACACCACGTGTCGTCTCTACGCCGACCCGCCGCGGTGTAACGCGCACGTACAACGGGGACAGGCGGCGATTTCCATGTGGATGTGGACGACACGAGTACAGACCGGGCGTGTAGTTGGATGGGTGCACGCGGAGGGTAAGGTGAAAAGGTGAACGTGGAAAGGTTGGCCACCTAGGAGAGAGAGAGAAAGATAGATAAATAGATAGATATAGATGGGTGGATGTATAGAAAAAGAGAGAGAGAGAGAGAGAGAGAGAGAGAGAGAGGTTTCCCTGATACCAGTAAAGGTGCAATACGCTTTGCGTCTGTTATATATCTAGGGGAAACCGGGGTAAAATGGGCCTCTGGGGTAAAACGGGCCCGACTTGTTTTATCATCGAAAAATAAATTAGGGTAAAATGGGTCCCCGTCTCCGTCGGAAGTCTTGAGGTTTCTTTCTTCGGAAATTTTTTTTTCTCACCGTCCTCCGTGCTTTTTTTTATTCGCCGGCTTCTTCGGCAACAGTTTTTTTTTCTCCATCAATTCTTGCCTGTACGGCGAATCCGTCACGACTGAAATGTGCTTTTGTGTCACATTTTAGTAAAAGACTCAAATAATGAACACTCTTGCCGATCGGTAGCGTTTTGTGTACTAACTCATATTTGTGCTGGATTCTGAGGGGGGGCCGTTTTACTCCAGGAATTTTTTTTTTTGCCGACGCTCAAAGTTGATGATTGATATCGAATTTTTAGTGAAAAGCAATAAAAAAAACACTTTGGGTTTTGTCATACATCCATTTTTTGCTTAGAGGGCCCGTTTTACGCCGGAAATTTATTTGTTGCCGACGCTCAATATTGATGATTGATATCGAATTTTTTTGTGAAAAGCAATAAAAAAAACCCTCTGGATTTTGTCATACATCAATTTTTTGCTTAGAGGGCCCGTTTTACCCCGGAAATAAATTTTTTGCCGACGCTCAATATTGATGATCGATATCGAATTTTTGTAATGAAAAGCAATAAACAAAACACTTTGGCTTTTATCATAGAGCCATTTTTTTGCTTAGGGGGCCCGTTTTACCCCGGTCCCCCCTATATGTATCCATCTATCTGTGCACATCGCACCTTCCTTTCGACATACGTGTATAGCCTCGTGGCGTCGCTCGTACACCGGGGAATATCGATCCCGGGGCGGTGAATCGGTGACTAGAGCACTGGCTCGACGTGTACACAGTCACTAACGGCGCATTCTCGAGCCACCGACACCTTTTCAGGAATATCCCACCGGCGTTATATCCGTGCACGCGGTAGAGAGCTAACCGCGCGCGCGAATGTGCCCTATCATAGCCAGAATGGAAATTCGAATCGGAAATACTTTATCTCGTGTGTGTGTGTGCGATTCGATGGGAGGGCGAACGACGAGGATGCACGGGTAATACATCGCAGGTTTTGAGTTCCGATCTTGATGCGAGATTCCCTCTCTCCCTCGCTTTCTCCCGATCTCGCCTCGTCTCTCGCATTCTCGCGGTTTCCGCATACATCTGTATGTTCGCTCACCCCGGGCTCTCTTTGGACCGCATTTCTGTAGTCCCCGATCTTGCGCCTCATCTCCTTTCCTCCTGCCGCGCGAGTCAAGCTCTCCTCACTGTGTTATAGTATAGCACACCACGTGCTGTGCAGGATGCGCAGCCGGAGAAATGCATCGCGGATCCCAGACACGACCTTCCACCTCGACGGGCTGGCTTTTACTTTCCTCGTACTTTCGTCTCGTCGGACGTCTTTGCGGATTCCTTTTTATTTTTTTATTTTATTTTTCCTCCGTCACCTCCGTATGGTTGCTCTGTCGGTGGAGTCTGAAATATTTTTGCACGGTTTGAGATTAATTTTTGCGACGCGCTTACTTGATTCGTAATTGCTGGAGGGTGCACCCAGAAAAATCGTTCTGATGGGATCTATTCGATACAAACAAAATTGTATTCGAAACAAGTAAAATTTATTTGTGTCAAATAAATTTTAATTGACCCTAATAAAATCCTATTAGGCTGGCCATTATGTAAATAATTTATTTAATGGCCGGCTTATTTAATGGCCGGCCTACTAGGATTTATTTGGATCAAATAGAATTTATTTCATTCAAACAAATGTTAATTTCATTCAAATAAATTTTATTTGTTTCGAATAGATGCCATTAGAATGATTTTTCTCGGTGTGATTAAAGGCTGACGGGATGTGATACAAGCGCTGTTACACTGAGAGAAAAAAAATGGTTCCGATAAATATAAATTTATAGCGAAATAGAGCCTCGGTAATTTTTTTTTTTTTAGTTATCGACACTAATAGTATTACTAAATGTATTACTGGAAATGTTTATTACTTATTCCTTTTATAAAGTTACGATAATCAAGGGTTATGGTTGTGAGAACTATTTCACCTTAGCATTGCACCACTTTAACAGTTGCATTAGATAAAGTCCGGAATAAAGTATTAACAAAACGTCGAAGTTTCAGTGATACTAACTTTCAGTTTCTCGATGCAGTTACTAATCGTTTTGTCAATGAATAATCATAGTTATGCAAACTATTACGTGGCGACTATATACGTGGAAAAAAAAGAATTTTTACGCACTGATGCAGGTAGCAATATTTTTACTGAGTTTCTGCTGTATAAGAATAGGTCATAAACTCAGAAAAACTGCCAACTATTAATATTAACGCTACATGCTCGAATAAAAATGAGATCGTTAAGGAAATTAACGTTCAAGCTTTACGAAATTTAACTTTTTTTCGCGAAAAAGAAAATTCGCTTTCGCAAAATTTGCAGTACAAGTTTGTAAAGTATAAAAAATATGAATTTTATTTATGCATTAGGTCTAGAAAACTGAAAGAAAAATTTCGATTTGTTACAGGAAGCGGAAAGTGCAATCTGCAGTATGAACGGCCAGTGGCTCGGGAGCAGGAGCATCCGGACGAATTGGGCGACACGTAAACCACCGCCACCGAAAACCGACAGTGAGTTTTTGACAAAACGATTTCCTACAATTACAAACACCGCGAAAATTAATATCGTCGTCTAAAAAGCATCAACCGATAATTACGCATTCCGTCCCAAACGCAAATTATTCTCACTCTCCGGCCGATCCCAAAGACGCTGATTCTCGGTCTCCAAATTCAACTGGAAGACCGAGAACACACGTAGGTAGGACGTATATAGAATCGTCCGAAGAACCGGAGAAAACGACGATGCCTCGATAACTGCTCGGCGAACTTTAACGATGAACTTGCACCGTCCAAGTTCAGCGGTTCCAGCCGACGCACGCGACAGCATCTGAGCTCCGCTCGTACCAGCGACTAAGTATTTATCTATCACGAACAAAATTTCCTGGTAACGATTACCGCATTCGGTACAGGAAACAGTATTAAAATTCACATTATTTAAAATGTGGCAGTATTAAAATTCACAATATTTAAAATGTGGCAGCATTAAAATTCACAATATTTAAAATGTGGCAGTATTAAAATTCACAATTTGAAAAATTTGGCAGTATCAAAATTCACAATATTTAAAATGTAACACTATTAAAATCCACAATATTTCAAATGTGGCAGTAATAAAATTCACAATATTTAAAATGTGGCAGTAATAAAATTCACAATATTTAAAATGTGGCAGTATTAAAATTCACTATATTTAAAATGTGACAGTATCAAAATTCACAATATTTAAAATGTGGCAGTATTAAAATTCACAATATTAAAAATGTGACACTATTAAAATTCACAATATTTCAAATGTGACACCATTAAAATTCACAATATTTAAAATGTGGCACTATTAAAATTCACAATATTTAAAATGTGACACTATTAAAATTCACAATATTTAAAATGTGACACTATTAAAATACACAATATTTAAAATGTGACACTATTAAAATTCACAATATTCGCCATTCAAAGCCACATCTCCCAGTGCGTCAAGGAACTTTTTTCCTCATCACACAAACACACATAAAAAAACATCATGAATTCAGACTCTGACCGAAACGCGCCAAGGTAAGGAGAAGCGCGGATAAAGTCCAAACCTATATGAGTAGCCAAAGTCGCGGCGAAAGCAGGGAAGGCAGACACCCCGGGAGAAAGGATGATCCGCAGCAGGTGCCGGGGTTTGCCGAGAGGGTATAAAGTCTTTGGGCGGATGTTCCGCGGGCGGAGGACGGCGTCGGCGAGGAAGGCAGGGAGGGTGGCATCAGCCGCGCCGCGCCTCGTTAGAGGGTGGTAACCGGGCGAATCCAATTCAAGTTACGAGCGAAACGCATAATGAGCTTTTGAAGGTGCCGCGCGCGCGGCACCCGGAGATCCGCGAGGCCTTGGCCCACCCCTACGGGCGACCAGGTATTATTATTATATTATCATAAGCGGCTCTACGGTGGACCGACGGGGCGAGCGGAACGACCGTGCTAACCCTCCCTCCTCTGAAACCCCCCTGGCTCGCCTCCTCGCGCCTCTCACCTTCCCTCGCCCCAACCGTTGGACCAACTAATTTCATTTCGCGGGCTCTTTAATTAGTATTCGTCGCGAGAAGTCCGAAGTTTTTCACTATAGCGAGAGGAGCTGCTGCTGCTGCTGCTGCTGCAGCGGCAAAGAGACCCCAAGGCGCGCCACACTTTTATATGTATATAGTATAATATATATATATATATGTATGGGGCATTCCACGTCAAATCAGCAGGCCATGACCCTCACCCTCATCGATTTTCTTTATTTTTTAATGTGATGTTGTTATCGACCCATAAAGGTCTCGGAATTTTTTTCAGATTTTTTTTACCACCAGTAACATTTTTGAATCCTCGAAAAAAACAATTTCAAAAACGCCATTTTCAAAAATCTGAAAAAATTCACACTGACTCTATGATTTAAAATATGAATTTTGAGCGCCATGCGATAATGGGATCTCAATATTTACTATTTTTTCCACATTTTTTCATTTTTGTCATGTCGCAGTTTGATATTTAATTTTTTAAATCTGGATAACTTTCTTAAATATCAATGGATCTCAATTTCTCTGAAGATTGTAGAATTACCAGAATGTCCGAAAACAATTGATATCGTTAAAAAAGAATTTGCAAATGCATTTCACCATGATCATTATCTTTCGAGTTATCGCTTGTATTGCGAAATGCATTTGCGAATTTTTTTTAACGATGTCAATTGTTTTCGGGCATCCTGGTAATTCTACAATTTTCAGAGAAATTGAGATCCATTGATATCTAAGAAAGTTATCCTGATTTGGAAAATTAAAAATCAAATTGCGAAATGAAAAAAAAAGAAAAAATAGTAAATATTGAGATCCCATTATCGCATGGCGTTCAAAAATCATATTTTAAGTCATAGAATCAGTGTGAATTTTTTCAGATTTTTAAAAACGGCGTTTATGAAATTGGTTTTTCTGGAAGATTTAAAAATGTTACCGGTGGTAAAAAAATCTGAAAAAAATTCCGAGGTCTTTATGGGTCGGTAATAGCATCGTATTAAAAAATGAACAATATCGATGAGGGTCATGGCCTGCTGATTTGACGTGGAATGCCCCGTATATATATTACGGAGAGCCCGAAGACCGTGCGACTCCGCAGGTTCTATGGTCTCCTCGTACCTTATACCAAAAATTTGCATGCCACGAGGCGCGCCCTCTGCGCTCCTCCACTCCTTTTTATTAACTTTGGTCGTCTTCTGCTCCGAAAAGCATGGAATACGCCGGCCTATATGTCTGGGCCAAGCGTTTCCCACCAGACTTTTCGAGCCCGAGAGCGGCACGACACGGAACTCCGACGTTCCGGCTGCCGGTCCGCGGCGACAGGCTGCGATCTTTGGAAAGCTCTTAGCCCTTACCCGAAAGTCAATGACCATAGACGCGACAGCTGTGCCCGCTACCGTGGGTGGAGAGAGAGTGGCGGCGGCGGCCACGCGTGGTTCTGCATACCTTCGGCGGGGCTTCCGCAGTCGTGCGGCGAGCCCACGACGAGTTCACCGTTTTACCGGAAAACAGGTCACAGAGATTAGAGATTCACGTTCCGGGTAGTTTGTTAGTTACGAGGGAGACGCGAGATATAATTTCAGGCATTGTCGTGAATTTGCGAGTTGCACCGACGTCCAATGATTTTACTAATTTTCCAGCGTGTTTGTGAGTTTTTCGGAGCAGGAAATTAGGCGAGAATAGAGAGGAAAAAATTCCAGAGTCTAAACACTAAAATCTCTGGCTGGCAGATGAATCAAGTTACCCAAGTAAAAGAATACAACTCCATGAAATCCGATACAACTGCGATGTTGCAATTGTATCGAACAAATCACAGAGATTAGAGATTCACGTTCCGGGTAGTTTGTTAGTTACGAGGGAGACGCGAGATATAATTTCAGGCATCGTCGTGAATTTCCCCGTCCCACCGACGTCCAATGATTTTACTAATTTTCCAGCGTGTTTGTGTGTTTTCCGGAAGAGGAAATTAGGCAAAAATAGAGAGGGAAAAAATTCCCGAGTCTAAACACTAAACTCTCTGGCTGGCAGATGAATCAAGTTATCCTAGTAAAAGAATACAACTCCGTGAAATCCGATACAACTGCGATGTTGCAGTTGCATCGGACAGGTCACAGAGATTAGAGATTCACGTTCCGTGTAGTTTCTTAGTTACGAGGGAGACGCGAGATATAATTTCAGGCATCGTCGTGAATTTCCCCGTCCCACCGACGTCCAATGATTTTACTAATTTTCCAGCGTGTTTGTGAGTTTTCCGGAGCAGGAAATTAGGCGAGAATAGAGAGGAAAAAATTCCAGAGTCTAAACACTAAAATCTCTGGCTGGCAGATGAATCAAGTTACCCAAGTAAAAAAATACAACTCCATGAAATCCGATACAACTGCGATATTGCAGTTGATATAATTTCAGATATAATTAGAATTTCAGATATAATCAGATATAATTTCAGGCATTGTCGTGAATTTCCCTGTCCCACCGACGTTCAATAATTTCACTAATTTTCCAGCGTGTTTGCGCGTTTTCCGGAGGAGGAAATTAGGCGAGAATAGAGAGGAAAAAAATGCCCGAGTCTAAACACTAAACTCTCCGGCCGGCTGATGAATCAAGTTACCCCCGGCGCGGGCGTTCTGACTACCGCGCATCGCGAGTTGAAGGTAAAAGAATACAACTCCGTGAAATCCGATACAACTGCGATGTTGCAACAACGGGCAAAGCCCGGCCAACATGACCCCGGTGTATCGCGAGGGGGTTTTTCCGTGCTTACCTTTGGGCAATTTGAAATTCAAAATAGTTTACCTCTAGCTGCCGGCGGGAAACTCTACATATGTGGTAGTGTAAACCCGCGGTTTCGTTGGGAGACGGGGACGACCGGGGGGGGGGGGGGGGGGGGGCGCACCGCGAGGCCAACCCGGAGGGGTGGAACGCGCGCGGTCTCGGTTAATATTTAAGTCCACCCGCGGGGGACGGGCCCGACTAAATTTTTCACAGGACGCGCGGCGTCTTTTCCAACGAAAAATCCTCTCGACGTGGCTCTGATTTTTCACCACCGCGGGGGGGAAAAAAAAAATTGCAGGCCGCCCAGGCGAAAAAAAAAAAACAAATCATCGCGCTTTTCCGAAGTTGCGAAAAAGGTAATTGAAGTTGCGATTTCATTGTCCGCCGATAAATCGGGGCGGTGGAAAAATTCGCGGGTTCCGAGTGCGAAATATATTCGCGGGCCGAGAGTTGCAGGAATTGGCTGCACGAATTTTTATGTCTCCGCCTATAATCACAGTCTACCCCACTCAGTTTGTAGGGTAGACAACATTTTTAATTTTTGGCTTCCTCAAGAAGCTTTGTTTTGTTTCAAGAACGATCAACATTCTTTCGAAAAATTCAAAATGCCATAAAATCACGCCCTCTGCACGGATCAACTCCAAATTTATACACAAACTTAGTCTGGTGATAATATACTTGTAAACCAAATTTCAACTCGATATCTCAGAAATTACGAAAATAGGAGTAAAATCGAGTTTTTTTCAAAAAATTGAAACTGAAACGAATCATCGCGCTTTTCCGAAGTTGCGAAAAAGGTAATTGAAGTTGCGATTTCATTGTCCGCCGATAAATCGGGGCGGTGGAAAAATTCGTGGGTTTCGAGGGCGAAATATATTCGAGGGCCGGGAATAACACGAATTGGCTGCGCGAATTTTTATGTCTCTCGGCGCCTGACACAAAGGGACTGCACGCGGAAGCATCGGAACGACTTGATTCCGAATCACTCAGTATCCCTGGCAACTGGGTCAATATTTTATGAGCGCCCGCTGGCAATTAGTTAACTTTGGGGCGATAAAGAGCGAGAAAGAGAGAGAGGGAAACGTACGCGAGGGAGGGAAAAATTTGCCGGCATGCGAAAGGCTCCGGTGCTCCGGTGCTTTGGATTAATGTCCAAAGTTTGGTATCGCCCACCAGGGTCGACGTCGACGGTTCGAGCGGGGCCGATAGTCACTCGCGCTGCGGAAACGTCGCTGCTCCGCTTGCTGCTACCTCGGTGTCCGCCCTTCGGCGAAAACCTTCTCGCCAACACCTGTAACGGAGATATCACTTTGTGAGACAAAATGCAACCAATTTTAATGCGCTTTTTCGCCCCCCTCAGGAGGCAAATCATCGCGATTTCGATGCAGAATTAATTTTTCACTTTGTGAGACAAAATTTAATTCAAGAGATATCACTTTGTGAGACAAAATGCAAACAATTTTAACGCACTTTTTTGCCCCCCGTCCGGACCCAAATCATCGCGATTTCGATGCAGAATTAGTTTTTCACTTTGTGAGACAAAATCTAATTCAAGAGATATCACTTTTGTGAGACAAAATTCAACCAATTTAAATGCGCTTTTTCGCCCCCCTCAGGACGCAAATCCGATGCGATGCAAAATAATTCTGCATCGCGATTTCGATGCAGAATTAATTTTTCCTCAATAAAACTCACGATTTTCCGTCGGTGTCGCCCTTCGGTGTCGGTGTCGCGAAAACCTTCTCGTCAACATCTGTAACGGAGATATCACTTTGTGAGACAAAATGCAACCAATTTTAATGCACTTTTTCGCCCCCCTCAGGACGTAAATCATCGCGATTTCGATGCAGAATTAATTTTTTCCCAATAACCCCCGCGATTTTCCGTCGGTGTCGCCCTTCGGCGCAAACCTTCTCGTCAACATCTGTAACGGAGATATCACTTTGTGAGACAAAATGCAACCAATTTTAATGCGCTTTTTCGCCCCCCTCAGGACCCAAATCATCGCGATTTCGATGCAGAATTAATTTTTCCCCAATAACCCCCACGATTTTTCCTCGGTGTCGCCCTTCGGCGAAAACCTTCTCGCCAACACCTGTAACGGAGATATCACTTTGTGAGACAAAATCCAATTTTGAGTTTTATTGGGTAATTTTTCCCCAATAAAACTCACGATTTTCCTTGGGTGTCGCCCTTCGGCGAAAACCTTCTCGCCAACACTTGTAACGGAGACATCACTTTGCGAGACAAAATGCAACCAATTTAAATGCATTTTTTCACCCCCCTCAGGACCCAAATCATCGCGATTTCGATGCAGAATCAATTTTTCCCCAATAACCCCCAACGATTTTCCGTCGAAATGTTATCACCAGTTACTGTATTTCAAACTCGCGTGCCACGTCCGTTCGGTTAATGCAGATTAAATAATAACACAAACGCACGCACACGCGGCCCCCCTGTTTATCGTTACCATATACTGCCAATTGCAACGTTGATGCCCGGAAACCGCGCGACCAGCGTGACCCGACCGTACAGAGAGAGGTATAGAGAAAGCCCGGCTACTTCGTGAAATCCTCCTCCCCGCGGCCTCGGCTACGAGTGATAATTACTTTTATAGCCTCCGGGAATCGTTGCGCTTTTTCTTCCCTCTGTGTATGTGTGTGTGTTGCAACAAAATCTCGCGTCGGCGTCGGGCTGTGTATTTCGGCTCCGGGGGGCGCTCGGCCGGGGGCCAAGCGGACGAGGGATCCGAGGGGTCCGCTCCCCCAGGAGCCGGACCGACGAGCCCCGTACACCGTTATACTATTGGCTAATATACACGCACGGCTAATATACGTAGCCGAACGCGCTCTGGGAGTACGCGAGTCGCCGGCCAGGAGGGACCCCCCCATAGCTCCGTGTCTGTGTTAGCGTCCTACGTGTGTGTTTGTATTTGCCCGCGCAAATGTGTTGTGTGTGTACGTGTGGACAAACCGCGACTACACAGTTTCGATGAAACGTCAATACGCGCTAAATTGCGGGGGGGGGGTGGTTTGAGGACGACGAGGCGGAGAGGCCGACGGCGAGAGGAGAGAAGGCGAAGCGTTTCGCCTACGTGACCGAATTGTTTGGACTGAAGCAACGACCGAGAAGAGAGAGAGAGAGAAAAAAAAACGAGAGAGAGCCGAAGAGAACAATAAAAATGAATACCGTTGAGCCGCGCCCGGGCCGTGTTTTTTTTTTTTTTTTTTTTTTTCTTCTTTTTTTCCCCCTCGCAAAATCTCCCTGTGGTTCTCCGACCAGGCGCAGTTCCGCTTGTTGCGCGCACACAGCGAGAGCTCGTTGAATCGAGGTTTTTTTTTTTTCTCTCCTCTCTCGCTCGTTACTCGGTTTTTTTTTTTTTTTTTTGTATTATTCCTTCTGTTTTATTATTAACTGCGCCGGTATCACAGCCGCCCCCGCGCATACGTCGAGGAGTCTGCATAGCAAATTGGCTGGAACTGCGGGGCCGCCGTCGCCGCGACGAGCGGCTGTGTGCAGCTCCCGCTCGTCGCGCTGACGGTCCTTGTGACTACCGGGCGACCGGGGAAATTGATATTCCCTTAGGAATCCCACCGACCGCGCAAGCGTTTAAAGCATTATCGAACTCTTTGTGGATCGCGAGATGCGACGACGACGGCGGCGCTTCGGTTCTACACTTTAACCGCGTTGCCCGGTGAAATATAAAGAGAGCGGTGAAAAATGTAGAGAGACAAGAGATAGAAAGGGCAGGGAGGCGAAAAAAAAAAAAAAAAGTTGAAAAGAGGGTAAAGGGCGGCCGAGTCTCTTCAACCCCTTCGTAGATCCCCCATGGAAAAAAAGTATGCAAGAATAGTGTATTTTTCGATATATCGAAAAATATATGAATAATGTACGTGGTATAATAATCACATATTTTTTTGTATACTTTTTATATATTCGGCAATATCACATATTTCGCGCGAACGTATATCCGGGCGAATATACGTGCAGTATACTTTTTTTGTATATTCCTATGTATATCTGACGAACATACGTACGTTAGATTTTTTGTATACTTTGTATATTTGTATATTTTAATATATACTTTTCATACATAAATGCATGTATAAGGAGTATATCAAAAATATATATGTACAAGTATATTGCCATATATACTTGTAAAGTGTACTGAAAGTTATATCCCAAATATACAATTTTTCGCGCAAGTATACGTGGTGTAAAAAAATATATACTTTTCAATATATTCTCGAATATGCTTTTTTCCATGGGGGATATAAAGAGAGCGGTGAAAAATGTAGAAGGACAAGAGATAGAACGGAAAGGGCAGAGAGGGAGGCGAAAAAAAAAAAAAAGTTGAAAAGAGGGTAAAGGGCGGCCGAGTCTCTTCAACCCCTTCGTGGATGTCCCAGGGCGAGGATATCGCGGATTGTTTTATCGCTGATTCTCCGTCTACCCGAGGCCGCTGGGAGTGAAACCTTCTGTCGTCACATTTGAGGTAACAGTTATTATACAGATATATATAGATATATGTTATAATACTGTTACCTAAATAGTGGTGGATATATATCTACGGTTATATGGCGGATCTATAAAAGCCACAGATTCAACAAAGTAACTCGTGTTTGGACACACAAAGTTATCGAAGTTTCGGAACTTCGGGAGAATTAGTCGAAGACACCCCGCCCGACGGCGGCGGATGTGGCGGCTTTGCACGTGCATAGTTCTTCGGTTTTAATACACGCACCCGACGACGTCAACGACTAGCCGAGCATAACCGTATGCCAACGACTGGAGAAGAATTCGCGGCGGAATTGGATTTCTGGAACTCGAATCCTCGCGACACTGAGATCCATCGCGGCAGCCCGGGTGTTATATAGGGGAGGTGCGGGCAAAACGGAACACGCGGGAAAAATGGAATAGCGTTTTTTTTTTTTTTCAGTTCCAGAAATTTTTGCGGGCGAAATGGGACAGTCCCCCCCAGTTGAATTGTGTCAATATGACACAATTCAACGCATGTAAGCGGAATATAAATATTTTTAACAATTATGAGTGTTTTAAGCAATCTGGCTTTAAAAAGTCACTTTGAAAAAAAATATATATATATTTTACAATTTTTTTTTTTTTTTTTTTTTTTTTTCAATATAACCATTAATAAGTATCATCGAGTAAAAAAAAACACGAATTTCCGAATTTCGGGGTCTGTCCCATTTTGCCCGCAGTTTATTTTTTTTTTTTGCCGATGCCCAAAATTGATGGTTGGAATCGAATTTTTGGATCAAAAGCAATCGAAGTACACTTTTGTTTTCGTCATAAAACCATTTTTCGCTTGTGCGTCCCGTTTTAATTTTGAATGTTTTAAGCAATCTAGCTTTTAAAAAATCACTTCGAAAGAAAATTTTTCTTTACAACTTTTTATTTTTATTATTTTTTTTTTTTTTCAATATAACCATTAAGAAGTATAATCGAGTAAAAAAAACACGAATTTCCGAATTTGGGGGTCTGTCCCATTTTGCCCGCAGTTTTTTTTTGCCAACGCCCAAAATTCATGGTTGGAATCGAATTTTTGGATCAAAAGCAATCGAACTACACTTTTGTTTTCGTCATAAAACCATTTTTCGCTTGTGCGTCCCATTTTGCCCGCACCTCCCCTGTATACATCGCTTCCCACTGTTTTCCCTCCTCCTCGCGCTTCTTCTCCCGGGTGCGGCGCGCGCGATCTGTACCACTCACAGCCACCCCTGGGCGCTCTCTCACTCCCGCGAGGACTCCCCAAAAACTTTGGCTATTATACAAATCGAGTCGATAAACGTCCCTCGTCCCTCTCGGCGTTTCCTCCCGCTCTCCACACTGCCTTCTTTGCCACCCTCCGGCCTCCCTCTTCGTTCGTTCGCCTCTCTCTCTCTCTCTCTCGCTCCTCGCGGATTTTCCACGCAAATCGTCGCCCGTTTGTCCCGTTGACGACGTGGCCGCTTTAGAACGATTCGATCGTCGGAAACTGCCGCCGTCTCTATCTTCGTCCTCACGCTCACCCGGCTCACTGTCGTTCCCTCAGTCTCCGCGCTCGATTCCGCCTTCCAGCGATAACCTCGATGGTAGGGCAGCCCCCGGGTTCGGGTTCGTCGATGCCCCGCGCGATCCGCTGCCAAAAAATCACCGAGGCATCGCGAGATCCGTGGAGCGAATTGACAGCTACGCCTGCGAACATTAAATCCAGAAGTCTCGTGAGGGCCAGCGGAAAAAAAAACGTCTTACGCTGGCGCGTCGCTGTAGCTTCGAGACGTTTGACGTCACGATGGTTATTGAACGCTGTAAAAAGAAAATCTGCTTACGGTAAAATTACAGCAATTTTGCGTTCCGAATATCGAGATTTCGAGCTTCGTTAAGGATGTTGAAGCGAGAAGTGTTCAATTCGCATAAATTCGAGAAAAGTGCGAACACTTCTGGATGGTCTGAAAATCTGAAAAAATGCATGCACACTAAAGGTCCTGAAAAGATTAATTTTGCATAGTAAAATTCCAAAATGTTAATAACAAATTAATTAAAGAAATATTGTTGAACAAATGTTTCGTTGACCCAAGTTTTTTTTTGCATGAAAATGATTCCTTTATTTTTCTGTATACGTATGCATTTTTTCAGATTTTTATCTAATACAGAAAAATAAAGGAATAATTTTCATGCAAAAAAAAACTTGGGTCAACGATATATTTGTTAAACTTTTTTTTTAATCATTTTGTTAATAACATTTTAGAATTATTATGATACAAAATTAATCTTTTCAGTACCTTTAGTGTGCATGAATTTTTTTCAGATTTTCAGACCATCAAGAAGTGTTTGCAATTCTCTCGCACTTTTCTCCAATTTATGCGAATTGAATATTTCGCAATCCTACGTCCTTAAATATGTAGTTTCACGCCTGCTTCTATCAGCCAGTCGCAATGTGTGCATTATCTGTCGATGTTGATACTGCATAATAGCGTCGTTCGACTAATAGCTATTTCAATTTTAGCGATACTCGAATAGCGCACGAAGCTTCACTCGCTGGTGCAGGCGAAAAAAAAAAGAAAAAAAATCCCACCTCCCTCGCGAGGGCTGCGCTCGAAATAGCGAAGCGACGATGCGCGAGGTGAGTTCCGTTTTGCGCGAAACATGAATTCGATGAGCTCGTTGTGACGCCCCACGGGAACGTCGACGAATTCACTGCAGCCGTAATAATTGTTCGCGCTAATGAGCCGGATGTCCAGGGCTGTTCATTGATGCAGGGTACACCACATTTGATGAGAGGGAAACAATTTTCGTGCGGTCGCTGTTAATACTAACACTATATGCACTGTACTCGGGCCGCTGTACGATGACGGTCGACGCCGCAAATAGAGGAAGCGAGAGAGGCGGACAGAAAGAGAAAGAGAGAGAGAGAGAGAGAGAGAGATAGAGACACCCAAGCGGATGGAGGTAATGCAAATCATTGCGCATTATTATGAAGCATCTAAAAGTGATGAGAAGTGAAACACAATTTTGGACATTTAAGCCACACACACTGTGTATGCTAATAACATTTCCGCTGCAGTTGAGATGAATAGAATATTAACAGCCCATCATTTTAGGTTTTACAAATTTTCCGGCACATTCGGCGGGTCTCACAATTAATTAATTATCACTTTCGACAATAGACGAAAGCGAGATCCCCTGGCAAATTGTTAACCAAATTGCGGCAACGGAGGGGGTAGAAAAACTCGCGACAAACTCGGGCAAAATTGTGCCGGTCGAATTACGAAAAATATCGCTCGGGGGAAAAAGTTATATTTATGATAATTCGACATTACCGCCGTGTTTATGACATTTCCGCTGCAGTTGAGATGAATAGAATATTAACAGCCCATCATTTTAGGTTTTCCAAATTTCCCGGCACATTCGGCGGATCTCGCAATTAATTAATTATCACTGTCGACAATAGACGAAAGCGAGATCCCCTGGCAAATTGTTAACCAAATTGCGGCAACGGAGGGGGTAGAAAAACTCGCGACAAACTCGGGCAAAAATGTGCTGGTCGAATTATAAAAAATATCGCTCGGGGGAAAAAGTTATATTTATGATAATTCGACATTACCGCCGTGTTTATGACATTTCCGCTGCAGTTGAGATGAATAGAATATTAACAGCCCATCATTTTAGGTTTTACAAATTTCCCGGCACATTCCGCGGATCTCGCAATTAATTAATTATCACTTTCGACAATAGACGAAAGCGAGATCCCCTGGCAAATTGTTAACCAAATTGCGGCAACGGAGGGGGTAGAAAAACTCGCGACAAACTCGGGCAAAAATGTGCCGATCGAATTACGAAAAATATCGCTCGGGGGAAAAAGTTATATTTATGATAATTCGACATTACCGCCGTGTTTATGACATTTCCGCTGCAGTTGAGATGAATAGAATATTAACAGCCCATCATTTTAGGTTTTACAAATTTCCCGGCACATTCGGCGGATCTCGCAATTAATTAATTATCACTTTCGACAATAGACGAAAGCGAGATCCCCTGGCAAATTGTTAACCAAATTGCAACAGCGGAGGGGGTAGAAAAACTCGCGACAAACTCGGGCAAAAATGTGCCGGTCGAATTACGAAAAAATATCGCTCGGGGGAAAAAGTTATATTTATGATAATTCGAGGAATCCGCCGAGGCATTCGCGGTTCGTCAAAGGAAAAAGATGCTTTTGAGGGAGAAATATATGAATTTCAGTCCAGCATTCCTACCACCTCGACACCACCAACCCTCCCCCTCTGGACTGCCGCTACTATATTCCGCGAGTTATAACCGTCCAGAAGTGCGCAGTAGGTAGTCGAGACTCGCAGCGTGCATTTGCATGAAATAGGCCCTCTTTTGTTTTTTAGAGCCGCCCGCGCCCGGCAGCACGAGTCGTTTCTTTCTTCGTCGGGGGTGTTACTCCACAACCGCGCCGCAATTCCACCGCCCGCTGCTGCTGTGCAGGTCGATCGACACTCCTTTTCTCTCTTTCGCCGTAGCTGACGCCGCGCTGTCAGAGAGAACTCTCGCTCTTTGCCCGCGATTCTTCCTTCTCTTCTTTTTTTTTTTTTTTTGTTTTTTGTTCCTCTATTTTTTCCTTTTCCTCTTTATTTTATACAACAGCGAGTCGGGGGTACGGCGCGCGGGGCACTCGAAGTATTTCAAGCCGCAACTGCGGCGGCCCCAGAGAGAGAGAGAGAGAAGAACCCGGAGGGCCCTCGCAGCCCCCCCGCCGACCGCCTGCTTTGCATGAAATTGTTGTAATTTCGAGGTAAATGAATCGAGATAGAGAGCGCGAGATCGCGAAGCTAGAGGGGTTCCACTTTGGACGGGGGGGGGGGGGGGGGGGGGGGTGGCGGTGGCACCGAAATAGCAACGAGAGTCTCGGGGAGAGACTGCAGCGGGGGAGTAAGATGGAAATACAAAATAGACGAAAAAGAAGCGACGGTGAAAAGGAATAAAGAAGGTGTGGGGGGGGTTGGCCGGGGGTGGAGGGCGACCGGTTGAAATATTGTGCTGGCGCATAGGGTGAGAGGCGAAAGCGAGAACGAGAGCGGCTTCGAGATGGAAAAACGAAAAGGGAGAGTAGTGGTTGAAACGCGAGCGGTGGTGAAGAAGAAGAAGGAGAGAGGAAAAAAAAATAGCAGGAAGAAGAGGAGGAAGAGGGAACGATAGACGGGGAGTCTGGCATTTGTAGTAGTCACTTGTGAGTCGGAGTTGCTAAGTGAGCCTCGCGCAACTATCCACAAACGCGAAAATACACCTGCCTTTTTTCAAATTTGGAAATCCGAAAAAACTCTCAAAAATTCTGCATGAAATAACAAAATGTTTGGGCCTAAAGCCAAAGTGGGTCGGGTTTTGCTTCTATTTTTATTCTATAAAAAAATATTTAAAAAATTTAGAAACGAATGAGGAAAAGTTATCAAATTTTTCTCAAATATATTGCTTTCTCGTGCAAGTGCTTTCTTTTCGTAAAAAAAAAATGCGATTCATAGAAAATATGTTCACTGTTAAATCAGGCCGGAATCGCAAAACAGAGTTTCTCTTTGAGGAAGCCAAATAATAACGATATAATTTCTTGCGGAAGAATGTTTATGGAAAAAAAGAGGAAGTGCTGTAAACATTTTAATTTTCATGTTTTTTGTATTATTTGTAATACAGCAATTTCTAGAATTATATACATTTTTTAATAGTTTTTTGTACAATAAAAATATGGCGCAGGGCGAGAGGCGAAAGCGAGAACGAGAGCGGCTTCGAGATGGAAAAACGAAAAGGGAGAGTAGTGGTTGAAACGCGAGCGGTGGTGAAGAAGAAGAAGGAGAGAGGGGAAAAAAATAGCAGGAAGAAGAGGAGGAAGAGGGAACGATAGACGGGGAGTCTGGCATTTGTAGTAGTCACTTGTGAGTCGGAGTTGCTAAGTGAGCCTCGCGCAACTATCCACAAACGCGAAAATACACCTGCCGCGTGGCTGACCCAGCGGCTGAGTAACGCGGGCTCCACGCTCCGCATATGTAATGCGGGCTCTCTCTATCCGCATAGATGTTTTTTGCCTCGCTTCCAGGAATACCGGAATTCCAATTATCCGCCGCCAGATCAGACTTGTATCACTCGGCGGGCAAAAGCGAATTGCATTGGTCGCTATTGAAACGAATCCGTGTGGGGTTTCGCGCGACCCGCCGCCGCCGCAATTTCGTTTTATCCGATACGCGGTTTTGGCTAATAACGTCTAACCGCCGTCTAATTGGTAAATTTCGATCATTAGCGCGAAACGATTGCGCGCGAGCGCTCGCGACTCGCGGCGAATAAATGCTGACCGCGGTTTCGAGCAGCCTCGCATTTACCAAAATCGATCTCTTGACACAGTTTCTTTTTTTTGCGTAATTTTCGAAGCGTGTAACGAGTTATCTCGATGGTCCAATCCGTTCATCTGTTTGCCTTGCGAATGGCAGCGAGCGATCCGTATCCGCTCGGTTGTCGATCATCGCTGGAGTTTGTCGTCCCGCGAGAAGATCACTCGGTCATCGAGTCAACCTGAAAAAGGGGATGAAATGTTTAAATAATTTTTCACGATTTTTTAAAGGCGTTTTCAGGATGTTTTAAGGTGTTTTCAAGACGTTTCTTGGGACTGTGAGCCGAGGCATCTTGCTGATTTTTTTTTACCGATGCTGCAATGAGAGTTCACAATGTCCCGAATGTGCAGGATGCAAATTCGGGAGGCGACGAGACGTTTAAATAATTTTTCACGATTTTTTAAGGCGTTTTCACGATGTTTTAAGGTGTTTTCAAGACGTTTCTTGCGACTGTGAGCCGAGGCATCTTGCTGAATTTTTTTTACCGATGCTGCAATGAGAGTTCACAATGTCCCGAATGTATAGGATGCAAATTTGGGAGGAGACGAGACGTTTAAATAATTTTTCACGATTTCTTAAGGCGTTTTCACGATGTTTTAAGGTGTTTTCAAGACGTTTCTTGCGACTGTGAGCTGAGGCATCTTGCTGAATTTTTTTCCCAATGCTGCTATGAGAGTTCACAATGTCCCGAATGTACAGGATGCAAATTCGGGAGGCGACGAGACGTTTAAATAATTTTTCACGATTTTTTAAGGCGTTTTCAAGATATTTTAAGGCGTTTTCAAGATATTTTAAGGCGTTTCCAAGACCTTTCCTGCGACTGTGAGTCAAGGCATTTTGCTCCATAAACGAAAAAAAAAAATCTCCACGCGCAAAAATCGTAAAATTGTCCGACAAATATTTCGCAAGCGTCTTTCTCGAGCCTTTCGGGCCATCTCGTTCCCAACTCGCGGAAACGCGTCCAAGCGGACGCACTCGGGGGACCAATCAACGACGTCCGCATCATTATTATCGCCGGCGGTATCACCTTTGCGGTCAATATCCAACCGGGTGTACGCAAGCTCCGCGCGCACCGCGACGAGAGCCGGCCGCGTCCGGCGGTGTTTTTTCATCGGCGGTTCCGAGCGACTCTGTAGCTACAGCCGGTTTTCCAGCCGTGAGCGCAGGTTCGCTGGATTCCACACACACAGAGAGTGAGAGAGAGAGTCGCCCTTGTGTTCGCGGTGGCGGTTACCCTCTCGTGCCCGAGGATGTTTGCATACGTTCGCTAAATACACTATATTATTTACTCGCACGTATTGGCAAAGCCTGGACTTCCGTGAAACCGGCGGCAGCGGGCGCATAAATACACACGCGCGCACACACAGCGAGCCCCGCGTATACTCACCACACACACACACACACAGGCCGCGCATGGAAGTACTGCGGAACATGCGTTTATGTAGAACAGGGAAGGTCCGGGCGGCTGGTGGAAAGCCCGAAGCCATCGTAATGTAGCGAAGGCAAGAGGAGGCGGAGAGGAGAGGCACCGGGAGTGTAAAACTCGGCTGTTTAATTGGCCTCGCACACGAAATGAAATCCCTTCGGGCCACCCGTGACCCCCCCGGCCGATCTATGGCTCTCTCTCGTTCTCAAGATAGCGCTGCAACAAGATTTACCGGGCAGCGACGATTGAATTATTGTTATATATGTATGTATAGAACAGGGTTTATTTTTAGTGCAGTGACACTGACCTACTGGGATCCTTTTCTTTTGACGTAAATGTTGAAGTAAGTCGGCAGTGTTATGGGAATATTGTGGGAGAGATCTTTGACATCAGTTTCGTCACTTACTTTTGCTGCAGGAAGCAGAAGAGGCGTCCGGTTGAAAGGGACAGAAGGGTCTCGATTTCGGGTTTTTCTGAGGGAAGGTTTATGCGTGGCTGGCCGTTTGATTGGTCTCGATGGCACTGCAACAAGATTTACAGAGTAGCGACGATTGAATTATTCTTATATATACAAAAAATATCATTGATTCAATAGCATTGATTCAATATCAAGAAAAAAATATCATTGATTCAATATCAAGAAAAAAATATCATTGATTCAATATCAAGAAAAAAATATTATTGATTCAATATCAAGAAAAAAATATCATTGTTTTTGGCAGCCCGCAATCCACGGTTTAATTTTTTTTTTTTTTTTTTTCGTGTATATATAGAACAGAGTTTATTTTTAGTACAGTGACACTGAATCCTTTTCCCACTGAATCCTTTTGAATCCTTTTGACCCACTGGAATCCTTTTCTTTTGCCGTTAATGTTGAAGTACCTCAGCGTCGTTATGAGAATATTCTGTGAGAGTTCTTTGACATCAGCTTCGTCACTTATTTGAACCCCGCAGCGAAAAGCTGGGTGGACACGCGCGCCTCGTGCCGCAGGAACCAGCACAACATCCGGTTGAAAGGGACTCGATTTTGGGGTTTTTCCGAGCGAAGGTTTGTGTACGGCTGGCCGTTTGACTGGTCTCGATGGGGGGTGTTCTGCCACCCACTGCCGGCCGCAAGTGCCAAACGATGTCGAACATCACTCCACAGGGCTCCTTTTAATCGCTCAATGGCCCCTCGCGCGCGACCTTCTCTCTCCATCGAGATCCGCTGCTCGCCGTAGCAGCCTCCCTTCCTTCCTTCTTCCCGCGAACTCTCGCCGAGCATTCTGCAACATCGCACACACACATATATATACCAAAGACAAATTCCCTCGTTTTTCTTGTCGCTGCCACTTCGAGATATACGTACGGAATAGCCATATGCCATTTTTAAAACACAAATAGGACGTTTTCTCATGCATCACAGTATCGTTCGGTTATACTTGTGCCACACTAGGTCGATTCATAGTCATCAATTCGCGTTGGGTGAATCCTTATGTAACAGCAGTGAGAAAAAGGGAATGAAATGTTTAAATAATTTTTCACGTTTTTTTAAAGGCGTTTTTCAGGATGTTTTAAGGTGTTTTCAAGACGTTTCTTGCGACTGTGAGCCGAGGCATCTTGCTGAATTTTTTTTATCGATGCTGCAATGGGAGTTCACAATGTCCCGAATGTACAGGATGCAAATTCGGGAGGCGACGAGACGTTTAAAAAAAATTTCACGATTTTTTAAGGCGTTTTCACGATGTTTTAAGGTGTTTTCAAGACGTTTCTTGCGACTGTGAGCCGAGGCATCTTGCATCTTGTCGCTGCCACTTCGAGATATACGTACGGAACAGCCATATGCCATTTTTAAAACACAAATAGGACGTTTTCTCATGCATCGCAGTATCGTTCGGTTATACTTGTGCCACACTAGGTCGATTCATAGTCATCAATTCGCGTTGGGTGAATCCTTATGTAACAGCAGTGAGTGCAGGAGGGAGAAAAGCCGAGAGAGAGAGCGAAATAGATAGAAGGGTGGGAGGGCATCCGCGAAGCGGTAGCCGAGTCAGTGCGGAGCATATACACGTGGGCTTCTGGCCCGAGTATTGGCCGCCTTTATTGGGGCCGCCAATCTATTAGGGCGCGCGAGCCGGAAGGAGAGAAGGGCGAAAGCTCGAATTTATGCCACGACTACAAATCTTGGCTTGGCTCGGGGTTTCCCACACGGCACCAATAGAAGCAGAAGCAGAAGCAGCAGAAGCGGCGGCGGTGGCAGCAGCAGGGAGGACGCGGAGGGAAACGGGAAGTAGGCAGAAGCGGCGAGGAATGGGGCACGGAAGAGGGAAGCAGCAAAGCGCTCACTCACTCTATGCGAGCGAGACTAGCGAAGAGAGTCGTGGAGTCGTGGAGTGAGCACGTGCGTGGAAAGCAGCGGGGCGCGACGGGGGGGCGAAAGGGTGGAGGGCGGGGGGGCTAGACCCGATCCTCCAGGAGTCTTCGCAGAAACAGTCGCACCGCTGCGGGAAGCAGGCTACTCTATCCCGCAGCTTTCTAGAAAGCTATCGATTACCCGACGCAAACACAGCCATTAGATCTCTCCGAGCCGCGGGCCGAGTGTCTCCCCCCACACTCGTCCCTGTGTGCCGACGACGACGACGACGACGACGACGTTGACCCCTCTCCGCGAGCTATGCTTCTTTTGAAACCCACTTTCGGCGCGGCTCCGACAATTTTACGTCGAACTCCGGGTATGTCGATGCATGCTCGACTGTGTGTATGTGGGGCATTCCATACCGATTCGACCTGGGTCGGACCCTCGACCTCGAGGATTTGGTGGACATTTTTTTATATGACTGGACCAACTGCCGAAAGTACTGGACATTTTTTTTCCGATTTTTTTCATTTATTTATTTATTTTTACGATTTTTTAAAGGTAACGCATCGTTAGCCCAAATTTAGAAATCTGAAAAAATTCACAAAAATTTTGCATGAAATTACAACATTTTTGAGCCTAAAGCCAAAGTGGGCCGGGTTTTGCTTCTATCTTTATTCTATAAAAAAAGATTTAAAAAATTTAGAAACGAAAGAGGAAAAGTTATCAAATTTTTCTAAAATATTGCTTTCTCCTGCAAGTGCTTTCTTTTCGTAAAAAAAAAACAAAAAATGCGATTCATAGAAAATATATTCACTGTTAAATCAGGCTGGAATCGCAAAACAGAGTTTCTCTTTGAGGAAGCCAAATAATAACGATATAATTTCTTGCGAAAGAATGTTTATGGAAAAAAAGAGAAAGTGCTGTGAAAATCTCAATTTTCATGTTTTTTTTATTATTTGTAATACAGCAATTTCTAGAATTATATGAATTTTGTAATAGTTTTTTATACAATAAAAATAGAAGCAAAACCCGGCCCACTTTGGCTTTAAGCTCAAAAATTTTGTTATTTCATGCAGAATTTTTGAGAATTTTTTCAGATTTTTAAATTTGGGCTAACGATATGTTCGCTTTAAAAAATCGTAAAAATAAATAAATGAATGAAAAAAATCTGAAAAAAATGTCCAGTACTTTTTGGAGTTGGTCCAATCATATAAAAAAATTTCGACCAGATCCGAGAGGTCGAGGATCCGACCCAGGTCGAATCGGTATGGAATGCCCCATGTATATATAGACTTCCTGGTCTGGGCTGAAGAAGCTATAGATGATGACTCTCCGGAGGCGCTGGAAAGAACGGAAAGGAAATAGTGCAATTAGTATCGAGGCGAAGTGTTGGCTGCGAGGGGGGAAGGAGGGCGTCGAAAGAGCGAAACGCGAAGTATTCTTGCGCGTCGGTCTCTCACACCTCGTTCTGTCGGCTACACCCTTGTAGGTACTACGTTTACGGCGCTCACGCAAAAGGGCTCAACAGGTGTGGCTTGCTCGGTCTTTTCCTCTTCGTCCCTCTTTCTCCCTTTTCCCTTTCTCCCTTTCTCTCTTTCGCTTTCTTGTTGTCTCTCTCTCGCTCTTTCCCGCCGTGGCTCATTCTCCTTTCTTGACGTGGTACAACTCGGTCTCAGCCTGTCTATGCCTTTCGCAACTGAAGTACACATCGCCGCGCTTCGTGAAATTTTATCGGATGCGACGACCGCTGGATTAAGGGCAGGGTAAAGTTAATTCGGCGAAAAAAAGGCAAGTTTTCAAGATTTTTTTTTGGCGTAACGGATAGTGTTCGTTTATTGAAAAATTTACATATAATAAAGTAACATTTCAACAACATTTTCCCAAATTTTCATTGAAAAATTTTCAAAATTGAGCGAATGAAAATTAATCCCCGGAGCCGCCGCGAAAAAAAGGTGGTTTGCGGTGAGCATCATAACGCGCAACAAAATCATCTGAAACAAAAAAATCAAAATGCATTTGTTGAAGGAGATGTTTTTTGAGGTAATGACCCAATTTCCCAATAGGGAAAAAACTCGGACGCGTACGCGTGACGATGACGGCGACGGTGCGAATAAATTTATGATGATATTGCGAAAATGGACGATCGGGTAAGAGCGAAGACAGTCAAGGTCCACAAGAGTGCCGAGCGACGTCCCCTGATAACACCGGATGGACGTCAAGGTATAGGTCTCATGTAGGAATGAAAAAGTACGCTTTTGAATGGGCAGTCCAATTTTTGCAGGCGCAGTACTAAGGTTAGGACCCAACAACGAATGCTTTTTTGGAAATCATATGCCTAAAAATGGAAACCCAGTTAGTGGACTTTAGTGTACTAAATGCTCACGAATGGACCCTTTGGTGTTGTCAGAGCGCTGTACGCGTGTGATACACACACATAAGGTGCATATGGTACCCGAGGGGAAGGGTGAAAAATTCATGATTATGCGTTTCTCTTAGGGCTTCCTGACGATCACGAGAGAAGACCGTAAAACGTGTGTGTGACGATAAGCGCGTCAATCTCTTATACACGTATGTGGGGATCTGATATTCACCTCTCGTTCTTCTTTTCGACGTGATATAAGATCTGTGCTCGCTCGATCTTGCCTACCGCGTTGCGATTCGCGATAAGAGAGGTGATCTTGAATAATGCTGGAGGGATTAGAGTTTTTGAGAACTCCGAGGCGAGGTGGAATTGACGCCATGCGAAATCGTCATGGAAAATGAAGCTTGGATTTTAAAAAAAGTGATGTTGAAGTTTGCATCGTTGGAATGCAATGAAATTCAGAAAAAAAAATAATTGTAATTAACCCAAATGATGAAAATAGATAAAATAGATAAAATAAAATAAAATAAAAACAAAAATAAAATAAAAAGTCACCATATCAACTAAGGGCACGAAAATAAAAAAATATATATTTTTTGTGCCCTTCATCATTTGGGTTAAATAGAATTACTTTTTTTTCTGAATTTCCTTGCATTCCAACGATGCAAATTTCAACATCGTGTAATTAATGGATCGGTACTCGACAAAAAAAAAATACTAGCACTTGAATTGACAATTCGCGCGTCGAAATATCGAAATACGATTGTGCTCGTTCTCGTCGAGCCTCGAGGCTCTTCGTAACCGTTCCCGGAGAAGCAGCTGCGGGCAACTTCAAATCACCGTCACGTTCGACGTGGCCCCAGGTGATCAGCGGGGGAAAAAAAAATAGTAAGTCGCGCTGCGGCGCGCCGCGACGTTTTCGGCCCCGTGTCACGGATCCGCGGCCGCGGCGCACGTGCCGCGCTTCCGAGCTCCGAAAATTTGGCTTCATCCGCAAACGGTCGAAACCCACTTCCCCACTTTTTGTAGGGCAAACTAGTCGTAAGGGTCGACGATAAATCGATGCCGGGGGAGCGGCAATGAAAATGTATTTCTATATATATCTCGGCGATATATAAACTCGACGCTCCGAATTTCGCCTGCACCTCGTTTCGAACCCGCTTGTATTCCACCCGAGCGTCAAAATTTCACGACAAATCTGTATTTCACACGATACCCATGAAATCGTACTTTATTATTAATATTATTATTATCGATATTATTATTGTAACTGATATTATTTTTCGAAGCTTTTGCGAAGCGCCGGAAACGGCGCGCATGAAAAATGCGAATTTCGCGTACATCGATGGAAATGATGTATAAACGGATGCTACCATAAATTTCGAAAAAAAGATAAAAAAAAAAAACGACGAAGAAAAAAAATGATAACTCCCGTCGTCGGGCCGTTAAATTGATTTATTCGTCAAGGGTAGGTGGTCACGCCATCTCCGGGGTACTTAACCATGCGATTTCGTATTTTTGCGTCAGTCGCGGCGCTCCGAGCGCGGATATCGGTGGAGGAAATACGTGGCGGTACGTACCGGCAAAAGCTCTCAAAGCCGCTGGAGAGCGGGAGCAGTCATTTTATTTCCGTAACTCCGCGGGCAACGACTCGCCCGATACGGTCTTTAGGTCCGCGACTATTACGACGGTAATATTTCACCCCTAGAATGCGTAATTATCGTTGATGCTTTTATAGGCGAGGCAATAAAATCGGAGGTTTCGGATGGCGAGGGAATCACCGAATGGGTTGGATGAGTTTACGGATTACTAGGCACGGATATTACTACCGGTAAACTTGTCCCTGCTGTTTCGCTGATCCCCCCGGCCGCCGCCTTCGTGCACTCTAACGCCGACTGTATTAAGTATACACGACGCCGCCCTCCCGTCCTCGATCGCCCAACCGAGCCTGATGCGATCGTATCTTCAATTCCAGCGAACGCGAAACCTCTGACATTCGATGAGGTTTACAATCAGAGCAGCCCGACAAACTGCACCGTGTACTGCGGCGGTTTGACAAACGGCCTTACGGAAGAACTCATGCAGAAGACTTTTTCACCCTTCGGCTCCATCCAGGAGATTCGAGTTTTCAAGGACAAGGGCTACGCCTTCGTCAGGTGAGTTTTGATAATAAAAAATATCGTCGTTCTTTCGTTTCAATAATCGCACCAGTGTTGTAAGTCCCCGTTACTGTAAGAATTAAAGTTTATACAACAGTTTATTTTCCAGTTACGATTTTGTAGCGATTGTAAAATTATATGCACATTTTTTAATAGCCGTGAGAAAAATCTAATTCTTGATTAAATTTTGGGAGAAATCGTGAGAAAAATGGACAAGCACAGTGCTCCATTATTTTCGCAATGCATTAACAGTATTTCTCCATTTTTTTCCATAAGATTGCCATGAAGTTTTATGGGAAATAAAAATTTCTTGCCTGCGAAATAAAAATCTTCGCAGTGCATTAACAGTATTTCTCCATTTTTTTCCATAAGATTGCCATAAAGTTTTATAGGAAATTAAAATTTCCTCCACTGAAAAGTTTACACATCATATTATAATCATTATTATAAAAACGTAATTACAAAGCCAATTGTACCATCAATATTATTTCTATAAAAATTAGGGGTTTACAACTCCGAATATCCCTAAACAAAAATTTGTTGACTCACGGGTCTCTTGTATTTTCCAACCCTCTCAGGTTTTCCACAAAGGAATCGGCAACGCATGCCATCGTTGCATCGCACAACACCGACATCAACGGGCAGACGGTGAAATGCAGCTGGGGAAAGGAGAGCGGAGATCCCAACAACGCCCAACAGTCCGGACAGGTGAGAATCGCTGGCTCTGCGAAAACCATAAAAAAAACCTTCATTATTATTGCTCCAAATAAATTCCACCCGACGCAACGAAACCCCCAGTGAAATCTCGTCGACCCAACACAACAAAATTAAGCACCTTCATCTCCCATAGATATCGTCACACTAAAACACCAACGATCGCCTCTCGCACGACGTTCCCACCTGCGACCGCGACATCACGTTCACAATGAAAAGTCAAGCCTCGCAATCCGGCTCAGTTCGTTACTGACGCAGCCCGCCCTCAACAATTTGATAACCCAAATAAACCACACACAACCGGGTGGACCTGACTCGTAACCCGTGCGAATCTCCCCAAACGCTCGCTCTCGACCCTCGAAAACCCCCATCGAGCCTTCAGTTGACTCTCTCTCTCTACGCGCCCCGGTTTCTCGTTAAGGGCATGTGAAACATGTACCACGTGACACGTGAGAACGTGAAAATTTGTCGTAGTTACCGACAGTTCTTTCGGAAGTGCGTTTTGCTTATTTATGACTCCCAAATCGTAATCGGAATGCACGTATCATGTGTGATTTTTAATTATCTAGTGCGTGAATTAGTCACTTTTCTCAGTTTCTGTCAAAAAATTGAAAAAAAAAATCGAATTTTTCATTACAGATTTCTCTGCCGGTAATCGATCTGTAATTTTTTTTTGCAAAAATCAAAATTCTGACTAATTCACGCACGAAGTTCACATTACTGGCGTCTGTATTTCAATTTTCGCTTCGATCCGTTCGCAATTCGCGACAAACGGCACTTCCGAACTTTCGAGGTGCAAAGTCGGTGTTTCACATTCCCTTGAGGCTATGTGAAACCTACTCAGTCGGTAACAAAAACTGTAATCAATCGTATGGAGATACCGAAAATATTCTGAGATAAAGAAAAACATCAACGGAAGCGTATTTTAATTCTCCGTCCGATGATATTTTGCTTTTATCCAGAATAAGAATAGTTTTTAAATGGCGTTCATTAAAAAATTGCGTCTATCTCTCTCGCACTCACGTGTCACGTGGTACATGTTTCACATGCCCTTAATGCTTATTTCCGGTCGTGGATCGTTAGCGCGGATAAAAGACAGAGAGTCGCGCCCGAGTTGGAAGCACAAGAAACGTCAGATCTACGGGGGGGGCAAAAGCCGAGTGTCGGCTACGCGGAAAGGACACCGAGAAACGAGGGACGCACTTCATGACAGAGAGAGACAGAGACAGAGAGTTTTGAAAGGAGGGTGGAGAAAACGCCCTAGCCGCGAAAGCTCAGTCAGTTCAGTCCGCTCGTGGCTCTCTCTCTCTCTCTCTCTCTCTCTCTCTGGGGCGAACCCTTAACCCCCGCAGTTTGCCGGGGTGCGCGCAGTGCGGCGACAGTGCACGGAGTGCACGCCGTGCCCGGGCGGCGGTCCCTTAGCAATTAGCGCCGTTAAGGCGAGTAGTTACGTCCGATCTGGGAATATGGCTCGCGAGGTACGCCGAGAGCCGGGAGCGCAACCGACGGAAAGACCGGAGGAAACGCGCGTGGCTGGTGCGGAGAGCGCGCGGGCCGAAGGCACCCCCCCGCGGTGTTTCCGCTCATCCGTCCGCCCGTTACTTTGCCCGTGACGTCGCCCTAATTGATCCCTATTCCCATAACGTGCGAACACCACGGCCAAAGCTCGCCTCGCTACGTTTCTATCTCCCGCGTGCCCCCCGAACCGAACACACCCGCGTCGCGCGTCACCCGTCGTTACTTACTTTCTCACTTTGCCACGGCTACCCCCCGGCTCCTCTCGCGGGCTAAACTCGTTCGCGAAACTGTATAACCCACCCCCCGGCAAGGCAAGTGTAGGTGTCGCGGGATATAACTAAACTCGAGAACGGGGTTTCCCCTCTTTGCACGTGTCTACGGACACTCTTGACTTTTCGCTGAGACTCTCGTGGGTGTCCTGGGGGAATCGGCGCGCGGGGGAGGCTATTAACGAGTGCACTTTCAATAATCTCTATCGATCCCCGAAGGATACTCGGCTAATCGCGACTCCTTTATCCTGTTGGAGAGAGGCGCGAGATTGTGGAGGTGAATTGGGCGGAGGAGAATGATGGGAAAAAACGATGTTGAAGTTTGTTGTATCGTTGGGATGCAACGAAATTTAGAAAAAATGGTAATTATCCCAAATGATGAAGGGCACGAAAAATAAAAAATAAAAATTCGTGCCCTTAGATGCTGAGGTGAGTTTTTATACCTATTTTCGTCATTTGGGTTAATTACAATTAATTTTTTATGTGAATTTCGTTGCAATCCAACGATGCAAACTTTAATATCATTAAAAAAATGAACAAAACCGAATAATCCCCCCCCCCCCCCCCCTGTTCATGCAACACGCCCTGAACCCGTCGCCCTTAAAAATCGCCGCTTTGTCGATAGATCGACGTTTGTCAGGACGAAAAAAAAAATATACAAATGACAAACGATACAAAAGTAAGAGAACCAAAAAAGATAAATATTAATGCAAATTCAATGAGTAAATCAATAACTAATCCCGCCTCCTTTATCCTGCTGGAGAGAAACGCGAAATTGCCCAGTTAAATTACGCGAAGGAGGATGATGGAAAAAATGACAAAAAAAAATTGTCAGGACGAGAAAAAAACATACAAACGACAAACGATACAAAAGTAAGAGAACCAAAAAAGATAAATATTAACGCAAATTCAATGAGTAAATCAATTACTAATCCCGCCTCCTTTATCCTGTTGGAGAGGCGCGAAATTGCCGAGTTAAATTACGCGAAGGAGGATGATGGGAAAAAAATGAAAAAAAAAAAAAAAAAAAAAGACACGGAGTTTTGAACGCGCGGACGTGAAACGACGTTGGGTTATCGCCTGTTACTTATTTGCAGGCAATATCGTCGGCGACGTATCCGTACTACGCAGCAGCGGCGGCGGCTGCGGCGGCCGCCGCTGCCGGCGTCGGGGGAGTCGGCAGCGTCGGTGGCGTCGGGGGCGCCGGACAACTAGGCTACTGGTATCCACCCCAATCCTATCCAACGACCGCCGCGACGCAGATGCAGGCCGGCGGTTTCCTTCAGGGGATGCAGGGCTACACGTACGGACAATTCGCCGGCTATCAGCAGGCTCAGTACATGGGGTGAGTTATTGCCCCCCGGACTGCCGAGGGATGTTATGGAAAATACGATAATATACGCGCGCGCAGTGGTGGCCATCGGCGCCGTCGCTCGACTCGCCACCTTTTATTTGCCCTTTTCTCGGCTCCTGTTGATTTATCATTTGATTGAAAATTAATTACGTCGCGCTGAGCCCATAAAATATGATCCGTTCGGGGGGAAAATACGCGCCGGTGTAAATTGTAATTAATGTATTCGCGAAAAACAAAAAAACACTCGCGTTTTTGTGCCCCTGTTTGGGTTTTAAATATATTTATACTTGGCGTCGAGACGTTATCGCGTCTCTTGATGTGATCCGTTCGGGGAAAATACGCGCGGTGTAAATTGTAAATAATGTATTCGCGAATAACAAAAAATAGTCGCGTTTTTGTTCCCGTGTTTGTGTTTTAAATATGCACGTCCGGAGCTTTTCACGCACGCAAATTTTGCAGCAATAATTCCGTTAATATTCTATGGATCGGGGAAAATGATGAATAAAAAGCGAAACGAAAAAATCGCGGGTTTTGGTGTAAAATGTCCGTGTTTCCAGTCGAGTTCTCCAGTGTCCAGAAGACCCTGAAATGTCGGACAAAAATTATTAGTTGCAAGTAGAAACAGTTATCGCTGCGCGATTTCCGCGAGACGAGGGAAGCAACGCGATGCGTCGGTGGCGTCGCAATTGTAACACCCGGGCTGAGTGCGGAGTTAACGATTTTCGATGACCCGCGAATGATATTCAGTCGTTAGCGGGGCGACTTCGTTACGCGTATAACCGTGGAAATAAATTATTCGGACGGTTATGCGCGGTGTGTTCGGTTGCTCTCGCGCTGAGTGCGGAGCGCGCAGCAAAATTGAATATAGCCGATGGACAACGTAGCCGACGTTGGCTGCATTAAGGTAGTATGAGCGGTACAGTCACGCCAAACGTGAGTTTCAGAGAATATTTCGAACACTTTTCGATGGGATAAAAATCTGAAAAAATCAACCACGTTTTAGGTGCTAAAAAGACTTATTTGTCATAATAATAATTTCAAAATATGATTAACAAATAAATGTAAAAATGAATTGTTCGACAATTTACCCAGTAACCCAATTTTTTTCTGGCGAAAATTATTCCTTCATTTTTCTGAATACGTATGAATTTTTTCATAATGTTGTCTAATTTTTCACAATTGCGTTTTTTTTTTTCAAGAAAAATGAGAGACAAAAACGGCATATAAAAAAAATGTATACAAAATTCTGTACAATTCTGTTCTGTATGCAAAAAATGTATAAAAATTCATACGTATTCAGAAAAATCAGTGAATAATTTTCATCAGAAAAAAGAGTTGGGTTCCCGGGAAAATTGCTGAACAATTAATTTTTACATTTATTTGTTAAACATTTTGGAATTATTATTACGCAAAATAAATCTTTTCTGTACCTTCAACGCACTTGATTTTTTTTCAGATTTTTATCCCATTGAGAAGTGTTCGAAATATTCTCTGAAACTCACGTTTGGCGAGACTGTACCGCTGGTATCACCTTAATGGCGCGCCATGCCGGATCTTTCCATGCGTATGGGGCAGATCCGGGGCGTTACACGAACACAGAGAGCCGCGAGGATATCTTCGTGCATCCCGCGCGGCGAGCACCTCCCGCGGCTCTGTGTGCACATCGGGGCCGCGTATAGGCGTCAGCGTCACTAACGCGAGCGTAAATTGATCTGATCGAAACACACAGAATGGGCATGGGGGTTCACGCTGCGGGAACGGCAGCGGCATGGGGTCAGGGACTGCCCGGCGGACCTCAGCTACCGCCGCACCACGCAACGACGGTGTCGGCACCCCCGGGCGTTCAAGCCGCCCCACCACCACCACCGCCACCTGCGCAAATGATGGCCTATCCCATGCAACAATTCCAGGTAATGTCACCTGTCTCACCTACGTCTCTGTGTTTGCTCGGTTAATACCGTAATTACGTCATTTTGTCACGTCATCCGCACGCCTTCTTTTTTTTTTTTTTTTTTTGCTCCCTCGAGCTTTTTCGTCTGTCCTCGCGCGAATGTTGCCGACGATCTCGATGCGTCGACTCACGCTGAAAATAAAATATAAATTTGAAATTAAACTTTTGCGCCGCTCTGTAGCCATACGGAAATAATGTATGTGCGAGATATATAAAAGATTTATTCCAGATATAAAAGATCTATTTTTCCGGAAAATTGTATGTGTCGGATCTATTTTAGGATGTATACGAAATCTATGTTAACAAAAAATAGATCTAAGATATATTCAAAATGTATTTTGATCATATTATCGTCCGGAAAGTTGTATTTCTAAAAAAAAATGTTTTTCAAAAATATTAAATCTAAAAAATAAATCTTTTGAAAAATATTAAATTTCAAAAATAAATCTTTTCAATAATATTAAATTTCAAAAATAAATCTTTTGAAAAATATTGAATTTCAAAAATAAATCTTTTCAATAATATTAAATTTCAAAAATAAATCTTTTCAAAAATATTAAATTTCAAAAATAAATCTTTTCAAAAATATTAAATTTCAAAAATAAATCTTTTCAAAAATATTAAATTTCAAAAATAAATCAAATCATCCGAAAAGTTGTATATTACAGATACATTTTCGTACATACTCCTTTTTCGTTGGGATATTGTCGCTTATAGTTTATATTATATCTCGCGTATACTTTATTTTTGTCTGGGACACCAGTAAATATATCTGGCAGAGAAAAAGAAAAATATGTAGAATTCGACACGAAAAAAGCGAAAAAAAAGGATATCGAGTCGTGGACGAAAAAAATGAATATCGAAATAAAATAATAGCGGAAACGTAGAGTAGCGGTTTATGCATCAGGTGCGACGGCAACATTGCGTTTTTGGTGGGATGCGCGCGCGCGCAAAAAAAAAAAAAAAAAATATCGTGAATGGATAATGCTCGGAGATAACGGCAGAGACGTAACGCGAGCGCGCGGAGGGCACGGGGATATAACGGGGTATAGTGCATGCGACGCGTGAATGGAAATGTGTTTGATATAGAAATTGCATATTGCACAGTTGTGTATTGCTTGGCTCGGCTCTCTCGCTCTCTCGCTCTCACCCTCTGTGTGTCTTTATGCGTCGGTCATACAGCGCAGTGTTACGGTTATAGTTTCGACGAGGTATTATATATTTATATTTTCATTTTCGTGCCCGGCGATGCGCGTTTCGATAAACGCGATGGCGTTGAACGCGGCGCGGAGAAACAGAGAGCGAGAGAGACGGAGAAATTCGCGCTCGTGCATCCCAGAAAATAGCATGTTTCGATGTGAATAGCATGAATTTCGTTCGTGGCTTAACTTTCCGCCCGGAAATCGCGAAAGTGCGGGCGTCGATCTCGAGACGCTGTAACGACGCGAGGGATGAGGGAGGTGCGGGCAAAATGGGACGCATACGCGAAAAAAGGTTTTATGACGATAAAAAAAAGTGTCGTTTGATTGCTTTTGATCCAAAAATTCGATTCCAACCATCAATTTTGGGCATCGATAAAAAAAAAGTGCGGGCAAAATGGGACAGACCCCCAAATTCGGAAATTCATTTTTTTATCGGTGATACTCCTTAATAGTTATATTAAAAATAAAAAAAATTGTGAAAATAAATAGTTTTTTTGTAAAATGATTTTTTAAAAGCCAGATCGCTTGGAATACTCAAAATTGTTAAAAATCTTTATATTCCGCTTACATGCATTGAATTGCGTCGTATATACGAGATTTTCACGAAATGGGGGTCTGTCCCATTTTGCCCGCAACAATAGTTGGAACTAAAAAAACGCTGTCCCGTTTTGCCCGCACCTCTCTTATACCAAATCGACATTTCCACTGCCGCCTCTTCCTTCATCCCCCCGCCTTCTATTGTTATAATCGAGTACCTCAGCCCCGAAGAGGCGTTTTCCCGTTATCCCGGAAGGTCCATAAAATTTATTCAGAATTTTCCACCTGGATTACTCGAGGGACACGGAGTCGTCTCGACCGTCTCCGTGTCTCCGAGATCTCCAGCTCCTCCTTCGCGTAGAACGCAGCGACTCCTTTCTCCATCCAGCCGCTTGTGTATCCTTCGTGTCGCCGTGTGTGGAAGATTTTATCGTCCATCTGTTTTGGTTCGCAGGCGCAATGCGATCGTTACCTGCGAAACACGAAACGAGCTTGTCGTTAGACTTTTCCGTGGCCATTATAAGCACGCACCGCGCACGCCCCGATTGCACGAACGCACGCAATAATAGCAACGAGAAAAAAAAACGAGCTCGTGGATCTCGCCGCTCAGCCTCGAGTCGAGAAACATTGTCGCGGGTGTCGTTACACCCGGGTGGGCGAGACGATACGTGGCGCTGGTTGCGTTGAAACACGTATGAAAACAACGGATGATTTCGCGACGAATTCATTATTATTTGAATGACAAGAAAATTAGCCTCGATCCGGATCGCAGACTCGAGGCTGAGACGGAGGCTGGAAAAAGCGAAGCTCGAAATCATCAGCTTAAGGCGAGGCTCAAAAGTTCCCTAAAAAAATTTGAACACATTTTTCTCAAACCCAGATTTTTCGTGTAACTCACAAATTTTATATTAAAAAAAGAAATCCAATAACAGAGATCACGTTGCCATGTGATCTTTGTTATTGGACTTCTTTTCATGAGTTACACGAAAAATTCTAATCGGATCTTTTAACCAGGGAAATAAATATATATTTTGATTTAATAATATATCATTTTTTAGATATAAACATATCTTTCAACTCCCTGGTTAAAAGATCCGATTATAACCAATAAGATGCACAAAAATCTGATTGAAACCTGTTCGAACCTGTTTGAAATTGTTTTTCAATCGGAATTTCGTCCATTTAATCGATTTCTATTTAACCAGGAAAATAAATATATCTTTTTATTTAATAATATACCTTTTTTTACATATAAATATATCTTTTAACTCCCTGGTTTAAAGATCCGATTAGAACCAATAAGATGCACAAAAATCCCATTGAAACCTGTTCGAACCTGTTTGAAATGATTTTTCAATCGGAATTTCGTCCATCTGATCGATTTCTATCAGTGTCAATGGGAATTACTAAGCAGGGCTGAGCCTCGCCATATGAAAAAATGAGAAAGATTGATGTGAAGACATAATGTGTACTGAATCTGTGAGTTTGTGAGTGTAAATGAGAGGGAGAAAACGAGAGCGAGCGACTGCGACGCTGTATAACATGTATTATGTATATATTGTGTAAATAACTAATCAATCACCCCACCTTCTTGACAAATTCGGACACAATACTTAACCATCGTTTGTGTGTTCAAATGGTAAAGTGTGTTCTTGGTTGCGGTCCAGCTAGCGGATGAGGACTGGCTGACGCCTAGCCTCCTAGTGTGATGGTAAGCAAGCGTCCCCCACCGACAGGAACAATCGTCTCCGCCACGACCATCGACACCAACGACACCGCCGAATCCGCCGTCGCAGCGGTCACCGTCACCCTCACCGCAATCCCAACCACTATCACTTCCGTCACCGTCGAGAGCAGCGTCCTCGCGCACGGCGAGAAATCAACGGCCAAGGGAAGAACGTCCAGCGAGCGCGGGAGAAGACACAGAGCCGGATTCTCGATAGCGTTGCCACGAGACTCTAGATAGAGGGAGAAATAATAAGCGTGTTAATTTTACCTGCGAGTAAACCGATAGTTTGTACGGCTGGAAAAAGTCAGATCGAGAGAGAGAGAGGAAGAAAGAGAGTGAGAGAGATAAAGAGAGAAAAGCGAAGGAATGAAAATGTGAAAAGTCTAACCCCGCGTGCGAACCGACGACTCCTCCCCGACCCATCTCGAAAAAAAAAAAAGTCGAAGGAAAAGAAATATAGAGAAAAAAAAACAGAGAGGACAGAGAAACGAACCCTCCGTGACCCGTGTCTAATGTTCCACAATCGTAATTCAGAGTCGTGACGTGCCCCGTGTGACGTGCTGGCCGCACGGGACTTTCTTTCAGACTTTTTTCAATTTTATTTTTAATTTTTAAACATTTTTTTTTTTAAATGAATTATCGAGAGGGGCGAATGAAAACGAAGGAAATAGTCAGCCACGCGAGTGACGCGATGCGCGCTTTGGGCTCCGTTCGCTCGTCGCGCTTCTAGCTTAACCGAACCCAAAGAAGAGAAGAAGGAAAAAACCATGAGGGGAAAGTGACACGACTGGAGAGATCCAGAGCCTCTCGTGGAGCCTCGACGATTATTTATTTAAATGAGCATAACACAGAGAGAAATAAATTTTCAAAAAAGTGACGAAAGAAAAGGATGAAAAAAAAAGAAGAAGAAGAAGAAATACTCTCGCGGTGTCGCGTGGTCTCTCCGTAACCGATGCCCGCGGTCCGTACGACGGGGGCTGTACATTTTCACCGATCCCCGCAACGCGAACGCAAAGAGGATCTCCGCTCGGTCAATGCCGCGCCAAGCGAGTCCGTTATTTTTGTATAGGTAGTTTGTAAACGTCTACGAGGCCCGACCGCGGGATCTTACGGTATCGGGAGATCGGATCGAGCGTCCGACACGAGTCCGCACCGCGTCACTGAAAAATCCACCCCCCACAACCCCCCTGCTCATGCAACACGCCCCGAGAACCCGTCGCCCCTGAGAATCGCCGCTCTGTCGATAGATCGGCGTTTGTCAGGACGAGAAAAAAATATACAAACGACAAACGATACAAAAGTAAGAGAACAAAAAAAAGAGAGATAAATATTAACGCAAACTCAATGAGTAAATCAAACTTCGGCGAGCCCCGCCGATGTATCACGGAATCGGGGTTCTTAGGCGAGAGAGAGAGAGAAGAAAAATATAAAAAAATAGACAAACATACCAAAAAACAAAAACTCGTGATGAAGCGCAGCGCACAATACGTCGTGGAGGATGAACGAAGAGAGCGAGACGTTTACCGGGTGTAAAAGTACACGTTCGTCGTAGCAAACTGAGGAAGAAAAAAAAAGCAACAAAAAAATATATAATGAAAAAGTCCAACGTAGGTAGTTAGATATAAATATATAAATAAATAAATAAATAAATGAATGAATATATATATATATTAATATATATATAAATATATATATTATACATAAATACATTAATACAATGTCAAAGTACATATTGTACCCGCGTATGAGGCTTATTCGGAACTCGGTGGTGAGTGGAGTCGAGTCACGTGTTTGATACTAGATAACAAAAAAAAAAAAAAGCAGAGGAAAGAGGAAAAAGAGCTCGTAGCGCGAGATTGGATAGAAAAATTCCGTGAGAAAATACGAAAAAAAAAAAAAAAAGTGAAACGCTGTCCGCTGCCGCCGCTCGTCGATTGATCAACCGAGCGATCCGGTCGCGCTTTGTTTTTCTCCCGACTCGTTTTGTGTCCCGTGTCGAGCGCGTCTCTCTTTCCGCAACGTCTCGGGCCGAAAGTCGACGATCGCGTGCTCGCCGACCTCGTGTTTCTCGCCTATTGGCGAGCTTGACGAGAGGGACGTGTAACGTGACGGAAGTAAACAGGGCCCCCCGGACGAGAATGTAAACAGGGGGTGACAACGGGGGTCGCGCGACGAGGGTGAGGCGAACGGGGAGGAGGCGAAAAAAAAAACACGTGAAAGCGAGGATAAGAAAGAAGGAAATCGAGGGACGAGAAACGGTGCAATTTCGTTGAACTATACCCTATTATATACTGTACAGCGCTAAATGCTTTCCTGGGTTCTTGTGTGTTGAATTTAAGATTGGAATTAAACGTAGTCAGTGGGCAGAATGACAATTCATCTAATCTGTTGTATGAGTTAAGGCGAAGGTACCGATTTCGGTCATTTTCACTATATTTTTATTTCAAATTACTGTTTTCTGTATTTTTATGTACTTCGAAAGTATCCATATAAATTAACTAGTTTATCGATACTATTTTATTTCATTTTAATAATACAAATAATTCTGTGCTTTCGAACCGGGCGACCGAAACTAAGCCAAAGGTGACGGAAACCGGTATCTTTATCTTAACGAAAAAATAAATAACTAAAAATAAAAGAATGATGAAGTAATAACGACGCGAATTGTCATTTTTCCAGCTCACTTTACGCATGAATTTTCTGTGATTCCACGAGAGGGTGGAGAGGGGTTGGGGGTGGGGAAGGGGTGATGGGGAAACGTAACTCGGCTTCGCCGCTGCTACTGAAGCCCCGTTGATTAATCGACGAGACAGCGGCAGCTGGATGCGCTTGCTTTGAAGTGACTGGGGAGTCTCGCTCACCGCTGATTTATCGTAATCGAGATACCCGGAGGAGGAACCGCCCTCCCCCGTTTTCGACGGTTTTCGATGCGCGGCCGCCGCCGCCGTGGCCGACGAAACTGCGGATTGCACGCGTGGGGCGCTGGGAAGGAGACTCGTGGATAGACTCGCGTTTGAAGTTGCGGTCGATCCGGCGCGATGTTCGCCAATCGGCCGCGGTCCAGGTGATATTCCACGCGGCCGAGTCCGGGCGTACTGTGTGTAATTTCCGAGAGATTTCCAACCACCAAGTGGACGGGATACGCTCGGTCCGCGATCAGACGCGCCACTGCAACAGACAAAACGAAATTAGCGCTGACGAGAGCGATTTTGCTTTTCGCGTTATTCCCGCAGCCTCCGGACCTCTCGTTTTTTTTTTTTTTTTTTTTGTTCACTCCTGTTTCGTTGTACTTTTCGTTGATTTTACGTTTTCGTTATTTACACTGGTTTTTTTTTTATTTTTTTATTTTTTTTTTTTTCAATGAACGTGCGAATACTAAACCGAGTAGCCTTAATAAGGTCATGGACACGTGCGACGTGGGTATAGCGAAACAAAACTACAGCAACAACAAAAAAAAGAAGTTATATATATATACATATATAAATAACGAGCAAATAAATAATATCGACGTGACTGAGATCGAACGACGTCGGTCGCGAACGCCCCGAGCGCACGCAACAATTTCGCCCCGCCGGCGAGCGTGCACGACCGACCGCGTTCGTGTACAGCGTAAAAAAAAAGACACACACACACACACACACACATATAAATATATGACTATACATACGTGTAGAAATAGGCTAGGATAGGGCACACAGAAGATCGTATGTGAACACACAAAAAAAAATACACACATACGCGGGAGAGAGTAGATTGAGCGAGAGCGAGAGGGACAAGATTGGGGAGCGTTGAGCGTGCGCCACGAAAAAAAAAAAAAAAAAAATAACTAAGAAAGAAAGAAAAAAAAGAAAACGAGAAAAAGAGGCGCGTCCGAGCGACGCGCTGATGCGAGAATGGTGTACATTATTAGTTAGGAAAACAAAAAAATAAAAATATAGGCAAATTTTGTAAAGAGAAAACGAGGATGCGAGAGAACGAGAGACGGAGATACGAGGGGTACATCGAAAGTGCGTCGAGGCTGACGAGAGACGAGTCGAAGGGTTGAAACTTGGATTCGGACAGAGAGAAAGAGGAAGAGCAGTGGCCTCGGTGTGTCTTGACTGGATTTTTCCGGACGCGATAGAGAAAAAGAAAATAAAAAAAATAAAAAATAAAACGTAACAAATAGATAAACAAACGAGGGAGCTAACCGCGGGGTGGTTTCGTTGACGAGGATACCGAGAGAGAGAGAGAGAAAGAAAGAGAAAGGGAGGTAGATAGATAGACGATCGCACCGGCCATCGCCGTAATCGAAATTGTAGTAGAAATTATTGTATCCCCCCCGTTGCGTGTCGTGCGTGTGTGGTATGCAATTCTCGGTCTTCTCGCTCGACGTGTCTGGCCTCTCGGCCTCTCTCACTTTGCAAGTGGAAAATCGATTCCTCGGGGAGCCACGAATTACTCGGCTCCTCTGTAGTATATATATATGTATAAACGAGGCCGTACACAGAAACTTCCCTGTACTAGCCACCACTGCTCCTCGACCGGAGTCTCGCGGAACTTTCGAAGGAGGCAGCCCTCCCCCTGTCCCCCCTGAAACCAAAATCCCTCATCCACCGGGCCCCCCTCACCTTCCTTCTTCGCGCGAAGAATCGCGGGGACGCGTTGGTCCTCTGTAAAAAAAAAAAAAACACTGTTGGATATTTAACGAACAAAAAATAGGAAACGACGAGACGAAAAATAAATAATAAGAAAGTTAGCGAGATTTAAAAGAAAAAAAAAGAAGAAGAAGAAACACGAAAAACTAACGCGGAAAGATGTGGAGTCGAACGCGAGGAGGCGGAGGATGAGAAGCGGAAATGACGGTGATGGCAGAGAGAAAGAGAGAAGGGAAGAAAAGGTGAAAACATAAAACACGTGGCGCCTTAGGAATTAAGGCACGTAGTCGTTAGACGTTAGAACCGTATAAGTCGTGTGTAGTTAGCGCGCGCGAGAGAGCATGACATGTTAACTATATATAAGCGACGCGAGAGAGGAGACGACGGGAGGTGTAGAGCGTAAGGCGATAACTAATAAGTAGATAATTAATTGACTTAGGGGGCGAACAACGGGGAGGGGAGGCGCGGAGAGAATATATTAGCAAACCGAGCGAGAGATGCACACACAAAAAAAGGGGGGTCGGCGCTTCGTCTCGAGTGTGTGTGCGCGTGTGTGTGTATGTGTGTCGTGTGTGTGAGAGGAAGAGTGAGAGTGAGTCGAGGAGCGAGTGCAAAATTGCGGCGAGTTACAAGATGGACAAAATATACAACACTTAGACGGTTTAAGTTTACGACGGTAAGAGCCAATTATACCTTAAGGTGGACCCCCCCAATCGTGAGGAGAAAAAAATAAATAAAACAAAAAATGCACACACACACACACACACACAGACACACACAGACATTGACACTCAGGGACACGCGATACACGCATTCGAATTAAAGAGGATAATGTAAAAACGAAAAAAGAAGCAAATGAGATACACAAAATGCGGATATGTAAAACCCGAGAAAAAAAAAAAAACGCGCGTCGTACGCAGTGCGAGGCTGCGAACCGTAGATTATAGGCGAACGACGAACAAAGTAATAAGAAAAATGTCGAAAAAGTAATAAAAAAAAACACATAAATACAAAAAAAAATGAAGCATAAGCGACGGAGCGCTGCGAGGAAGGCGACGAAAACTTAAAGCGAAGCTCTAGACGTAGTCTAGTCCTAGTCTAGCCCGTCGGTCACTAGGTTTACTGATAGCGAGAGAGAGAAAGAAAGAGAGAAAGCGAGAGTCGACGAAAGAGAGAGGAAAAAAAAGTGTAATATGAATTAAACGAAGTAACACGAAAAAAAAAAAATCGTGAGGAAAAAAAACACACACATAGCGATGTAACTATATCCGCGCAGAACGCACCCAGCACCTTATTCACCGTCATACCCGACAGACACACACACACGCAAACACGACATTCCCGCGTGGTTCGTACGCGAAGCGTTACGAACCACGCGTGAAAAAACACATTCGCACACATTCGACGACTCCGAAGCACAGCCGAATTTACATTCGTGTTTCTTCTCTCTCTCCGTGTATGCGAGAATGGCGAGTGTGTGCAGGGGCGGATTTACCACTAGGCTCGGTAGGCCCGGGCCTAGTGGTAAAAATTAAAAATTTTTAGCTAGAAAATTTTTACCTAGTGGTAAAAATAAAAAATTTTTACCACTAGGTAAAAATTTAAATTCAGTGGTAAAAATAAAAAATTTTTACCACCAGGCAATTTTTTAGTGGCAAATTTCGGGAGCGGCATTTTTTATAAATCGTTAATATGTTTGGTGTTCTTTTTTTTTCTTCTTTTTAGCGTCTCTACTATTTTTTTTCAACTTTTCAGCGTTATTATTCTTTTTTCTTTTGACATTTTTTTTACATGTGACAAAAAATACCTGTCGTTATTCGCTTTTTCGACGAAAGGGGCGTCAATTTTTCCGAGGCCTAGGGCGGCAAAAAGGTAAAATCCGCCCCTGAGTGTGTGAAAATCCAATGGCTGCGCCGCCTCCTCCATCCTTCACTCCAATATAATCCACCATCCTCTCCTCTCTCCTCCTCCTCACGCCGGTACCGCGACACACGATCCATCGGCTTTGATTCCGGGCCCACGCGATTTCTACGACCCTATAACGCGTTCGTTGGCGTGACTCGCCGTCTTCCTTCGTCCTCGACGTCGGGAAGATCTCACCCTGGGCCCTCGGTCTCTCACGTCGTTCAGGAATCGACAAGCTGGCTGCATCCCCCTCACCTCCTCCTCCTCTTCTCTTCGTCCTCTTCCTCCTCCCTCGTCTTATCGAATCACGACGCTCGCGCGGGTTACCGCGAAATCCAATTCCTAGCCCCCCCTCGCCGTATATATATTTTTTTTCCTCGCCGACTTCACTGCGAGGAACTTTCCGATTCCCTGGTATATTTCGGATGCAATCCCTGCGGGAATCCAGAGCGCGCCAAGCGTCACGCGCTCCACAACGTCTGTCGCGTTCCTTTCGGCCCGAGCTTTAGATGCCTCGAGCTCCAACTGAAATAATAATAATAATATTAATAATAATAGTAACAGTAAAAAAGAATAATAATATTTACCTAATCGTGATTCCGGCTTCTCCGGAGACGAGCAGATGGCATCAGTCGCTTCACGAGGGTGTTTCTTTTTTTTGGTTTTTTTTTGGTTTTTTTCTTGTTTTGTTTCTCGCCGCCTCCTCCACTTCCCGGGTATCGTTCAGCCGCCTCTCTGGAGATTCTCGGCCGACACCTGACAATCAAAAGTGGAAAGAGCATAAGTCGTGTATCTCGGGGAAACGGATATCCGGAGAAGCCGCTCGCGCGTTAACCGAGCATTTTTCCCCCCGTTCCCCGCAGTCGAGTCCCCGGCCAAGCTTGCCCGCCATATAGAAGCATCGATCATACGGAAAACCGAGCGAAACCGCCCCGGCCGCGTTTGTTTGCCGGGTCGTTCCGGCCGCTCGCCAAATTACGCGACGCGGTGAATACCCGTTAAACGCTACCACCACCCGCGTTTTTATTTCCGGTTACCGTTGAGTTTGTCTCTCCTCCCTTCCGACAAAACGGTGTTTACGGCTGAATTCTTCGCGCCGAATATCAATTACGAGTCGGGGACGACGAGGAGATGAAAAGTCGAGGCGGAGGGCGACGATTAGGAGTCGCGATTCCCAGGCCTCGGTCTAGGTTTGGAGAACCTAAATGACGTTGAAGTTTGCATCGTTGGAAAGCAACGAAATTCAGAAAAAAAATGCATTCTGATTAACCGAAATTATGAAATTAGGTATAAAATATTGTCATATCAATTAGTTTCTATGGTGATTTTTTACACCTAATTTTATCATTTGGATTAATTAGAATTGTTTTTTTTTTTCTGAATTTCGTTGTTCAGAAAAAAAATGCATTCTAATTAACCGAAATGATTAAATTAGGTATAAAATATCATCATATCAATTAGTTTCTATGATGATTTTTTACACCTAATTTTATCATTTGGATTAATTAGAATTACGTTTTTTTTTTTCTGAATTCCGTTGTTCAGAAAAAAAATTCATTCTAATTAACCGAAATGATGAAATTAGGTATAAAATATCATCATATCAATTAGTTTCTATGATGATTTTTTACACCTAATTTCATCATTTGGAGTAATAAGAATTATTTGTTTTTTTTCTGCATTTCGTTGTTCAGAAAAAAAATTCACCCTAATTAACCGAAATGGTGAAATTAGGTATAAAATATCATCATATCAATCAGTTTCTATGATGATTTTTCACACCTAATTTCATCATTTGAATTAATTAGAATTTTTGTTTTCCGAATTTCATTGCATTCCGACGATGCGAACTTCAACATCGTGAACCAAATTGAATCCCCCGCGAGGCGTCCACCAATACGGGATCGCGATTACGCAGTCCATGTGCCGGGTGCGACGGGCTCTCGCCGTTCCCGCAGGTGCGCAAGCACACGACGTGTCCGGAGGAAGCGTCGGGGCCAAATGAGATACACACACACACACACACACACACACACACACACAATTGTCATGTGCACACTCGGCGAAACGCAAGGAGTGAGCCAGAGAGAGAGAGAGAGAACAGAGGCGTGTGGCGAGACACAACACACACACAAATAATCCAAACACGAATACTAATTGACACAGAGCACCGCAGAGAATATCTAGAGTTAGTGCAACGAGATACGAGGGCGTCGATAAGTGACAGAGGAATAAATGTAGATGCCGTAAACCGTAGAGTACCAAGAAGAAGAAGAAGGAGGCGAAGAAAAAAAAAATTATAACATACACATAAAACGCACTATATAAATATATAAATATCGAGGGGAAGAAGAGAGAAACCGGTCGAAGAATATTTATGTATTTATATGAGCCATATAAATATATGCATAGCGCGGGGAGAATGAGAGTCGACGAGATTGTGAGCGTGAAAAAGTGAACGCCGGGGGAGATATATGTATATTATATATGCATATACCACGTACATGTGTAAGTGTAATATTAGGCGACGATTAATTAGAGCGTGTGGTGAAGACACTGACGACGATGACGATGAGAGAGAGAGAGAGAAGCGAGAGAGAGATAAAGTAAATTAAAGTAAAATGGATTAAAAGACGAGCGAAATGCCGCCACGCGCCGTGCAAAATGCGTGGCGTGGGACACTGTGTTAATTACCATATAATATAAATTTAAAGAAACGAGGGCAAAAAGTGGGAAAAAACCTCGAGGCGATCTCGAGGAAGCGTTAATTATTAAGAGAAGAAGAAAAAAACAAGAAATAAAAATAAAAACAAAAATGTATTGGCTAGCCTGCCGGACCTCACGAGCCCCCCCCGATATATATTATATAGCGAAAAAGAGCCCGGGCAATGCTAAAGAGGATTATAAGTATTATCGCGTCCGAATTTTTGTAGAGATGCACGACGTTCCTCGTTTTTTTATCAATTGTGAAAACACCAATCGGTTTTGTGCCATTCTTTCGTTCTCTTCGTTTTTTTTTTTTTTTTTTCCGTTTCTTCGTCGACGAGGAGACCACCACCCGCACACATCTAGGGGTTTTCATCCGGGGATCCCGCGGCGTGGCCCGGCATATCACAGACCACCGCCTCGTACCACAAAAAAAAAGAAGAAGAAAAAAAAATCGTGTTGGGTGCCTTTTTACGCAGTGAAAAGTTTATTCCTCCTTGGCCCGCGCGACGAAGACACCGGGAGCCGCGATTGCGTACACTGCGAACAAAAAGATTTTTCTATAGGCACTCGTCGAGAGACTAAACTTAGAGTCAAATGATTTATTCGTGTAAAAAAAAAAAAAAACAAATACAAAGAGGGTGTGAGAAAGCGTGCGAGAAAGAGAGAAAGAGAGCAAAGCTGGCAGCAGGAGAAAGAGGAGCAGGATATAAGACCCACGGGGTTCCATGGCAGCCTCATTGCGTACACACTTAGATTAAGGAAGTCGGATGAGAATCAAAGCGAAACGCGAAAGATAGATCAAAATAAATCAAACAAAGCCTGTATGTAATTTGATACATAAATGCCATATTGCATACGCGAAGGCACACGCCCTCCCCCCCCCCCCCCAACCCCACCGCCCCTCCCCGAAAAAAAAAAAAAAAAAACCCGCCGCTCCCCTCCCCCCCCCCTTCCCCCCGCCACGCCACGCATGTACGCTCATTGATACAATGAAGAAAAACAAAAAACAAGCAAAAAACGAAAAAATGGAAAAAAATGAGTAATAAACGAGAAACACGAGACACACACACACGAAACACACACACGACATACACGAGCACACACACACACACACATACACACACACGCGTACAGTTGGCACGAAGAGACGCGCCGAAAGGGACGTGCGTGAAAACATGTATGATATTATATATATATATAAAAAAACCATAAACATAGCATAAAGTATATATTATAAATAATGATGATGAATATAAATAAATATATGCTATACAAAAATTAAAAAATTATAAATATGGAGGAAGTATGTAAACGAGAAATACAGGATAAAAAAAAAACACACACACGTTTAGGGGATAAGGATATAAAAATATTATTATAATGTATGGTTGGTTTATAATGTAAAATATATTATAGAAAATGTATTCTGTGGATATTTTTTTTTTCATTCCTGCCCACCCTGTCCCCCACCGATATCTTGATTTCTGAATTTTTTACAGGATTTTAAAGTCACACCCTCAAAAATCGCAAATTTTTAGAAGGGGTACCCCTTTCGTTTTTTTGCGATTTTTAGGGGTCTGATTTGTAAATTCTGTAAAAAATTTAAAAATCAAAATATCGCGATCCGTCTTGCGGCATTCTCTTCGTTATAGAGTTTTCTCTGGAACGCAAAAAGAACATCCAGGTTTGGTCGATCGAAAAAAAAGTAACCTCGATTTTAGCAGTGTCGAAATTTCGAAAAAAATGAAAAATCATTTTTTGCGTTTTTCCGGTCGAATTTTCTTTTTTTTTCGGGCAAACAACGGGGTTTTTCAGAATCAGCGGAAAATTTCCCATCGGATACGGTCTTCAAACTTTACGAAATCCAAAATTTTTTTTTCTCGAAAAACGCAACTCAACTTTCTCGAAAAATTCGGTAAAAAATTTAAAAATCAAGATGTCGCGTTCCGCCTTGCGGCATTCTCTTCCTTACAGAATTTCATCTCAAACGAACAAAGAAAATCCAGGTTCGACCCACCCAAACAAAAGGAACCTCAATTTCCCGTATTTCCACAGTGTCATTTTTTGATCAACACGAAACTGGCGCGCGTATCAAACATCGAGCGATCGAGGCGCCGCGGTGGAAAATGCGGGAACATCGGTAACTAACGGGCTAAGCGAGTTTAAAAAAACGATAGAAGGCTATCCCATCCGTGGCGATCACCGATCGCCACGGACGCCGCGTACGAATGTTTTTCCCGGCGTTTTATCAAATTGACGGTGGAACGCCGGATATCGCCTCGAATATAGGATAAGCCGGCGCGAACGCGCGCGATGTGCTCGTAATTAGGTGTGATAGGAGTGCCGCTCGGTTATTTTGTCGAGACTGACGTTCGCGTGGACATGACAGTCCGCGGACCCATCACATTAAGCTCCCTTTCATGTGTCCGTGTCGCCCCCCCCCCGTAAGCCCCGCGTCACTGTGTTGTTCGTGCACACCGCGCGCTCGCGTCATTGCGTGTTAACTTTTGAGGTGTACCGGGATACGTGTATGTATCGCGGGGGGGGGGGGGGGGGCGTCCCTCCGGCACTGCGCGAAATATCGTAGGTGTGTATAAAGCATAAACTACAATTAGCGGTAAGCCCAATGTCAACGCACGGGACGCCCGCACGTCCCGAACCCTTTGCGAATATTAGGGAGATCAGCGTGTAACGCGCTTAGGCTTTGCCGTTGAAATGCGCCAACCCGGCAACGCTGACGCCGCCCGGTAGCATCAGAGTAATTGAAAAAAAAAAAAAAAAAAAAAGGGGGGGGGGGGAGAAGAAAAAAAATAGCCAATCCAATCCACTACGCGAAAATTGTCGAAATGATATACGAGTCCCTTTGTCGGGAGCTATTTTAGGTTAGTCCAGGACACGGGATGAAAAAGCAACCGGGATGTTTTTTTTGCAGATTATTTTGGGATAATAGGATTAGTGTAATGTGATGCTGTAATTAGTGGAAGTTATTCGTGAGTATTGCGAGGGTGCGTGAAAAGAGCGTTTTGGTTTATTAATGGCGCCGAAAACGCGTCGAGACGAGGTTTCCTTTGTACTTACCGATAGTATTCGAGAATCGCTGATGGTTATTACTTTGGTGGATCGACTTTTGTTGTTGAAGAAAACTGCTGGCGTCGAGACGCCGACGCAAGGACATTTTTTTATATTCGTCTCGGCGATCCTCGACGGAGTTTCAAGTCAACCTTGTATTCCGTCCAAATTTACCAGCGACCAGTATGAACGGATTTTCCTGAAACACGGGGTACAATTCTTGTAGAAAAGACACTTGAAATGCAGAGCCCGACTGTACCGAAGTTCGCGACCGAGAAAATTACCGACGGTGGTGCAATGCCAACCTACCTTACCGACTATAGATGCGACGCACAAAGGGCCATTTGGTTTATTCACCTTTCTTTCTTTTGGTTTTGTATTCGTTTGTGTTTCCAACTACACTCCGTAATTTTGTTTACCTGCTCGAAATAAACGACTAATAAAAAAAAAATTAAAAAAAAAGAAATAATTGTTTACAGTTTTTATTACCGACTGAGTAGGTGTCACCTCGCCGTAAAACTTGCGTCGAGCGCCTGCAGAGCGACAGCAGACTCCACGGGCTCTGTGATTTTTAATTTACAACAATTTTCCTCCGGCGACTCGCGAGCAGTTGACACATAACCTCAACGTCGATAGCTTCGCTGATCGCGAAAATTCAGCGAGGAAAATGAGTTTGAAGGTGTTTTTCACGCGCGAATTGTCGCAATATCTTCGAGTCCGAAGTTTCGTCACACACAGATGTTATGCCACGGCTTCCGACGTCGCGAAGCCCGGAGAGATCGACATAACCTCCGTGGACACCGACCCGAAATACGACGACACCTTGAAGATAGACGAGCGAACCCTGCGAGCCATGAGAGACAAATCGAGGTTGAGCAGTCCACACCGCAATATTATTCACGGCCGCCGGCCTTACGAGAAACCCGGAATTGCTCGTCATCACGCTACACTCATGTTCAAGAGACGAATGCTCGGTCGTTTTGGTCTCGAGGGTTCCGGAGTTCCAGCCGGTGTTGCTTGGCCCACGAAAGAGGCTATCAAACTGGCGAAGGAATACGAGAGGGTCGCATATCCGCAGACTCTTCAGGAGTGTTGGGAGATTTTGGCTGAGAAGAAAAAGTCAGAGGCGGAGCAAATACGGGCCAGGTAATCATAGACAATCGGGGTAGTAAATCCCTAATTTTTATAAAAATAACATCAGTGTTGTAAGTCCCCATTACTCCCCATTAATTAAAATAATTAGTCCCCAGTAATTAAAATAATTTAGTTTAATTCATTACTTTAAAAATTAAGAAAACCTTAATTTTTAAAGTAATGAATTAAATTAAATTATTTTAATTACATTATTTTAAAAAATAAGGTTGAAATTTTATGGGAAATCAATATTCCTTGCCTATGTTCAGAAGTCTACACATTATATTATAATCGTTACGAGTTCTTATCATAAAAACATAATTACAAAGCTAATTATACCATGAATTTCATTTCTATAAAAATGAAGAATTTACGACTGAATAAAATTGATAGTACAGTTGACATTGTAACTGTTTTTATAATAATAACTCGTAATGATTATAATATGATGTGTAAACTTCTAAATAGAGGCAAGAAATATTAAGTCTCCATAAACATTGAAGCATCTAATTGATTTACTTGACATTAACAGAGCAATTTTGATATCAAATGTGGTAATTGATCATACGATTTTTCAATTCTCGTAGTAATTGTTTATACGATTTTTCAATTCTCGTAGTAATTGTTTATACGATTTTTCAATTCTCGTAGTAATTGTTTATACAATTTTTCAATTCTCGTAGTAATTGTTTATACGATTTTTCAATTCTCGTAGTAATTGTTTATACGATTTTTCAATTCTCGTAGTAATTGTTTATACGATTTTTCAGAGAGGCCGATATCGACGCTAAACTGGCAAAGACAGCGCAGTGGGAGAAGGAACTCCGCGCCAAGCTCGCCAAGAAAGAGGCTGAGATAGTCGCCGCGCGGGAGCGCAAGGAGAGATTGGTGGAGGAGGTTCGGCGACACTTTGGCTTCAAGGTGGACACGCGCGACGCGAGATTCAAGGAGATGATGGAGCAGAAGGAGAAGGAGGACAAGAAGCGCAGGAAGGCGATCAAGAAGAAGGAGAAGGCTGAGCAGTTTATGGCGAAACTAATGGCAGGCAATGCTGCGGCGAATAAAAAAGAAACGCCGGAAAAGGAAGGATCGCCCGACGCGGAGAATATCGATCAGGGAAAAACCAAACCGGCCGCAGACTTAGCGTAAACCAAAATCACAGTTATACAGAAGAAAATTTTATAAATGAAAAAAAAAATTAATAAATAAATAAATAAATAGATAAATAGATACATAAAATTCAATCGTAACTGTAAATTCTCGAGGCCGCCCAATCCGCCTCACGAAGAAATCATCTAAATTGTAAATATTATATTATATTTTCTTTGCTAATACAAAAACATTACACTCGGTTCCGTAAGACTAAGGAAAAAATTAGATTAGTATTCAGCAATAAGTCATGTTTCTTTAAGACATAATGAAGCGCAGGCTTTCCTCGTTACACGCGACACGTTCGCGCGAGCGTTTCGGACGGATTTTCCATGAGGCACTCGTGCGGGGGGTGAAATCAACTGTCGACCGCCGCTCGAAACTCCTCCCGGGGCTCGATCGTCGGCTCGCCGATCGCGCGCTTGTTTCTCTCGAAGCTCAGACTCGACTCGGCGTCGCCGATGTCCTCGGGGCGCGTCGGCTCCTCGATCGCGGCCGCCGCGCTCTCGACGACCTGAACGTTCTGTATCTTCGAGCCGTCGACGAATATCACGCGTATTCGGTTACGCTCCGTGTGTCAGGCCGACTGGAGCTGCGACGGCGACGTGAGCTCGTAGAACTGGAAGCTCAGCTCCTCGCCGAAGAGATTGTCGGGCGTTATTATCTCGGGCTCGACCATGTTGAGCCCGAGGGCCGTGGGATTCAGGTCGGTGACGAGGTAACTCTCGCCTATCAGGCCGCACTCCTCGGCCACCTCCTCCTTCGACACGGGATTCAAAAAGTCTGCAAGCACGTTCCAACAGTCACGCTCTGTTCGGATGCACACCAGTCGGTTTGATTAATGAAATGTGAAAAAATAACGCATTGCAGCGTGAGTTAATTAATGATTTCGGCGATTTCAGGGGATGTGGAACTTACGCAGTCGGTAAGTCCCTTAAGGGCATGTGAAATATATACCATGTGATATGTGAGTGTGGGAGAGATCGCCGCAATTTTTTAAGGGGGTCCTGTCGTTAGAGTTCGTTTCGCATAAATTGGAGAAAAATTAGAGAGAATCGCAAACACTTCTCGATGGTATAAAAATCTGAAAAAATGCATGCACATTAAAACTACTGAACAGATTGATTTGGCGTAATAATAACTCCAAAATGTTATTAACAAATTGACGAAAAAAATAATTGTTTAACAAATATTCGGGTGATCCACTTTTTTTAATTAATTAACGAATCATTTTCATAAAAAAAAATTTTGAGTCACCGGGATATTTATTAAACCAATTTTTTTTCATCAATTTGTTAATGACATTTTACAATTATTATGCCAAATAAACATTTCCAACATCTTTAGCGTGCATGAATTTTTTCAGATTTTTATACCATCGAGAAGTGTTTACAATTTTCTCTCAATATTCTCGATTTTATCGGAAATGAAGACTATACGACAGGACCTCCTTAAACAATGCCATTCCAAGGCTATTGTTAGTTTGGATGAAAGCAAAGTATCGTCCAACGGAGAATTAAATTGCGCTTCAGACGACGCTCCTCTTTATCTCACAATATTTACGGTGTGTCCGTAGGGTTGATTACAGTTTCTGTTACCGACTGAGTAAGTTTCACATCCCCTTAATTGTGAAACTCAGTTCATGAAAATCCGTGGGTCGCTTTTGTGACTCACCAGTGTCCTTCGTCTGGCACTGCTGCTCCGTTTGTTCGGACTGCTGAACCTGAACGCTCTCCGTCTCGGCCTCGTTCCCGGGAACGACCATCGGCACGAGGTACTGCACCTCGACCTCCCGCTTGATACCGCTCAAAATTTGCTCCGCGCAATGCTCGAGAGTCACGGAACTCGGTATAACGGCCGCGGTCTCCTCCGGTTGGCTGATACTGGCGGTCGCCGCCGCTACCTCGTCCATCGTGACCATTTGACTGATCGATGAAATTAAAAAGAGAGTAAATCCATTATTGTTCCAAGAATAGCGAGCTTTCGGATGCAAATTCCGAGGACGCGGCGAACGTACCTGCTCGCGTTGCTCGGCTTTCGCTGATTGCTCGTCTCGACGACGCTCTTGACGAATTGTCGGGGCGCCGGCAGGACGGTCCCGCTCGTCGTCAACTGGCGGGGTCGCGGGTCACCGCGATTCGCGATCGCCCACAAGTGACCCGCGCCGTGCGGCGCCTTTGAACCTTTTCGGAAATGCGGATTTATCGAGAGATTGTGCCGCACCGAGTTCTTCCAGCGATCGTCGTTGCTCTTGTAGTAGGGAAAATGTTCACTGTGGAATAAAATTGTTATTAAACGTTAAGTTATCGCGTTATCGTTATCATAATTAAAAACGAAAAACAATATTTTTTCTACCTAAATATACATTTTTTACATTTTTATTACAATAGTTACTGAAATAGCTTTTCATTCGAAACTATAATTTAAAAAAATGTACTCCAACGAAAGAAGATTCTAAGCTTCCACAGAAGTTCAACAATTTTTTTTACCAAGAAACAAACAAACAATTGTTTGTTTTTACCAGGTAATTTTTTTTTACCTAAAGATAAGTTTTAAACATTTTTATTACAATAGTTACTGAAATAGTTTTTCATTCAAAGCTATAATTTTTTTAAATAAACTCTAACGAAAGATAATTCTAAGCTTCCACAGGATCTCAACAATTTTTTTTTACCAAAAGCATCCACACAATTGTTTGTTTTTAGCAAACAATTTTTTGCCTAAAGATAAGTTGAAAACATGTTTATTACTATAGTTACTAAAATAGCTTTTCATTCGAAGCTATAATTTTTTAAAATGAACTCCAACGAAAGACAATAATTCTAAGCTTCCACAATCCACAGGGTTTCAACGACCTTGAGTGAATTCACGGGAGATTCGGTCAACGCCCGTCGCAGTGCGTTCCGCGCGGGGGGGTTGAAAACGCAGAAGGAGCTACGCACATAATCGGTGCGAGCAACGATATACGGGGAAAGCATTTTTGGCGACAGGCACGCGCCAGCACCGCACGCGTTCCTCTGTCTCCGCCTCGATTTTAATCGTTCTCCGCGAGCACCCCGAGCGCGCTCACGCGCCCTTCCCGATCGTAAAGCGCGCGCGCGCGCTGGGGGCGCATCGTCCGAGTCCGCCACCGGCTTAGCTGTCCTTTCCCCCACGGAATACAATTTCCTTCACCTGCCCGGCCGCGACGTCACGGTGCGTTGCACGTAGAGCGCAATTGCCCAACGATTCGGTCGCCCTCGCCACCCCCCCGGTCAGGGGGGCGCCGCGGCGATGATAGTTTTCGTGCGGGGCACTAAACGTTTCGCTTACACGCTCGAGCTAACGTCAGACGGACGGAGAGTCCGAGGCTGACGCTGACGCTTTCCAGCCGGCTCCGTATGCTAATCCCTGGGATATGGATTCGAACGCGATACGTGCGGAGTCTCGAGTCAAAGAATTATACCTGCCCCCGAGGGGGACCGGAGAGGCAACGGGCTTTTTCAATTTCCGTTGCAGCCGTGTGCAGCTAATTTTTTTCTTTTTTTGGTTAGAAACTTTTGCCATCCCTAGACAAACGAAATGTATAACACTTTAAATTACATTTTTGTACTTTTTTTTTTACTTTTGCCATTCCTAGACAAACGAAACGTGTAACACTTTAAATTACATTTTTTTACTTTTTTTTTTACTTTTGCCATCCCTAGGTAAACAAAACGTATAACACTTTAATTTACATTTTTTCAAAGCATCGAAAAGTCCTTTAACGAAGCAAAAAAAAATAGCCAATAAAACAACCTTCGAAAATTGATAGGGATTGAAATATTTTCACCGAGCCACATCATGAGTCACCGGTGACTCATGAAACTAGTTAGCGTACAAATTGGTGGCTGCAACAAGTTCGTTTTGCAATTTTCGCAAAGTATCGGGTTTTCAGCGTCGCAACGAGCCAATCTCGAGACTTTTTCCCGGCGAGGCAATCGAGGAGAGAGACCCGCGCGGTTCGGATCAGCGTAGAATGCAATGCTACGTGCGGGCGGTGTTCGATCGAACGGGTGGAAAGTCTCGGGCCGCGAGGCACGAGGCGAGCACGGCGAGGGAGGCTCGACATGAGGGAGAGGGCGAGGAGTCTCGCGAGGAAGAAGAAGAGGGTAGAACGCGCGAGCGGTACCAGGTGGTGCCGCGTGTATCGGGAGCAGCGGTACCGACGAGTGCCATCCCCGGAACCCCCCGCCGAGAACCCCCCGCCCCCTCCCCTTCCCCTCGCCCCCTCGGCCTCACGAATTTCGCGCATAAGCAGCTCGTTCGGATGCAAGCGAAAAGTAACGACGGTGGAAAAGAAATCAGGATCCAAAAGCGAATATCCACCGAGACCTTCGCGTTACCTGCGGACATTGTCGTTCGTCAGCATTCGCATTACTTATCACGTACACATTATAAGCGTTAAATAATGTGTATCGCGTTACGAGGTAAAGGAACGAAAATATACTCACGAGATCCACTGATAAATCGCCGAGACGGTGAGCTCGCCTCGCTCCTGCAGAGCGTGCTCGATGAGCTCGGTGTACGTGAACGGCGGCTTCTTCGGGCCGCCGTAGCGCGATATCGCGAAATTTCGATTGTCCGTAAGCGCGTAAGCGCCGCTCGTGACTATCGGCTGACGTATCTCGCTCTGCAGGGATGAGACTCCCGGTGACGACGCGTTGTCGCTCGGATTCCCGTAACTTCGTCTGGTGTCGGTTGTGTAAGATGACGAACCGTTCGCGCGTGTCGCGCTCGAGTTGTATCTGTTCCTGTGACCTGCGGACATGAAAATGTTCAACGTACATTCGTTTTCACTGATAACGATGACAAAAACAATTATATCTATCATTATGATGAAAATAAATAACCGACAGTTGAGGGCGCGGCGGTCGGTGTGCGGCTTCGGCGATAATCAAAGTTAAGCAACTCGACTCGCGGTCGGTACTTGGATGGGTGACCGCTAAGCCGTGCACTGATATTTGCGCGTCAACTGTCGAGCGGCAGTTTTTTCGAGTTTCCGATGTATTCTCATACAGCAGGAATTCAGTAAAAATATTAGTCGTCTGTATCGGCACAGATTTTCCGCAGTTTCCCGGTGCCCTCGTACAAATGCGAGATACAGTAGTGTATTAGGTAAAGAATTGCTGGCGGGTAGGTAACACTCTGATGGGGAAACTCGAGGAACGAAAGGGACACAAGGGGAGAGGGGAGAGAAACGTAAAAGCCTTAATAAAAGGCGTGCGTAGGAATCGAAGTATACAAATAAATGAAAATACCATTATGATTATGAGTATGAAATATAAAAATATATAAAAATACCATTATGATTATGAAATATAAAAATAAACAAAAATACCATTATGATTATGAAATACAAAAATAAATAAAAAATACCAATATCATTATGAAATATAAAAATAAATTAAAAAAAAACATTATGATTGTGAATTTTGATTACCATTATGATTATGAAATATAAAAATAAATTTAAAAAAAAACATTAAGATTGTGAATTTTGATTACCATTATGATTATGAAATATAAAAATAAATTTAAAAAAAAACATGATTGTGAATTTTGATTACCATTATGATTATGAAATATAAAAAAAAATAAATATTTTTATTATCGTAAAATTTAATAATCGCCATAAAGCGTTTTTATTATCGTTACGATTTAATAATCGTAACGCTATTGCGTTACGATTATTAAATAAATAAAAATCGAATAAAAATACCATTATGACTGTCCCGAGCGAGGGGAAACGCCGATCGTTCCTCGGGCGCCTCGATGAACGAGTCGAGCTTAAAATCAAGAAGCCACGAGAGGTTCCCGTTCTCCTGATCCTCGGACGGGACACAAGCCGCGGGAGGCGGCGCCGCCGGTGGCGCGGGATTCACCGGTACGTGAACGTTGTGGCTCCCGCCGTTTTGCGCCGTTTCCGCGGGCTCCCAGTACTCGAGTATCGCGCCGTAGCCATTTTCCACGCTCTGCACGCCCGTCAGCTGCTGAACGCCCGCCGAGGAATCGTGGCCGCCGATCGCACCCGAGATGTCGGCGAATTCCGCGTGTCCGGGATCCCAAGTTCCGTCGACCACGAGGACCTCCAATCGGGCGACGGAGCCGCCGCCGACCGTCGCCTCCTGTGCGGCCGTCGAGGCCGAAAATTCCAGATGCGTCGGCTGCTGCATCGCCGCGTCCGTCGGCGTCCGCAGCTCGGTCAAAAAACGCTTCTTCCCGCTCTGGCAAACCTCCTCGCAGAGGCTCTCGATGTCCAGGTCGTCGAACACCTTGCGCTTCACCGCCACCGGATTCTCGACGACCTCGCGACCGGTCATCGTGCTCGGCCCCGACGACGGCCCGATCATCGTTCTCGCGACCGCCGATATATTACGTCTCGCGAATTTTCACGTTTCACGACGTTTCACGCGCGCGCCCCCCAGCGGTCGTTTCCGACACTTCGAGCGGCAGGACGCGCGACGCTCTCGGGTCTGTTAACTAGCAGACGATTTTTCTCGGGCACTGAGGGTTATTCCGTCTCTCCATGCTATTTCGGGTCATGCGGGGGTTCGAGACACTCGTTGAGGCACCTTCTTCACTTACTTATCCTTCTTCGATGTTTTGGCAAAGTTGTGAGTTTGTTGCGAGTTCTTTTGGTTTGTGTGTCACGAATTGACGGAATCACGACGACGAGATTGAGACACTCGTTGAGGCACCTTCTTCACTTATCCCTCTTCGATGTTTCGGTAAAGTTGTGTGTTTGTTGCGGATTCTTTCGGGTTTTGTGTCACGGATCGCTGGAATCACGACGACGGGATCGAGACACTCGTCGAGTCACCTTCTTCGATGCTTCGGTAAAGTTGTGACTTCGTCGCGAGTTCTTTCGGGTTTTGTGTCACGAATCGCTGGAATCACGACGACGGGATCGAGACACTCGTTGAGGTACCTTCTTCACTTATCCTTCTTCGATGTTTCGGCAAACTTGTGGCTTCGTCGCAGGTTCTTTCGGGTTTTGTGTCACGAATCGCCGGAATCACGACGACGGGATCGAGACACTCGTCGAGTCACCTTTTTCGATGTTTCGGCAAACTTGTGTATTGTATGATTCGGCAAACTTGTGTATTGTATGATTCGGCAAACTTGGGTTTTGTATCACGAATCGCAGGAATCACGACGACGCTCGAATTTTGTCACTAAGCAGCGTTCCAGACTCGCGAAGGATTCGTCGTGTTATGAACGTAGATAGTGGAAGGCACTGCGGTTGGTTTTTTCGACGATCGCGTTTTCGGGTGACAGCGGCTCGAATAGTCGCGAGAGACGAGGGATTTTTTTTTTTTTTTTTTTTCAGATTGACAGAAGCTTCGACATAATTTTATTCCTTGCGGGTTTTATGAAAAACGCGTCTGTGCGTTCCTCGATCACGTTGCGACGACGAGGAGCGCGCACTTCCGATATCTCTCGATAGTGTTCAACGCCTCGCGAGCATCTGACGACACGATCGGTTCGTGCACGAGGCTCGTTTGTTTCGTATTTCGACTATTCCGCGCTGGTGCGGTGCTGCTGCTCCGTAGCGCCGTGCGCGGGCGCTCTGAGTCCTCGTTCTCCTGCTGCTGCTGCCGCTGCCGTTGCTGCTGCTGTTCACGCTAGTCCTGCTCTGATGTTTCTGACATACGCGGGTGATCAATTGACCACGACGATTCTCAACCACCAACCCCCACCCCCACTTTGAATATTCGTGGGGGCGAACGAACGTTTTGAATAAAACACGGAAAACACTTTGGAAACCGGAAACATTGATGACCCTGAAAGAATTTTTTTTTCGTGTTCCTTAATGGGGTGCATTTGAAAAGGAGCACGAAATATGCTCACCTGGAGAATGACAAAACTTTAAAAAAAAACGGTTTCGGTGTGGTCTGTAAACCCCCAAAATAGCAAAAAAATGAAAGGGGTACCCCTTCTAAAAATTTGCGATTTTGAGGGTCTGACTTTAAAATCCTGTAAAAAAATCAGAAATCAATATATCGCGTTCCGCTTTGCGGCACTCTCTTCGTTACAGTTTTCTCTCGAACGCAAAAAGAAAACCCAGGTTTGGTCGATCGAAAAAACAGTAAACTCGATTTCAGCAAAGTGACGAAATTTCGAAAAAAGTGAAAGATCATTTTTGCATTTTTCTCATCGAATTTTATGGTTTTCGGGTAAACAACGGTGGTTTTCGGAATCAGCGGGAAATTTCCCATCGGATAGGATCTTCAAACTTTACGAAATCGAAAAAAAAAAAAAATTCTCGATTTCGTAAAATTTGAACATTAATTCCACGTTAATTTACTTAACGTTCTAATTCTGATTCGAGCATGTAGCGAGCGCAGTAACGGAATCCAACCCAAACGAATCCGTAAGCAAAACAACAGTTACCAATTTGTCGCGTAATACTCATACATTTCTCCAGCGCACACCATTCCAGCGCAATGCAGGTGGAAGTTAGTTGAACCATGATCAATTCCCTCAACGCTGTCACCCCGATAAGAGCTCGACACACTGCCGCATCTACGTCGGTAAGTCGGTAACAGCGAGACCCTCAGTGCCTCCCGAGCACACAAAAAACTCGCACTAGAATAAACGTCGGCAAGGTAGGCACCCGTCTCTCCAACGCCAGATGGCGCCACACACAAACTCCCTGGCCCCAGTATAAGTCACCCAGCGCACCCTACAGAACCTTCTTACCGTTACAAGCTTGGATCAATGAACCCGCCGGTCGAAAAATATCCACGGCAGTTGGACAACTCGACGGCGTTGCGCGTAGCCGCGGGTTCTATGGCCGCGTACGACACCCGGAGATTCACTCGGGAGGGCTGCATTCTCGACTCGTTGGTTGAACCATGATCAACTCCCTCGACGCAATCCCGCATCTACAAAGTCGGTAAGAGCGATACCCACGTTGCCTCCTGAGCACACAAAAATCTCGCACTAGAATAAACGTCGGCAAGGTAGGCACCCGTCTCCCCAACGCCAGATGTCGCGCCACACAAGCTCCCTGGCCCCAGTATAAGTCACCCAGCGCACCCTACACAACCTTCTTACCGTTACAAGCTTGGATCAATGAACCCGCCGGTCGAAAAATATCCACGGCAGTTGGACGACTCGACGGCGTTCCGCGTAGCCGCGGGTTCTATGGCCGCGTACGACACCCGGAGATTCACTCGGGAGGGCTGCATTCTCGACTCCGCGAGCGTACGGGCGCGAGGTGGCGATCGCGGCTAGAGCGAGGCAAGAGAGTCGTCTTGCGTGTCCGCCATCGGCCATTGTCTCTGACATGGAAGCCTATCAAAATGGCAGAAGTCGTGCAGATGTTTTTGTTCCTATATAAATCCAAGTATCGTCGGAAAGGCGGCCACGGGCGGTGGGCGCACGAGCGGCCGGACAGTGATTTGGGGTGCGCGTTACTATGGGCAGTGATACTTTGGGGAGCGGTGTTGCGCGGCGGCGGTGCGGCCGTCACCGCGACCTCCACGAGCACCGAGCCACCGTGCGACCTGGACAATTGCGTAAACGGCGACTGTGTCAACGGCAGCTGCGTCTGTCAGGACGGCTGGCAGGGACCCGCGTGTCAATACTGCGGGGGAAAAGTCAGGTAGGAGGATTTTATAATGTCGCGGGGCACGAAGAGCTCCCCTTCGACGCCCGCGGCGCGGCCGACGAAACGCGAAACGCGCTCGCCGAATGCTCCGCGTTTTTCTGGATTTTTTTTACGAGACTCACGATTTTTTTCTCGTGTGCATCGCTATTGTTGTGTTCTCGAGTGTGCGACTTTTTTGTTTTTGCTATATGAAATTTCGTATTGATACTCCGGGCGTGAAAAGTGTACTCGGATTTACTGAACCCGGCACACGTTTTATTCTTTGTATGTTACGGGAAATACTTTTTTTTGTGGATTCTATGATTTTTTTTGTGAGGCGAGATTTGTGAGTCGTTGGAGTTTTTTATGATGTCTGTTTTACGGGGTTTTGTGGGGTTGTGGGTTTTGATTCATTTATTGGCGCAAAGCGTAAATAAACACGGCGGCTGACAGCTTGTAATCTCGTGTCCACCTAGTGGCCTCTCGGTGGGAAGCGAGCGACACACGCGCGAGTTGTGTGAGAGCCGAGAGATGCTTCTTTCAGTCGCGACGAATGTCTGTGTACGGCTGTACGCGTGATGATAATAATAACGGCGCGCGTGTGCGATGCAGGAGTTTTCTCTCGATTTCCATGCTTTCCGAATCGCGCGAAGTCGTGATGTTGAAGTTTGCATCGTTGGGATGCAACGAAATTAAAAAAAAAAATTGTAATTAACCCAAATGATGGAAATAGATATAAAAAGTCACTATATCAACTAAGGGCACGAAAATAAAAGTATATCTATTTCTTCGTACCCTTCATCATTTGGGTTAAATAGAATTATTTTTTCTTTTCTGAATTTTTTTAATAGAATTATTTTTTCTTTTCTGAATTTTTTTAATAGAATTATTTTTTCTTTTCTGAATTTTTTTTTCTTTTCTGAATTTTTTTAATAGAATTCTTTTTTTTCTGAATTCTTTTTTTCTTTTTCTGAAAAATCACTACATCAACTAAGGGCACGAAAATAAAAGTATATATATTTTTCGTGCCCTTCATCATTTGGGTTAAATAGAATTTTTTTCTTTTTTTTTTTCGTTGTGTTCCAACGATGCAAACTTCAACATCGTGCGAAATCAGGCTGCGGGTTGAGAAGTGTCGATGGGATAACAGAAACGGTGCACGCATGACGGAAACTCCTGTCTCTCTCTCTCTCGTTCTGACGTCGCGTCTCTCGCTTCTTTTCTCTCGCACGTCTGTGCATTCTTTTTTTTCTTTTTCCTTTTTTGTTACACCGCTCGCACCCGGCACTCGTGACGCTCGTCCCGTGCAGCCTCGACGACGTTAGAGGAGACTCGAGGATAACGGGAATTGAATATACGCACGATAGTTAGCGCAGCGCAGTAGTTTATAGGGGCAATCGTTTTTCATCCGAACACCGTTCGCTATATGCGATTAAATCGCGCGCAACTCGGTTATACCGGTTTAGAAAATGCGCGTTCACCGCTCGCCCCGCCGACTGTGCTCGAACGACTTCGATATTTTAGTGCGTAATGAGAAAAATATCATTTGACCCCTCGAGACTGGCGCGCCAAGTGTTTTTCAATTTCCCTTGGCTCGCGAATTCTCGCGGCGCTTTATTGCGGTTATTTCCTGACTCGGTGGGTCGCGCGACACGCGGATATTAACGCCTCGCATGCGTAATTAATTATGTACATTTATCGAGCTCATTATCGTTAAATTATTTGCGCGCTAAATGTTTATTTATCACTTTTTTTATGTTATTATAATTCCCAACGAAAATCCGAAAATAATGTTTCGTATTAAATTCATAAATTATCAATGTTTACGCGAAATCCGAGATACAAAAACCGTATATTAACGCTTTGTGTTATGTTCAACGAGGGAATAAATTCAGCGTTCGTGTTGCCGCCACCGTGGGGCACGGTTACCATATATTTAATGCACGATAAACCGGGCTGCACAATGTAGCGCGAATCGTGAACTTCGGAATTACTTTCATCGCGTCGCGTATATCCGCCACCGCGACAATTAAATTCATCATAATTGATGGCGTCAATGAACTCGTTTCGTGTTTTTCTCCTCTCCGCTTCAGCGATATTCGCGCCTGGGGACAATGAAGTGAAAAGCCTCTATTTCTCGCGTGTATCTTTCTTTCGGCGTGTAAGATAAACAGCGCGATTCGCAAGTGGCCCCGCGGTCAACGGGGTCACCGCACTCCGGCGTGTAGATCGTTGTCGTTGGAAAATTAATGTATACCCACTGTGTCTATCGTACGTGACGGTCCGTGCAAACACAGTCGTGACGTCGTCGAAGTCGAGAAGGACGCGGCAGACAATTTTCTGGCAACGATCACCACATTCTATGCAGCAAACTCGGTCTGGCGATTTTTCCGATACTTCGAGAAAATTTCGGCCGAGCGACAAGACAGACGTGGGTTAGAAGAGTCAACTCATTTTATTCTGCCAGTCTGGCAATTTTTGCAAGACTTCGTCTAAGTGACAATTAATGACACAGACGTTGGTTAAAAATTATTACCACAGTCGATAAAGCAAACTCGGTGTATTCTTTCGGGTCTGGCGATTTTTCCGATACTTCGAAAAGTCAACTCATTTTATTTTGCCAGTCTGGCGGTTTTTTGAAGACTTCGTCTAAGCGACAACTAATGACACAGGTGTTGGTTAAAAATCGTTACCACAGTCGGTAAAGCAAACTCGGTTTATTTTTTCGGGTCTGGCGATTTTTCTGATACTTCGAGAAAATTTCGGCCGAGCGACAACGCAAACGTGGATTAGAAAAATCAACTCATTTTATACTGCTAGTCTGGCGATTTTTGCAAGACTTCGTCTAAGTGACAATTAATGACACAGGCATAGGTTAAAAATAATTACCACAGTCGGTAAAGCAAACTCTATTTATTCTACGAGTCTGGCGATTTTTCCAAGACTTCCGCGAAAAATTCGTCAGAGGTGCAACTAATGATGAAATTCTATGTGAGATAGAAATCTCGTTGGAACGGTAAAATGAACCGAGTTCGCTCTACAAGGTGTGGTAACAGTTACCACAAACATTTTCTCCGTTATGCAAACATCGCTCGAGCCTTTTCCGTGTCGTCCGCAGCGCAGCTGTGCGATTTTATTCCCGGCGACGACGACTCGCGAGATCGGCAGCGTGTGGAACGATCTCACCGTGGCTCGCTTCGAGGCACACGACACGCACACTCGAGGATATCGAGTCTCATCGAACAAAGAGATACGAAAACGCAACCGGCGGGCTCGACGCGGGCGACGTGAGTCGCCCACGAAATGAGCTGTTGCCACCGCCGCCGCTGTTGCTGTCCGCCATATGCCGACGTCCCGCCAGTAATATCGGCAACTACGCTGAAAACGAAATTTGTGCACTGAGAGGTGAAAAAAAAAAAAAAAAGAAATTGAAGCCTCCTGGCCCCCCTCGGGCGCTTGTCGATCTCGCGCAAAAACCGCGACTGATCGGCGGACGTTCAACCGACGCCGCGCATTGAATAATTCGATGGAAACCTCTTGGGTATTTGTTATTTTCGTCTGGCTCGTACGCGGAGAAAATTTCGTGGTAATTATTGCAACACTTGGTAGGTGGCCCGGTTTATTCTCCCGGTATGGCAATTTTTTCAATACCGTTAGGAAAATTCGCCTGTGGCAACTAATGACACTGATGCGGGTTACGAAAATCGTCAGAATGGTAGAATATTTTCTGGTAATGGTTACCACATTCTGCATGGTGAACTCGATTTATTCTGACAGTCTGGCGATTTTTCGGATACGGTTAGAAAAATTCGGCTGTGTTGCAACTGATGACACAGACGGGTTACGAAAAACGTCATAATGGTACAAGATTTTCTGGTAATGGTTACCACATTCCGCATGTTAGTCTGACAATTTTTCCGATACGGTTAGAAAAATTCGTATGTGTTGCAACTGATGACATAAATGGATTACAAAAATTGTCAGAGTGGTAGAAGATTTTCTAGTAATGGTTACCACATTCTCCATGGTAAACTCGGTTTATTCCAACAGTCTGGCAATTTTTCCGACACGGTTAGAAAAATTCGAAAATAAAATTTTTCACGGTTATGAAGATCGCCGGAATGGTAGAAGATTTTCTGGTAATGGTTACCACAATCTCTATGGTAAACTCAGTTTATTCTGACAGCCTTTGGTGATTTTTCCGATACTGTTAGAAAATTTTGCCTAATGACATAAAATGCGGGTTAGAAAAAAAATCGTGAGAATGTTAGAATAAAGCAAACCTTACTGTACCAGGTGTGGCAATTATTACCACATATTCTGCGTGTATAGCCGAATCAAATTTAAGGAATTTACATTCGCCGCACAGACTCGGGAAGCCCGATAAGACTACTTACCGTGCAGTTTCCACAGTGGCGCGAGAAACGTGTGCAAATGCGACGCTATTATCGGGGAACAACAAATCTTCGACCGCGGCGCACTCGGCGGCGATGCTCGATGGCCCGTGCGATTGTCGATTCTCAAGTCCGATTGAACGACGGGCGATCGAATCATCTCGCGTCGCCGGTCGCGCCGATGCGATAGCGAGGAAAAAACGAGAATAACGTCGACGAGGAAGAAAATAATAATAAAATATGCCGACTCCTTGGGACAGGCCGGGGGGGCCGCCGCTCTCTCGGCGCGGTATCGATTTCTGCCTCAAATTGTCGGCTCAACGTCGCGCAGAATTCAATCCACCGGCGGGCGGCTATTTTTTTTTTTAAACACATCCATCGCGAAAAACGCTATGATGTTGAATTTTGCATCGTTGGTATGCAACGAAATTAAAAAAAAAATAAAAATAAAAAACGAAATTAAAAAATTAGTTCTAATTATCCCAAATGATGAAAGTAGGTATAAAAAGTCATTATATCAATTAGTTTCTACGATGATTTTATTATCATAATTGAATTAATTTTTTAGAATGATATATAATTAGAAAAAAAAAAAAAAATTTCTGAATTTCGTTGCATTCCGACGATGCAAACTTCAACATCATAAAACGCTGCCCACTTATCGCAGTGTCATTGCGGTGGTATTTTCGTCACGTAGCGTTTGCACTTTGTCGCTGGAAAAAAAAAAAAAAAAAAAAAAAAAAATCGCGACGTCGCGACGGAAAAATAAAAACTTTATTCGATACTCGTCATCCGTCGTCTGCATATTAACGCCGCTAATTATCCGATTTTTCCCGCCGCGGGCGAAAATAATTCAGTCATTAAATATTACACCGTTTTCGTCGCGATGATTACCTGGAAATTCCCCCGCGCGGTTATTTCGGTATGTTCGTCGGCGCCGATGGATTAAATTGCTTTATTAAAATATAGCGAGGCTCTCGAGGCTCGAGGCGCCAATGCCGGGCAGCTCGGACCTTCGAAGTTAGCGGAACGTGGGCGGAATATTACGAGGGAAAACTCGCGCTGGTCGCCTTTTCATCCGATGAATTCGCGCAGAAACATCAATAGACGCTGCGGACGCGGCGTCCGATAAGACAGTAGTCGTCGTTGGCGGCGCGCACAGAACGCGAAGACGAGGAATTGTCCGCGTGGAATGTATTGAAAGCCACGGCAACGCGTAAACCGTTGTCAGGCGGCAGCAACGGAGACGGCGAAGAAGACGTGGGAAGCGGGAGAAGGGAGGAAGGTGGACGAGTGGCACATAACGCGTTGACCGTTATTGCACGCTGATGATAGTTCGGCCTCCCGGGAGGCACGTGAAGTCATCGCCGCTATGAGGCCTGGAAGACAGCCGGCCGGTTCTGCCACCTTTGCTATATCCACCGTCGCGTGGTCGGTTTTAATGAGCCTCGAGACCGCTCGGCACGACACTTAAATCACTGCTAAATTATTTCTATTTATTTCTGTAAATAAAAAATAAGAAAAAATAAATAAATGCTGTCGAGATCCAGGAATAGAACGCGTTGTGGTTTTGATATTTATTTCTTGGGGTTCTGCATTAAAATAGTGGGTACAATAATTAACTGCAATTATTTCTAATTATTGCTGTAAATTTTTGAAAAAAAAGTGTAAAAATTTGTGTCTAGTTTCGTATGCTAAATTATTTCTATTTATTTCTGTAAATTAAAAAAAAATCCTGTCGAGATCCGGGAATAGACTGCGTTGTGGTTTTAATATTTAATACCTGGGGTTCTGCATTAAAATGAGGGGAGAAGTAATTAACGACAATTATTTCTAATTATTGCTGTAAATTAAAAAAAAGTCTAAAAATTGGTGTCTAGTTTTGTATGCTAAATTATTTCTATTTATTTCGTTAAATAAAAAAATAATTAACGGCAATTATTTATAATTACCACTGTAAATGTTTGAAAAAAAAAAAAAAATCTAAAAATTTGTGTCTAGTTTCGTATGCTAAATTATTTATATTTATTTCTGTAAATAAAAAAAAAAAATACTGCCTAGATCCGGGGATAGACTGCGTTGTGGTTAATATTTAATTCCTGGGATTCTGCATTCAAATGAGGGGAAAAATAATGAACGACAATTATTTCTAATTATTGCTATAAATTTTGAAAAAAAAAAAAAAAAAAAAAAAGGTCTAGTTTCATCTGCACTGACTGCGATGTGTTTGATAATTAATTCCCGTAGTTTCGTATATTAAAACGGGGGACAAAAAAAAATATTTCGGCAGTGATTTTTCCCATCGCGAAGCGCCGCAAGCTTCTTAATCGTCGCCTCGCTGCGTCTTAGCCGAGCGCTCGTAGCGCGATTGGATTCAACGCGCGCGCCATTGGCGATCTTATCCTTGGACGCTCGGGGGGCCCATCATTCAATTACATCCGATAGCGCGCGCGAGACTCGAACGTGCGAGTCGATGAAAGAGAAACTCGGCGGCTCGGGACGTCGATAAACTTTGGTCAAATTGATTGGAAAGTCGCGCGGCAATCGTTGACGACGATCGCGTCGATACGAATCCGTCGATACCGATTTTACGACATGGGGGGTGCAACGACCGCGAAAATCGCGACGTCCGCCGCATTTTTCGCTTAACGGAGAAAAGTCGAGGAATGAAAAAAAAAAAAAAAATTGCCATCGCCCATCGGGATTAGCTGCACGACGTCCCGGCGACTAATCCTCGTCAATGTCGGTTTCAATGTCGCTGTCGGATTGGTAAACTCGATTGTGCGCCCGGAGATCTGATTAAAAGAGCCCCCAAAGGTCACGTAGAAAATATATCGGGTCACCTGGTATAACCTGGGGCGCGCTTCGTCGCCCGGGGGAAAAAGGCGCGCGGCAATTTCAATTAGACGCGTCAGGTTGATAACCGTAATCGAGTCGACACTGGGATCGGGACGACTTGCGACTTGTGATCGCTTTATTTTCGTTGAGGCGTCGCGCGCGAGGCTGCGCGACGGAAATAGCGGCGGGTCACACGGTGCGATTTACCCGGTTCGAGGAAACATCGTGATTCACCTATGCGGGCGTCCGATTTCATTTTGCGATTGTCTTGTGTGGATTTATAATAATAATAATAATAATAATAATAATAATAATTATTATTATTATTATTATTATTATTATTATTATTATTATTTACAGAAAGAAAGTTTGCATATCCTGGTTAAAGGAGATGCAAAGAATTGCGACGTCCGTGAGAGAGGTCCTGTCGTGTAGTCTTCATTTCGCATAAATTCGAGAATATTGCTACAGAATTGTAAACAATTCTCGATGCTATAAAAATCTGAAAAAATTCCTGCACGTTAAAGGTACTGGAAATATTAATTTGGCATAATAATAATTGTAAAATGTTATTAACAAATTCGTGAAAAAAAATCGTGTAACAAATATCCCGGTGACCCAAAATTTTGTTTTGATGAAAATGATTCGTTAATTTTTCTGAACAGGTACGAATTTTTTCAGATTTTAAAATTAACTCTGAAATTTGTATTTTTGCACCCTATAAAAATTACAAATTTCAAAGTTAACTTGAAAATCTGAAAAAATTCATACGTATTCAGGAAAACGAACGAATCATTTTCGTAAACAAAAATGTGGGTCACCGGGATGTTTGTTAAACAATGATTTTTTTCGTCAATTTATTAATAACATTTTAGAATTATTATTATGCCAAATTAATCTATTGAGTACTTTTAATGTGCATGCATTTTTTCAGATTTTTATACCATGGAGAAGTGTTTGCAATTCTTCTCGAATTTATGCGAAACGAACTGTATACGACAGGACCCCCTTAACGGTAGCGGGACTCGAGGGGCGAGGTCTCTGGCCTACCGACGGATCCACGTATACACGATCCGTACACGACGTGCGAAATTGGCCGCCGAGGGCAGGCCAACTGTTTCAGGGCGGAGGGCCGGATAAACCGTCTGTTAGACTTCCGGGAGCCGACGACTCGGGCATAGCACATGTTGTCACTGCTGACGGGAGGATGCAACCGTCCGCGCATTATATGCACGATCACGGGACAGACGCGCTTGTTACGTTTGTCGCGGATTAAAAATTAATCAATTGGATATTGATGGCCTAGATAGATTGAGACGTGCGGGCTGAGCTCAGGCGCAGCGGGCTTGAGTGGGTTATTTATTCGCCTCTGGTAAAAATGTGGGAACGGATAACGAATTAAAAATGTGGTTACATTTTTTATTCGATATATAATCGTTTTATACATTTTTTATTCGATATATACATTTTTATATACATTTTTTATTCGATATATAATTTTTTATACATTTTTAATTCGATATATAATTTTTTTATGCATTTTTAATTCGATATATAATTTTTCGTCTTCAAAAAAACAGTCGGTGAAATAGCTCGAATTTTCGATATAAATATTGTTGTCGTGTTTTTTTTCGCATAAAGCAACATTCGGCTTTAAAATTTGGACAAAACTAAAAAAATCAAAACATCGCGTTCCGCCTTGCGACATTCTCTTCGTTATAGACTTTTCTCTCGAACGAAGGAAGAAAATCCAGGTTCGAATGATCCAAAAAAAAAAGTAAACTCGATTTTAATATGGGCTAGTATAATTAAATTTATAGTAATAATATGATAGAGATGTTTTTTTTTGCAGCTGTGTAAAAAATAAATGTATTAAAATTGTTTATTTATTTATTTATTTATTTGTAAATAAATAATTAAATAATTAATTTAATTGTAAAGAGAATTTTTAATTATTGTATTTTTGCTGATATATGATTTGCGAAATTTTGTTACAGACTCACAGCGCCGTCCGGTAGTATCTACGATGGCACGGGAAATTACACGACGGACGTGAAATGCTCGTGGCTCATCGAAAGCAGCCCCAATTCCTCGATACGAATGCACATCGAGGAATTCGCGACGGAATGCGGCTGGGACCATCTGTACATCTACGACGGCGACAGCGTCGAGGCGCCGCTGCTCGGCGTCTTCACCGGCCTGATGCACAAGGACGGATATCACATCCGGCGCGTGCCGGAAGTGATAGCGCGTTCCGGCACCGTTCTTCTCCACTTCTACTCCGACGTCGCGTACAACATGAGCGGATTTAACATCACTTACAAGATCAACGCGTGTCCGAGCAGGTAGACCGGCCGCGATTATATCGGCGATCCACGCGAATGTCCATCCAATAGTACCGCCAATATGTTGGTATTTTTTTAGATACCCCATTCAATCTTTCATTCTCTCGTGAAAAGTTCGTGAGTCACATTTTGCTGAATTCTTTAATATTCCGAAAAATATTAACGGAGTGACAACAAAAATTTTGCTACGTCAGCTAAAAATTTGCTGTGGTAGCTAAAAATTTTGCTGTGACAACAAAAAAATCGTTAATACAGCAAAAGATTTGTCATCACTCCCTGATTTTTTTCTCCGTGCCGAATGTACAGGATGCAAAAATAGAAAGAGACGAGACGTTTAAATAATTTTTAACGATTTTTTTAAATGTTTTCACTTTCTCTTTTTGCAACAGTAAGTCGAGGCATTTTGCTAGATTTTTTTCAGATGTCACAATGAGAGTTCACAATATTCTGAATATTCGAGATGCAAAATTAGGAGCTAACGAGACGTCGAAATAATTTTTAACACCTGTTTCAATCCATTTTTCCTGATTTCGTGACTCACGAACTTTTCATGAGAGGAGATTTCGAGATATATTTTTTACAGCGCGCTCGGTGCGAAAATTCGCGTGTAACTCGCGCGAGAACGTGATTGCGGTGCATAACCGATTGCGTGGGTCGTATTAGGTGAAAGCATGACTACTGCTTCCCCGTAATAGATCGAGCCGAGGAGTTAATACGCGGTCGGCGTCGTTCGACACTACGAGAGCTTCGCGTTAATATCGGTAGCGTCGTGCGTCCCATGTTTGCGCGTAGCTATGCCCTTTGCGAATTAGCACCGAGCTGCGCGCGGGGTTGTACCCTGAGCCCGATAGAGCCGGCCCGTAACTTCGATCTCGTAGAGTCTTAATTGGTATCCGACCGCATCGACAACACGACGGGCTAATCTCCGCCCCGCGCCGTGTTTCAGGTACTCGCACACGGATTGCTCGGGACACGGTGTGTGCATCGAGGGCGACTGCACCTGCGACGCCACGTGGACGGGAAGCGCGTGCGACGCTCAGGTCTGCCCGAACAATTGCTCGCGACATCAGGAGCAGGGGGAGTGCGATCGGGAGGGACATCATTGCAACTGCGCTCCGGGCTTCAAAGGCGAGTATTTCCTTCGCCCTCAGCGGCCTCATATGTACCGCCAGTATGATGTTGAAGATTGCATCGTTGGATTAAGTGGGGGTCAAAATAACTAATGACAAAAGTATCGAATATCTAAAATAGCAAATTCCAAAATAATTAATGGTCTGAATCTAGAGTGGCCATCGTTATGAAATTCGCTATTTCAGCCATTCGACATTTTGATCGTTCGCTATTTTGATTCCACTTTAATAAAGATGTGGGTCAAAGTAGTGAATAATCGAAATAGCGAATGGCTGAAATAACGAATTTCATGATGATGGCCATTTTAGATTCAGACAGACGTTATTTTTTAATTTGTTATTTTAGCCGTTCGCTATTTTGGTCATTAAATTCAAGAAGAAATTCAGAAAGAAAATTAATTCTAATTAACCCAAATGTTGAAATTAGGTATAAAAAGTCATCATAGCAACTAATTGCTATGATGATTTTTTATACCTGTATAGCAACTATTTACTATGATTAATTTTTATACCAAATTTAATAATTTGGGTTTTAGATTTAATTTTTTTTTTTTCTTTTGAATTTCATTGCATTCCAACGATGTGAGCTTCAACATCATCCGCCAGTCTATATTTCATCGCGATGGGCCATCCGACCAGCTCGATGTCCCGATAAAATGTGTAATATCACCGCGAGTAACCGCTGACGTTTTTTTCCTTATCCAGGATCGGACTGCAGCCAGAGAAGCGAGCAGGGCTACTGGGAGCCGGTGCCTTACCAACCGGGGGCTTACTCGCCCGAGGGCTCGGCGAGTCACTGCTCGGTCGTCTGGAAGGACTCCCTGTACGTGCTCGGCGGCGAGAGCTTCCACAAGACGAAGATGATCAACATCTACGATTACAACGGCAACGTCTGGGAGACACCGCGGATCGGCGGCAGACGACCCGTGTCACGGTACGCTCACTCGTGCGTGCTCTTCGGCGACAAGATATACATGTACGGCGGCGTCGTGCAGAATTCAACGGTGACGAACGAGCTCTGGGCGTTCGATATATCGGCGAAGGTGTGGGAGAACGTCACGGTGCGTGACAACTGCAGTAACAAGTCCATGTGCGGCCCGTTGAAGGTAATTTACCGTGAAAATATACAGAAACTAGCAGGTTGTAGTAGTAACGAAAATCGCAAGTTTTTTTAATTTGCGATTTTCGTTTTTTCGCGATTTTTCGGGGTCTGACTTTAATATTTTGTAAAAAATTCAGAAATCAAGATATCGCATTCCGCCTTGCGGCATTCTCTTTGTTATAGAGTTTTCTCTGAAACGCAAAAAGAAAATCCAGGTTTGGTCGATCGAAAAAAAAGTAACCTCGATTTTAGCGAAGTGACAAAATTTCCAAAAAAGTAAAAAATCATTTTTTGCGTTTTTCTCGTCGAATTTTCTCTTTTTCGGGCAAACAACATTGTTTTCCAGAATCAGCGAGAAATTTCCCATATTCTAGGATTTTCTCACTTTGCGAAATCCAAAAAAAATTTTTTCGCGAAAGACGCAACTCAACTTCCTTCTAAAAAATTCTGTGAAAAATTCAGAAACCAAGATATCGCGTTCCGCCTTGCGGCATTCTCTTACAAAGTTTTACCTCGAACAAAGTTAGAAAATCCAGATTCGCTCAAAAACGACAACCACCACAAAAACTGACATTGCTTCCCATTCCAATTCCCCAGGTAGCGGGTCACACGGCGAATCTCGTGCAAAGTTACGGCAAGGAGGAAAAAATGGTAGTGATATTCGGCCACTCCCCACAATACGGTTACCTCAACACGGTCCAGGAATACTCCTTCGGCTTACGAAAGTGGCAGATAGTCGAAACCGTGGGCTTCCCGGTGAAGGGCGGCTACGGCCACAGTTCCGCCTACGATCCCCTCACAAACCGCATCTACGTCTACGGCGGTTACGTCTACGAGACCCAGAGCACGCAGGTTCTGACAAACCGCGTCTACTCCTACCACCCAAATTACCGAGAATGGCGTCTCCTAACCGCAGCTCCATCAGCGCGTTTCTTTCACACCGGCGTCTTCGTGTCCGGCGGCTTGATGCTCGTCTTCGGCGGCAACACGCACAACGACACGGTTCACTCGCACGGCGCTCGTTGCTACTCCGCGGACACGATTGCCTACGACGTCACCTGCGATTCGTGGCATCAATTCCCAATGCCGCGTGAAATGGCGAATCTCCCTCGCTACGGTCACAGCGCGACCGTTTTCGAGAAATCCATGTACATCTACGGGGGTTTCGACGGTCAGATGCTCGGCGACATGATGCGCTACACGCCCGGCAATTGCGAGCATCTCGCGACTCAGACTCACTGCCTGATGGCGCGCACGGGGGTGAAATGCGTGTGGGACAAGCGTGAGGAGAAATGCGTGCAGATAACGCACGTGTCGCGCAGTCAGCTGGAGAACGAGAGCGTTCACGACGGCGCGTACGTTCAGTGCGTGGACGAGACGCCACCGCGCGGAATGACGTCGCACGAGGAGCTCTGCAAACTCTTCACCGACTGCGCCGCCTGCGTTCAGACGTCGTACAATTGCGTCTGGTGCGGCGAGAGCTGCTGGCACGAGATTTGCCCGCGTAGTCTCTACGCGCCGACCACGGTTCGCGATCTCGCGCGTTGCACCGTTCACTCGGGTGAGGAGTGTCTTCAGTTGCACACGTGTCACGCGTGCTCGAACAATCCGCACTGCGTTTGGTCGTGGACGAGCGCGGCCGATCGTTGCCGCAGGATCACGAAGATTCAGGGCGGGAAAGTGATGAACAACAGCACGATTCAGGTGCAACGGCTGACGATGGAGAGCCCGTGTCGCAGTCCGTGTGTGGAATTTACGTCGTGTCGCAATTGCACCGAGAGCGACTGTATTTGGTGTCAGAATGAGGCTAAGTGCGTTGATAAGAACGCGTATCCCGCGAGCTTCCCGTATGGACAGTGTCGGGGATGGACGACGAGCGACGCGAGGTGTCGAGCCACGGAGACTGGGAAGGAGTGGTGCAGCTTCTTCTCGTCGTGCTCCAAGTGCCAGTCGGATCCGGGATGCGGGTGGTGTGACGATGGATCGGGGACCGGGAAGGGGAAATGCATGCCCGGTGGAGCACGCGGGCCCAGCAGCAGGAGCATTGATACTTGCCCGTTTGATCGGTGGTACTTCACGAAATGTCCCAGTAAGTCGTTGTTGGTCTTTGGCTTTGTTGCTCGAGCGGTCCTTTTTTTTATTTGTTTACTAGGCTTTTTAGGCAAAAATATTTTTTTGGCCACGATTTTTCTGTCAGAAATCGTAGATCCCGCTCTGGACCGAAAATCGCCAAAATCGACTCCAAATTTTTTTCTTTTCAAAATATCGACTTTTAACCTATACCATCATTCTCAAGTCGCATATTCTACCCCCGAAAACACTGGTTATTAACCTTTTTTAATTGATTTTGAAAAAAATATTTTTTTGGCGACGAATTTTTTTTTTTTTTTTAGAAATCGTAGATCCGGCTCCCGACCGACAATCGCCAAAATCGACTCCAAATTGTTATTTAAAAATATCACCTATAATAGGCGGTCAAAACCGGTCAAAAGATACAAAAGATTTAATAATTGTCTTTGTCGACAGTTTGCCAGTGCAACGGCCACAGCCAGTGTCTTCCAAACAGCAGTGTCTGCATTCAGCCGTGCGCCGATTTGACGAACGGTACTCAGTGCGAGAAATGCATCGCCGGGTACTACGGGAGTCCGCTCAACGGCGCCACTTGTCAGCGTGAGTTTCCGTCGCTGGGCGATTTTTTTTTTTTCGTAATAGAAATGCGACGAGCGCCGTTTTTAATCGTACGAATTCTTGTTTTGTTTAGCCTGTTCCTGCAACGACCAGGGCACCGAGTGCAACAGCGAGACCGGAAAGTGCTTTTGCACCACGAAAGGCATAATCGGGGATCACTGCGAGCGATGCGACTTCGCCAATCTCTACAAAGGGGACCCCACGAAGGGATCGTGTTTCTGTAAGTCCGCCTCCTCGGGGTGTCGAGAATTTGCAATGACTTTGAAGTTTGCATCGTTGCAACGCAACGAAATTAAAAACAACAAAATATGAATGAACCCAAATGATCATACCGGCTATAAAAATGTATTATAGTGACAAAACAAAATTATTTTACCCCCTAATGGGAGTGAATTATTAACATTCTTACGGAATTAATATTTTGTTTTCAATTTCGTTGTATTGCAACGATGCAAACTTCAACGTCATAATTTGCAGCCGCTGTCACTGCTAAACCAAGCGTGTTGCAAGTCTGTTGTTTCTCCTGTCTTTTACATTGTGACGAGTTTTTACACACTTACAGCCGTGTTCCTTTCGTATATAATTTACCATGTAAATTCCAACACGTTTTAAGTGTGTTTAAAACTCCTCACAATGTAATATATAGGAGAAACAGCACACTTGCTTGGTTTTTGCAACACGCTCGGTTTTTAGAGTGCCGATCCAACGTTTCGCGTATTCCGATTGTAAAACGCGTTGCGTTTCAGACGATCTGGTGATCGACTACCAATTCACGTTCAACCTGAGCAAGAAGGACGACAGCCACTACACGGCGATAAACTTCAAGAACTCGCCGCTGAAGCCCGACGTCGACGCGGAATTCTCGATCGCGTGTTCGGTCCTCGCGCGAATGAACATCACGATAAAGAAGGCCAACAGCCCGGAGAAGCCGCTGCTGCTTGGCGCCAACTGCACGACCTACAAGCATCGCTTCAACAAGGCCGACTACAACTTCGGCGGCGAGGACAATAATACTCTCACGACGTTCTACGTCTACGTCTACGATTTCCGTACACCGCTGTGGATTCAAATCTCGTTCTCCCAGTACTCGAAGCTCAATCTTCAGCAATTCTTCATCACATTTTCCACGTAAGTAATCCGCGTCCGGCCCGCGACACAACGAAAAATAGGTCACGACGCGATTTTTCACGTTTTATTTTTTTCGCGTTTTTGGTCACACCCGCGTGTCACCGACGTTTTCTGTTGTCCTGAACCTCAGGCAGTACTAACTTGTAAACCAGAGATTACATGACTCCGCACAGGTGCTTCCTAGCTCTTCTACTGGTGGCCGCTGTTCTGTGGAAGATCAAGCAGAAATACGACATGTATCGGAGACGGCAGCGACTGTTCGTCGAGATGGAGCAGATGGCGAGCAGGGCGTTCAGTCAGGTGTTGGTGGAGATCGAGAGGCGGGACGTAATAGCCTCCGAGACGGATCGCAATGAGGTGGATTCGAATGGTTGTCGGAAAAAGAAAAAGGTTCGTCAATACTGATTGACCTTTTTTTTTTTTTTTTTTGAAGACGAAACATCCCAATTTTATTATTATTATTATTATTATTTTTTTTTTAAGTGACGAAACATTCCAATTTCTTTTTTTTTAAGAGACAAAACATCCCATTTTTTATTTTATTTTTATTTTTTCTAAGAGACGAAACATCCCAATTTTTATTTTTTTTAAGAGACGAAACATCCCAATTTGTATTTTTTCTGAGAGTCGAAACATCCCAATTTTTTTTTTTTTTTTTTTTCTAAGAGACGAAACATCCCAATTTTTATTTATTATGTTTTCTAACAGACGAAACATCCCAATTTTTATTTTTTTATTTTTTCTAAAAGACGAAACATCCCAATTATTATTTTTTTATTTTTTCTAAGAGACGAAACATCACAATTTTTATTTTATTTGTATTTTTCCTAAGAGACGAAACATTACCGAATCGACGTTACTTTCAGGACGTACCGAGCCCGATCGCGCTCGAGCCTTGCTGCGGCAATAGAGCGGCAGTTCTGTCTCTGCTGGTGAGACTGCCGACCGGCGGCGAGTCGTACACGCCGGCGGGACAGGGCGCGGGTTTGGCGGTGGCGTCCGCCCTAGTCACGTTGGGCAGTCCGAGGAGGCCCTCGCAGGAACTGACCACGAAGGATCCGAAGAAAACGCGAAAGTCCGCCAGTCAGCATCCCGACTCGACTTGCATTTAGTCGGCGAAAACGCGCCGGAAAACCCGGTCGACAGTTCCGCTCGACGTGTTTCGCGTTCTCTCATTTTCGGTTTTATATATTTCCGACAATCTCCGTGGAGAAACGCGGCGAGACGCCTCGCGTGCACCGCGTTCGCGAGCCAAATCGCACCCGAATCGAGGTCGATCGCGCGCGTCAGCGAGACGCGATATATTTCCTTGCCGGTATTTTTTTTTCTTCGTCTTTCTTTTTAAGTATTTTCGAATCTGAAGGACGCGCCGGCCTTTGCGTTCAATTATTTTCACACTTGAGCCTTTCTATGACGGGTGGCAAAACGGAGAGGGGGAAAGAGAGACAGAGAGAGAGAGAGAGAGAGCGACGAGGAGGTTTGGCGAACGTTTCGAGGAAATCCGCGCTTTCGCAACGCCTCTCGGGTCGCTCGAGACTCTATTATACGGAGCACGAATATTTTTCCAGCGAACTTTTGTAGGATAAACACGTAACCGTCTACCGAATGATATCGATGTCTCCCACTCATCGATTTCGGGAGTGAAGAAAAAATAAACCCCGTGTATTATTAGGTAGTTAGGCTTTCGCGAATGACTGATCGAGAATCGAGTGTATTAACGTTTTAATCGTGGGCCTCCAAATTGTGACCTGGTCTCGCGTGATTTCGTTGATCCCAACGTAATCGGCTCGTGGACACCGAGAAGTATTAACAAAGACAAACAAAAAAGAAAGAAACAAACAAAAAAATCCGTTTTCACCGAACGATCACTCATTTTTTTTAAGCACCCATGATTTGCTTCTCTCTTCATTCTGTAACTTTCTTCATTCATCGAGACTCACATCCCAATTCGCGCGGATGCATCGAGTATGGGACTCATATCATTTGGCAGCTTCGCGTCATATTGTATAAAGATCGACGGCTTTTCCATATTATTCGTCGTTGAAAAAATTCGTATGGACGTGTTCGTAATTTTTTTTTTTTTTTTAATTTCGTTTAAACTCATTTCTATTCTATCGATCCACCAGGAATTGTACAATTTTGTATATACTGCTATTAGAAGTTTTTTAGTGAGCGTGAGAGTGAGTGTTTTAAGTGGTAAAATCGCGTGGCCAATATCTTCGAGCGAGTAGGGCAAAAACCACCCCGTGTGATTCACAAAAGTGAGTGTGTCGTTGTATAGCACTGCTTTGGTATCTTACAACGAACTTCCTGGCTTTACTACTGGAATTGGAACCACCCTCGCTAGTTTTGGGCGACATTACGATACCTCGGAGTTTGTTTTCTCAGGTTCTCTCGTGCAATTTTTTTTTTTTTCGTCTCCGACGTTTCTGTACGACGCAATTATTTTTTTTTTTCTTCTTCTCGAATACTTCGGTGCAGTCTCTAGAAGTGATATCGCTGCGGGCGCAAGCAGATCGCGCGGAACGGTATTTATCGTCTGCCTTAGAAATCCGGCTACTTACGCTTCGGATGCCACGCTCATGAATAAGTTGTAAATAAGTGTAAGATGAATTTTCGGTTGTGCGTCGATTTTACGCTCCTCGCAGCGCGGCAATTAGCGAACTCGATGGTGATAATCAAAACGAGAGAGCGACAGAGAGTGAGAGGGAAATAGGAGGATAAACGGAAGTAGAAGTGTACAGTAGAAACACAGAGAGAAAAAAAAACAAACAAACAAACAAACCGGAATATGTAGTAAGAGTTACGCTAAATATTAGAGAGACTGAATGAATGGGAGGTGTATTGCGGATGTTGAACAAAGCATTAGGAGCATATATAGTTTTCCGGATTCTTAGGATATGCGAGGATTCAATTCTAAACTAAGGGACTTAAGATTTAAGAGCCTCGCAGTTAATGTTAAGCTCGAATTACCGATCAACGTTTTTTTTTTTTTTTTTTTTTTTTTTTTTTTTTTTTTTTTTTTCGTGCAAACGGTAGAATGAAAAAAAAGGAAGAAAAATGAAAAAAATGTAACAGAATCGGCAGAGGCAGAGACAAACGAACGCTCTATTTTGTCTCAGCGTTCTTTGTACGAAAGTACTGTCGTTCCTGTAGTGTAGATTACAAAGATAATTCATCCCCCACACTGCATGAAAAAAACTAAAGGAAATCTACCGATATTAGAATCGACAACAACCTCGTTTAGTCTGAACCTCGTAATTATCCTCGTATATCGGATCGACGACATTAACGAATGTGAATAATAATTTATAATCGCTCGAAGTAGTACGTAAGGTAAAAAAAAATGCATTTCTTTCGAAAGTTTAATACTTGTACTTTTTATAACGCGTTATATCGCCAGTCAATGTGGACGGATAGTAGTGTTTAGTGGTTTTTGTGAGAATCTAAAGGAACTATCCTGGACTCCTTGCGCTTATTTCGTATAAAATCACCTTTTTTATCGCTCAATTTTTTTACTTTCACCTTCGGTAGACTCGTGGGAGTATCGTTATTATTTTTTGTGTTTTTTTTAAATCGTGACTCACTTGGTTCAGATTCGTGAGTGTTTCATTGGCAATTTTAAACTATCACAAACCGGATCAGACCATGGTTGAGAAGAGAAATATAGCATTACGCGTGTAATGTAAAAAAAAAGAACAGTATCAATTTTTGTAGATGTCTTCTCGAGCGCTTGTAAAGCCCTCGAGAAATTGTCCAATTTCGTCCAAGCCCGAGAGACGAACGCTACCGAAATCACGAGTGTACAGTACAACCGCGCATTGATTTTGCAATCGACAACTCGCGAGTTCGGTGGCGTCGTTGCGTAATATTATCGATAGACGATGGACGATCATTCCGCGTCAAATTTATTCTTTTAAAAAACCAGCGGTGCGCGAGCGCCGGTGACGAAAGCGTCTTGTCTTCAGTGGTTGCGCACTGAGGGACAAATGTAACATCGCAAATGGCATCTGTAATGCGTAAAGATTTATTTAGCGAGTAAAACGATAGAAAGACACGGGCGATTAGTGTTTCGAAGTTTCCTGCCAGATCGACATACTGTATCCTGACTGCACTTGCCCGACGTTGCATTAAGATTTTAGATAGTCATTCCGTGACGAACAACTTGTTTTATTTATGTATGAGAAGTGACTTGTCCATTGAACTCTGAGAACTGTGTAGCGAATATATGTATAATTCAGAGTTTTTGCCGACAAAAGACATGAACGAATGAGCCTCAATCACGTGTATCACCGTCACTTTCATCGAACCCGCGGCGAGGAATAGTAAAGCCAGAAATGTTCATGCGTATACAGAATGCGTACGTCGACGGTAGACAGCGACTCGGGACAAAATGAAAAATCATAGATGTATACATAAAGACATGAAAAATGAAAGAAAACAAAAGCAATTGCATTTGGCACATATTTTCATTCGATTATGTATTCAGCTCGATCTAGTCTGTAAAGATGAACGAGGTGGCGAATGTGATGTAAACGTGTGGGATATTAAAGCGCAGAATTGACGCGATAGGTACGACCGAATCGAGATTCATGTAAAACTGACGAATTCACGGAGACAGAGTTACTGAGTGAGACGTACCCTGAACACGGCTGTTTCCTCCACCGAGTTTTAAATTACGAACCTACGTCTTGCAAATCGCATTCTAACAATCAGAATTCCCAAAAGCGAAAATTCGAAAGTTCGTTCAATTATCGCAGTACAATAAAAAAAAATCTAGACGCGTTTCGATCATTTTTTTTCTCAAAGACGCGAACACGATTTTTCCCCAAAATACAATAAAACAAAAAACAAAAATGGGAAGAGAAAAAAAAAACGTAACCCAGACGTATTTTTGTCCCACAATCGTGTAAACCCAGAGAGTGAATGTTCAGCGCCGCTTGCATGAGATATTCGCGTGAATGACAAAACGTTGTATTATAAAATGAAACGGATATTGTTTAAATAAAATTGATATATATATAATAATCGACGTAATTTGATGTACAATTATGGTTTTCGTTTGCGCGGCGATGGAACTCGTTAACGCGACACCGTATATATATATCGCGCGATCCCAAGTGAAAAAAAGAATATCGTTTATTATATAGATTACATACAGCGTTCATGTATGGAATTGGGCATATTATATTCCATATTCAATTTGTATATAATGAACATACAGAAAATTAATTTATGTCTAGAAGATATAAGAACTTTATAAATGATACATACAATGATTATTATATATATAATTTATTGATGAATTAATTATGAATTGTGATGAATTAGGATTATATAGGAATTAATGATGAATTATGCGTTGACCATATACAGACCGTATACAAAATTGTGAGTCTGTTTATTTGTATGTTCAATGTATACAAATTTAATATGGAGTACAATATGATTTACTATGGAATATATATGCCCAATTCCGTATATGAGTGCTACATAGCCATATATTATGGTTAACCATATATTTTTACATAAACCATATATTTTTTTACATAAACCATAATTTTTATTTTTTATTTTATATAAGGTAAAGGTACCGGTTTCGGTCACTGTACCAGTTTCGGACATTTTCACTATATATTTATTTCAAATCATCGTTTTCTGTATTTTTATGTTGATACTTCGAAAGTATCCATATAAATGAACAAGTTTATCGATGCAATTTTATTTCATTGTAACAACACAAATAATTCTGTGCTTTCGAACTTGGTGGCCGAAACAGGGCCAAAGGTGTCCGAAACCGGTACCTTTACCTTATATATATATATATATTTTTTTTTTTTTTCACCTGGAATAATTTAATATCCAACGCCAAGTGGCCGAAGTTTCGGGCGCCTCCGCAAGACGGCAGCACCGGTACGTCTGCTCCACGCTCGCCCCCAACTCCCGTAGTTTGCCCTCCGTCTACCAGGATGCAGCCGTGGTTCGTCGTCGTAATTACGGTCACGCCGTTTGAACTCGCGCGACTTACGCGCCGCCCCGGCACCCACGCGCGCGCGCTTCTGTTAATGGCCCCCGCGTTCGTCTGTCGCGCGGGCGATCGAAGCGGTCGTTTACGTGCAGAACCGTTGTCGCCCGACGAGCGAGCGAGCGAGCGAGCGCGGCATGACGTTTCGGAAGCTCGTAATAAACGTGTCGCACAGCGCCGACGACGGTACGAATGTGTAATGACAATACGTGATAGGGTTACTCGTAGCGCGCGCGCGCGCGCGCGCGCAGCACGATGTAAACATCCGCTGACACGTGAGCATCCTGATTTCTCGGCTATTTTCCTTTCGCAATCAAAATTGTAATAACCTGCGTGAAAAAAAAAAAACATTGTCAAAGTCCCAACACGGAATATCGTGTGTAACGATTGAGAAACAAGTTTAAAAAAAAGTACAACGTACTCGACCGGATGGGTATTCGAGTTTCGTTTACAGAGTATATCGTGGAGTAGAGAATATATATTTATAACGCCGCGGGACAAACACGGCGAGCGAGTGATTCGCACTCGACGCTGGTACAGTCCCAGTGAAAAAAAATATATATATACATAGATATCGTTTATATATAGATTATATACAGCGCTCATGTATGGAATTGGGCATATATAGTCCATACAAAATTTGTATATAATGAACATACAGATAATTAATTTATGTCTAGAACCCAAGTGAAAAAAAATAATATCGTTTATATATAGATTATATACAGCGCTCATGTATCGAATTGGGCATATATAGTACATATAAAATTTGTATATAATGAACATACAGATAATTAATTTATGTCTAGAACTCAAATGAAAAAAAAATAATATCGTTTATATATAGATTGTATACAGCGCTCATATATTTAATTGGGCATATATAGTTCATATACAATTTGTATATAATGAACACACAGATAATTAATTTATGTCTAGAAGATGTAAGAACTTTATAAATTATATATATGGAATTAATGATGAATTATGCACCGACTATATACAGACCGTACACAAAATTGTGAGTCTGTTTAATTTGTATGTTTATTGTCTACAAATTTAATACGGAGTATATTACGATTTACTATGGAATATATACGCCCAATTCCATATATGAACACTGTATATAAACCATATATTTTTTTTTCACCTGGGGTTTCACACCGAGTAAAAAAAATATATCGTTTATATATAGATTATATACAGCGCTCATGTATGGAATTGGGCATATATAGCCCATATAAAATTTGTATATAATGAACACACAGATAATTAATTTATATCTCGAAGATATAAGAACTTTATAAATTATATATATGGAATTAATGATGAATTATGCACCGACTATATACAGACCGTACACAAAATTGTGAGTCTGTTTAATTCGTATGTTTATTGTATACAAATTTAATATGGAGTATATTACGATTTACTATGGAATATATACGCCCAATTCCATATATGAACACTGTATATAAACCATATATATATTTTTTTTCACCCGGGGTTCCACGGACTCGGGGCGACCGTCCGTGCGGTTCTGCAGGCGGAAAGGGGCATCGGGCATGTAGCGAGCGCGCTCGAATGCTCCCCCCTCCCAACCGCCCATTGGCCACCCCCCGCGCGCGACTCGCGCTCACCTCGCTGTCTGCGGGGTCGTAGCGGTGGTTGGTTCCCTCCCCCCCTCCCCTCCCAGCGTCAGCGATACTTCACGCTTTTTCGCCATCTCGCTCGCGCGAGTTTTCGCTTCGTTTATCGAACTCTCACTCCCCCTACGATATACCCGGTTACAAGCGCGCGCGCCGGCTCGCACGCCGCCGTCGCTGCTGTTGCCGCTCGCACAACTACCTGTTGTGACGTTGGGCGAGGAGCGCGACGACGCGCCGCACCGTCGAGGGGCCCCCGCCGCTCTTCTTGCATTTTTCACCCGTGGAACCCGAGTTGAAATATACTTTATATCACTCCGTGCGAGAAGTCGCACTTCTCGCACTAGTGAAATAAAATCGTACACGAAACTCGTGCGAGAAATCGCACTTCTCGCACTAGTGAAATAAAATCGTACACGAAACTCGTGCGAGAAACTTGTTCTCAACTCGTGTGATTGCAACACTCGCCTTCGGCTCGTGCCGCAAACTCACACTCGTCTCGAAAAAGTTTCATCGCACTCGTATCGTAATATACTGTAGAACCTGCGAAAAACCTTCGTATAATGAAAATGGGAAATAACTGCCACTTTCGGAGGTTCGATGCACGACCGTGAAGTGTCGCTTGATCCTGTGTAGGCTCAGGAGAGTCGTCCGAGGGTCTGTGGATTATTTGCGAGCTTTCCCCTAACCTCCGTTCGCTTCAAATGGGTAATATGTGCCATGTTCGGAGGTTGAACGAAGGCTCCAATCTCTTGATACAGCCTGATACAACCTTTTCGTACCCCAAAAAAAGGATTCCCAGGAGGTTAGAAATTTCAACTCGGGAAACGCGCTCGTTTCCATCGGGCGCACCACCGGCCCGGTCAACGAGGAGCATCGCGAGAACGCACGAAGTGGCCGAGCCAGCCACGAATAGAATCCACTCGGGTTCGCTCGGGTCCCGAGCGGCGTTCACGCTTCGGCTATTTAAATTAGCGGGAGAGACAAAAAGAATTCCGGCGATTCCGCAAATTAACGGACAATTAACCGACTCGTTTGAAGTAGACGTTAAAAAATAAGAGCCTCGACGCTGTAGCGCGAGTGTAGAGATGCGAGGTCCATTTTGTGACGGTCATTTGACCAAAAAATAAAAGACCGTAATATCGCAACTAGACAGGTGTTTTGGTTCACTTTGACCGTCACAAGACGCTTGTCGAAATGACCGTCATTTTTACTTCGACAAAGTGGGCAAAAGAAATTGACGTCATAAGACCGTCAAATGACGGTCATTTTTTCGTCTTTTGACCAGTTCAAAAAATGACCGTAATTTTTTGGTCTTTTGATCAATTAAAAAAATCACCGTCATTTTTTTGTCTTTTGACCAATTAAAAAAATCACCGTCATTTTTTGGTCTTTTGAACAATTCAAAAAATGACCGTAATTTTTTGGTCTTTTGACCAATTAAAAAAATCACCGTCATTTTTTGGTCTTTTGACCAATTCAAAAAATCACCGTCATTTTTTGGTCTTTTGACCAATTCAAAAAATCACCGTCATTTTTTGGTCTTTCGATCAATTAAAAAAATCACCGTCATTTCTTGGTCTTTTGACCAATTCAAAAAATCACCGTCATTTTTTGGTCTTTCGATCAATTAAAAAAATCACCGTCATTTCTTGGTCTTTTGACCAATTCAAAAAATCACCGTCATTTTTTGGTCTTTTGACCAATTAAAAAAATCACCGTCATTTTTTGGTCTTTTGAACAATTCAAAAAATCACCGTCATTTTTTGGTCTTTTGAACAATTCAAAAAATGACCGTAATTTTTTGGTCTTTTGACCAATTCAAAAAATCACCGTCATTTTTTGGTCTTTTGACCAATTCAAAAAATCACCGTCATTTTTTGGTCATTTGACCAATTAAAAAAATCACCATCATTTTTTGGTCTTTTGACCAATTCAAAAAAATGACCGTCATTTTTTGGTCTTTTGACCAATTCAAAAAATCACCGTCATTTTTTGGTCTTTTGACCAATTAAAAAAATCGCCGTCATTTTTTGGTCTTTCGATCAATTAAAAAAATCCCCGTCATTTTTCGGTCTTTTGACCAATTCAAAAAAATCACCATCATTTTTTGGTCTTTCGATCAATTAAAAAAATCACCGTCATTTCGCATCTCTACGCTGCCTTTTCTCTCTCTTTCGCGTCCACGAAAAATGGTCGTCGTGTAGAGAACTGTAATACGGCATTATAACACGGCCGATCGGGGGGCCCTCGTGCTGCCGCCGCCGCCGCTGTTGCCGGCGCTGGGGGACGCGGGGACCCTCGGCTCCGACACCGGGAGTACCCGATAAAGCGGCGAAAGGCCGTATGGCCGCTCGTGCGTTCCCCCCACCACCGCCGCCGCGCGGCGTCCTACCCGTCTCGCTCGTCGCCTCTCCCTCAGCCCCCCCCCTCCCCCCTTCCCCGGCTCTCTTCTCGGGGGCAAGAGAGCCGAGCGCGCGCGGCTGGCGGGCTCTCCTCTCTTATCGAAGACTTAGTCTAGCACGGCGATCGCGGCCGTAAAGCTGGATCTGGACGAGCGTCACGCGCGCTCCCGACCCGTCGTGTGCACTTCGAGCATCATCGCGCGTCCTCGTGTCATAAACTCGCACGACCCGTTTGTTTTCGTTTTCTCTCCTCTCGCAGCGCGCGCGCGCAAATCAACCGACTTTTTTTCCCCACTCGCACCTCGCGAACTCGAGACAAGAGTGCAGTGAAAACGCAGTGACAACTGCATATATATATTTATATATATATATGTGTGTATATATATATATATATCTTTTTTCTTTTTATGCATACGTAAGATGCACACCGCGTTCCGTGTAAACCGCGCTTAGTGCACGGTTGGCGCGTCGTCGTCGTGTTTGCTTCGGTATCGCGAAGGTTGCCACGGTTCGAGCGCCGGAGAAAGAGAGAAAGAGAGAGAAGGAACGAGAGACGCGCGCGCGACATGCGCAAAGGGAGCGAGCGCGATTGACTGTACGAAGCGTTACACAGAGCGCAGCCGAGTGTGCAGCGCGAAAGAAGGCGCACGCGCATTTCCGAACACTCGCTTTGGCGCGCCGGACACAACTTCCTGGATTATTTCGTCGTGTGTTTTTGTTTTTTTTAAATTGTGGTGTGTGTATTATTACAATCGCGTGTGTGTGCGCGCGCAACGAGGGAACGTGCGTGTGACGTATAGTGGAAAATTCAGGAAGAATTCGCGCGGGGGATACGCGAGTGACTAAACGACACGAGACAACCGGTGTGACAGTTGAGCGAGCGGGTGGGGGTGGGGGGGACGAAAAAACGTTCGCGAGTGCACCGCTTCTCCGTTACCTCGGAGTCTATCAAGCCCAGCGTGGGGAGAGCGAGATAGAGATATAGAGATAGAGAAACAGAGAGAGAGAGAGACTCGCGTTGCACGTGTTTATTAATAGCTATTTATACAGACCTTGGACGGCCGAGGCGACTCGTCGCAAATCTGACAAACGACCAGAACGCTGTCAACGCGAATTATATTTCCGTTTCATTATTTTTTTTTTTTTTTCGTTCATCGTCGCCGTTGTTGTCGCACATAAAAATATTAATTCCTGAGCTCGGAGGGGAGTCGAAGGAGGGATAAAAATGCGATAGTCCCAACACGACCAGGCAGGCAGTGCGAATTATTTCCGTTTCATTCCTTATTTTTTTTTTCGTGCATCGTCGCCGTTGTTGTCGTACATAAAAATATTAAAAATATTCCTGGGCTCGGAGGGGAGTCGAAGGAGGGATAAAAATGCGATAATCCCAACACGATCATTCAGGCAGAGCGCGACATGGTTTTTGCTGGCGCGTCCTCGTCGCGCGAGACGCACGCGTGAGACGCTCTCGGTCGGTGTCCCCCGTCGTCGTCTCTCAGATGTTTTCTGACAGGAAGTCGAGGATCGCGTTGGCGTGTTTTAACAAGAGGATGCTCGTGGACGCGGCCGGGCGCGTAGAAGCTGCGACGGACGGAGCTGCAACGACGACGTCGGGAGTGGCGAAGAAATCGCGAGTGGTGGTCGAACGAGCGGCGGCAGCGGCGGCGACAACATTGAGGAGGGCAGAAGGCAGCAGCGGCAGCAGGCGCGTCTTTGTCAGGGGTTCTCACTGAGCTGGCTTACCCTGCGGTGAATCTAGGGGGCTGTATGGAGGCCGGGGGGCTCCTGCCCCGCCAGCCCCCGCAAGGCCCCCCCGGCACCGGCGGCGTGACCGTTTGCACGGGCGCGGCCACGCTGGGCCCGAACGGACGTCCCGCGACACAGTCGCCGGTGCATCATCATCCGGGTCTCGATCTAAACACCGCCGCTCAATTGGGCCTCACGAGCCAGCAGCAGCTGCAGCTGCAGCAACAAATGGGTCAGGCGCCGGGTATGGGCGAGGTGCTCACCTCGAAGAAGCAGGCGATCGTCGATCGTCTGCGACGAAGAATCACGAGCTATCGGCGCAGGCAGACCGACTGCATACCGCGCTTCGATCAGAGCTTCAACGGGTTGTGCGAGCAGAATATACAGGACACCCTCGTGCTGAAGCAACGGTTCCTCGAGAGCAAGGCCAAGAGGCAGGCGAAGAAGACGGACAAGAAGCAGAACGAGAATATCGGATTGTCCAGCGTTCACGTGGTGAGTGAGAGGGATTTTCTTTTTTTTTTTATGATGATGATGATTCACTGCTGTGCGCACGCGTGGATGTTTTTGGTGGGGAATTGTGCGGTGAAAAGAGGATTTTGTGAAGGGATCGGCTTTACGCCGGGACTGACGGTGAAACATTTTTTTAAGATGTTGGAATTTGCATCGTTGGAATGCAATGAAATGAAAAAATTGAAAAAAGTTGTAATTAACCCAAATGATGAAGGGCACACAAAATAAAAAAACTGTCGTGCCCTTAGTTGACTTTTTATACCTATTTTCATATAAAATATGGTGACTTTTATAGAACATTTATGTATAAAATATGGTGAATTTTATATAAAATTTATATATAAAATATGGTAACTTTTATATAAAATTTATATATAAAATATGGTGACTTTTATATAAAATTTATTTATAAAATATGGGGACTTTTATATAAAATTTATATATAAAATATGGTGACTTTTTATACCTATTTTCATCATTTGAGTTAATTACAATTAATTTTTTATGTGAATTTCCTTGCATTCCAATGATGCAAACTTCAACATAATTATTTTTTAGAGTTGCCAGACGTTTTTTTTTATTTTTTGTTACACAGTCGATGGTTCCATTGACTAGGAAAATTGTGCTGTGGATTATTCTTGGCAGTTGAGTTACGAAAAAAAAATTATATTACGCGATTCACGTTGGACGATGTTATTCTCTTATTTTCGAATGAGAACCGCTGGTTCCTAGTCTCGGCGCTCGGCGGCAACAGGCAGCTCGCCTCACCGAGAGCCGGGCTCTCGGTTTCTTGCACCCGGGCCATAGGGGATCTCGCGCGCGACGGAAGTAAACTCGGGTGGGGGGGGGGCACGCGGTACCCGAGATTTCGGCACTCGGGGCCTCGATTCGAGCGGGCGCACCACGCGGGTTTTTGACGATCCTTCCTCAATTCGTGGATCGCGCCGTGTATAATCCAATTTCTATCGCGATAATCGCGCGCGTGAAGTAAAATTCACGACAGCTTCGTAAAAGTCGCTGATGAAAAAAAAAAAATCCTCGCGATGATTTTTATTCTACTATTCGTATGTACGACGAGTCCTCTCGATCGCACAAGCGAGAGACAATCGTCGACTCGGCGTTACGTGCGCTCTGGTTGTGCCAGCGTCGCGAGATTCCTGCGTCTCGTAACAAGAATTCCCCCCTCCCCCTCCCTCGCTCCCCCCTCCCCCACCTTCTGCCTACCTCCTTCGCTCAGCCGGATCGTATGTATATAATAATAAATACACAAGGATACATCTAAGTCTCCACGCAGAGCGCTTCTCGTTATTGGCCTCATGCGCAACCGTCATGACTTTATGTTTCTCTTCGTGTTTTTTTTTCTCGCTCACTCCTCGCCTTCACTCCTTCTCTTATCTCGCCCGAGCCCAACGTCTCTCGACCGACGAAACTGCCCTTTTTATTATTCGTATCCCGGGCGCGCGTTTCTCGCGGTGAGCGAGAGAGAAAGAGCGAGAGCGACGAAGATTTAGATTTAGATTTGTTTATTCCGTGCCCTGGAGCAAAGCCCCCCTAAGAACACCGTGCCAACACACCAAATAGCACACAAGCATATATAAGCTGGGAAAAACCATGCGCAAAAAACAAAGAAATATCTTAACCTACGAAGAACTTAACAACTAACCTAAAACTAACTTAACCTAGATTATTATACAGACATTGCAAAACAGCTGCATGTACAAAGTAAAGAAAAATGAAGGAAATAAAATAAAATAAAATATAATAAACGCAGAGCAACAAAAGAAAAGAACAGAAAAAGGAAGAGAGGGAGAGAGAGAGAGAGAGCGACACGCAAGAACGGAACATACAGCGAGCGCGACACTCGGGCTGGATGAGCAACTGCGGGGATTCTCGGAAATCCTTGATGCTCTCGCTCGCCCGGCCGGCCGGCCGAGAAATCCGTCGTGAAGGTGATACGAATCGGGAGATACGCGCGCGCGCGCCTCGCTCTCTTTGTTTACCTCCTTCGCCTCGGCCGTGTGCGCGGCGCTCGCGTCACAATCGACTTTCCAGAATGAATATTTCGCGCGCCGCTCTCTCGGTTGGCGCTCGTGAAAATATATCATGTTGAATTTTGCATCGTTGGGATGCAACGAAATAAACAAAAATTAATTCTGTTTAACCCAAATGACGAAATTAGTAATTAAATCACTGTTTAATAATTATATCATTATTTAGCAGTTATATTATTATTCGATTATTTTGGTTAATTAGCATTGTTTTTTTTCGGAATTTCTTTGCATTCCAACGATGTAAACTTCAACATCATAAAATATATCGTGTTGAAGTTTGCATCGTTCTAATGCAACGAAAAAAAATAAGTAATTCTATTTAACTCAAATGACGAAATTATTAATTAAATCACTAATGAATAATTATATCATTATTTAATAATTAGACAATTATTCGATTATTTGGGTTAATTAGCATTATTTTTTTTCTGAATTTCGCTGCATTCCAACGATGTAAACTTCAACATCATAAAATATATCATGCTGAAGTTTGCATCCTTGGAATGCAACGAAATAAAAATAAATTAATTCAATTTAACCCAAATGACGAAATTATTAATTAAATCACTATGTAATAATTAGATCATTATTTACTAATTAGATTATTATTCGATTATTCGGGTTAATAAGCATCGTTTTTTTTGCTGAATTTCGTTGCATTCCAACGATGCAAACTTCAACATCACGAAAATATATTCTTCGCGTTCCTCGTTCGAGGGACTCGCGAGGCGAGTGTAACCAGTGTCAACCTGCGACCCGGCGGTTTACCCGCAAACAGCGATATTTTTTCGGGTAATTCAGTCCGAGAAATTCAGCGGCAGTCCGAATGACCCGTTTGCCACCCCGCGGTCAACACAGTTTTCTCTCTCTCTCTCTCTCCCTCTCCCTCTGACTTCTCATTCTTCTTTCTCTCTTCCTCTCCTTCTTCCTCACAATTTCGACGGACCCTCATGAACGCAGTCTTTGTCTTGCCCTCTGCAGGCTCGTCGCCCGTAGCTGCGACGCTCGAAATCTTTTTTCTTTTTTCTTTTCCCCCCGTTCGTGTACAACGCAGCGGCGGCAGCACCCCGGCTTTTATAATACGGCTGCGACGTCACGCTCAACCTGTGACAGCGCGTTGTTCCCTCTTGCCCTGTAACGCGGAGCGTTCCCGTGGGGCACTGTGTGCGTGTAATATACCTGAACCGTTACAATGACCGGTCGTCCTCGCCCGGGCTGCACGAACCTCAACCTCATATAGTCCGCTTACGTAGCTGTTTCACTCTCTCTCTCTGTCTTTCTCTCTGTGTCTCGTTGACGAGACGCTGAGTTTTCCACAGCCGAAACTCTCTCGGCGCCCCGGGAGAAAAAGGCGCTTGTCTTTTCGTGTACTCGTTGACTCCACCTGGACGCCGGATTTGACGCACAGGAGTGACTGGAAAAGAGAGCGGTGGGCTCGTAATAAATACGTTTTTCTAGGCAGACAGAGTTTTATTATTATTATTATTATTTTCATTTTTATTTTTTTAATTTTTTAATTTTTTTTCAAAGCACAGTTACGACTTGAAAACGGTTATTATTATTATTATTTATTTATTTATTTTTTTCAAAGCACAGTTACGACTTGAAAACGGTTGTTATTATTATTATTATTATTTTTTTTTTTTATTTTTTTTTTCAAGTCACAGCTACGACGCTAATATTGGGGAAGAAAGTATGATTCTTTTTTTTTCGACCATACCAAAGTTTGGAAGTTTTGTGGCTGAAAAAAAAAAATGATTGTAACGAAGAATTTTCCTAACTATGCAAATTTGTCGTTAAAAATAACTTTTATTTTCAATCTCTAATTTTCCGAGTAATAATAAAATCACGGTTGACCTTTCGTCCCAATGTCACGGGGGTCAACGAGATTTCCGAGGCTCGCCCGGCGAAAAAGCTTTCACGGGGGGGGGGGGGGGGGGGGGTTAATAAGGTCTCGTTGCGACGAGAAACTACGGGGGTGGAGAAACTGACCGGGCGACCGTTTGGTCGTCGTTTGGGGAGCGAAAATGTCATGGTGGGTCGTTGGGCGCACGAGGCGCTTCGTGGATATCGCGGAGGACAACGACGGTCGTTGTTTGTTGGTCGATCGTTGAACGTAGGCGTCGGACTCTCGACTTTCCATCTCTCTCTCTATCTCTCGTATGTCGCACATTCCGTACTGAGCTACACTTGCGCGTTATATACCTGTACGTACAGCCTTCGCGCACGACACCTCGGGTCTACGTCAGTCCCGCCAACACCGCGACCGATAGACCCACGAATTTCTTCTCCGCGATGACGTCAAACGCCCGCCGAGGCGATTCCGTCGACGGAGCGCCTCGCAGTTTTACCCCGAGACAAAGGTTAAGCGAAATCGATTTAAAATCACCTGTCGTGGGTGGTCAAAATCCTACCAAAAAGCATACCTGTTAAAGCTCATTAAACCCAAAATGATTTTTTTAATTAACAAACTCGATAGACCTAAAACACTCGACGCATTATTTTCCTCTGTTTATGCCTCAGTTTTCCTCTCCCGATGAACAATTCTAGTAAAAAAAAAAAAATTATTGATCAAAAAGGATTTTCTTTGATTAACAAAAATTAGTCCAAAACACAAGACATTATTTTCCTCAGTTTATGCCTCAATTTTTCCCCTCCTGATGAACATTAGACAAATCGAGCCAGAAACAAAAAAATAAATAAAAATTAGTTCATCAAAAAGGATTTTATTTAATTAACAAAAATTAGTCCAAAACACAAGACCTTATTTTCCTCTCGCGGTTTATTATTCCGCCTCCATACATCAGACAAATCGACATAATAAAAAAGAATAATTCGTTGATAAAAAACTCTTTTTTTGATCAACAAATATTAGTCCAAAAACGCAAGACGTTTTCCTTTCGTGGTTTATCGTTCCACCTGCGAATGTAAATTCTGTCCATCCCAATTGTGGACAAATAAAAAAATAAAAAAGTCGATAACTCGCGAAAATTCGCATTTTTTTTTTTTTTTTTTTTTTTTTTTCGGTGGCACAAATATTCACGGGACAAACGCGTGCATACTAGGCCGAAAGCGTAATTACAGAGTGGATGCATAATTTTCCTTCCGGTTTCTACATATAGATATATATGTAACCATATATTTATATATAGACACACGACGCTCATTTGAGGAATATTCAGCCGTGGGTGTCCTTTGCGTGTTCTGCATCGCCGTCCGGCTACGTATATTTCCGCCCGAATGCGGGGTTGAGGGTGGGTTGGTGGGCGCTGTGCACAGCGAGCGACGCGGCGCTCTCGGTGTACTCGGGGGTATATAAAGTACGTAATGCACACCCTCCGCCACGGCCTACGGTTTGCGGTTCTATTATTAGCTCACTTTCTCGTTGAAATACACATCGAAGCTATGCGAATATAAACGGGGGGCTGCGAGTTGTGGGTGGATCTCTCGCTTCGCTGGTTACCTCGAGGTCTCCCCCTCACCCCCCCTTTTCAGGAGGTGGAGTGGGGGGACTCTCCACCCCTTCGCGAGCTCGGAAATATTTATATATCGAGGTTACGCGAGTTGCGCGTGTTTCGTTTGGAAAATTGTATTTTTAATAATATAAAAGCCGAGTGAATTACACGAAATCCGCGGTGACTCGCGTTGTGATTGAATGACTTCGTTGGGAGTTATAATGGAAGACGCCGTGGGCCTCGCGGCTATGCGGGGCTCGCGTTGCGACACACACCGCCGATGCGACGATGGAGCTGGGAATTGATAGCGCGCTATCGGGGAAGAAAAAATTTCATTGGCTACTACCGGGTATATGCTGCGATGTCTGCGTGTGGAATTCGCGCTCGCGACCTACGCTTGGCGTCGAGTGAGCCGAGTATCGGTACTCGTTATTTTTTCTGTAGAGTAATCCATTTTTATATTTTCACACTGTTATTTTTTCTGTAGAGTGATCCATTTTCATATTTTCGGAGTGTTATTTTTTATATAATTTATTCTTTTATTTTTTTATGTTTTTCATTTACATTTTTATGTTTTTTGAATAAATGAACTTATTCATTTTCTTGGAATTTGTCGGCACTTTAATTTAGCCTCTTACTCGTTTCATAAAGTTATTTTTATTTCATTACCAGTTTGGATAAAAAATAATAAGCCTGCAGCTCACACTAAATATTTTTAGCAGTCAGAAAAATACTGAAGAACATTTTCATTTTGCATCGTGATTGTTTATTACGCTTATTTAAATTTTATTGTCCGTGGGTAAAAAAACAAAAAAAAAATTGTTTAGCTCGTACTGAACATTTTTATAGCAGTCTGAAAAACAGTGATGTTGAAGTTTGCATCGTTGGAATGCAACAAAATTCAGAAAAATTAATTCTAATTAACCAAAGTATTAAATTTGGTATAAAAGGTCATTGCAGCAATTAGTTACTATGATGTCTTTTCTAATTCCAATTAACCCAAATGATGAAAATAAAAATGATGAATGAATTATTATTTTTTATTTCGTTGAATTTCAACGATGCAATCTTCAATATCATTAAAAATACTGAGATACGTCGTCTTGATGCGGGACACTTTTTGGGGTCTCCCTTAGTCGGTCCAATATCGATGCTCACAGAGCCACAAGTGACATTAGTGGTTCACCCGGGCAGCGTCGCAAGTGCAGCTCGCGCGCTGCGCGCGCCGTTAGCAAAGGAAAGCTGTGGGAATTGAGATTTCCGGCGTGAAACGCCGAGACCCATCGGTGCCGTGAACCAGATTCTTCCTCGGTCTTCGGTCTCTCGGTGTTCTTTCATTTCGTTATCGCCCGGCCGATACACACGGAGACGCGTCTCGAGTGTGAGTGCGGATCGTCAGTGTATTCACGGGTTCGTTAAGCGCAGAAGAGATTGATATATATATATACCTAATTGATACTCCGACTCTGTTCCTCTTTCTCTCTCCCCTGCCTGATTTGCAGTTGCACTCGAGACGAATGTTATTATTGCTCGTCGCTGGTCTCTCCTTACGCCCCTCTCCTTGCCCCCCCCCCCCCCCCCCCCCGCCTGTCTTGCGTGCTACACACACGACCGGCGGGCGAGAAACAGAGATAATAGCGGTGCTCAACGGCGGTTTGAAAATCGCAGATTTTGTAACCATGTTGCAAATCACGTGCGGCCTCTCGTGCTAGCGGAGCTTTCACTATTGCGAATATGGATTTTTTTTTTTTTTTTTTTTTTTTTTTTTTTTTTCGTGAGACAAATCGGCAGATAAAAAAATTTCGCACAGTTTTAGTGCGTACAATAAACTAATTATTTTTTAATGTAAAAATTTAAAAATCGAGGATTTTGTAACCATGGCAATGTAGCAAATCACGTGAGGCCTTTCGTGCGGGGCTTTCACTATTGCAAATATGGATTTTGTTTTTTTTCGTGAGACAAATCGGCAGGTAAAAAATTTTCGCACAGTTTTAGTGCGTACAATAAACTAATGATTTTTTAATGTAAAAATAAAAAAATCGAGGATTTTGTAACCATGGCAATGTAGCAAATCATGAGCGGCCTCTCGTGCGGGGCTTTCACTATTGCAAATATGGATTTTTTTTTTTTTTTCGTGAGGCAAATCGGCAGATGAAAAAATTTCGCACAATTTCTGTGCGTATAATAAACTAATTATTTTTGCGAGAAAAAAATGTAAAAAAATTGAAGATTTTGTAATCACGTCAATGTGGCAAATCATGAGCGGCTATATTGCAAATATATTGATACTTTTTTAATGCTCGAGACGAATAAGAAAATAAATATCTTTCTCACCATTTTTCGTGTACACAACAAAAGATTTATATTTTAATAAATAAATTTAAAAATGTTAGCTGCGGCGAAAAATGTAATATTTTGATAAATAGGTCAGTACAAAAAAGTAGATACATTTTCGCACAATTTCTGTGCGTACAATAAGCTAATTATTTTTCCGAGAATTTTTTTTTTAAATCGAAGATTTTGTAACCACGTCAATGTAGCAAATCACGTGCGGCCTCTCGTGTAGGGCTTTCACTATATTGCAAATATATTCATCATTTTTAATGCTCTAGACGAAACGATAAATAAATATTTTTCTCACAATTTTTCGTGTCACAACAGATTTATTTTAATAAATAAATAAAAATGTCAGCTGCGTCAAAAAATATAATATTTTGATAACTAGGTCAGTAAAAAAAAAAACAACGACTTGTATGTTTTTTTGTATTCCTCTCACTTTCTTTTCTTCTCACCGTCGCGTTATTGCTGTCGCGTTGGGACTAAAATGCGACAAAACTGCGACGACAATTTTACACAGTTAATTTTTACGCAGTCGAGCCGCTCGCCGTTTGGCCCGTTCACCGTGGAAAAACCTCTCGGGTCCCGATCGCGTCCGCCTTTCTCTGGGGTCTGAGATACAATAATCCCGCGGCCGCGATGGGTTTCTCTCTCTCTCTCTCTCTGACGTTCCACGTCGAGTGTGCCGCACGCTCTCGGAGCCACCACCGACGCCGCCGCGGCGCAGTCATTACGGTTGCTCGACAACTCGCATTACAATCCATTAGTCGAACGCCCACCGGCAATTTAGGACGTTGGAATCGGCCGCTCCGACTCGGCCACACGCTCCGATATGGCACTAACAAACTGCGCGCTGTAACTATGTGTACACCACACCCGGGTGCGGTGCACTGTACACCGCGCGCTCTGTGCACACGCTGGGCGAAGCCGAAGCCGTCGTTGCTCCTGCTCTCCGATCCTCTCTGACCGCGTTCTGGTTTCTCTGATACTCGCGCGACGCGCGCGCGTGGGTACCACAAACCATCCTTCATTGTATTCATCATCCACATCCTATACACAAATCGCTCGCCCGAAAATTCTCACGTCGTCGCGAGTTGAAAGTAGGCTCGGGTCGGTAGATTCTTTTTTTTTTTTTTTTTTTTTAATTAAGCTAGCAAGAATGATTTGTTGATACAAAAAATTGAAAGTTGGGCGAAAAACAATTGTTGGCCTGGTAAAAATATTTGGTAGGGCAGAAAATATAAAAATAGCCTGGTGAAAAAAATGGGTAGCGTAGAAAAAAAATTGGTCAGTCTGGTAAGAAAATTTGGTAGCCTGGAATAAAAATTCGTCAGCCTGATAAAAATATTTGGTAGCTTGGAATAAAAATTTGTCAGCCTGGTGAAAATATTTGGTAGCCTGGAATAACAATTTGTCAGCCTGGGGAAAATATTTGGTAGCCGGGAATAAAAATTTGTTAGCCTGGTCACAAAATTTGGTAGCGTAGAAAAAAAAATTCGTCAGCCTAATTAAAATATTTGGTAGCCTAGAAAAGAATTTGTCAGCCTGGTAAAAATATCTGGTAGCTTAGAAACAAAAAATTTGTCAACCTATAATAAAAATTTGTGGGCCTGTTAAAAATATTTGGTAGCCTAGAAAAAAAATTATCAGCCTGATAAAAAAGTTTGGTAGACTAGAAAAAAATTTGTCGGCCTGGTAAAAATCTTTGGTAGCCTAGAAAAAAAAAGTATTAGCCTGGTAAAATCATTTGGTAGCCTAGGAAAAAAAAAAAAAAAATGCCCAGCGTAATCATCTTTTCGCCCAAAAAATATTTCACCGCCGAAAAATTCCCTGGAAAAAAAAATCTTCGAGTCCACTTCGAGTCCACTTCGAGGAAGTCGGGGGCCGTCCGCGAAGCGCTCACGACGTTTAGTCCGCGCGATCGAAGCCCAAAGAGAGATCGAAGTCTCGCGCGCGTCGCCGAACGAGGTAAACTCTCGGCTCGGTCGGAGAGCCGAGTCTCTCACCGAAGGCGTGAATTACGATGCCGCGACTGACATAAAAGAAATATATATATATATATATAGGGGAGAGGCGAAGAAGCGTCTCCCGGCGGTTAGCCATGTATAGAAATGAGCCGGGAAGGAAGAAGTGAGAATGGAGACTCGGGGAGAGTCTCGATGGGCAGTACGTAGCGTAGAGCGGAGATCGTCGATGCTATACGTGCGAGAGGAGCAGCAAAGGCGACACGCCGCTCGCTCTCCTTTTCTCTGTTACACCTAACGTGAATTTCCTTCTCCTTCTCTCTTTCTCGCTCGTGTCGTTCGCTGTGTCTGCCGCCTCCAGCAGCAGCCGCCGCTGCGACCGAATAGGTCTGCTCACCTTGGACGAGAAGTTGACAGGATCTCGGCAGGCGCGGGTGAGGGACAGCCGCGCGCCGCTTCTTCTCTCCTCCTCATTCTCGATACGCGTGCGATTTGCATCACGTGGTGCGCGCGCCGTGTATACCAACTTTCCGGATTGGTCGGATCCTCGCAGACGCCCAGAGATTCTCATTTCGAGGATCGTCCCGTTCGGCCCCGTCTTGTATGTAGATCGGGTGCCATTGTCGCAAGGATTATACGCGGATGATGATTGAGATTTTAGGCTGCTGGGAAGTCGGCATGAAAATTCGGTCGGCGTTCCGAAGCGACTTTGACACCTTGACACAATTTTCGGTTTGCAAGGGGAAAAAAATTGGTAAGAAAAATTCCTGGATTTACGGTGAAAATGAAGAAAAAAAATTGGTGACGAAAATTCCGGGATTATTTATGGTAGAAATGACGACAAAAAAATTGGTGGCAAAAATTCCTGGATTATTTACGGTAAAAATTATGGAAAAAATTGGTAACAAAAATTCCTGGATTATTTACGGTAAAAATGATGAAAAAAAAATTGGTGACAAAAATTCCTGGATTATTTACGGTAAAAATGATGAAAAAAAAATTGGTAACAGAAATTCCTGGATTATTTACGGTAAAAATGACGAAAAAAAATGGTAACAAAAATTCCTGGATTATTTACGGTAAAAATGACGAAAAAAAATGGTAACAAAAATTCCTGGATTATTTACGGTAAAAATGACGAAAAAAAATTTGGTAACAAAAATTCCTGGATTATTTACGGTAAAAATGACGAAAAAAATTGGTAACAAAATTTCCTGGATTATTGACGGTAAAAATAACGAAAAAAAACATTGGTAACAAAAATTCCTGGATTATTTACCGTAAAAATAACGAAAAAAAAATTAATTGAGTCTTTCGAATCGCTAGAGACATTAAAAAAATCACTGGTTTGTTTACAGTAAAATAAAAAATCCGTGGTTTGTTACAGTGAAATAAAAAAATCCCTGGTTTGTTTACAGTAAAATAAAAAAGTCCCTGATTTGTTTACAATAAAATAAAAAAAGAATTGAATTACGTTAATAACCGAAACGCGTCGAGACGCCCGGAGGATGTGATTACAAATGGGGCTATAAACTCGCGGCCGGCTTGTATAATTGTAACGGTGTTGCAGGGGCGATATAACTAAAGCGAAAGGGGGAAGGAGGGGGTGGGGGGGAAATTACCACGGGATCCGGGCGTCATCGGGAGAGTCGTATAAACCGCGGGGAGCGGTTCGTGATTTTACGCCGAACTCGCGCTCGCGCTCGCGACGAGGGCAGTCGCGGCGGCGGCGACGGCGGCAGCAGCACGCGTGGCACGTCCGTCTCGCCTTCTGGGTGGTCAAGACCGAGTGAATTCCATCCGTCGTACAATGGCGTTCCGGAGACATTCCGCGGGCTGAGTTAAGGCCAAGCTCTTTCTCTATGCGATCGCCTCGTGGTCTCCTCTCGTCGCGAAATTATCGGCTACGACGAATAAAAATGTCACGCCATTTTATTCTTAGGAAATTACTGCAATTAATTTTTTTTTCTTTTTGATAAAAAAAATCAATGAATCTGTGAGACTCTCGAATAATTTACGAATTAGCAGAAAAAAATATATGAGCCAGGAAATAACTTTGTCGATCTTCTCGTGTCTCCTCCTCGCGAAATCATTGGTTATACACGACAAATAAAAATGTCACAATATTTTATTATTACGGGTAATAATTGTAATTTTTAAAAATTAATTTTCTTTATTAAAAAGATGATAATTAATTTTTTACTAAAAGATGATAATTCATTTTTTACTAAAAAATGATAATTCATTTTTTTACTAAAAAATGGTAATTACTTTTTTACTAAAAAATGAATTACTTTTTTTGACTAAAAATGAATTAATCTTTTTACTAAAAAATGAATTAATTTATTTTTACTAAAAAATGAATTAATTTTTTTTACTAAAAATGAATTAATTTTTTTTTTTACTAAAAAATGAATTAATTCGTTGGGTCTCTCGTTTGTCATTCCTCGAATAAGTCACGAATTCTCCGCGAGAGCCAAGGTCAGGAAATAACTTTGTCGAAATTTTTGCGGTCCTCATCGTGTTCGTGTTATACTATAGACACATTATGCCTCGACCGTAGGATAGACGTCAAATATATGTAGGATTTCGTGGCGCGCGATGAGTGTATTAGCTCGTTGTGGGCCCGGAGAGTTTTGGGTCGCCGGGACGTCGGTGTATCCCGCTCGCGCGCGGCGGCACCCCGAGGTCGGAAACGAAAATTACTCTCTTCCACGAACGCGCACAGTGGTCAGCGGAGGCTCTCCGGGTCTTCGTCGTCTTCTCTCTCGATTCGCCGCCGGTAGATTCGCGAGTGGCATCGCCGTCGATTCCGGTGCTGCGGTGGCGATCAGCGCGACGAGCGAACGGTGGGAGAGCCGAAGACGAGAAGGAGAAGAAGCAGAAGAAGAAGAAGAAGAAGGCGAGAAGAAGAAGAAGAAGAAGAAGAAGAAGAAGAAGAGAAGACCAAGGAGATATATAAACGCGTTGCTGAAACGGCAGCGGGGGGCAAACGACGATTTTGACCCGGGGCGCCTAAATGCCAAGCGAATAATCGACCCATCTCTCTTTCTCTTCGACTCATATGCGAGCCTCAATTTCAGTCAACGTTGTAAATCCCTAGTTTTTATAGAAATAAAATTGATGGTGCCGTTAACTTTGTAATTGTGTATAACACTAAATTTATAAGAAATTGTAAAATTTATGTAATATATAAAAATTATAAAATTTATGTAATATATAAAAATTCTAAAATTTATGTAATATATAAAAATTATAAAATTTATATCATATTTTGTATGTTTATAACATTTATAACAATAACTCGTAATGATAATCATATGATGTGTAAACTTTTAAATAGAGGCAAGAAATATTTATTTCCCATAAAACTTAATGGTAATCTTATTGAAAAAATGGACAAACACTCTTAATGCATTGCGAAAATAATGAAGGACTGTGCTTGTCCATTTTTCTCACAATTTCTCCGAAAATTTAATGAAAAATTCGGTTTTTCTTACGGCTATTCAAAAGTTCACTTATAATTTTATAATCACTACAGGTCATCGTTATAAAATCGTAACTGAAAAATAAACTGTTGTGTAGACTTTAATTCTTAACGTAATGGGGACTTACAACACTGGTTTCAGTTTTGCTTGGCGATCATCGACCAAAATTGTGTCTACGGTTTCGAAAAAGAAAACAATATTTCCTTCTTCGTGCAAAAATTCGAGGCAGGCAGACTGAGAGAGGAAACGACCACACGCACTTTCTTTTATTTTACACTCTCGAACAACGAGAGCCAAAGACCCGCGCGAGTCTCCCTCGTCCGTCTATACTTTGCTGCTGCTGCTGCCGCCGCGCGAGTCGCGGAGACCGTAGAAATTTTTCTCCGCCGCGTCCAGACGGCGGGCGTTAAATTCCGGCCGCATGACGCACAGCACTCGGGAGACGGAGAGCGAGCATCTAGTCCTCCTCGGTGTGTATCGCATACCGGGGACGAGTCGGAATTGAGCCGGGGGTTGGTTCGACTTTCCAGATCTGCTCCACTTCCGAGGATAGATTTTTCTGCCTGTGGTAAAAAAAAAATAAAATCGTAACGATACTCGTGTTATTTATTTTTTTTATTTTTTTTTAGTCCATACGCGACTCGCGCGCTTCCTAGTTAATAAAAAATATATATATGTTTAAAAAACAGAAAATAATCACGTTTTTTTATTTTTGTGAAAATTATTGCATTTAGAAAAAAAGAGAGAATGTCGAATTCGTTGTGTATGGGCAAAGATAGATTCTTTGAGGAGGGTCAGCAATTCTTACGAACAGAAAAAAAGTCAATTCTGCTCAGCTCAGTCTAAATGTTTGTGCTGTGATAAAAAAATCATGGCGATACTCGTGTTATTATTTTTTATTGCCTTATTATTTCAATCATTACGGAAAAAAAATGACGCGTGAATTTTCCCCACAATTTGAGGAAAGAATTCAACAAAAATATAGATCGATCCATCCGTGATAACAAAACCCGGTTATCTTCCCGACAGCTCGGGTGAGTCATGCTTCGTCAGCTATAAATAACATCCCGCACGATTGTGACAATTGCCAGGGCGTCCCGAGAGTCAAAACACGAGAAACCTCGATCATCCATATTTACATTTCCTTATCCCCCCTCCCCCTCCACCAGGATCTTCCACTAGGGTAGAAAAACCGTTTCTAGCCTGTACCGTTTGTGGCCATTTTGACTGTAATTCATCTCAAATAATTGTTTTTCAGTATTTCAACGCTGATACTTCGAAAGTATCCATATAGAGTGACGACATTATCCAGCCCATTTTTTTCTTAATTAGCAACATAAACAATTAAGTTCTTTTGAACTTGGTGGCCACAATCGGACGATATTGAAGTTTGCATTGCTGGAATGCAACGAAATTCAGAAAAAAATGTATTGTAATTAATCCAAATGATAAAGGGCACTATTTTTTAATTTTTTTCGTGCCCTTAGTATAGCGACAGACACGAAAAAAAAAATCGTGCCCTTTATCATTTGGGTTAATTACAATTAATTTTTTTTCTGAATTTCGTTGCATTCCAACGATGCAAACTTCATCATCATACAATCGGGCCAAAGGTGACCAAAAACGGTACTTCTACCCTACACAATAAACATCATCAAATTCGCCCCGCAAGCCTCGTTCCTCAGCGCAGCTCCGGATCCCTAACTCCCTCTTAACAACAAGTCGAACCGTTTACGCGTCTCGTTGCATTCCAACGATGCAAACTTCAGCATCATTCAATCGGGCCAAAGGTGGCCAAAAACGGTAATTCGCCCTATACAATAAATGTCGTCAAAGTCGCGACCCTCAGCGCAGCTCCGGATCCCTAATTCCCTCTTAACAACAAGTCGAACCGTTTACGCGTCTCATATACACACCGAGAGAGCGGTAGGTGCGCAGTGCTCGCCACTCGAGGACGTGCAGGTCAGGGCACTCAGCGCGCCGCCAGGGAAAACGCGTCGTCTCTCGCGCGCGGCGGTGGCGCTCGCCGCAAATGCAGAATGCAAAATGCTCGCTCGCCGAGAGCAGCAGCGCCGAGCCTCGCGCTGCTGCTATAGGAGGATGCGGTGTGCGTGCGCTGCCGCTCAGACGCAGCGCGAATGCGCGGCGGCGGCAGCGGCAGCAGCAGCGGTTTGTGCGTCTCTCGAGCCGTCGTCCCCGACATCGTGGATCGAGCTGTGGAGAGCGAACTAGCCGGCGAGCTCCGAGGGAACACGGAGCTTGAGCGGATCGCGCGCGTCGCGCTGTTGCCACCTCCTCCCGTGCGGGGCGACTCGCGGAGAGACCGACGGAGTCTCTCAGCTGGGCGCACGCGGCAGCGGCGCTCAACCGGCGGGCTCGGCCGGCCCACTCGAGCCTCTCGCGCGCGCTCCGTAGGTATATATTCACGTGCACAGTGTGTATATATTATTATGCCTGCCTCGCTGTCGACGAGCCGCGCTCGCCAAGTGGCTCCGCGGCGGAGTAGGAGTAGCTACGGCGGCGGCGGCCGCAGCGGCAGCGGCGGCAACGATTCCCCGAGCCAGTCCCCCGCTATTATCTCTCTTTGTCAGTCGTCCACGGCCGAGAATACTTTGAACCGTGACGCCTTATCGTTTCAATAACCATCGCACGGAAGGTCCCGCGCGCGCCTTACGCTTTCGTGGAATGTCGACGAGTTCTTGTTTTTTCTTTTTTTGATTCTTTTTTTTTCGTTTTTAATCATTTTTGGGTTTCGCGAGAGTCTTGGGATGGATGAATCGAGATGGGATTTTTTGAGGAGAGGAAATTAGACTGGATTTTTTTTTTTTTTTTTTCTTGGGATTGTTGCTAGAATTTCTCGGCACGGAGAAAAATGTGCTGCGGTAGCGAAAATTTGCTGTGATGTAGATTAGAGTTTTATTGCAGCAGCGAAAAATTTGTTCGTATAGCACAATAGATTAGCTTCTATTGGTCGCTGGTTATTTTTCTTTGTGGAATTGCGAGATTTTCGGGACGAGGTGAATAAGATGCGATTTTGGGAGGAGGAAAAATGAGCCGGTGGAGCTTTTTCTTTTGAGCCGGTCGTAATGAGGTGAATAAGATGCAATTTTGGGAGGAGGGAAAATAAGGGAAGGAGGTAGAACTTTTTCTTTTTAATTTTTTTTCTTTTTTTTCGAAATGAGGTGAATAATAAGATGCAATTTTGGGAGGAGGGAAAATGAGGGAAGGAGGTAGAACTTTTTTTTTTTTTTTTTTTCTCGAAATGAGGTGAATAATAAGATGCAATTTTGGGAGGAGGGAAAATGAGGGAAGGAGGTAGAACTTTTTCTTTTTAATTTTTTTTTCTTTTTTTTCGAAATGAGGTGAATAATAAGATGCAATTTTGGGAGGAGGGAAAAATGAGGGAAGGAGGTAGAACTTTTTCTTTTTAATTTTTTTTTTTTTTTCGAAATGAGGTGAATAATAAGATGCAATTTTGGGAGGAGGGAAAATGAGGGAAGGTAGAGCTTTTTCTTTTTAACAGTGTAATACAAAGTGTGAAATTATCTTTGGGTCTACGAATGACTCGAAAGTTTACCACTTTCCCACGATGGATTCGGCCGGTGTTTTTATTTATTCCACTCATCAATTCCGCGTCTCGGCCACTTCCGTTCTTATCGCGCATTATCGCGGAGTACACGGGAGACACACAGGTAGAGCAGAGCGAGCAGACGGGGGAGGCGCGATATATTCGTTGAGCGGGCAAATCGTGTTGTGGCAATAAAGCGAGTCGCGCTCGCGCGGCGGGTAACGCCCGTCGCGCACGCTCGAACGCGAGCTGCGCGCGCAAAGAGGTCAACAGCGCGCGCCGTCGTCGCGACGACGACGACAGCGAGAGTGAAATCGGGAAGCGAACTTTACTCTTTAACAATGCTCGCCAACGGACGCGAGTTTATGTATTCCTATACGACTCTGCGCGCGCCGCCTTCGCTCGTGGAAGTCGCGCGAGCGACGCACGGAAATTTCCGTCGTGTTCCGATGTTTTCTTCGGGCATTGTGTTGTACACCGCGCGCGCAACAATCGGATTAAAGCAACGTCATGTAACGTCGAACCGATTCCCGAATCATTGAGTCGTTTGTAGATAGGATTATTCGTCGCATGGTTTATGGGGATTTATTTTTTATGGGGAGTTCGTGACGGTTTTTATGAGCTGGTTAGACATTTTTTTATGCAGATTTATATGCAGTTTTACACCGACATTTTTTTTTTTTTTTTTTTCAACAATGTCGACTTTTGATCTCCATGATCGTTCACAAGTCGCGTATTCTAGCCTTGAAAACGCAGGTGTCAATTCTTTTTTTAATTGATTAAAAAATGGAAAAAAAATCAGGAAAACATTTTTTTACGGGTTTTTCTGCAATTGAAAATACGATATTAACACACAAAAAAAAAAATCCGCTGTATATATCAATGTTTGCAAATATTTTTGAAGGCATTTCTGGAATTGTTGACATTTGTCGCTACCCCTGAAAACACTGGTGACAAATATTTTTTTAATTGATAAAAGAATGGAAAAAAATCAGAAAAAATTTTTTTACAGTTTTTTGTGCAATTGAAGATACGATACTAAAAAAAAAAAAAAAAAAAATCCGCTGCATACATCAATTTTTGCCAATATTTTTCAGGGTATTTCTGAAATTGTTGACATTTTTATTGCCCACTATCGATACACGAATTATGAGAACAAATATATATGTCAAATTGATTTAATTAATTAACATAAATTTTTATTATTTTTTATTAATTAAAATATATCTTTTTAATTAAACTAAATATTCGCAATTCTTACGATACGTCTTTTTATCGTTTTTTTTCACGCGGTTTGTCGCGCAACTATCAGTCAATAAAAATGACAATACGGTCGTGCGACACCGCGCGGCTCCGAACACAGTCTAAGTAAACATGTTATTATAATGACGTCGCGTGTCATTGTCGTAAAAAAAAATTGTGTTATGTCACTTCTATTAATATTGTAGCACCTAACGCCGATTCGTCAGATTTCCGTTGCCCCTGGCCGGAAGACGTCGTGTTTTTTTTTTTCGCCCGCACGCGATAAACCAACGCGGAGATCCGCGTCGCGGCCTCGTTATCAGCGTTATCGATTACAAAGAAATCAGACTACTCAGCGCGCGGGCCGCGCGCGCACATATCCCATTATTTCAAAGAACACCGACGCGATTTCTCCCCCCCTCTCCCCTCTCTCCCGTCGATAGCGATTCTTTTCCCGAGTCTCACGAACTCCTCGGCGATATCGATGTACTTACCGACTCTCTTTTTTTTCTTCCTTTTTTTTAATGCCCCAACCAGCACCAGGGAGTTCGTATTATTCGTGCAGTGCGCAGGGGTCTCTGGTCTCCGGCCAACGATCGCAATTCATGCGCTAAGCCCCGCTAACGAGATTCTCAAGATGTTTTTTTCACCACCAGAACGGGCGGCCTGGACCTTTTTTTTCGAGGGGCTTTTATTTTTAAATCGTGACCCCGAACATCAGAGCGTTTTTCGTCAAATTTTTCGCTCTTCTAATATTCTTTCACGCCTGAAAAAAAAATTCTATCTATCACTATTGTGATTATAAATTATATTTTTTTTTTTTGTATAAAAATATTGAAAAGCGTGAAAGTTCCAAAAGTCATCGCAGCCACCTTGATGATTGTGATGACTTTTTTTTTTCGCAGAAAAAAAACTGCGATGACTGCAGCGTTTTTCGTCAAATTTTCTTTCATGTCTGAATAAAATGTTATATATCACTATTATGATTATAAATTGTACATATTTTTTGTATAAAAATATTGAAAAGCGTGAAAGTGCCAAAAGTCATCGCAGCCACCTTGATGATTGTGATGACTTTTTTTCGCAGAAAAAAAACTGCGATGACTGCAGCGTTTTTCGTCAAATTTTCGTTCATGCCTGTATAAAATGTTACATATCACTATTATGATTATAAATTGTACACATTTTTTGTATAAAAATATTGAAAAGCGAGAAAGTGCCAAAAGTCATCGCAGCCACCTTGATGATTGTGATGACTTTTTTTTCGCAGAAAAAAACTGCTATGACTGCAGCGTTTTTCGTCAAATTTTCTTTCATGCCTGTATAAAATGTTACATATCACTATTATGATTATAAATTGTACATATTTTTTGTATAAAAATATTGAAAAGCGAGAAAGTGTCAAAAGTCATCGCAGCCACCTTGATGATTGCAATGATTTATTTTTTTCGCAGAAAAAAAAATGCAATGACCGCAGCATTTTTCGTGAAATATTTCGTCTTTTCATCTAAAATTCTTTCACAACTTAAAAAAATTCTATCGTTCACTATTACGATTATAAATTCTACGTATTTTTTGTAAAAAAAATATTTTAGAAAGCGTGAAAGTGTCAAAAGTCATTGACAGTCTCCTTGATTGAAATTCCGGTTTGAAGCTGCGCGAAAAAGTGGTGACAAACGCCGCGGCAACAAGAAGCAAACGAAAACGCGACTGGTCCACGCCGAGCGCGCAACCCGCTCCGGTATCGCCACTCGCGTTTTCCATAATTAACCCCGCGTCACGCATGAATATTAAAGTGACAGGTGTTGTGACGTGGAGCGCGCTCGCGCGAGTGCTCGGCGCACACACGACTTTCGCCGCGGATCTCGTCGCGGATAGCGTGGAAATTCAGAGCACATTACCCGCGGCCTTGGCTCGATTGCCGCCGTCGCGCGGTGTATCTCGCGGAAAATCGCGTGTCGTGAGAAATTCTCGCGAGCGGAGAAAATTCTCTGGCAACGATTTGCCACATTCGTTATACGTAATATAAACTCGATTTTATTCTTGCCAGTCTGGCGATGTTTCCAATAATTTTCGGAAAATTCCACGTCGAGTGGTCAACTAATGACACAAAAAAGATTCCAAAAATCGTCAGAGCTATAGAAAATCTCGTGTCGTGATTTTCTATGATTTCTATGAAATTCTCGATTTCTATGATTTCTATGAAATTCTCGATTTCTATGAAATTCTATGAAATTCTCGATTTCTATGATTTCTATGAAATTCTCGATTTCTATGATTTCTATGAAATTCTCGATGTCTATGATTTCTATGAAATTCTCGATTTCTATGATTTCTATGAAATTCTCGATTTCTATGATTTCTATGAAATTCTCGATTTCCATGATTTCTATGAAATTCTCGATTTCTATGATTTCAATGAAATTCTCTATTTCTATGATTTCTATGAAATTCTCGATTTCTATGATTTCAATGAAATTCTCTATTTCTATGATTTCTATGAAATTCTCGATTTTATGATTACCGATCTGGTAAATTTTTCCAATAATTACAAAAAAAATTCGGCTAATGACACAAAAATCGTCAAGTGGCAATTGATGACCCAAAAATAAGTCGCCCAAAAGGAAAAACTGTAAAGTGAACCAAGATGCACCAGATGTGGCAATAATCGCCAGAATTTTTTTTTCCCCCTCTTCGTTCGTCCCAAAAGACCATCGGAAAAGTCGGCGGCAATCGAAAAATAATTCCTAGGACGAGAGGAGCTTTAATTATTAGATCAATGTTGCATCGACAGTGATTACAGCGGAGGTTGATGAGATTAGTGCGAGCTGAGACCGCGCGGCAAGCGCAGTCCCTACGGGACCGCCGCCGTCGTCGCCGCCGCCTCCTCCGGTATATAGAAGGTATTTATTGATTCAATGGGATCCGCCGCTGCGCTGCCGCTGCCGCTACCGAAGGCTCGCACATAGTTATAGCCACTCTCGTGCAGTGATGTAACGCGGAGCGCGATGGGCGAGAGGAGAGCGAGAGACCCCGACTGCACCGCAGCGAAGACGAGGCCACTGGCATTCGCGTCCGAGAGGGTTGGACGCTCGTCGCTCGCGGAAGTTGGCGGCCGCTCACGATTTTCTCCATCCAAACCGCGATATATGACGTTGAAGTTTGCATCGTTGCAATGCAACGAAATTAAAAACAACAAAATATCATCGTCATAGAAATTAATTATATTTGATAATATATAAGAGATGTAGAACTTTTCGCCGAAAAATATATAATAAATATATTTTTTATGTATTTAATATATATCTCAGAAAATCTAATTATTTTAATGAGATAATGAGCTTTAATTATCTAATTATCTAAATAATAAGATAATTATGTTTTAAAATAAAATCTGATAATTTAATAATGAGATTGTTGATAAAATATAATAATTTAATAGTTAGATTTTTTAAAATAAAATCTGATTATCTAAATAATTAGATAATTCGATTTCACCAAAAATCTAATTATCTCATTATCAAAAGAGCAAAAATAAAAAATAAAAAAATAGATTTGATAAAAAATCAAAAAGAAAAAAAATAGATTTGATCAAAAATCTAATTATATGAATAATTAGATAATTCGATTTTTAATGAAATTAAGAAGAGCATGACAAACAAAATTATTTCATCCCCCAACGGGGGTGAATTATTAAAATTTGTATGGGATTAATATTTTGCTTTTAATTTCGTTGCATTGCAGCGATCCAAACTTCAACGTCATCTTCTCCGTCATCCAAACTTCAACGATCCAAACTTCAACGACTCAAACTTTGCGCGGCAAAGAAACACGAAAGTGGGGTTGGGGAGGGGGAATTTTCATCCGCCGAGATGAGAAACGTTATATCTGCATCGCGCGTTTGCCAGAGTTTTGATTGTCGCAACTGGCGTCGAATCATTAACATAATTATACGGGCGATTTTTGTATTTTCTTTCCCGGCATCGCGACGCCGCTCGACCTTGAGGAAAAAACGTGTGTCGTAACGTTATTTTCGCGCGTTGTTGTTGCTCGCGTGGAGCGAGAAGCCCGCAGCCTGGGGAACGAAAACACCGCCGCGAAACGCGAACGTGACAATTAATAAGCCGCATTGTGTCGCGCGGCTTGATAAACGCAGGTATAGCCGTAATAAGCCGGCGCGCGACGCTCGCTCTATGTAATTCGTTCCCCGTGATACGCGCGACGAGCGAAAAAAAAAATGATGCGTGGAGGAGGCGCTTTTGTGTGTGGCCTGCGCAAATATTTATCGCGTGCGTACGATACGCGCGCGCGCGCGCGACCTCAGTCACCTTCCGGTGACGAAAAAATATTGAAACTGGAATTTTTAATTATCTCATCTTCTGCATCTTTCCGGTAAAAACAATTTTTTTATTTTTAAAAATGTCAATATTTTTTTACTTGACAAATATCGAAATCCATCGTTGAAAATTGAATTTGACACGTGGATAAAAAAAGAGAATTTCGGATCCATTCCGGATCTTAGTTACAATCGAGTAACGAAACTTTGAATCTATGTCCTGAATCTTTGTGAAAAAATCCTATTTTATATTAAAAAAATCCTATTTTTAATTTAAAAAATCCTATTTTTTATTTAAGAAATCCGATTTTTTATTTTTAAAAATCCTATTTTTTATTTACAAAATGCTATTTTTATTTACAAAATCCTATTTTTTATTTACAAAATGCTATTTTTATTTACAAAATCCTATTTTTTATTTAAATAATCCTATTTTTCATTTAAAAAATCCTACTTTTCATTTAAAAAACCCTATTTTTCATTTAAAAAACCCTATTTTTCATTTAAAAAATCCTATTTTTCATTTAAAAAATCCTATTTATTATTTAAAAAATACGAATGTGTCATACAAACCGAATATCGAGATCCACCGACGATTAAATTTTACGCACAAAGCGAAGTCAACGACCAAAAAAATTCCGCGTCAAAGAAGAAGGCGTGCGAAGCGCACGTTAATCGGCATCGCCGATCTCGCCGGGTATATTTGTCGACGCGCCGATAGCGGACAAAAATATTTTCGTGAACTCTATTCTCGGTCGTCAGCGGGGCAGCGTCATTCACGAACAATTAGCGCTCCGGCTGCGCTAAAGACGAGCGCGCGCGCGCGCGCGGCGTCGCTAAACCGAGTCAGCCGCACGAGGTTTATTCATAGAGGCTCGTGCCACGCGGCGCGGACGTTTAATGCGCGCGCGGCCGATCCTGACGTTCGCGCTTCGTTTGCGCCCGTTGACCTTGGCCAAATCGTCCCCCGGGTGGACCGACCGCCGGGGGACGACCGAGGATATAACACGAGGCACGCGCGGAGCGCTTGTAATAATCGCGTTCGTCCGATCGTCCCGACGAGTCAATTCGCGTGTTCCCGCGAAAATAATCCGCGCGAATCGATGTTCGGGCAAATCGGTTATATATCGACTCGTCAAAGTCCACACGTTGCCGATTTGCATATCGCGCATTACCATTAGAGGAAGAAAAAAAAACTGTGTCTCTCGCCTCGCGACTCTCTGTGAATGAAACTCGTGGCGCGATAGTCGCGAACGCCGGAGATTTGAATAAATCAACAGCTCCGCGCGACGCGCGAGGTAGATCAGTTTCCTCGCGGAAAACCTGCTTCTGGGATAGTAGACGAGGAAGAGGAAAATTCGATTCATTCTCTGGAGAGCAGAATGCGAATATTTTGCTGGTTATGGGAATTTTATATAGTTGGACGCATCGACGTAAAATTTCACTGCAGTAAAAATTCTTTTTTGAATAAATTGAGATGTCGATATCACGACAATTAGAACTGTGAGTATTTTCTAAAATGGCCAATGGCTCAGTGGGTCTCCCTATTCACTCTATTTGATATAGTTGTTCATCGACTCGAAATTTGACCACATAAAAAAAAAAATTAATAAAAAGGGACCTGCGAGTATTTTCTAAAATGGCCAATGACTCAGTCGGTCCCGCTATTCACTAGATTTGATATAGTTGGCCATCGACTCGAAATTCCATCCCATTAAAAATTCTGTTAAATAAAAAGAGACTCAGACATCACGACAATTAGAACTGCGAGTATTTTCTAAAATGGCCAATCACTCAGTAAATCTCACTATTCACTAGATTTGATATAGTTGGCCATCGACTTAAAATTTCACCACATTAAAAACTATTTTTAATAAAAATAGACGCAGATATCACAACAATTAGAACTGCGAGCATTTTCTAAAATGGCCAATGGCTCCAGTGGGTGTCGTTATTCACTAAATTTGATATAGTTGGCCATCGACCCTAAATTCCATCCCATTAAAAATCTTTTTAAATAAAAAAAAAAAAAACGCAGTCATCACGACAATCACAACTACGAGTATTTTCTAAAATGGCCAATGACTGCAGTGGCTCTCACAATTCCCTAAAATTGGTACAGTTGGTCATCGACTAAAATGTCATCGCACTAAAAATTCTAACACTGATACGACGACAACTGGGCCACCGATTATTTCCCAAAACGGCCAATGACTGTGCGGCAGTCAGCCAGCCGTTTCTTCGCGCTCGCCGCCCGCCCCGAGATCCGAGATCCGCAGTGGATGCGGCTGAACCGTTTCAGCGTTTTTACCCGACTCTTCCGCATTCTCGTTATCGTCCTTCCTCTCTCGCCGAGCGCGCGCGGCCCTTTTCCCCGTGTCTCTTCCGTTGCCTCGTGCAGAAAACCTTTATAACATCCCAGATGCATTATACAGATGCATCTGGATAACAAATGGTTGATTGTAGTCGCGATAGCGAGATACAGCGCGCGGGATAATAGAGAGCGGCGAGTGGTGTGGCCGCCACACGGGGAGACGGGTTGAGAGCCACTGCGAGCAGGAGGCAGCTGAGCGGACAAAGAGCGAACGGTTATTGCAGGACGACAGTGTAGACTGGAGCTGCGCTCCGCGTGCTATGCCGGAGTCCATCGGTGGCCCTGCGAGCTCTGCTGCTGCTGTTGTTGCCGCTGAGAAAATGATGTTTCTTGGGCTGGCTGTGAAAGTGACAATAATTATACACTCAGCAAAAAAATTAAGGGAGCAGTTAAATTTTACCGTTTTTTCACTGATTTTTGAAGCGCTGTAAGTTTGTGAAAAATGGTCGAATCGTAATAAAACGAAATGCGTTTTAAAGCGTCATATCTCTAGTTTGAAAATCAATGCAGTCTTTTTTTTTTTAAGCAACACGCTCGGCATGAACCTAAGGAATAGCGGGAAGGAAATTTTCTCAAATTTTTTGTCGTTTTCAAAGTCGTCCACGGGCACAAAAAAAAATTTTCTGGCTTTGTCAATACTGGGGTCCTTTAGCCTGGTTCTTCAGCTTCAAAATGGTGTTTTGTTCATCTCTGTACGACCATTTGTCGCTGAGATATGGGCATTTAAAGGAAAAAGGAGCTTTTTTCGTAGATCATCAATATCTCATGAAGTAATGATCGCACAGCGAGCTAAAGGTAGGTTTTGTAAACTGGAAGAAATGCTCTAAAAGTACCTTCTGGTACTTTAGAGATTTTATTTTTTTATGTAACCTTAATATTGATTTGAAAAAGACCAAAAAAATGGACTTTTTCCCCGTTTTGGAAAATCCACGTCAACTTGGCAGATATTGCGATAATGACTCATGTTTTTAGGATTTTTTTTAGTTCAATACATGCCCAACGACCCCCCAAGATTAAAAAATGTATGTGCTGAACCGTTGTTTTTTCCCGAAGCGTCAAAGTTTTATAAAAAATTAAAGGAACACTTATTGTTCCTTAAATGGCATTTAATGATGACTAAAATTAAAAAAAAACTTTTCCGTTGTTTTTCTCACGGTTTCGCAATAACTACTCTTTTAATCTTTGAAAAAGAGAAAAATTAAAAATTTTGAATTTTTTTGCTTAAAAAACGGTATTTTTCTCACAATTTCTTATGAACAATCTTTGAAATGAAAAACAAAAAAAAAACAAAAATGCCTACGAACTTTTTTTTTTTCAGAAAAATTCAAAATTTTTAATTTTTCTCTTTTTCAAAGATTAAAAGAGTAGTTATTGCGAAACCGTGAGAAAAACAACGGAAAAGTTTTTTTTTAATTTTAGTCATCATTAAATGCCATTTAAGGAACAATAAGTGTTCCTTTAATTTTTTATAAAACTTTGACGCTTCGGGAAAAAACAACGGTTCAGCACATAAATTTTTTAATCTTGGGGGGTCGTTGGGCATGTATTGAACTAAAAAAAATCCTAAAAACATGAGTCATTATCGCAATATCTGCCAAGTTGACGTGGATTTTCCAAAACGGGGAAAAAGTCCATTTTTTTGGTCTTTTTCAAATCAATATTAAGGTTACATAAAAAAATAAAATCTCTAAAGTACCAGAAGGTACTTTTAGAGCATTTCTTCCAGTTTACAAAACCTACCTTTAGCTCGCTGTGCGATCATTACTTCATGAGATATTGATGATCTACGAAAAAAGCTCCTTTTTCCTTTAAATGCCCATATCTCAGCGACAAATGGTCGTACAGAGATGAACAAAACACCATTTTGAAGCTGAAGAACCAGGCTAAAGGACCCCAGTATTGACAAAGCCAGAAAAAATTTTTTTGTGCCCATGGACGACTTTGAAAACGACAAAAAATTTGAGAAAATTTCCTTCCCGCTATGCCTTAGGTTCATGCCGAGCGTGTTGCTTAAAAAAAAAAGACTGCATTGATTTTCAAACTAGAGATATGACGCTTTAAAACGCATTTTGTTTTATTACGATTCGACCATTTTTCACAAACTTACAGCGCTTCAAAAATCAGTGAAAAAACGGTAAAATTTAACTGCTCCCTTAATTTTTTTGCTGAGTGTATTTATTCGCTGGGCCAGTAAAATATTTTGTTAATTAACAAATATTTTGCTGGTCTAAGAAAAAATTCTGGTAAATAAAAAAAATGTTTTGGTAACCTGAGGAAAAATTTTGTTGAGTAAAAAATATTTTTCTAGCCTAAGGAAAAATATTGTTGAGTAGAAAATAATTTTCGAGCCTAAGGAAAAATTCTGTTAACTAAAAAAAATATTTTGGTTGCCTAAGGAAAATTTTTGTTAACTAAAAAAAATATTTTGCTAACGTAAAGAACATTTTTGTTAGTAAAAAATATTTTGCCACCTCAAGGAAAATTTTTGTTGAGTAAAAAATATTTTTCTAGCCTGAGGAAAAATGTTGTTAACTAAAAAAAAACATTTTGCTACCTTAAGAAACATTTTTATCAACAAAAAAAATATATTTTGCTACCTCAAGGAAAATTTTTGTTAACTAAAAAAAATATCTTGCTATCCTAAGGAAAAATGTTGTTAACTAAAAAAAATATCTTGCTATCCTAAGGAAAAATGTTGTTAACTAAACAAAAATATTTTGCTACCTTAAGGAACATTTTTGTCAACTAAAAAAATAGTTTCCTACCTCAAGGAAAATTTTTGTCAACTAAAAAAAATATTTTGCTACCTCAAGGAAAATGTTTGTCAACTAAAAAAATATTTTGCTACCTCAAGGAAAATGTTTGTCAACTAAAAAAAATATTTTGCCACCTTAAGGAAAATTTTCGTCAACTAAAAAACATTTTTCTGAGATAAAAAAATCGCTAATAAAACAAATAAACGCATTTATTTGCACTTTATTTATCCGCCCAAGCAAATCATTTTCCGCCGCCGAAGCTGTTGTTCCCAAGTCGACTATCCCCGTGCCCGTTGCCACCAGCGCCTAAACTTGTGTGCCCGAGCATTCGTAGCTCCGTATAAAGCACACTCACACGTGGAGGTGCAAGACTCTCGTGCACCGACTCGGGTTAGGCTCGAATGCCGCGCGAGGCTCCGTCGCGACTCGCAGTGTCTCGAAGCGCTTGCATATAATAATTGTGGGTATACGAGTCGTCGTCGCCGGGGCCGACGCGAGAGCGCATAGCCACGGGCTTACGGCGTGGCCCGCGCGCGCCGTCACCTCTTCCTGTCATTCGATCGCCGAGAGACACAATCGCTCGAACGTCATGAAACACGTCGCCTTGAGAGCCGCGCGCGCGCGCGCGCCCGATGGATTATTACTGTATATATATAGCCGAGATTACGACGATGAAAAACTCTGCAGCAAACTCTGAGTCGGGCGCTCCAGGCTCTAACTCAACCTGGACAAATTTTCTTATCGTTGAATAAAAAAAAATGTCGTGATAAAAAGTGAAAATATTTCGAAGCTGCTTTTTTGGTTTACTTGTAATTAATTTTTGTCTCGTGAGATTCTTGGAGGGCCGAGAATTAATCCGGTTTAAAAAAAATGTCGCGATAAAAAGTGAAAATATTTCGAAGCTGTTTTTTTGTTTAATTGTAATTAATTTTCGTCTCGTGAGATTCTTGGAGGGTCGAGAATTCATCCGGTTAAAAAAAATGTCGCGATAAAAAGTAAAAATATTTGGAAGCTGCTTTTTTTGGTTTAATTGTTATTAATTTTCGTCTCGTGAGATTCTTGGAGGGCCGAGAATTAATCCGGTTAAAAAAAAATGTCGCGATAAAAAGTGAAAATCTTTTCGAAGCTGCTTTTTTGGTTTAATTGTAATTAATTTTCGTCTCGTGAGATTTCTGGAGGGCTGAGAATTAAACCGGTTAATTTTTGCCATGAAGTTTTCGTTACCGACCGAGTCGCATCATGAAAATAAAAAAAAATTGAAATGAAATTGATGACGATGAAAAACTCTGCAGCTTCGAGTCGGGCGCTCCAGGCTCTAACTCAACCTGGACAAATTTTCTTATCGTCGTATAAAAAAAAAAAAAAAAAAATGTTGCGATAAAAAGTGAAAATATTTTAAAGCTGTTTTTTTATATTGTAATTAATTTTCGTCTCGTGAGATTTCTGGAGGGCTGAGAATTAATCCGGTTAATTTTTGCGATGAAGTTTTCATTACCGACGGAGTCGCATCTTGGAAAAAAAAAAAATAATAATAATAATAATAAATGAGATTTACGACGCGGTCCATTTTGTCCGGAATGTTCCGTAGGCTATTAATAATCGCGTATTAGGTGCGCGTTACTCGCGACACTCAATACAGAGCACAGGCGTTCAAATACCATCCGAGCGTTCTCTTATTCTGTAATGTAATATCTAATCGCGCGATACGCCGCGATGAATTGCAATGCCACACGGTCGCGCGCACAGGTCTCATTGACGAGGCGCTGGCTAGCGGAGGCCGATGGATATTTCATGTATCCGGGGTGCCTATAGTTGGCGCGTAACTGCGCCAACTCGAGTCGTCGATTTTCTAGCTAAAGTTGCGCTTGCAAGTTACTATTGACAAACCGTTTACCTGCTTGTATGACTCTAGTTTCATAAAATAAACTGTTTTTTTATTAAATACCTTTCATGACGTCGAAGTTTGCGTCATTGGAATGCAACGAAATTCTGAAAAAAAAAAAAAAAAATTCGAATGAACCCAAATGATTTATTTATTGATGGTTGTAATTATTCATTATTTATTTCTATTACTTTATAGATACAAAGATATGATGATAACATTTTATTCATATACAACAATATTTCTGTTAAGATGGGTTCAAATTTTGGTTAAGAAAATCCTGTCACGATTATTTATGTATTTATTTATTTATTTATGGTTGTAATAATTCATTATTTATTTCTATTACTTTAACGATACAAACATATAATGATAATTTTTTATTCATATAACAACATTTTTGTTAAGATGGTTTCAAATTTTTATTAAGAAGATTCTGTTATGATTATTTATTTATTTATTTATTTATTTATGACTAATAATTACAAATTCCGACTATTCAATCTGCACTATATAATCGACTGTCGACGACGTCGACTGTGCGCTCGATTTGGCTTCGCCGGTGGATTTCGGATCAAGAACCCGCAGCGTTGCCCACACGACTTAGCTACTTACTTTGTGTTGTATCGAGAGAGTCGCGCGCCGCCGCCGCCGCGGTTGGTACATAAGCAGCGAGCACACAGCGAGTGCGATACCAATCCGGGAATTTGCTCGAGCGTTACAGGCCCCGGCGCTCTCCGCGCATTCTTTCCTCATCGCTCGGCGACACAACGCAGCCTCTCTCTTTCGCCTTTACTTTCACCACTGTCTCCCGGCGCTGCAAACTATTGTGTTGTGCAGCACAATTCGTGTACCCCACACCACGACTCTGTCTCTACACAACAGACCCCGTTCGCCATTTTTAACGAGAGCCTCGAGCGGCCACTTCTCCGGCCGTTTAGAAAAACATTTACATTTGCCTTTTGCGAAATCACTTTTCCTCGCTTCTCGCGAATTCCCATCTCGATTTTTTTCGCCGTCCGGGCAAGAAAAGCGATGGGAAGTGTCGGGCGGTCCGGCACTGCGCTAAAAAGTAAGAGTACATTTTTTAACAAAATAAGAAAAATAAGATACATTTTCTAACAAAATAAGAAAAATAAGATACATTTTCTAACAAAATAAGAAAAATATGATACATTTTTTAATAAAATAAGACATATAAGATATATTTTCTAATAAAATAAGAAAAATAAGATACATTTTCTAATAAAATAAGAAAAATAAGATACATTTTCTAACAAAATAGGAAAAATAAGATACATTTTCTAACGAAATAAGAAAAATAAGATACATTTTCTAACGAAATAAGAAAAATAAAATACATTTTCTAACAAAATAAGAAAAATAAGATACATTTTCTAACAAAATAAGAAAAATAAAATACATTTTCTAACAAAATAAGAAAAATAAGATACATTTTCTAACAAAAATGTAGAAAATGAAAGACAAACCGAAGCAAAAAATGATCAATCATTTTGCAAAACAGCGCGGAAGTGGGGGAGACGAAATAATCGCGCGGTGAGAACGCGCCCGGTGGGGCCGGCCGACAGCGGGTTCTCTCGACTAGAAAGTAACCGTGTAATCCGCATCTTGTTGCGCAATCGCCCCGCGCTCTCTGGGCCATAATGCGAGGCGAGATCGTCCCGCGGACGCTCGGTGGATTAACTCCGTGGCGGGACTCGGAGCGATGAGCTCACAGATCACATGGAATCTTTGTTTACATGGCTAAGCAAATAACAAAAAAATAATAATAATAAACTGAAGGCTTGGAATTAAATTATTAAGAGGTGCAAAGGACGAAAGTTTGCAGATCAACAAATCGGATTTTGTGACGAGAAGCCAGTTCAGCTCGCACAAAATTTTTGTTTACATGGCTAAACAAATAAAATAATAATAATAATAATAATAATAATAATAATAAATTGAAGACTAGAAATTAAATTTAATATCAAGAGTCGCAAAGGACGAAAGTTTACAGATTAACAAATCTGATTTTGTGCCGAGAAGCCAATTCAGCTCGCACAGAATTTTATATAACATGGCTAAAAAAATAAAATAATAATAATAATAATAATAATAATAATAATAATAATAATAATAATATTGAAGGTTTGAAATAAAATTTAATACCAAGAGGCGCAAAGGACGAAAGTTTACAGATGACCAGTTCTGATTTTTTGCGAAAATCCAGTCAGAAAAATCGTCAGCAAACTATTTCGATATTATAGAGTGCAAGGCGAGCGACCGGCAGGCGAGTGCAACGCGCGTCAGGCGCGACGACCTCGAAATCGAAAACCGCAAGGTCTCTCTCTTTCCCTCGAAACGCGCCACGGATCATTTGCTCCCGAAGCACAGCGAAGACTCGGTCGTTTATCGTCCCCGTACGCGCGTAAATGTATAACAGATGAAAGCGAAAAAACGAAAAAAAAAAAACAAAAAAAAACAAAAACAAAAAAAAAATCGCTAAGATCACCGCGAGGACGCGGGACAGAAGGGAAAATATAATCGAGGATTCGCGAGCCACCCGAGTCTCGCTGCGCTCCGGTGCAGAGCTTCATTGTAGTCCGCTGTGTGTATAACTATAGCTGTAGTTATGTACAGTCGAGTGTATACGGTGGAATATTATCTACAGATGTCGACGGCCCCGCGGGGTTTACCGGGGGACAAGTGCCATTCACGGGCCGAGGGGACCTCGAGGGTCACGAGAAAATCCGGGGTACCTCGCGCGGGGTGCGCAGCAGCAACCCGGACACAGGTCACCGGGATGATATTTCGTCAACCCCCTCGGTAGTTACGCCAATGCTCGTCGCATCCCCCGGCGGCCTCCGTGTTACATATATTTACAATTATGCGTCGCTGCCTTTTTCTTCATTCTTTTCGGTATCGCTCTTTTCTGTGCTGTGGAACACTAATTTTTTATTTCCCTTTATAAAAAATAAAAAAAATAAAATGAAAAGTCTCGTACGTAGTAAAAAATTCGAAAAACGAAATTTCGAAAAAAGGTGCGAAAACTGAAATCCGTTTGCCTTTTTTTTTTTTATTAATTTGTGATTAATCTCAGTACCCTTTTTCCTCGTTCGTTGACTATGAAAACATTTAAAAACATTATTTTTCATTCGCTGAAATAATCCAAAATGAAAAAATATATTTACAATTACGCATCGCTGCCTTTTTCTTCATTCTTTTCGGTATCGCTCTTTCTGTGGTGTGGAACACTAATTTTTTGTTTCCCTTTAGAAAAAAAAATAAATAAATAAATGAAAAGTCTCGAACGAAGGAAGAAAGTCCAGGTTCGATAGCTAAAAAAAAGTAACGTCCATTATTAGTGAAGAGACGAAATTTCGAATAAAAGGTGCGAAAACTAAACTCACTCTGCCTTTTCTTTAAATTAATGTGTGACTAATCTCAGTACCCTTTTTCCTCGTCCATTGACTATGCATTTTTTTTTTTTTATTATTTTTCATTGACGCGAAATAATCCAAAATAAAAAAATATATTTACAATTACGCGTCGCTGCCTTTTTCGTCATTCTTTTCAGTATGGCTCTTTCTCTGGTGTGGAACACAAATTTTTTGGTTCCCTTTACAAAAAAAAAATATCGAACGAAGGAAGAAAGTCCAGATTCGATAGATCCAAAAAAAAGTAACCTCGATTTTAGTGAAGAGACGGAATTTCTAAAAAAAGCTGCGAAAACTAAACACCGTCTGCCTTTTTTTTTATTAATCTGTGATTAATCTCAGTACCTTTTTTCCTCATCTGACCATGAAAAAAAAAAAAAAAAAATTAATTATCTTTCATTGTCTGAAATAATCCAAAGATCAATTAAAAAAAATCCAGACACAGGTTCCAAAAATATCGCTTTTTTCCTCCTCTGCTGCCTAAAAAAAAAAACAAAAAAACAATTTCACGATTAACAAAGCTTATCAAGATCTCAATAAATCGGTGCGAAAAAAATATAAAAAAAATCCGTTCCGTTTCCGCCGAAGCCGAAGCCGAGCGAAATGTTTTTCCTCGACTCTCCCGCGGAGCCGAGTCGGGTTATCAGCGGTGCGTTCGGCTGGGCCGCGCGATGTGTGTGACGTATTGCGAGCAACGACGCGACGTTACAACATTAATTAGCAAAGCGGAGCGAAGACAACTGGTCGGCAAGGTCGCCGCCGTCGCCGGTTGTGCTCCTCTTCAGCGCTCGCTGGACACGTTGCTGCTGCCGCTGCGCTCGGCTTCGCCGTTTGTCTGTGGAGAGCGGCCGATCGTTCTGCTTCTGCTGTGGCCGCCGCCGTCGTCGTCGTCGTCCCTCCTCAACACGCGACAGCTGACAACTGATGTGCGCGAGCCAGACAGTACAACGCCCGCCGGTTTACTAATCGCTCCGCAAACATCGCTTTTACTCCCATTGGGTTCTCAACCCGCGGATACCCTCGCTCGATCCGTTTCTCTCGTCCCTCTTTCTCCATTCTTCTTCCCTCTCCCTCTCGCCATCTCCAGGGACTAATCTCATGAATGATTCAGTCACGTTCGGCGACGGCAGCAGCGGCAGCAGCAGCAGCATCAATGCGCCTCTAGCTAACTAATACACTGGCTAACCCGACTCAGACTCGGTCATTCACCGAAACAATTCGACGGAATTGCCCGCTTGACATAGTTGCATCGCCTAGTATTTTTTTTTTTTTTTTTTTTTTTTTTTTTCGTTTTGTTTTTTGGTCTTGATGTTGCTTCATTCCTGACACGACTCGCAATTCGTGTAACTCCGTAGTGCAATAAAGTGTATTCCACATTGGGTTTAATTAATTTCTTAACTCGCGATGAGAAATTGTGAAACGTGGAGCTTTGTCTCGGGGCGTTGGGTGTTTAAGGAAAATTGTGTGGGGCCTCGAGATACGCTTTTTGCCGCTCTTATTTCGTTTCGCAATTTTATCCTTGCAACTGTGCAGTGTAACATTTTTTTCAAATGCAAATAACTTATTTCTTACATTATTTCTAAATTAAGAAACCTAATTTTCCGGGCGTAAAATATTTGAGGGAAATTGAGGCCTGAAAATACGTCGTTTTCCACGGAAAATATCATTTTTTTTTTTTCACGGAAAATATCATTTTTTTTCCACGGAAAATATCATTTTTTTCCACGGAAAATATCATTTTTTTCCACGCAAAATATCATTTTTTCCCACGGAAAATATCATTTTTTTCCACGGAAAATATAATTTTTTCAACGGAAAATATAATTTTTTTTCACGGAATATATAATGTTTTTCACGGAAAATATAATTTTTATTCCACGGAAAATGCAATTTTTTCCACGGAATTTTTTTTTATTCCACGGAAAATGCAATTTTTTCCACGGAATTTTTTTTTTGTTTTCTAGGAAAGTATAATTTTTTCCACGGAAAATATAATTTTTTCCACGTTAAATACAAATTTTTCCACGTTAAATACAAATTTTTCCACATAAAATATAATTTTTTCCACGTGAAATATAATTTTCCCCACGTAAAATATAATTTTTTCCACGGGAAATATAATTTTTTCCACAGAAAACATAATTTTTTCCACGTAAAATATAATCTTTTCCACGTTGTTTAATCGGATTTCGTCTAGAAATAATAATCACGAACTGCTCATACATTTCGTTGGCATCCGCAAAGTTGACGTATCGACTCAGAGCCGCGGTACGGAGAGGAGCAGCTCGCACGGCGCACCGGGTGGAAGCGCGCGGCGTCGCTCGCGGATTGGAACACCGGACCATTTTCTACTCGGCCGAGTGTGTAACAGCTAATTAGCTTTTACGCGGAGTGCACTCGCGAGCGCGAGCGCGCTTTCTCGCGCTATTAAGTGAATTACGCGTAGGTGCGGGTGCGCCGCGAGCGGCGCTCGCTCGTATCCCGCGTATAATACCCGGCGAAGCACATCGCGGGGTGCGTACAGCGCGGCGCCGCGCGAGGTTAAAGCGTTGCGGTGCCTCGATGCATTTTCATACCGATTCCACATCTCGGCTCCCGCATTTACGGGTATTAGCCGTGAAAGTGGATTCAAAGATTTTCAGATCCCGGAATTAATTACCATTCAGTTGACGAAATATATATGTTTTTTTTAACACGAAATATTTTTATAAAAGAATATTTATAAAAAAAAAGAATACTTATTTTCATGAATGTGTAAATAAAATAAAAGAAAGCCTTTTTTCGTTTGTACCTTTGGAATAAAAAATTCGTATGGAATATTCATTTTTTAGGGTATGCACTGACATTTTTGTAATTTTCGAGGCAAATGCAAAAAAACGAAATTCACTCGACGAGGATGGGATTCGAACCCACGCGTGCAGAGCACATTGGATTAGCAGTCCAACGCCTTAACCACTCGGCCACCTCGTCCTGTTGGGAAAAATGTCTTAATTTCGAAAAAAATATTTCCACCGACGTCAGTTGTCCTTGGAGATTCTAAATGATGTGGCAGACTTTTTTTTCTCCTTCGGATATTAATGGATTCGAAAATGTTCATCCCAGAATTAACTACACCTCGGCCCAAAGTAGGAAAGATTTTTTTCTATAAAACCAACTGACCTTTTTGTGTTAAAAAAATGTTGTTAAATGAATCAGAATTTGCATAACTTTTTCATTCACATCTCGTGAACCAAAAACACGTAAAATAATATTTTTCATTCCTAAAAAAAAGAAAAAAAAAAAAAATGTCCGAAGAGACCGTAGTTAAAAAAAAATGTGCTTAAATGAATCAGAATTTGCATATCCTTTTCATTCGCATCTCGTGAACCAAAAACACGGGAAAAAAAAAATTTTCATTCCTAGAAAAAAAAAGAAAAAATATATCCGAAGAGACCGTAGTTTAAAAATAAGTTGTTAAATGAATCAGAATTTGCATATCTTTTTCATTCGCATCTCGTGAACCAAAAAACACGTAAAAGAATATTTTTCACTCCTAGAAAAAAAAAAGAAAAAAAATGTCCGAAGAGACCGTAGTTTTCAAAAAACGTTGTTAAATGAACCAAAATTTGCATATCTTTTTCATTCGCATCTCGTGAACCAAAAACACATAAAAGAATATTTTTCATTCCTAAAAAAAAAAAGAAAAAAAAATATCCGAAGAGACCGGAGTTTTAAAAAAATGTTGTTAAATGAACCAAAATTCGCATATCTTTTTCATTCGCATCTCGTGAACCAAAAAACACGTAAAAGAATATTTTTCATTCCTAGAAAAAAAAGAAAAACAGAAAAAATATATCCGAAGAGACCGTAGTTTTCCCTGACGACTCTAAATCCTGTGGCACACATATTTTTTCTCCTCTCCTTCCGTCGTATTTTCCCGGTTTTCTCGCTCGAGTGTCGGGGAGGGTGTGCTGCGGCGCAGCAGGACGGGACGGGACGAGCGCGCTCGGCGTTCCGTCGCTGCCGCGCCGGGATGGTTAAGGGTCGCTCACGGTGAGACGTATAGCGTATACGTGAGATGAAACGGAAGGGGACAGATTGATGCCCGAGGGGCGACAGACACGGGGGGAGTCTGCGGGACGAAGGGAGAGAAGGGCGAAGGCAGGAAGGGAGAAGGGAAGCACTGTACGTGCGTCGGGAGCGAGAGAAATGCGAAACAGCTGTGAGCGAGCGAGCTGCTGGGTTCCGGTAAGGCTCTCGCATACACCAGCCGCAGCAGCAGCGAGAGGATAACGCGTAGCCTGTGTCTGCACGCCTGGCAGTTGTAGTACAACTGTACGCACCGACGTTGCACGACACATGACTTCCCCCTCTCTCTCTCTCTGTCTCTCTACACTCAGAGAAAAATATAGTAGAATAGTTGGTCGAATTATATCGATATAATTCACAGGAGGAACGATCATATCAATTGGTACTGCATAATATGCATTTGTTTGGTTGAGCTATTATTATATTTGCAGCTATTATTTTAATTTACTTTTTATTTTTATTTGCTTTTGATTTTAATTTACTTTTTAGTTTTATTTGCTTTTTATTTTAATTTACTTTTTTTTTTATTTGCTTTTTATTTTAATTTACTTTTTAGTTTTATTTGCTGTTTATTTTAATTTACTTTTTAGTTTTATTTGCTGTTTATTTTAATTTACTTTTTAGTTTTATTTGCTGTTTATTTTAATTTACTTTTTAGTTTTATTTGCTGTTTATTTTAATTTACTTTTTATTTTTATTTGCTTTTTTTTCGCAGCTGCATAATATGCATTTATTTAGTTGAGCTATTATTATATTTGCAGCTATTATTTTAATTTACTTTTTATTTTTAATTTTTTTTTTGCAGCTACATAATATGCATTTGTTTAGTTGAGCTATTACAATATTTGCTGCTATTATTTTTTATCATTATATCGTAACTATAAAATATAAACATCTCCTCAAATATAGTATTGTTATTTCAATCATGTGTTTTTCTCTCAGTGTACGCTCACGATATGCGTAGCTGTCTACACACGCATTTACCGTGGTGCAGCGTGTAGAACCAGCGGCAGCGGCGGCAACGCGTGTTTCGTCGTAGTTATGCACCCCTCGCGTCGTAGGGGTTCTCAAATGATTTTTGACCCCGTCCGCCCGAGCGTGATTCACCCGGATTCACCCGGACACGTCGCCCTTGTATTTTCGACGCGCGCGCTTCAACCCGCGACTATATTAGGACGCCCGCCCCACGTGTGCGCAGAGCCATTACCAGTGTTTGCGCGCTCGTTAAACGAATTCTCTCCCCCTTCCGATATATCGATGTCGGGTTTGCGCGCGCGGCCGCCGGGATTGCGTTGACATTAGAGACGTAGCATTGTCGGGGGATGATGTGGCAAAGAGGCTTCATAGGCGGGAAGAGGTATTTCGAAAATATCGCTGACGCGATGTCGACTCGGTCGTATATCTTTTTTTTTTTAATTAGTGAGATGGCTCGTTGGACGCCGATTTAATTTCTTTTTTTTATGGCATAGAATTTTTTTCGTCAAAATCGACCTGACATTTTTTTATTTTTTATTTTTCAATTTATAAACTTCTAACCTATACCATCGTTCTCAAGTCGCATATTCTACCCCCGAAAACACTGGTTAACAAACTTTTTTAATCGATTTTGAAAAAAATAATTTTTTGCGACTTTTTTTTTGGTCAGAAATCATAGATCCGGCTCCGGACCGAAAATCGACGCGAATTACGGACTTTTTAATATAAGACAAAGTTGAAAAATAATGTTGGGAAATAAAATAAATGAAATGAACAATAATTTTAAAAAATGTATTAAACCTAAAATAGCAAAAATAGTGAAATGGAGAAAAGAATGAAAATAGTAAAAATAATGAAATGTAAAATAAAATGAGTAAATAATTGTCGCTTGACGTTTGACGCGCGAATCGTCGCGCGGGCTGTCGCGACGTCTGCGCCCGAGGCAGGGGCGAGTTTGCTTCTTCCGCGGCGCGAACAGCGAAACAGCAAAGTGCCGGAGCACTGCCCGCATTGGACAACAGCGCGGAGTAGCCGCGCGTTCTAATATTAGCCGGTGAATAATACCGCGGATCGCCGGCCGCCGCGGTCCGGCCGCGGGGTAGGTGGTACGTGTGCTTTTGCCTCTGCTGCGCCGTCGACGTGAAGAGAACGAAACGGACGAACGGTTGAAGTGGGCTAACGAAAAAAAAAAAAAAAAAAAAAAAAAAGTTTCATTGTGCTTGCTCCATATTTTTCTGCAGTTATTCCGAGACCGGGATATATTTCCATTTCAGTAAATGAGCCAAGTACCGATAAGGCGATGAGTATCAATAATTATAAAACAAAAAAAAAAAAAAATGAGAATAAAAAAAATTTGTTTAATTGTGTTTTGTTTTGTTTATAAAATTTGTTTAAAAATCGTTTAAAACGGAATTTATGCGAATACGAGCCAAGTACCGATAACACGATGAGTATCAATAATTATAAAACAAACAAAAAATGAGAATAAAAAAAAATTTGTTTAATTGTGTTTTGTGCTTTGTTTATAAAATTTGTTTAAAAATCGCTTAAAACGGAATTTATGCGAATACGAGCCAAGTACCGATAACACGATGAGTATCAATAATTATAAAACAAACAAAAAATGAGAATAAAAAAAAATTTGTTTAATTGTGTTTTGTGTTTTGTTTATAAAATTTGTTTAAAAATCGTTTAAAACGGAATTTGCGCGAATACGAGCAAAGTACCGGAAGAATTATCGGCGTACCAGTTTCAACGTCGCTGACAATCTTCGCGTCGGCGCGATTTTACCGTTACGCGAACTCGACCAGAGCCACACCGGGCGCTACACAGCGGCGTGCAAGAACAAAAGCCTCGCGCGTCGTCTTCCGTCCTCCCCCCCGGCGTCCCCCCCCCCCCCCCCCCCGTGATATACATATTCACCTCGGCGACCTCCTCGCGTCGCTCCTTCCTCTCCACGCCCGGACAGAAAAACACATTATACCTCGGCACGCGTTACGTGTCGAGCTCGTCGTGAACGGTGAACGGTTGTTCGATCGACAGTCGAAATCAATGCAGCAAAAATCAGCAACCTGAAAAACAAAACAAAATTACTATTATTATCACCAGAATTAAAATCATGAAAATGCTCACAAATTATAATTAAATTCGTCACAATAATTTAAGGTAAAATCAATACATCAAAAATCATTCACCTGAAAAAACAAAACAAAATTACTATTATTATCACCAGAATTAAAATCATGAAAATGCTCACAAATTATCATTAAATTCGTCACAATAATTTAAGGTAAAATCACTACAGCAAAAATGATCCATCTGAAAAAAAAATTTGTATATTATCACCGGAATTAAAATCGTTCAAATGCTCAAAAATTATCATTAAATTCGTCACAATACTTTCAAGTAAAATCAATACAGCAAAAATGATCCACCTGAAAAGATTTTTTTTTTTTTTCATCAAAACCAAAATCCTTCAAATCTTTACAAATTATCACTAAATTCAGCCCCATAATTCCCAATGCCCATTAACCATACCCCACAAAACGCAAGCCAAAAAAAAAACCATAATTAACCCTTCACGAGTAATAATGTGTAATATGCGACGACGCGGCACGCGGGATGCACCGAGCGAGTCCTTCGCACCGCAGTCCGAAGGACTCGGAACCCTCGTCGTCGTCGACGGCGGCGCGAGTGTGTAATGGGCGCGGACGGCGTCGCCGCGATAACTAGGATCGTATCGACCTCGGTGGCATTAACCTTGGCGATCCATGGCGGAGCGACTGAGACGCCGAGTCCTGGCCTGAACCCCGCGTTAGCGAGTAATACACTTATAGATATAGGAAGAAGGCTTCGCCTCTCCGCGAGAGGCGAAGAGGCAGAGAGAGAGAGCGAGAAAGCGCGAGAGATCTCGGCGATAGTAATAACGCGCGCCTGAGTCTCTCAGTCCGCGCTGCGCTGCGACCGTTAGGTATGGGATGCTGTACAGTACACTATGGTAGGTTGTAACAGACAACCACTATATATTCGCATCGCCGAGCGTCCGGTGTGCGTGCGGCCAAGTCGAAACTGCCCAAGTGCCGGGGCGCTTAAAGTTCCAGCGACATCGTACTCCTCGCACTCCGTAACTCGAGTTTAGATATTAACCTTGTTAGATTTTTTTTTTTTTTTTTTTTTTTTTTTTTTTTTTTTTTTTTCATTTATTTTCACCTCTCGATACTTCGCAGCCGTCGCAGTCGCGCGACGACTTCGCAATCGATATATCAAGTTTACTTTGTGCAGCACTTTACTCCGACTGATTACCACGTTGGTGGTCGCGAAACTAGTCCGCGTCGATGATATCGCCAATCAGATCTTTATGGCGACTATTAACTAGTAATAAACGCACACGTAAATTAACTCACTAATTAATAAGAGTTGCAGTGAGTGATAATGATAACAATGATAATAATAATAATGGTAACAATGACGATAATGATGATCATGATGATAATGATGATCATGACACCAATCATGATAATGATGGTCATGATACCAGTGATGATAATGATGATCATGATACCAATGATGATAATGATGATCATGATGATCATGATGATCATGATGATCGTGATACCAATGATGATAATGATGATAATGGCACCAATGATGATAATGATAGCAATGATAATAATGATAATAATGATAGCAATGATAGCAATGATAGCAATGATAATAATGATAATAATGATAGCAATTATAGCAATGATAATAATGATAATAATGATGGGAACGATGACAATGATAGCAATGATAATAATGATAATAATGATAGCAATTATAGCAATGATAATAATGATAATAATGATGGGAACGATGACAATGATAGCAATGATAATAATGATGGGAACGATGACAATGATAATAATGATAATACAGGTGGTTGCAAGTCATCACGGGATTTCCAGTTCCCTCGTCAATATATGTAGAGGATTTTCCGTACCAACTAACTATATTCTCGACGTTATGGTAGTACAAACTATAGCCATATTAGCTACGTACATACATTGTATACAGGGGAGTGCCCGCAGGTTGTTGATCCTTCTTGCTCCCTTCTTCCTTGGTTTTCTTCGCCCGTTGCGGGTCCCTCTTCTTCCTCTTCTTCGCGGGCGACGGTCCACTCGCCGCTCCAGCATCAGCAGCACCAGCAGCACCAGCGGCAGCATCAGCAGCCAGGCCAGCCAGCGAGTTTCACCCCTCTAACCGGCCCGCGCTCATCGGTATCCCGTGCACATCGTACACCTTCGCAAGATTATTACTCACGGACGACAGGTAACGCACGCTCTGACCGCTCCAGCATGCACCGGCGTGGCATCCTCGTCTCCACTGCCGCCCGAGCTCCTCCCGCTTCTTCTTCTGTGTGGCTCTGAGCTGCTGCTGCTGCTGCTGCAGCTACTCGGACTCCTGGTATGCGTTTTTTTTAATTTATTATCTAGCCTCCCGGCTCGGTGATGTCTTCGACCCAGGAATCGGACTCTCGTGATGAGGTCGCGCGTTACGGGGAAATTAATTATTGCGCTGGAAAATAATTTATCAGGCTGTTAGAAAAATTAACGAAAATGCGTAAATCGAGCTTTTCAGGATACACTTTTTTTTCATCAAGATATCGACTTTTAACCTATATCATCATTCTTAACTTGAAATTCTAACTCGAAAAACACTTTTTTACTTGTTTCAGAGAAAAATACATCTTTTTCTGTCGAAATAATTTTTTTCTATTAATTTCTATTAAAAATTTTTTTTTCTATCGAAATAATTTTTATCTATTCATTTCTATTAAAAAATAATTTTGTTCTATCGAAATCATTTTTTTCTATTAATTTCTATTAAAAAATAATTTTGTTCTATCGAAATCATTTTTTTCTATTAATTTCTATAAAAAAAAAATGTTCTATCGAAATAATTTTTAGCTATTAATTTTTATTCAAATATATTTTTTTTGTATGGAAATAATTTTTTTCTATTAATTTCTATTCAAAAATCATTTTTTTCTATAGAAATAATTTTTTTCTTTTAATTCCTATCAAAAAATATTTTTCTGTCATCTTTTTTATCGACAAGTCTTTGTGACTTTTTGCGGAAGGATTTTTTTTATTGTCATAATACGTAGATACGCGTTTTTTTTTTAACGTTTTGTCGTTTGTTTTACCAGCGACGCTCGTAACGTCTGTTACTTCGTTTCTGCGCCGAGTCGCTCGGCGCACCGACGTCCCGGTGCGAATTGCTGCTTAAAGATCTTACGGCGATCGTAACAGCCAGGTGGACAGACGGATAGACGGACGGAGCGAGGAACGGGCGAGTCGCCCGCGTGTTTGCGAAAGCGAGTCTCGCGCGGGGAAAGACCGGGTCGCTAGAATGGAATCTCCTCTTCGGCTTCGGTTTGTGTAAACACGTGTACAGCGTTTGTGTGTCTGTGTGTTGCGAGCCGGTGGTACGAGCGCTCGCCGCCAAGTTTAAGCACATAGGTCTGTGTTAAACAGTCTTGTTTAGCGCGCTTTGCGAACGATTCTGTGTGTATATATGTCGTGCCTAAGCGGTCATTAACGCCGATATATATTCCCGCGTCGCGGGCACTCCGCGCGTTACAGTCGGGCGGACACGAATTGCATTTTATTCGTTAATTTGCGTTAACTAGTCGCGCTCGGCGCAGTCACCGCTGATGACTGCGAGACGCGTCGTGTTTGGAGAACATTGAAAATTGTCTATAATTCTCGGGGAATTATCGGCGAGCCTGAGAAGCGCACGGAGTGAAAGTCTTTGGAACGAGAGAGTGAGTCATTCGTTGATGTAACAACACAAATATTTTTTTTGGTGTGACAAATATTTTTGTTTTGGTAGCAAATATTTTTGTTGAGCTGACAAATCTTTTTTGCTGGTCTTACTAATATTTTTGCTGGGATAAGAAATCTTTTTTGCTGGCTTGACAAATATTTTTGTTGAGTTAACAAATCTTTTTTGGTAGTCTTACAAATATTTTTGTTGAGTTAACAAATCTTTTTTGCTAGCCTGAGAAATATTTTTGTTGAGCTGAAAAATATTTTTTGCTAGCCTAAGAAATATTTTTGTTGAGTTAACAAATCTTTTTTGCTAGCCTGACAAATATTTTTGTTGACCTAAAAAATCTTTTTTGCTAGCCTGACAAATATTTTTGTTGACCTCAAAAATCTTTTTTGCTAGCCTTACAAATATTTTTGTTGAGCTCAAAAATCTTTTTTGCTAGCCTGACAAACATTTAAGTTGAGCTCAAAAATCTTTTTTGCTGTCCTGACAAATATTTTTGTTGACCTCAAAAATCTTTTTCGCCACCCAGACAAACATTTTTATTCAGCTCAAAAATCTTTTTCGCCACCCCGACAAATATTTTTGTTGGCTCAAAAATCTTTTTCGCCACCCCGACAAATATGTTTTTTGGCTCAAAAAAACCTGTTTCCTAGGTAACCAGAAAACATGTCACAAAATTAAGAAAAAAAAAAAAAAATCCTATTCCAACAAACGCATTTCTCTCTTCTGGACCGTCCGAAGGTGCAGCCGGAGGGAAACGCGTCGAGAGTGTACAGAGACGGCATATCGAGCCTCTCCTCGGACGGGATCCCGCAGGACATCTTGGCCGGCTTGGCAATCGCTCGACAGCCTCCCGGGGTACTTAATTCTTGCGCGCCGGCGAGCCCTTAGCAGTCTCGGGGAAAGCCGCCACGGTGACGGGTGTAATATGTTTGCAGCGGTACCGCAATTACTTTTCTACGCTATACGCGCGCTACACACGTATCGAGGGGGGATCTCGAACGAGGGGGGGAGGGGAGGGGAGGGAGGGCGGTATTTATCGAGAATGCGGAGAGTCTACTCCCGGCGCTTGGGCTCGATAATTTTTGTTATTAACGTCCATTTATCGTGACTCGACGCACACGAGCCCAACGACCGCGAGACACGTGCAAAGTGTATCGTTTGCATCCGAGTCGCGCCGGCCTCAACGACGAAATAATATTTAATTATATCTCAAATCGGTTTATCGAGCCGATCGTTAGCCCTGACACTACGTATTAGCGTGATTTGTGGATCGTTCACACTTGCCGCCTGCCGCTCACGGTGATTCGCATTATTTTACGTCACTCGCACGTCGAAAAATATTCTTCACTCGAAAATGACACTCGGAAAAATTGTCCTAATGACACAAAAAAGAAAACTCGTTATTTTTCACCCACCTGATTATTTTCAGAGTCACAGTAATTATTTGTTTAACCTTCATAAATTTCTGATAGGTGCGACGTTAAATCAAAATTAAAAACTGTCGAAAAATATTCTTCACTCGAAAATGACACTCGGAAAAATTGTCCTAATGACCCAAAAACGACGACTCCTAATTTTTTACCCACCTGATTATTTCCACTGTCACAGGAATTATTTGTTTAACCTTCATACATTTCTGATAGTTGCGGCGTTAAATAAAAATTGAAAACTATAATTACAACTATAAAAAAACATCACACAATAATCGTCGCTTCAGTTACCAACATTAGTTATATTTATCGAAAAATATGTTGTCGAAATTTGCATCGTTGGAATGCAACGAAATTCAGAAAAAAAAAATTCAGATTAACCCAAATGATAAAATTAGCTATAAAAAGTCATCACAGCAATTGGTTCCTATGATGATTTTTTGTACCTAAATTCATTCGGATGAATTACAATTAATTCTTTTTTCTGAATTTCGTTGCATTCCAACGATGCAAACTTCAACATCATAATAACGCACTTTTCGCTCTCTCTCTCTCTCAAAGCAGCAGCGGCCACAGATGTCGCGAGAATTACGCGTTCCTCGAGCCTTTTGATTCCATGTAATTTCGCGCCGATAATTGACCCCCCCGGTTTAAATTATCGGCGACAGGAATATCAATTTCGTCATCTCGGTAATCCGATGTAAATAAATAAAAAAAAAGTAATACGCTGATGAGGATAATGATAGGTCGATAATTGAAATCGTACTAAGTATCTCTGCCGGCGCCGAGTGCGATAAGTGTGTACATTGTATATATGTATATGTATATATATGTAATGCCCAACAGGTTGCGGCGATCCGGTACTGTTGGCGGTTGTAACGATCGCGAAGATATCCCTATTTATGCGTCCAGTCCGCGACTGGACCGCGCGATCCTGTCCCCAGCAGCGAAGGCCGTTTATGCATATGCATAACGCGCGCTGGCCCCCATCGAGCCCCATATACTGCGTGATGTACCACCCGGACGACACTCCGGGCGATCTTACTCCGCTGATTATTGCCGATGGCGCGCCGATAACGCCCGCTCGGTCGGTAAACGCGCGCGCTCTACGCGCCAATAAACGTCACCGTGTGTGGACAGATTTTGAGATGTGTCGTTACACCCCGCTCTAGGTACATCGTAGACGGGTTCAATGATCGCTAGTCAGTCAGAGAAATATTTCTCGTATCGATAACTGTGGTGTTTTTTTTTTTTTTTTTTTCATTATTGGGTGGTGTATCATAGGAACCAATTGCTATGATGACTTTTTATATTTAATTTTATCATTTGGGTTAATCAGAATTCATTTTTTTTTCTGAATTTTGTTGCATTCCAACGTTGCAAATTTCAACATCATCGTTATTTAATAACGTTGGTTATGGTAATAAGGGCGAAAAAAACGGGTCATTAATCTTGGCTGTTTGGGACGGGAGGACGAGACTCGTCCTCGATGGGAAAAGGTTCTACAAGGTCAGGAAGCGCGCGCGCGCGCGCGCGCTCGGAGTCTCCGTCCTTGCGGAATCCCACGGGGATCGATAAGTTGCCTAGTAACCTCGTGAGATGGTGGAATCCTCCGCTCCCCTCGCCCCAGCCCTCCCCACCTCCTCCTCGTGAGAGTCTGCGACGTTCGGCTGCCGCTCGGCGGTTCGACGGGGCAGCAGCGGCTCCGCCGGCGCAGAAGGGTCAAAACCGCTGAAGGACGAAGTCGACCGGGCGGCCGCGAGGGAAAACTATGTTGTTAGGACGAGGCGGACGGCGAGCCACCGAAACTGCTTGGATCGGGGGTATTTAATCTGTCGTATGTTGGGTGAGATAAAAGTCAAATATCGCGTTGTTCCCATGTGGAAATAAAATATTTGCAAGATACATAAAAGATGTATTTTAGATATATAAGATACATTTTTTCCGAAAATTTCTATATATAAGACATATTTTTTCCGAAAATTTCTATATATAAGATATATTTTTTCCGAAAACTTCTATATATGTCGGATATATTTTTTCCGAAAACTTGTATATGTCGGATATATTTTAGGATATATACGAAATACACGCGAGCGAAAAATATATCTAAGATATATCCAAAATATATTCAAAATATATTTTTATTGTGTTATCGTCCGAATATTTTCGTGTATATTTCTTTTCCATGGGGGCTGCACGAAATTTAATAAATCACGTATGGACTTACTTTTTAGTTTTTACATGGTTGAATTTCCTTTCGAGCTTTATCCAGTCCAATTATTATGAGACTGAATTAAGTAAAAGATCACTAAAAAATAAATCAATCAAATTATTTTAATTTGAATTGGAATTTAAAATAAATTAATTAAATTAGCTAAACTGCAATAAATTGAATCGGTTAATGTAAGATAAATTGAATAAGTTAAAATAAGATAAATCAAACGAGTTAAAACAAGACAAATCAAATTATTATCGTAAAATTAAATGAATCACTCGCGCGATTATTAACCGCGGGTTAAATTCCTCCACGTGCGCTTCAACTACCCAAAAAGCGCGGAATTAATAACCTTCGGTGGTGGCCAAAATTTAAGAGTCCCCGATTCGCCGAACATCCTCTCGCATTTTTGCATCCCTCGGTCCGTACGCGGCTCGAGCCAAATAAAATCGCAGCAAGTGATTTAAGAAATCGCGAGGAGGCTGGGCGTTATTTCCACTGCGCTCAGCGGGAATTCCGACTTCCACGCGTTAATTTTTGCGAGCGGCGTCGCGGGGCCAGCTAGCGTATGGGTTATAATATCTCCCTTCGGGAGAGAGAGTCAAACGGGCCCAACGCGCGAGCGGCGCCGCCGCCGCCGCGGAGAGCTCGAAGCGGCCATTGAGAACGAGTCGATAAATACGTCCGGCCTGCGTAAATCCACTTTGTCCAGCGGGCGCGCTCCGCGTCTGGGCGAGATACGAGCGGGGCACAATGTCGCGTTGCATGCACGAGCATCGAAATCCTCGTTCTCCTCCACCTCCTCCTTCTCCGTGTCTTCGTTTTTTTTTTTTTTTCCTCGCGTTATACGGGACAGCCGCCTCACATTGGCCGCCCTGAGGCTGAACCTCAGGACGCTGGGTCGCTCGGCCGGGAGAACCGACGAGGACGACCAGCCAGCCGCACGAATATTATTCGCCCCAGACGTGCAAATATGCCCACGTTTTACACCTACGCGTCATTCTCCGGCCTCATACGCGCTCCGCGGTTTGAGCGAGAAACTCTCGTCGCCGGTTAATACGCGACGCGACTCCGGCGTCGGCCCACCCGCCGTGTGCGAAACTTTTGCCTGCTGGTTTGTCCGCCGAGAAAAGGCGGTGTTTGAGGTACGAGAAAAATTCTAAAATTTATTTAAAAATTTTAGAAAATTCTGAAATTTATTTTAGAATTTATTTTTAATTTATTCTAGAATTTATTTTTAATTTATTCTAGAATTTATTTTTAATTTATTTTAGAATTTTTAGATAATTCTAAAATAATTCTAAAATTTATTTTAGAATTTTTAGAAAATTCTAAAATAATTCTAAAATTTATTTTAGAATTTTTAGAAAATTCTAAAATAATTCTAAAATTTATTTTAGAAATTTTAGAAAATTCTAAAATAATTCTAAAATTTATTTTAGAATTTTTAGAAAATTCTAAAATAATTCTAAATTTATTTTAGAATTTTTAGAAAATTCTTTAAAATTTATTTTAGAATTTCTAGAAAATTCTAAAATAAATTAGAATTTAAAATAAACTAGCTTTTTAAATTCTGACATTTATTTTAGAAAATTCTAAAATTTATTCCGAAGTTTCTAAAATTCATATTTAGAATTCTAAAATAAATTTTAGAATTTTCTCAAATATTGTTGACAGTTCGGGAAAAAAATGAGAACAATCGACCGAGTTCTTTACGTTCGTCTGAAAAAATAAGTCAGCTCCGAGAAAACTGACAAACGGTCGTTTTTTTTTAATACGCCGCACTTAATCTCAAACCAAATGAGCCGAGACACAAGTAAAGACGAGAGATAGACAGAGGAGCGAGGATCGTCTCGAGAAATCGATAAACAAGATCCGCTCTAGGGGCCCTCGAGTTCGCACACAAGTCGAACCTATCTCGAAGTGCTCTCTCGATTGAACGATCGAGTGATCCTCTCGCACCTGGTATGTAAAGTGCTCCTCGAGCGAATCGATTCGAGTGCGCGCCGCCGCCGCCGCCGCTCGCGCACAGAGTCAAGTGCATCATACACCGGCGGGCCCGGCGTGGATAGCTGCTTATTATCAGCTGCGCTGAGATACCAGACCGTAACTTTATTTCCTACTCCGCGGTAACCACTACCGTGTTTGCTCTCCTCCCGAGCCGCCGAGTACACAATACACAGTGCGCCCCGCGGACTCGATAAGATAACTGTCGTCGGGCTGCACACGCGACACAACCGAGTCGAGTCGAGTCGCGTGTGGGTCGGATCTCCCATTACATTCATCAATTTTTCGCAGTCGAAACATACGTATTCGTCCTCAATTCGACAATTCCAAGAAAACATTTCAGCTCGAAACTCAATTGTTTATAGTCGCTTAATTAATAATCGACAATTAAATTCAATTAATAATCGACGCAACGAGTGACAAACAACCAGAAAAAAAAACAACCCCGTAGTTTCCTCGCCGAATTCCCAATCATCGGTTGTCGCGTCGTATTCGTCCTCAAATCAACAATTCCAAGAAAACATTTCATCTAGAAACTCAATCTTTTATTACCGCTTAATTAACAATCAACAATTAAATTTAATTAATAATCGCCACAACCAGAAAAAAACAACCCCCGTATTTTCCTCACCGAATTCTCAATCATCAATTCAACAATTCCAAGAAAACATTTTCACTAAAAACTCAATCTTTTATTATCCCTTAATTAACAATCACCAATTAAATTCAATTAATAATCCTCGCAACGAGAGACAAAACAAAAAAAAAACAACCCCATATTTTCCTCGCCGAATTCCCAATATCATCAGTCCCGTCGTCGCCTCGCCTCCGATTGTCACTCGCGTCTCGCCATTTACATCGCTATCGTCCCAAACCGTCCGATACCGAGCGTCGAGCGTGAATATCCTCGCGACGACGCAACGCGAGGGGGGCGGGGGGGGGGGGGGGAGATCTCGAAAGCGATCGCGGTTGCCCCCGTATCAGTTGTTGTACACGCCCCGGCGAGTCGACGCTCTACGCGAGCGAGCTGTCAGTCGGGGGCTCATCCGGCCGACTCGCTCTCTCTCTCCCAACCACCAGTATAATAATAATAATAATAATGATAATGGTAATCCGCGGAAAGCAAGTAAGTGTGGCGACCTCATCGTGGTCGCCGTATAGTCGTCGCCCCTCGTGCGCTCAGCCTGAGCACTCGTGTGTCTCGCACACACGGTGGAAGCTCCGCTCGTTGCGCGCGCGGCCCGCATAGTCTCAACCGGCCAACCGCTTCTCCCTGCTGCGCCGCTGCCTCTCTGCTTTATCCCCACCCCGCGCATTGACCGCCGCCGCCGCCGCCGCCGCCGCCGCTCGTATCCCTCCCCCGCTTTCCGTTCCCTTCCACGAATCCCGCCGATCCCCACTGCGCGCGCGCGCGCGTCTCTCGCTCTTCCCCCCACCACGCGGCCTGTAACGACGCGCATGATGTCTCGCGTGCGAGTCAACCTGTTTCGACCCCCCACCCTCGCCGCGCGACGCCCGAGCGCAGCGCGAGTTCGTTCTCGCTCTTCCCCCTCCCCCCCCACTCTCCCGGCTCCGCGAATCTCCCCCCCTCTCTCGTCGTTCGGTCGCCTCGCTCTTGTGCTGCTTGTGAGCGGCTCGCCGACCGCTGCACCGTTGCTCGGCGCATGCGTCGTCCCTTCACGCCGCCGCCGCCGCCGCAGCCGCAGCCGCCGTAAACTCGCCCTGCTCGCGTATACCATAGGCTATACGTACTCCTCCTCTCTGTGTACCCCGACTATATATATCGGTGTGCGCGTTCGTGTAATAATAATAAGAAGAGAGCAACTCTATGAGGAACCAACGGCCTCCGACCCGTTCACCCTATGCTAGGTGGAGCCGGTCTGATACTGTACCCTCAGTGGCGCTCAACCCGCGGATCCGCTTGAGAGGCTTTTCACCTCGGAGTCTTTTCACCTCTGGCTTAACACGGCGCTCTCGAAGCGGGTTTTTTTTACGCTGCTTCGACGATCGGTATTATGACGATGCGATCGATTGGCAGATTTGCTTTGAGTTTTCCTTGGATGCATACAAATTTGGAACATTGATATCGTGGCATCGTATCAGGGGAGGAAGGAAATAAATTTTAACTCGTGTGTGATTTTATATTGAATCGTATGAATTACAGGTAAATTCTTCTGGATGTAACATTACATGAACGAATTACAGGTACATTTTTCTGGATGTAATAATTACATGGACGAATTACAGGTAAATTCTTCTGGACGTAACAATTACATGAACGAATTACAGGTACATTTTTCTGGATGTAACAATTACATGGACGAATTACAGGTAAATTCTTCTAGACGTAACAATTACATGGACGAATTACAGGTAAATTCTTCCGGACGTAATGATTACATGGACGAATTACAGGTAAATTCTTCCGGACGTAATGATTACATGGACGAATTACAAGTAAATTCTTCCGGACGTAACAATTACATGAACGAATTACAGGTAAATTCTTCCGGACGTAATGATTACATGGACGAATTACAAGTAAATTCTTCCGGACGTAACAATTACATGAACGAATTACAGGTAAATTCTTCCGGACATAACAATTGCATGAACGAATCACAGGTAAATTCTTCCGAACATAACAATTACATAAACGAATTACAGGTAAATTCTTCCGAACATAACAATTACATAAACGAATTACAGGTCAATTTTTCCGGACGTAACAATAACATGAACGAATCACAGGTAAATTCTTCCGGACATAAAAATTACATGAACGAATTACAGGTAAATTCTTCCGAACGTCTTCTTGGCGTAACAATCGATTGTTAACCCAACTCCGATAAATTATATCCCCTGCCCGTAAATAACACTCCCAACCAATTTACAGAATGGCGAGATCTCTGCTTCTCGAGTCCCCCCTTGCAGTGCTACACAGTATCACACAGCACCAGCATTTGTGCCAGGTGATTTATCCCCTAGCGAGTGCGGGCAATAAATTTCCTTATTACAATCCCCCATCGATACCCGCGCGTCTTCCGTCGACGATTCCCGAGCGAGCGAGCCAGGGATACCGGACATCCGGCGAAGAGGATAAAACACACACATCGAGACAGCGTTTCACGGGTCGCGCGGTTGAGAACCGCCGCGGGTGTGACCGTGAACGAGGAGGCAGGAAAGCAAGCCCGGAGAGTTGTGGAGAGCAGCAGTATCTCTCGCGTTGCTGTTTTCTCTCTCTCCCCCCAATGCCCCCTCCCCCTCCCCCCTTCTGCCGCCCCGGTGGTTGCGCCGCTGCTGGCCATGCTCATGCCATGCTTACCACTCCCGCCGTCGCCGCCGCCGCCGCCGACGACGACGACGACGAGGTGGACACTCAACAAAGTGGCACCGGTGGGGCATCCGAGCGGGAGCCGCCGGCGGCGGCCGAACGGGGGTGGGGGAAGCGGCAGCGGCAGCGGCGGAGCCTTCAGCCGCCGCCGCCGTCGCCGCTGTTGATGACGATCATGGTGTTAGCTCCGGACTCGCCGGAGCTTCTGGCGGATGGTGGTGGGGATTTTCTCGGTCGGGTTAGGCGAGGCTAGAAGCTGGCCCACGCTAAGCGGAACACCCTGACGGCTGCACGGCGACGGGCTGGAGGGAGAGAGAGAGGGAACTGGGTAGCGAGGGGGAGGGAGGTCACTCGGGATATCGCCGAGAGATGACACCACCTCGCCCACACGATCCAATAGCCGTTGCGCTCACGCAGGTGTAACGTACCGCGGTGATACGCTTCGGCCTCCTACCCAACCTTTGCCATTTTACCCCTCTCGCTGTTTCCGTCTCGCTCTTTGTCCCTCTCGTTCTATCTCGCTGTCTCTCTTTCTCTATCGTTTTATATCGCTGTCTCTCTTTCTCTCTCTCTAGTTCTATATCGCTGTCTCTCTTTCTCTCTATCGTTCTATCACGCTGTCTCTCTTTGTCTCTCTCGTTCTATCTTGCTGTCTCTCTTTCTGTCTCTCTCGTTCTATATCGCTGTCTCTCTTTCTCCCTCTCGTTCTACCTATCGCAGTCTCTTTTTGTCTCTATCGTTCTATCTCGCTGTCTCTCTTTCTCTCACTCTCGTTTTATCTCGCTGTCTCTCTCTTTCTCTCTCTATCGTTTTATATCGCTGTCTCTCTTTCTCCCTCTCGTTCTATCTCGCTGTCTCTCTTTGTCTCTCTCGTTCTCTCTTTCTCACTCTCATTCTATCTCACTGTCTCTCTTTCTCTCTCTCTCGTTCTATCTCACTGTCTCTCTTTCTCCCTCTCGTTCTATCTTTCTGTCTCTCTTTCTCTCTATCGTTCTATATCGCTGTCTCTCTTTCTCTCTCTCTCTCTCGTTCTATCTCACTGTCTCTTTTTCTCTCTCTCTCTCTCGTTCTATCTCACTGTCTCTCTTTCTCCCGCTCGTTCTATCTCGCTGTCTCTCTTTCTATTTCGCTGTCTGTCTCTGTTGCTCCGTCGACGAGCGCCGAATACCGACGACGACGACGACGACGATCCTGCCACTACCACCCAGATATATCCCACCCTGAACAGGCTGCTTCTGCTCCCCTCACGAGTCCTCCTGGTTGTCGTCTCGCTCCCGCGTTACTCCCTATCACTTGTCGCTCTTTCTCTCTCTCTCTCTCTCTCTCTCTTTCTCTGTCGAGGCGCGTGCAACGTCACACAGGGATTCGCGCCCGCACTTTCCCGCTATCCTTCCGCTCGTCGCCTCTCGCTCTTTGTCGCTTTTACGTGCGCGAGCGATGTTTGCGCTGGGTGCACCGGGTTCGCGCGAAACCTGCGGGTCTTTTTTGAGTGAGACGGCTGGCAAAAGACTTGGTTGCGAATGTGACGCATTTTTTTTTTTGGGGTGGGAGAAGAGGAATTATTTTGGGATGTAATTTTTGGGGTGACGCATTTTTTTTTTAAGGAGGAAGAAGAAAAATTAATTTGGGATCGAGTTTTTGCTTGGGATTTTGATTAGTGTTGTAAATGGCCCAAGTTGACTTTTTTCTTTGCGATTTCATTAATTTAATCCATTTTTCAGTCTCGACGATCTAAAGTCGTCACGTAATTTTCCGCAGAAGAAAGAAAATGAAAATGTTGGGATTGAATATTTATTGAAAATTTTAAATCACGTAAAAAAAAATCGCATTTTAAAAAATACTTTTTACGAGACTTAATTAATTTGATCACGTGATTTTTCAGTCCCGTTGATACATTTTTCAGTCTGGACGATCTAAAGTCGTTCACGTAATTTTCGAGGGAAGAAAGAAGAAAAAAAATTTTGGGTTTAAATATTTATTGAGAATTTTGGCTCGCGTAAAAAAAAATCCGCATTTTTTTAAAATACTTTTTACGAGACTTAATTAATTTGATCACGTGATTTTTCAGTCCCGTTGATACATTTTTCAGTCTAGACGATCTAAAGTCGTTCACGTAATTTTCGTGAGAAGAAAGAAGAAAAAAAATATTGGGTTTAAATATTTATTGAGAATTTTAGCTCGCGTACAAAAAATCCGCATTTTTTTAAAATACTTTTTACGAGACTTAATTAATTTGATCACGTGATTTTTCAGTCCCGTTGATATTCAGGCGTTGACAGCCTCGCGGGATGAGATTAAATGCTAATACGAGGAGCGAAATCGATCTCAGCCACGCCTGACGACGCGATCGGCGCGCGCGGGATCTTAGAGCGCGGAGGCCGCGCGATTAATCGGCGCAGCAACTTTATCATCTAAAAAAAAAAAAAAAAAAAAACGAGGTGGGAAGCGCGCGAGAGTCGCGCGCGCGGCGTGTTTCTCGCACCCACTTTGCGCGCCCCGCGTCGACGTCGCACGCCGCATGCGTAATGCAAAATACGCGTGTAGGCATTATATACCTATACGGCACGGGCGGGCGACGCGCGTACACGTGTCACGCTCACGCGTCGCCGCCCGGGAGATGATAGCGTCAATTATTTCATTAAAATAATCGTTGGACCACGATCGCGCGCGTGATTACCCCGGGGTATTAATTTTTCGTCACCCTCGTCAGCCCGCGACAGGGTCAAAATTTTCGTCGCGGATTAAACGTCCCATATTTTTAGGCAGTGATTTTATTTTGTGGAACGCGCGCAATTATTTAAATTGCAAATTGTTTGTACTACGAAGTTTCATTATTTTCATTAAAATCGTTTAAGTAATCGGTGGACCACGATTAATTTTCGTTATCCTCGTCGGTCTGATTCAGGGTTAAAATTTTCGTTACGGATTAAACGCTACATATTTTTAGGCAGTGATTTTATTTTGTGGAACGCGCGCAATTATTTAAATTGCAAATTGTTTGTACTACGAAGTTTCGTTATTTTCATTAAAATCGTTTAAGTAATCGGTGGACCACGATTAATTTTCGTTACGGATTAAACGTTCCATATTTTTAGGCAGTGATTTTATTTTGTGGAACGCACACAATTATGTAAATTGCAAATTGTTTGTACTACGAAGTTTAATTATTTTCATTAAAATCGTTTAAGTAATCGGTGGACCACGATTAATTTTCGTTATCCTCGTCGGTCTGTTTCAGGGTTAAAATTTTCGTTACGGATTAAACGATTCATATTTTTAGGCAGTGATTTTATTTTGTGGAACGCGCGCAATTATTTAAATTGCAAATTGTTTGTACTATGAAGTTTCATTATTTTCATTAAAATCATTTGAATAATCGGTGGCCCACGATTAATTTTCGTTATCCTCATCAGCCTGTCCCTGGGTCAATTTTTTGTTGCGGATTGAAAGTTCCGGATTTTTTCTTTTTTTTTGCTCATAGCGCAAAGATTTCATTTCACAAAAAGCACACAAATATTTTACGTGCGAATTATTCGTATTGCAAATTTTCATAATTTTCATTAAAATCATTTAAATAATCAATCTCCACAGGATCAAATTTTCGTTACGGATTAAACGTTCCGAATTTCTTACCTTTTTTTTTGCTGACAGCGCAGAGATTTTATTTTCCAAAAACCGCGAAATATTTGAAGAGCTATGTTTGTATTACAAATTTGATTTACCTGCCGTATCAAAGTATTAAAAAAAAAACACGATTATGTCGATAAGACTTTTTAAGTGCACCGGGTGTTCCGTTATTTCGCCGAGTGTTGTATATAATTGGCGAGTAACCTGTCGAGGAGGGCAAGAAGAAAAAAAAAATTCCCGGCAACACCAGTGCTGATTCCAGTTGCAGCGAAACACCTGGCGACCCGACAAAGCCGCAGCGCGAAACTGCGATAAATGCGAGCGTGCGATCTTGAGTGTACACAGCGCCACCTCCTACCTGGGCTGCTGCCGCGCGTTCAATGCTTTCAGACAAAACACTCGGCTTGACTGGATAAACTTTCGCCAAGAAATCGAGAGCAGCCAATCACGCCTGCGGTGCTGGGTCGTCGATCCGTCGCCGTCGCTGCAGCGCAACTCCGCGACAGGCGTACCATAATAAACTTACAATTAATCCGTCGCGCGGGCTTTCCCGTACACCTGCTTAACAAACTGCTCGTAATAACTGTGCTTCATTCGGGAAGCAAAGTGGTTTCGTTGGGCTACTATAAATCTTCCGTTAATGCACGTGACGAATTTGTTTTTTTTTTGCTAGCCCGGCTTGAATATTTGTTAGCACAACTACAAAATTTGGTAGCCGATAAACAAATTTTTTTTTCAGCTAACAAAAAGATTTGTTAGCTCGACAACATTTTTTTACACCTGCTTAACAAACTGCTGATAATAACTGTGCTTCACTTGGGGAGCGAAGTGGTTTTGTTGGGCTACTATAAATCTTCCGTTAATGCACGTGATTAATTTTTTTTTTTTTTGCTAGCCGGGCTTGAATATTTGTTAACACAACTACAAAATTTGGTAGAGAATAAACAATTTTTTTTTTCAGCTAACAAAAAGATTTGTTAGCTCGACAACATTTTTTTTTAAGTCAACAAAAATATTTGCTCGTCCAGCAAAAATTAATGCACGTGACAAACTTTCTTTTTTTGAATAGCCAGGCCAATATTTGTTAGCCAATATTTGTTAGCACAACAACAAAATTTGGTAGCCGGTGCAATTTTTTTTTTCAGCTAACAAAAAAAATTGATACCCCGACAACATTTTATTTTAAGTCATCAAAAAGATTTGCTCGCCCGGCAAAATTATTGGTTAACCCAACAAAGAATTCCGTAGTCCACCAAACTATTTCCTGACCCAACAAAAAAGTTTCCCAGCCTACAAAAAAAAAATTCTCAGGCCTGAAAAAAAAATTCGAGTCCCACAAAAGACACCTGCAAAAAGATTTCCGTCGTCACTATAAATAAAAAAACAATTCTTCCCCCTTCATCACACTTTCTCCCTGCCGCACAGACAAAAGTGTCTCCAAAACTCCTAAAAACAAAACTGACATCGCCCTCCATTTTCCTCTCACCGAACTTCCCACTTCCCTCGAAACTCAGGTGTCGTCGCCGCTCATAACCAGTCGAGCTGTATATACAATCGGCCTTAGGGCCAGCGATATATACAATTCGGGTGTACAGCTACGATTAATAAGGCAACGCGGTATCATTCCCGATATAATACTTACACGATTTCATTTACCAACGCTGGCTGCGAACAGCAAGAGCAGCGCGAAGGGATATAGAGGGTACGTGGGGGGCGAGGGGGGGGGGGGGGGGAGGAAGGGGTGAAGGGGGTAAAGTAGCCACGCGGTAGTGGACAGGGCTAAGTGGTGGGGAGGTTAATCAATTCGCGTGTAGCCCACACATTCTCGCCACCTTCTCTATTTGCATTACTCGGCCCCCCCCCTCCCTCCCCCTCCCCCCTCCTCGTCCCCTCTCCACGCGGCCGGACCTCGCCGGGGAAAGACCAACGAGAGGGTTGCCCGCTGGTGGGGACGAAGCTGCTGCTGCTGCACGCGCGTTCCACCGTTCGGCCGCGCGTTCCGGAGGGGATAATTCCTCCCCCTGCCGCGAACGGGGGGTGGGGGGGCGAACGCGAGAGCGAGGCGGCGGGGCCCTTGCCCTCTCGCGTAACGCGATATTAGCTTCCCGTGCTCGTTAAGGGATCATCCGAAACTTAACGCTACTCCCAAGTACTCCGCGCTCGACCCCCTTGCAACCCCCCTAACCACCCCCCAACCCCCAACCCCCCCGCGACTCCCTTCGAGATTGCACGCTAAACTTTCGTCTCGATAACTCCTGGGAAAAATTCTTAAACACTTTTTGGATTAAAAATTAAATGGAGGGTTTTTTTTTTTGGAGGTGGAGGAGGAAGGTGTATTTGTACCTATAACGTTGAAGTTTGCGTTGTTGGAATGCATCGAAATTTAGAAAAAAAAATTAATTGTAATTAATCCAGATGATGAAATTAGATATAAAAAGTCATATCAATTGGTTCATATAATGATTTTTTATACCTAATTTCATCATTCGGGTTAATAAGAAGTATTTTTTAGAATTAATTTTTTTCTGAATTTCGTTGCTTTCCAACGATGCAAATTTCAACATCATTTGTACCTTGAGATATCTGAGGTGTGGTTTTCACTATCACACCTCAGATAACTCACGATTATCAAGATTCAAGTTCTCTAGTAGAAAATCTGTAGGGAACTTAAATCCGGCCCAAGTCGGGCCCAGCTCGGGCCCTGACAGGGTCGACGTGGCCCTGATTAGGGCCTGACCAAGGCCGGGGGGTAACATCACAGATTTTTCACCAGGGTTTTCAGACGGCAGCTTCCGGGGAAATTTATCAGTGCACTTTGCACTGGTGGATGGCCTGTCGATATTGACCATCCACCTCTCCGTCGAGCAGGGTGCGAGGGAGATTTACCTGCGAGATGAGGGATCATCTGAAATTTAATTAAATTTTGGTCTCGTTGGATCTTGCGAAAAATGCTTACTTAAACACTTATTAGACGAAAAATTAAATTGTTTTACTTTACCAGAACCAACAGGTCGTATTTTTATGTCGATACCTTAAATTATTCACGCCCTGCAAAATTCATCGATACACGTTTGACCATCGATATATCTACGCAGTACGCAAGAAAAATTCCCCGCTCATTAAGGGATCATCCGATGCTCAATTAATTGACGATGTTGAAGTTTGCATCGTTGGAATGCAACGAAATTCAGAAAAAAATAATTAATTCCAATTAACGCAAATGACGAATTTATGTATAAAAAATCATCATAGGAATCAATTGCTGTGTTTTATACCTAATTTTATCATTTGGGTTAATTAGGACAATTTTTTTTTTTTTTTACTTCGTCGCATTCCAACGATGCAAACTTCAGCATCACATTAATCGTTGGTCTCGTGTCGCGAGACTCGCAGGAAATGATTAAACACTTTTCGGATGAAAAATTAAACGATCTTCTGTGTTCCAAGCAGGAGCAACGAGAACTATATTTGTAACCACGTCGAAACCTTGAATTATTTAAGGTGTGGTTTACACGGGCGCCGAACGTGAAATTTATCAATGCACTTTGCATGATGCAACCCCGCGCATATAGACGTTTCCAGCGGCGTCAGTGGGACATGTATAGGACGCGTCCGATGCTCCCTCGGTATTGGCCTCTCCGCGATGCACGATGCAAGGGCAATTCCCGCGGCCCCCATCACATCGTATGCACCCTGCGCGCGGGGCGAGAGAACCCGAGCGGTGTGTATACCTGTAGCCATACGTTGGTCGATAGTTTCCACCCGAGGAGGACGGAGCGAACATCGGAAGCCAGAGCGCGGCCTAACGTTGCCCGTACAATTATGCCGTAATTAGCAAATTTGAGCACCACGAGACTCGGCCGCTCGCCCGATCGATAGATTGTAAATTATTGGGATTGGATGGTTCGCATAGGTGACTGATGCACACGGCACTCATGAGCCACTGTTGCGCCCTGTAATTTCGGCGCAGTACAAGCTATTCGCCCGCCGATCGCGCTCGCCGCGCGATCGAAAGAGAGGAACGAGAAAAAAAAAAGTATTTCGATCGGGAAAATCGCGCGGTGAACGAGTCGGAATTGGACGCTGTAACGATATTCAGCTGTATTCGGATATTGGGTCGTCAATGCGACGATTGAATCTCGCCCCCGACCTTTTGTGCCCTCGAGGTTTTTTTGGTTTAGTGTGGCAGCTGCAGTTTCTACACTTAGACGAAATTTAGTGTGAGGATAGATTAAAAAAAAAAAAAAAAAAAAAGTAGAGGGTGGTGGTAAAAATATAGTGACGATACGAATATTTTTGATAGGCAAAAATATTTATTGGTGCGGCCGGAAAATTATTTTCGTATGCTTAGACATTTTTTTTTGCCGGGTTAGGAAATAATTTTGTTACGCATAGAATTTTTTTTGCTGGGTCAGTAAATCATTTTCTTGCGCTCAGGAATTTTTCACCAGGCCAGGAATTCGTTTTTTTCACGCTTACAAATTTTTTCGCTAGTCTTGGAAATATTTTTCATACGCTTACATTTTTTTCTTCCAACCCAGCGAATATATTTATTTCGCTCAGAAATTTATCCTCTAGGCCAGCAAGTTTTTTTCTTACTCATTAATTCATCTGCCTAGCGGTGAGAAAATCTTTTCGTCTATAAAAAAAAAATCTTGTCACTACACAAAAAAAAAATTCGTCTACCAAAAAATCTCGTCACTACACAAAAAAAAATGTCGTCTATCAAAAAATCTTGTCACTACACTAAAAAAAAAAAATGTCGTCGATCAAAAAATCTTGTCACTACACAAAAAAAAATTCGTCTATCAAAAAATCATGTCACTACACAAAAAAAAATATTTTCGTCTATAAAAAAATCTTGTCACTACACAAAAAAAAATATTTTCGTTAATCAAAAAATCTTGTCACCACAAAAAAAAAAAAATTATCCCACCAAAACAATTTCCCTCCCCCGCTCTAAAACCAAATTCCCCACCAACCAGCAAAGCCGAAAATACTTGGATCGCTAATTAATCCAAATTACCCTCGTATCGCGTTCGCCACTCGTGACTCTCGGTTGCCCGTTAAATTCCGCCGCAATCTCATGCGCGGCTCTGCGTCGCCCATGCAAAATCCTCGCGACCAAAAGCTGTCCGATAATTCGGAATGACTCGCGGTGCGAAGCGCGACGTTTGAAAATCCGTGCGCGTCGCGCTGCTGTCGTCGTCGTCGTCTCGACGTCACCACCACCGCGGGTGGTTCGCGCTACAACCCGGGATACACACGAGCGGCCCGATAACAATTATTTTCGTCATTTCCTGGATTCCCCGGTGAACGCGGAGCGACCGCCACGGTTATATAGCGCGTATTACGCGCCACGGGGATAGGACGACGCCGTGATCGATCCCGCAAAATTGTATAACCCGAGTATGTCACCCAGGCGTTTTCGAATTCAAAATAGATGGTGGGTGACCCCCTGCCCCCCCCCTCCCCCCTCTTTGCCCTCATCAATGCGGGTGCGGCTGCTGTTGCTGCCTGGCGAATTTATCCACGATTCACGAATTTTCCCGAGTGTTGCGTTCGCCATGCTCGCCCCAAAAAGGCCTCCCCCTCCCCCTAAACTACCCCCCCCCCCCCACCCCCGCCTAACTCTCATCCCTTCTCGCCAATCTAACGGCATTTAAGCCCCCGCATTTTTTATTTGGCATACTTTTGGAAATGCCAAATATTATTGGAAATATTGAATATTAATCTTAATTATTTTCAATAACATTTCAAATCGGGGTAAAAAATTATATTTTTCTTTGTCAAGACTTTCGGGCTTTTTCTTTCAGATCTTTTTTTTTTCTTTTTTTTCACAGATACTAAAAAAGTGAAAAAGTCGACACAAATGAATATAATTATATATCATCGGAAATAATTCATATTAATCTTCCCCCTTAATAATTAATCAATGGGTGCGGCTGCTGTTGCTGCCTGGCGAATTTATCCAGGATTCACGAATTTTCCCGAGTGCTGCGTTCGCCATGCTCGCCCCAAAAAGGCCTCCCCCTCCCCATAACCTCCTCCTCCCCACTCTCTCTCTCTCTCATCCCTTCTCGCCAATCTAACGGCATTTAAGCCCCCGCGTCCCGAAATCGGCGATTCAATCTTCCGACCCTCAGCATCAGCGCCACCGAAACTCCAAAGCTTCGACGCCCCATCAACGCGCGTTGACTGCGTGCGACTCTTTCGATGTTGTCGCGAGATAACACGGAGAATATGTTTTTACTAAGCCAGTAAATCTTTTGTTGAAATAGCGACAACATTGCGTTGTATGCTAACCTAGCAAACAATTTTTTTGTACTGACAAAAAATTTGTTTGTGTGGTAAAAAAATTTGTTTGTCCGGCAAAATAATTTGTTTGTGTGGTAAAAAAATTTGTTTGTCTGGCAAAAGAATTTGTTTGTCTGGCAAAATAATTTGTTTGTCTGGCAAAATAATTTGTTTGTCTGGCAAAAAATGTGTGTGTCTGGCAAAAAATTTGTTTGTCTGGCAAAAAAATTTGTTTGTCTGGCAAAAAGATATGTTAGTCGAGCAAAAAAAAATTGTTAGCCTAGTAGATAACGCAATGTCGTCAGTATTTTAACAAAAGGGGTGGTGGTAAAAATAGCTAACGACCAAAATACCGAATAGCTAAAATACCAAATTTCAAAACAATGAATGCTCTGATTATAGAATGGCCATCATTATAAAATTCGCTATTTCAGCCATTCGCTATTTTGATAATTACCTACTTTGACCCACAACCCCCAGCAAACTCGATGCCAGACTGCCGATTACTCTCGACCCCCTCGTGTCCATTAATTTTCCCCCCAAACACGACAACAAAAGCGCAACAAACGTAAAAAAATAAATATTCCGTTATTTTGTTTTTTTTTCGTGTCCGGAGAGCCAGTTCGATTTTTTTCGAGCAACGCCTTTCGAGCCGGCGGTCCAGTCGCGGGCGCTGTATACTTGCGCGCACAAATGGCACACGCGAAAGCGTTTCGAGAGATCAAAGCGTCTGTCCCAGTTCGCTTCCCCCTCTCCATCCCCCCCCCCTCCTCCCTCCTCCCCTCGCTATTAGTGTACTCTGCGCCAGGAGCAGTGAGAGTTTTTTAATTTTCAACCAGCGCAAACTTCGCGTCATCCTCCGGCTCCGCGTTGCACCACCGTAGGTTGCATATCGGCCCGTTGGACGGTCGCGCGGGGCTCTCTCGGCACTCGGCGATATTGGAAAATGGAGCGAAGCGCCGCCACTGGTTCTCCTGGTGCTGCTGCTGGAGCAGGGAATTTTTTTCATCTCCCTGGCTGGATGTTGACTTATATTTGGCTGCATATAGCTGAAATCCTGGCGGCGCCGCCGCCACGGCCGCGCCGAGGCTTTTGGTGCGCTCGCACGAAGCTCGGGGAGCTGCGGCAGCCGACGCGCTGCCCGCCAAAACCCCGTGTTTGTTCATGCTAACGCGGTACAAGCCGTAATATCAAGCCGCACGCTCTGGCGGGATACACACACTCGGCTACGGTGCTGCTGCTGTGCTGCTGTGCTGCTGTGCTGTGCTACTCTGTAGTTTCAGCGCGCGAGCGCGAAATGCCTTCGTTGCTGCTGCTGCTGCTGCTATGCTGCAAGCTCGAAGGTCTCTTGGTAACAGTTGATCCGTGAATCGCCGATAGGGCCGCGCGAATATATCTCGACGCAGTTTGTGCGCTGGATTTGAGGGCGAGGGGCACTCGAGTCACGTGACCTCCGCGACTGGGTTGGGTGGTTGGGTGGATTGACTGGGGAAAATTGTGATGAGTCGTTTAAACGAATTTTATGGAGAATGCGTTTCTGATTTTTTAGTTGTCTAATGTCGTACAACTTTTAAATCGATTTTGATAAAGTATATTTTTGGCGACGATCTTTTTGTCAGAAATCATAGATCCGGCTCCGGAGTGAAAATCGCCGGAATTGGCCTCACATTTTTTTATTTTGAAAATATCGACTTGTAACCTATACCATTGTTCTCAAGTCGTATATTCTACCCCCGAAAATACTGGTTATTAACCTTTTTTAATCGATTTTGAAAAAAATATTTTTTTGGCGACGAAAAAAAGATTTTTTCTGTCAGAAATCGTAGATCTGGCTCCGGACCGAAAATCGCCAAAATCGACCCCAATTTTTTTTCTTTTGAAAATATCGACTTGTAACCTATACCATCATTCTCAAGTCGCATATTCTACCCCCGAAAACACTGGTTATTAACCTTTTTTAATCGATTTTGAAAAAAATATTTTTTTGGCGACGAAAAAAATATTTTTTCTGTCAGAAATCATAGATCTGGCTCCGGACTGAAAATCGCCAAAATCGGCCCCAATTTTTTTTATTTTTAAAATATCGACTTTTAACCTATACCATCATTCTCAAGTCGCATATTCTACCCCCGAAAACACTGGTTATTAACCTTTTTTAATCGATTTTCAAAAAAATATTTTTTTGGCGACGAAAAAAATATTTTTTCTGTCAGAAATCGTAGATCTGGCTCCGGACCGAAAATCGCCAAAATCGACCCCAATTTTTTTTCTTTTGAAAATATCGACTTGTAACCTATACCATCATTCTCAAGTCGCATATTCTACCCCCGAAAACACTGGTTATTAACCTTTTTTAATCGATTTTGAAAAAAATATTTTTTTGGCGACGAAAAAAATATTTTTTCTGTCAGAAATCATAGATCTAGCTCCGGACCGAAAATCGCCAAAATCGACCTCGGAATTTTTTCTTTTCAAAATATCGACTTTTAACCTATACCATCATCCTCAAGTCGTATATTCTACCCCCGAAAACACTGGTTACAAAACCTTTTTATCGATTTTGAAAAAAAAAAAAAAAAAAAAAAAAAAAAATCTGCCAACGATCTTTTTCTCAGAAATCATAGATCCGGCTCCGGACCAACAATCTTTTTTTTTATCAACCGAATCCGGATTTTCTTCCTTCGTGTCTTCTCGAAAACTGAATAACGAAGTGAACGCCGAAGAAGGATTGCCCAAACATATTTTCGCATGCGTTCCTCCCCCTGCAATTTTGCATTCCCCAGCCCCAGTTTGACTGACATTCGCAAACGATTCGCCATACGCTAACCATATCAATTTTCTTTCTCTGTTCCAGGTAAGTCAGCCTAACGGTTCGCCACCACTGCGAGGCATCAGCCTTTTGCAATGTCTTCGTCCGCGTTTCAGACGCGACTGCACGCTGCCTCCATGCTTTGCGTGTACGTGAGTAAAGTCCACTTAGAATCTGCGGCGTTCGGACCGCTCGCTATGTGCATAACTACAGCCACAGCGTCGTGGTACCTGACTACATATAACCATAACTCGTGGGTACCTGACTATATATATATATATATATATCTTCGTCGTCTTATATATATATATATATATATATATATATATATATATATATATACGACAGTAGCGAAACGTCGTGAAGTGCCAGAGGCGACGAACGGGAGGAGCGACTGACTCTCCTCGGTCTTCCACGGTCCGGGCCATCGTGGACTAGTCGAACTACCGTCGAGGCGTCACTTTATCGAATTTCGCGCGAGCGAACCGTCGGCCCAGAACCTTCAAACTCCGTCTCGCTTTACGTCCCACCCGATGAACCATACACGAAGTGTCCTCCACTCTGTCTCCCCCCCCGTCCTTCGACGACCCCCCGAGTGCCACACTGGCCGGCCGTAACGTCGCTCCCCACCTGGGCCGAGAGACGGAGAATTCGACGTCGCAGCCTCCCCCAAGCCGTACTAGGCTTGGCGAGGCCCGATAATTGACACACGTGTTGCGGACAATTAAAATTCGATGGGTAATCCGTGAGTTGATTTAACTTCGTCGTCTTACATCCTAAATTGAGAAAGCAATTGAACTTGTTTGTCCTAGTCAAGAACGTTGCTAATTTTTTTTTTGCAAGCACCAAAACAGTCGAACAGTCGACACAAAAAAATTTAATTTTCAACCCAGATTTGAAATGCTCGAGAATACTTTTGGATACGCTAAATATTATCGGAAATAATGAATATTAATCTGAATAATAATAATAATAATAATAATAATAATAATAAATCTAATAAAAATAAATAATCATAAATATTAATATTAATATTAATTATTTTCAATAAAATTTCAAAACCGGAGTAAAAAATTATATTTTGTTGTGTAAAAACTTTCGGACTTTTATCTTTCGGATCTTTTTTTTCACAGACACTAAAAAAGTAAAAAGTCGATACAAATAAATATATTTATATATCATCGGAAATAATTAATATTAATTTTAATTATTTGTCCAAAAATTTCAAAATCAGGGTAAAAAATTATATTTCATTGTCTCAAGAATCCGGACGTTTTTCGTGTTCGTAAAAAAAATAATAGAACATAGTCTGCTTGACTAAAATAAACAAGTATTAATATTAATATCCTGTCAAGTATATCGGTGCACGGTCAGCAGTCGGGGCAACTTTGGCTTCGCCCGAGCGAGGGCAAAGTCTCCGCGGGCGCGCGGACGACGGGAATAGCGTGCGCGCGTTCGAGCTCCTTGCACCGTGAAATAGCCGTGCGGTATAGAGCGATATCTCGGGTCTCGTCTGTCGCGACGCTGCGCCGCCTCGGTGTCCCACTCCCCCGCGTTCGTTTCACCAGCGAAATGGCTCACGAAGACGAAGACGACGAGGAACACAAGAGGGGGTGGGGGGGGGGGGGGGGGACGAGAGGCGAAGTCGAGGCGAAGACAGAGACGCCCGGACGAAGAGGTGAACTAACAGGATCGCAACAAGTGACCGCCTAGCTGCCTCGCCCTCCTTCTATTATCTTTCTTCCACTCTGCTCTCCTGCTCTCTCTCTCTCTCCTCGCCTCTCGTCTCGATGGATCTCTCCACGCGCGAGCTCAACATTTTCCTCCTCGACCTCCTTCTCCTCTCCTCGGCTTCCTCGTGTTTTTCTCCCTCCTCGACACTTTCGTTCCACCTCGGATCCTCGGAGAGCACTCGCGGCTCTCGATATATACGCGCGCAGTGGCAACGCCAAAACCTGTGATTATATCGTCTTTTCGGGTGGAATGGAACGAAAAATATATCGCTGACGTTGAAGTCACTCGGGGAATTTTTCGAAAATCTGTTTTATCGAGAAACACGAGCTCTTGATATTTTTTTTCATCTACATAGCGCCTTTTTAATATTTAAATAATATTTTGAAAAATTGAAATTTGATATTTTAAATATTTTTTAAATTTTTTATATTTTTTTGTATTTAGTTATATTTATGTCATATTTTGAAAAATTGAAATTTGATATTTTAAATATTTTTAGAATTTTTAATATATTTTTTTAATTTAGTTATATTTATGTCGTATTTTGAAAAATTGAAATTTGATATTTTAAATATTTTTTTCATTATTAATATTTTTTTATTTTAGTTATATTTAAATAATATTTTGAAAAATTAAAATTTGACATTTTTGATATTTTTTCATTTTTCATATTTTTTTTCATTTTTTATTTTTGTTTTTACTTTAGTTATATTAAAATAATATTTTGAAAAATTGGAATTCATGTTAGACCGCAGATTGAGAAATGGCGAAATCTGCTTTTCTTCGTATATATTTTTTTCCGATCTTCGCGGACTCCAACGACGAAGAAAACAATTTTTCGAAAATATTTCCGCAAGACGATCGTGAACTCAAGTGTCTTTCCAGCTGCCTCGAGTACTCGGGGGAAAAATCAGCGAATACCCCGCGAGTCTTCGTGCTCTCGTTCCATTGGCTTTTATTCCCTCCACCACAGAGTCACAAAGCCCGAAGCGAGCCGCGGAGTAGCTGACGGCTCTCTTCGTTCGCCGATATAGCCGCTGCGCTCTGTTCCGGCGGGGGGATACACTTTGCCCGCGGTAGCGGTAATACCGCTCGACCAACGTGTTCCCACTCAGCCAGATATCTTTTGTATCTTCCTGAATAACCGCGAGCCGCACAAAGATCTCACTCTCGCGATTCCGCGACCGATCGAAAGTGCCTTCGCCGCGGTTCCGCACTCGACTCGTCCCTCCGCGACTCCCAGACTGTCCTCGAGATTAAGTCCCTCCTCTCCACGGTACTTGGTGGACCACAATACCCGTAACGAGCTGAAGCTGAAGATGAGGTCAAACATTCGTGAAAAAAAAAAGAAAAGAAAAAGTCACGTTACGTTAAACAGTGAATTTCTGTTTGACATTTAATTCTGTGACAGACAAAAAATTCGTAGCCTATTGACAGGAATCGCGTTACGATAAATCACGAATTTTTGTGTGATATTTAGTTTTGTAAAAAAAAAATTCAAATTTTCCTACTTATACAGGATTACGTTGTATTAAATTGCGAATTTTTCTCACACTTAATTTTCGAAACAAAAAAGTCAGATTTGCCTAATATGACGTTGCATTAATTCACGACTTTTATTTGTGCGTGAAATTCAATTCTCCAAACAAAAAGTCAAACAAACCTATTAACAGAATCACATTGCACTAAATCGCGAATTTCTCTACAAAAAAATTAAATCGAGATCACGTCGCATTAAATCTAAAAATTTTTGGATATTTAATTTCCCAACAAAAAATTAAGCCTATTAACACGGTCGCGTAGCACTAAATCGCGAATTTTTCTAAAAAAAAAATAAAAACGAGATCACGTCGCATTAAATCGCAAATTTTTCTGAAATTTAATTTCCCACCAAAAAATCAAGCCTATTAACACGATCGCGTAGCATTAAATCGCGAAGTTTTCGCCAAAAAGAAAAAAATCGAACACGCCTATTAGCAGAATCACATTGCACTAAATCGCGAATTTTTCTACAAAAAAAAAAAATTAAAACCCGATCACGTTGCATTAAACCGCAAATTTTTCTGACATTTAATTTCCCAACAAAAAAATCATCAGCCCATTAACAAAATCGCGTAGCATTAAATCGAGAATTTTTTCGCGACATTCAATTTCCCACCAACACAAAAGTCAAACACGTCTATTAACCACACAGGATCTCGTATAGCATTAAATCGCGAATTTTTCTACAAAAAAAAAAATTAAAACCAGATCACGTTGCATTAAATCGCAAATTTTTCTGACATTTAAATTCCCAACAAAAAAATCATCAGCCTATTAACAAAATCGCGTGGCATTAAATCGCGACATTCAATTTCCCACCAACCCAAAAGTCAAACACGTCCATTAACCACACAGGATCTCGTGTAGCATTAAATCGCGAATTTTTCGCCAAAACGAAAAAAAAAATCGAACACGCCTATTAACAGGATTCCGGAACTCGCTGGAGCGACCCGCCTCGTTTGCTCGTACAAACTGCGCGCAATCCACGGTCGCCGTACAATTCCGTCGCGATATACCTACGTACAATCCATACACAATGCCGCGGGGTCTCCCGAGGAATTGCGCAATTTCACGGGCCGATTGTGGCCACTCCGGCCACTATAGTATGTAGTACACACACACCGTATAATGCACACGTGTACACTCGAATCTACACTCCGTGCCCTCTGTGTGTGCGTTTGTGTCCTGCGCTAGCAGCGAGTTGCGCATAGACGGAGAGAGACACGTGAGTGTCTGTATATTCACTTAGCTCGTGCGGGATCGAGAGGCGAGCCGTTGCGTAATAGTGTCATGTAATATAACGACGGATCGACCTTCTCTCGCGGAGCGAGCGCGAGATGTGTCGCGACTCGCGCCACCTACCTCGGCGTCTCCGGTCTCGTCTCGCGGTCTACGCCGCGGAGAGACTCCCGGCTGGGACTCCTACTTCGCATGGAGAACCTCGGTGCACGAGTCCTTGCAGCGTCTAACACCAGCCACAGGATTCTCGATTGGTATCCTCGAGATGAGTCTCTGACGTAGGTGGAGTTGGGATAGTTTTTATTGTTAAAGGAATTATTCAGAGCTTGGTGAATATTCTGTGATTTCCAAAGCTCCGATTTATATTTTTTTCAATAAAAATAAAAGAAAAAAAAAACGTAATTTTATGCGGCTGGACCGAGTGTGAGATGCTGAGGAATATGTAGAATTCAGGCTGGATATGATGTGGAAGTTTGCATCGTTGGAATGCAACGAAATTTAAAAAAAAAAGTTAATTCTGATTAACCCAAATGATTAAGTTAGGTATAAAATGTCATCATAGCAACTAGTCGATATGATGACTTTTTTATAATGACTATTTTATGATGACTTTTGATGATGACTTTTTTATGATAACTTTAAAAAAATTAATTCTAATTAATCCAAACGATGAAATTAGGTATAAAACGTCATCATAGCAATTAGTTGCTAATCAGTTCATCATTTCCTAATTTCATCATTTGGGTTAATTATAGAAATATTTTCTTCTGAGTTTCGTTGCATTCCAACGATACAAACTTCCACATCATATCCGAATGTGACACTCGATGCTCTAATGTTGGCATTAGTATTGCGAAACAGCTGAAAAAAAATCATTCTCAGTCTACAGCAGAGACTCTCCCTTCGTTCTGAAAAGCCTCGGTGTATATGTACTTCTAGCTCCTACGCAGTGACCACGTTTCTCCCTCACAATCCTCAAGACGAAAAAAAAAAAAAAAAAAAAAAACGTAGCAATCTTCACGTGTGCAACTGTACCAACGCTCTCACTCCACACCAGGGACTCTCCCTTCGTTCTAGAAAGCCTCGACGTGCGTCCTTGCAGAGGCGCCTCGCAGTCCTCGATATACGTCTCTGACGTATTTATTATATTAGATTAATTTTTTTAGAATTAATTAGAATTAATTTTTTTTCTGAATTTCGTTGCATTCCAATGATGCAAACTTCAACATCATGTCTGAACGTGGTACTCGATGCTCTAATATTACCATTAGGATTGAGAAAGGGCTAGAAAAAACGTGTGTACGTACTTCTAGCTCCTACGCAGTAGCCACGTTTCTCCCTCACAATCCTCAAGACAAAAAAAAAAAAAAAAAAAAAAAAAAAAAACGACGTAGCAATCTTCACATGTGCAACTGCACCAACGCTCTCACTCCACACCAGGGACTCTCCCTTCGTTCTAGAAAGCCTCGACGTGCGTCCTTGCAGAGGCGCCTCGCAGTCCTCGATATACGTCTCTGACGTAGGTGGAAATCACGAGGTCCGAGCGTACCAGATTTTCCGAGAGCGTCTATACTACACGAAGCCGAGTTCATTCCACGGACGAGGCGCTCCCGATTCTCTATTATTAGCGTTGGCCGTGGCGAAGGGCCGAGGAATAGAAAACAGAAGAAATAAAAGACGAAGAAAAAAAAAATAAAAATAAAAAAAAGAATTAAAAAAAACCCGGATGAAAGGTTGATGCACGTGCATCCTGATGCACATACGAAGGGAGCGTCGCGTGTGCAACTGTAGCAACGTTGCTCACTCGCCGCTGCTGCGCTCTTCGAGCTCTCCTGCTGCTCTCTTCGCCCAACGACCCAGAACGGTGGAGAGCGCGCTAAAGGCAGGTACAGACAGACAACACGGACACACACGGACACGTGGATAGCCCGGCAACGCGCAACGGCGGAGATAAGCTCCGGGATATGCTCTGAAATAAGAGAGTAAAGAAGCACGACGAGAGATACGAACGAACGGAACGGCGAAGGAACGAACCAAGTAGGAGGAGACCGGGTAATGGCTGGACGCGCGGCCCCCTCGCGCACGATACAACCGACCCCCCTCGCCCCCCCCCCTCCTCTCTCTCCTCTCTCACTCGCGGTCTTCTTGATTTCTGTAATTTCCGTCTAATCACCGTTCTTAACAATTGCGCGAACTTCCTCGTCTGAGACGAGGAAGCTCTACGTGTATATCGCGAGCCGTGTACGGAGGACTCGTCGAGTCCGTGGCGGCCAATGAGAACGGACAGCTCTAGGTGGGAAATCGTGGACGCGCGGTTAACGCTCGGAGATTTCGCGCTCGCGTGGTCGAGAGTTCGCCGCGGTGATTCGTGGGATTAAATATTTACGTAAACTCGCGCGGTGGGTCGCGACCCATCGGGCAATTAAAGTCGACGTAGGAAAATTTGTTTGTGCCGGGAGTTGAAGTCGATTTGACGCCAAAGGGAACATTTAATTTTGTTTGAAGAAAGTTGTTTTTTTTTTATTTAATATTGGATCTTTAATTCATTTCAATTAATTTCTTATTTTACGGGTGTGAAAAATAATCTGACTGATTTTGATTTCAAGTCAGTTTTATCTCATACTAAATTTCTTTCTGTGTCAAACAGGTCTTCAATTGATCTCGATTAAGGATATAAAAATTATCCGCCTGATTTCGATTTTTTCATATCAATTGTATACCAAACAAAATTTTACTCCACCTGAAAAATATATTTTCGACATAAACAGATCGTCAATTAATTGACGCGCGTAAATTTGACGCCAAACGGAACATTTAATTTTGTTTAAAGAAACTTCTTTGTTATTTAATTGGATCTTCAATTAATTTCAACTAATTCCCTCTCTTCCGGGTGTGAAAAATAGTCCGACTGATTTCGATCTCAAATCAATTTTATTTCAATCAAAAATTCTTTCTGACTCAAACAGATCTTCAATTGATCTCGATTAAGGATATAAAAATAGTCCGCCCGATTTCGACTTTTTCACATAAATTGAATCCCAAACAAAATGTTACTCCACCTAAAAAAAATTTATTATCGATGTAAACAGATCTTTTTAATTAATTCTTAATCAAGTAGGAAATTAATTGAAAATTAATTTCAATTAATTTCAATTAATTTCAATTAATTGGAAACGAATTTCAATTAATTTCAATTAATTGGAAACGAATTTCAATTAATTGGAAATTAATCTCAGTTAATTTGAATTAATTTCGATTAATTGGAAATTAGTTTGAATTAATTTCGATTAATTGGAAATTAATTTCAATTAATTTCAATTAATTGGAAACTAATTTCAATTAATTGGAAATTAATCTCAGTTAATTTGAATTAATTTCGATTAATTGGAAATTAATTTCAATTAATTTCAATTAATTGGAAATTAATTTCAATTAATTTCAATTAATTGGAAATTAATTTGAATTAATTTCCTAACTTAATTCAGTGCCAAAAATAAATCTGCGGCTGAAAAAATATGTCCATCAACGTTCGTCATGCCTGCAATTTCTCCCGATGTCAAATAGCGACGAGTCGGTCCAACAGAATTCAAGTGCGGCCAACGTCCAACAAGTCCGAATAATTAACCGCACGTCCCAAGCCGGACTGCGGCCGAAGCGAGGAATCACTCTCGGTCTGTACGGCGGTCGTCGCCGTCGCGTATGCACAGAGAGTCAGTCGCACGGTGTTATCCACCTCCTTCGCGCCGGCCCGGAGAAGTCGTGCCACCGCCGCCGCCGCCGCCGCCGCCTCCTCGTTGGTGGAAGGCGCGCACATTCCAAGGTCCGATGTTGCACCGCTCGGCGGCCGCCGGTCGCGCAGCGCCGTAACGACGCGATAAGTATAGCGAGGAGAGCAGAGAGCGCCGAGAGAGAGAGAGAGAGAGAGAACTCCTCGCCGCGGCTATACGTGAACTCTCGACGCGAGCTTCCACCGGTGCAGCGTGTATACAGCGCCACCGATTTGCCGGAGGTTTACGCCTCCGGTAGAATGTACCGCGTTTGTGTGCCTATCCACCAGTCCATAAGATAGGCGCTCGGTTTACCTGCCTTCCAACTTGTCTGTATGTACTGTACAGTGGAACCTCGATTATCGGGACCAATTGGGACCGAGACTTGTTCGGATTATTTATTTATTTCGTTTATTTATTTATTTCGTTTATTTATTTATTTCGTTCATTTATTTATTTCGTTTATTTATTTATTTCGTTTATTTATTTATTTCGTTTATTTATTTACTCGAATCAAAATTAGATTGTTAAGGAAATTAACGTGAAATTAACGTTCAAATTTGACGAAATTGAGAAAAAAAAAGTTTCGGTTTCGGAAAGTTTGAAGATTCTATCCGATGGGAAATTTTGCGCTGATTCCGAAAAGCAGCGTTGATTGCCAGAAAAATATAAAATTCGATGAGAAAAATGCAAAAAATGATTTTGAACTTTTTTCGAAATTTTGGCATTTCGCTAAAATCGAGGTTACTTTTTTTTCGATCGACTAAAGCTGGGTTTTCTTTTTGCGTTCGGGAGAAAATTCTATAATGAAGAGGATGCCGCAAAGCGGAACGCGATATCTTGATTTCTGAATTTTTTACAGGATTTTTAAATCAGCCCCTCAAAAATCGCAAATTTTTAGAAGGGTTACCCCTTCTGACTTTAAAATTCTGTAAAAAATTAAAAAATCAAGATATCGTATTCCGTCTTGCGGCATTCTCTTCGTTATAGAGTTTTCTCTGGAACGCAAAAAGAAAATCCAGATTTGGTCGATCGAAAAAAAAGTAACCTCGATTTTAGCGAAGTGACGAAATTTCGAAAAAAGTGAAAAATAATTTTTTGCGTTTTTCTCGTAGAGTTTTCTCTTTTTCGGGCAAACAATGGTGTTTTCCGGAATCAGCAGAAAATTTCCCATCGGACATGGTTTTCGAACTTTACGAAATCAACAATTTTTTTTTCGCGAAAAACGCAACTCAGCTTCCTGCTCTAAAATTCGGTGAAAAATCCAGTAATTCAGAATTCAGACATCTGAAAATTAAACATGTCAAAAACGTTGAATGTTTTTTTTTTGCGTATTCAAGCAACAATTTATTTTTCACGCAAACGTTCGGATAATTGAGGTTCGGGTAATCGAGGTTCCACTGTAGTTACGAATACACACGACATACTCGCACACAACGCGCTTGCCATTTGGCTCGGGAAACGTGGAGAAAGGGTTACACTGACGCATTTGCCGCTGCTGCTGTTGTTGCCGCTGCGTTTATATAGGATCGCGAAAGATACATCGCGGTTGACTCGCTCGTAGCTGGGGCACCCGCGTCCCTTCCACCAGCCTCCTTTTGCGCTAATCTCGACCGATGTACCTGCCTCGCGTTCGTACTGCGCCGCGCGATAAGCTCGTATATCGCACTGCGAGGCACCGAGCCCCGCGACACATGTGCGCTCGATGGCAACGCGCGCGCTGCATTATCATGAAATCGCGCATCCGAAAGATACGGCAAAGTGGGTTACCGCGCGGTGAGGAAAGAAATAATCATTGATTTCATTAACGCGACTGTCCGATGATGTTGAATCTTGCATCGCTGGAATGTAACGAAATTTATAAAAAAAAATTCAATCATTTTATAAAAAATATTTCACACATTTTTCACTAATTTTTTTTCGTTCTGCTCTTTTTTTTCTTCCCGTTCCTGCTTCGTTGGAATGTAACGAAATTTCGAAAAAAATTAATTCTAATATCCCAAATGATGAAATTAGGTATAAAAAGTCATCATATCAATTAGTTCCTATGATGATTTTTTATATACGTAATTTCGTCATTTGGGTTAATTGGAATTAATTTTTTTTTTAGTTCGTTGCATTCCAATGATACAAACTTCAAAATCATACTGTCCGGACGGTCTGGACCTTCGTCGTGTTTCATATTTATTCCGTCACGTCACGTGTTTGCAATGAAACTCCGGGGGAATTTTTTGAGTGGGGATAATTTGACATTTTGAAAAGAAAGGCGATGTGGGAATTGGTTGTCCGGATTTATTTCGAAAGTTTTGCTGCTCCGGGTCGCACTTTAATCGTAATTGGCTAATTAATACGCGCCGACTCTCGCTCGATAAAAAAGAATCTTAGAAAATTGAGAATTAAAAAATCAATTTATTTGGTTTTTTGATTGATGATGATTGAATTTTATTTTTTTATTGAATTTTATTTTTATATTGAATTTTATTTTTTTATTGAATTTTATTTTTGATTGAATTTTATTTTTTTATTGAATTTTATTTTTTATTGAATTTTATTTTTTTATTGAATTCTATTTTTTATTGAATTTGATTTTTGATTTTTTATGATTTGATTGAAGATTTATTTGAATTTTTGATAAAAATTCTTGATACAATTTTTTTAGTTTTTTTTTTTGTTATAAATAAATAAATTGCGTGGGGCCCGCAATATCCTTCGAGCGAAATGCATATTGCACCGCGCGGCGCGCGTGAGTCAGCTTCCTGCGTCGTCGTAAAAAAGATCCTCGCGCGACGAAGTCATATTGGTATTCCTGAGACGTTCGCGCGAGCGCGAAGCCGCTTCTACCTATACAGCGGCTGTGTGCAGCTCGCGCTCGCTCCCGGTGACGCGCGTATCTTTTCTCCGCGCGATATATCATCGCGGCCGTTCCAGCGCACCCGGAGCGCATTGATCTACTCGGCTGTCGCGCCCGCGGTGCTTTTGCCTTCGCTCGCGTCGCGGACTCATTTCGCCCGGAATTCACGTGATATCGCGTATCACGTATGTTTTACGAGACGTCGCGCCGTCCGCGGCGGTGACGAGATTTTCGGCCGGCGGACTCCACGAAAAAGAAATACACACGGAAATATATATCTGACATACAGAACTTTTCGGACGATAATACAATAACATTTTTAATATATTTTGGATATATCATAGATATATTTTTCGCTCGCATATATTTCGTATATATCCTAAAATATATCCGACATATAGAAGTTTTCGGACACAATATATCTTGTTTATATGATGTTGAAGTTTGCATCGTTGGAATGCCACGAAATTCCGAATAAAAAATTAATTGTAATTAACCCAAATGATAAAATCAGGTATAAAAAGTCATTATATCAATTAGTTCCTATGATGATTTTTTATACGTAATTTCATCATTTGGGTTCATTAGAATGATTTTTTTCTGAATTTTTTTTAATCTACAATTTTGTTTTTTTTTAATCTATATTTTTTATCTACAATATATATTTTATATATCTCGCGTATATTTTATTTTCATATGGGTGACTCGACGGCGAAAAAATTCCGGAATCCTGGAAAAGTATCGCGGAAGAAAACTGACGGGAGAGAAAAAAAAGTCGTGTGTATGACGAAAGAAATTCCTTTGGGTTACGACCGACTTTCCTGTGGCTGTTACAAACTTTTGATTTTATCTCTCTTACTCATTTTTTTTCCCTCACTTTCTGTGTGTTCCTTGCGGACTCCCAGCGAGAGCTTTAACCGGTATTTTTCTTTGACTCGAGTCAGTCCCAGCAGCGGGAGAGAAAGTCAAGCTTGAAGTGACTGGAAGTGGGAGAGAGAGGGGAGCTAATTATGCGGCGCTTCGTGTGCTGTATCGATGCGCAGCATCGGAATTAACTCTCTCGTCGGTTTTGTATATACACACCGCGGGTAAATTTAATGCGCGGCCGCGATCGATTGTCCCGAAAGCCGACGTTCGGTAATTCGTGTCGACTCGTCTTAATTAACTCCGAATGTCAGTCGTAATTATAGATGTTCCACGCTGGGGGCCACAAAGAAGGAGCGGGTATGGCTTTGCAGGATCTAATAGCACATCTCGTGTGTGTTTGTTTACACTGAAAGTATCCGGGACATTGAGCGAGGAGATGTATCTATCCTAATTAACTAATTATACACCTTTTCGTGAGCTGTCAATAAAGCAAAAAGGCCGTCATTTTGTTTGATTTTTTTTATTTGATTTTTTTTTACAATATTTCCGGTGCGTTCGGCCGATAGGCGAAGTGGCTGACTATTCGTTGAGTTGTACTACTGAGCCTTTAAATTCGTATCTAGGGAACAGAGAGAAAACTAATTTGTTACGATATCTGAATTTATTTTCTTATTTTTATGTAAAAGTAGCTGGTTATACGAAATGGGGAAAATAAAATTTCGATTTGGTAAAGTTTGAAGACGTCATCCGATGAGAAATTTTCTGCTAATTCCGAAAAGCACCGTTGTTTGTTCGAAAAACATGAAATTCAATGAGAAAGATGCAAAAAATGATTTTTCACTTTTTTCGAAATTTCGTCACTTCACTAAAATCGAGGTTACTTTTTTTTCGATACACGAAACCTGGGTTTTCTTTTTGCGTTGGAGAGAAAACTCTATAACGAAGAGAATGCCGCAAAACGGAACGCGATATCTTGATTTCCGAATTTTTACACGATGTTAAAGCCAGACCTTCAAAAATTGCAAATTTTTAGAATTTTTTAGATTGTTTAGAATTTTTAGAATTTTTTTTTGCGGTTTTTGGGGGTCTTGCCTTGGAACAGACAAACAGACAAAAAACTTTCCAAAATATATATAAGATACATCATCGATATATCCAGCCGATGCATAAGACGTCTGACTAATCGTCGAGTTATACTACTTAACTTTCAGACTCGCATCTTGGTCCACAATAAAAATGAAAAAAAAAAGAAAAAAAATCTTCCGGCGAGTCCGCAATTTATTCTGCAATTTCGTACAAGCCTTCAATTACTTTGCGAATCCGTGGCCAACGCGAGTGTCGACTCAATTCGATATATGCGGGGTGCAGCGACGCGTGCCACATCAGCAAAAAGGATGAGGCACATTCGTCAAGACTCCGTCACGGTTTTCACTCCCGGTGGTTTCGTCGTCGTCGCCACTCGGACTGGAAGGAGACAGACGCCCTGGACGCGCACGAGGCCGCCTCCTCGCTGCCTCTCGAAGGAAGCAGAAGGCCCGGTCGGACTTGCGACACGTGCGCGTCCCTCGCTTCCCGGCTATACGAGATATTGCGCGAGCCGCTTCTTCTCCACGCAATCGTAATGTCACTTCTGCGGCCGCGCGGCCAAGCAGCTAAAACGCCTGGACGTCGTGCACCTGGTATTTAAGGATAATAATTACCTTAACGCGGCTTGACGAATAAAAAATAAAAAAATAAAAAATAAAATAAAGGTTGTGGCTTGGAGCTAACAACTTTTTTTTTTCGTTCACGCTCTCCATGAAATAATTTCAAGCCAGGTCAAATAAATAAATATAAAAACGTGAATAAATACAAAAAATATTAAATATGAAAATAAAAAAAAATAAAAAATAAATATAAATAAATGTAAATATTTTTATTTTTTTTTTGCTGAATAAAAAATAAAAAATAAAGGTTGTGGTTTGGAGCTAACAACTTTTTTTTTTCGTTGACGCTCTCCATGAAATTTTCTCAAGCGAGGTCGGTGTAAATATTTTTCTTTCTTTTTTTTTTTTTTCTTGGAGTTTTATCGAAGCTGTCACTAAGCACTCGGTGGATGGCTGCATATAGTGTATTTTATACACGATATACGATGTCAAGTGGGGGTCGGCGTAAGATCGGATGCTCTCAGCCCTCTCGTCCAGAGTTCATAAATTATTATGGGCGACGTATGCATTTTCATAATACAGCAGCACCAGCAGAAGCGGCGCAAGGGCCGAGGCGGCTCGAGAGCTCGAGACGCGAGCGAACCTGACGACGACGACGACGACGACGACGACGACGGGGAGAGTGAATATGCGCTGCGTGTCCCTGGCGCACCGAAAGCGCGACGCGCCGATATTTTATGCGGACCCACGTTTCCTTTACGATGAGCAGCCTGCACGTTGCGCTCGCGGTGATCAAACGACTCCCACCGATGGGATCCGCGATCCGCACGCCGCGAGTTATATGACCTAATACTTTCTCTTCCATCGCACTCCGGGCCTTTAATCATCCCGGCCTGACGCAACATGCTTATTTTTTATTGTTGCTCCTGCATTTGTTTTTTTTTGCAAATATTTATGGCTTCTCAATTTTTTTTTTTTGGTAATTATGACCATCAATACATTAGCAACATTTTGTGGACAAAATTGACACAAATTTGCGAAAATGTCGATAATGTTATAAAAAAATGTTTCGCACATTTTTCACTAGTTTTTTTTCGCTCTATGCTTCTTTTTTCTTTCCGCATTTGTTTTTCTGCAAATATTTCTGAACATAATTTTTTTTTTTTTTTAAGTCTATTATTATGTCATCAATAAGCTGCAACATTTTGTGGACAAAATTGACACAAATTGGCGAAAATGTCGATGATTTTATAAAAAAATGTTTCGCACATTTTTCACTAATTTTTTTCGCTCTATGCTTCTTTTTTCTTCCCTCATTTATTTTTCTGCGAATATTTCTGACCACAATTTTTTTTTAGTCAATTATTATTTCATCAATAAGCTGCAACATTTTACAGACATCATCGCCACAAATCATTCCGCCAAACTTCGCCCAAAATATCGATGCTTCAATAAAAAAAAAAAAAAAATGTTGCGCCCATTTTTCGCCCCGAATTAATACGTTTCGACGATTTGCGACGGGCAATTCCGAAAATGCGGTGCGCGCGATCGAGCCGCCTCGACCCCTTAATATACGCAAACACGACACGCGCGTTTCCCATACGTTCGACTTTTTTATCGCGTCGCTCCGCGCGCGCGCGGAATTTATACACGAGCTTCGTTTCGTCGCGTCGCTATCGCGTATCGAGTCGGACGTGTAAATCGACGCATCGGACCCGCGCGCGGCGGTTATAATAATTTAGCGGCCGGTCCGCCCGGCGCGATGTTTGGGCTTATGAACTCCTCGCGCGCGGCTCGCTCGGAAAGCTCGCGCGCGGCTCTCTCGATTCTCGGCAGCTGCCGCGTGCGTAATCCGATAATGCAGGTGCAGGCGGGCAACGCGCGCCCGACGCCGCGGTGCACAGGCGTCACAGCCAATATTAATAATTCGAAATAGCTCCGCGCTCTCTCTCTCTCTCGTCGCTGTGGCGCCGCAGCCTCGACATCATTGCTTTTCGTTCTTCCCTCGAAAGTACATCCACCGCCGCGAATTCGCGCGAGCTCGGAAGGTCAGCCGATAAATAACACGAATAATTCAATCCACACGAGTTGAATTCCACCTGCTTCGATGCCCTCATTAGCGCGCGGCCGCTGCTTTGCATGATGAACATTTCGCAAAAATGACATTTTCGAACAAAGTCAAATTGAAAAAAAATGAATAATAATAGTAGTAATGATAAGTAATAATAATAATAATTTTTTGTATTTGTCATAAACAAAATTACTAATTTTATCCCCGAATTCCCCGAGGGCGATTAAAATAATAATAATAATAATAATGATTTTTTTTTGTATTTGTCAGAAACAAAATGACTAATTTTATCCCCGAATTCCCCGAGGGCGATTAAAATAATAATAATAATAATAATAATAATAATAGTAATAATGATAATTAATAATAATAATAATAAAGATTTTTTTTTGTATTTGTCAGAAACAAAATGACTAATTTTATCCCCGAATTCCCCGAAAGCGATTAAAATTCTCGATTTTCGTGTAAAAATCGGACAGCAGAAGAAGAAAAAAAAAATATCTAAATCGTATCCCAACCCGATCTGGATGTATTTACTTTGCTAATTTTCGCTCGCGCCACACCTGCCCCGAATTTGAATATTTGATTCCCCGCGTGTACTAAACCCACGTATATATATTCTTTTTACGAGGCGAATAAAGTAAAACGCTCCGCGGGTATCGGAGACGTCGCGGTCTGCGCAGTCTGGAGCGCCAGTTAGTAGACCACTCGGTCCCCCGGTCCCGGCATACGTGTAGCGGGATTTATACACAGATACACGCGGAGCGTGAGTACCGTGAAACTGTGGGCACGCATAGAGTCTGCAGCCTCGGCGCACGTCTCTCGCAATTATTTCTTCTTTTTCGTCTCTCTCTCTCTCTCTCTCTCTCTCTCTCTCTCTTTTTTTTTATATTTCATTTTATTTTATTATTATTATTATTATCTATTTATTTATTTATTTATTTATTTATTTATTTATTTATTTATTTATTTATTTATTTATTTATTTATTTATTTATTTATTTATTTATTTATTTATTTATTTATTTATTTATTTATTTATCTATTTATTTATTTATATATTCTACTGATCTATTTATATATTCTATTGATCTATTTATCTTATTCTCCTACTACCTACTATGAACTATGATAATACCCAAACTAATTCTAAACTATCTTCTTTTTTTCTTTCTTGAGAACGCCAATCGCAGAAATTTTTATATTTATATGTGGAAGAACAAAATGCAATATTGTGTATATAATGTACTTGTTGAGCGCTTGAGGGGACTTGTCCCGGAGCGCGTAATAAATAAATCTATCTAAATCTAAATCTAAATCTCTCTCTCTCTCCTTCCAAGCTGGCAATCCGGAGCGCCGACTGCTCTCTCGGCGCTAACCAGCGGTGGGCAAAACGAGGCTCGCTGGCTGTCCAGGCCTCCCATGGTGGCGGCGGGAGGCGACGGCGGCCCGCCGAATCTGCGCGGCCTCGTGCGCTATGCGGGGAAAAAGGAGCAGCGGCGACAAAGCGAAGACTCGACTGGCTCGCGCACAGCGCAGCGAGCGGCGAGGCGCAGAGACGGAGCGACGAGAAAAGGAAAGGAAGAGCGGGGCAAAAAAAAAAGAAAGGAAAAAAAGGGAGAGAGAGAGAGAGAGAGAGAGGAGGAGGACTCGCGTGGCTCGATACTCGAAAGTCCGCAGCGGTTGTAGGTGCGCTCGCCACTCCGGCTCGCCCTTCCTACCCTCCCCCCTTTACCCCTAACCCCTCGTCCACCTTCTCTTTCCCCGGCCACTCTCTTTTTTTCCATCCCTCGCTCTTCCGGCGTTTCCATCGCACCGCACCACCGTCCATTATACGTACAGCGCGCGAACCAAACGCGCGCGCGCGCGCGCTCAACGTTCGACACATCTAAGTCGCGCTGTATTTATGGCCCTCGGGTGAAAAAAAAAAAAATGATACTGGCGAATTTATATACTTATGGTACATGGCGCGATTACGGAAATTCGGGCTGGGAATCCTGTGCGAATTTTTGGGGTCATTGACCTTCGTGTGATTATCGAAATCTTTTTCCCTTATTCGAGTTACGAACCCTATATAATGTAATAAGGTTCGACACATCTAAGTCCCGCCGTATTTATGACCCTCGGGTGAAAAAAAAAAAAAAAAAAAAATGGTACTGGCGAATTTATATACTTATAGTATATGGTGCGATTACGGAAATTCCGGCTGGGAATCCTGTGCGAATTTTTGGGGTCAATGACCTTCGTGTGATTAGGGAAATCTTTTTCCCTTATTCGAGATACGAAGCCCATATAATGTGATAAGGTTCGACACATCTAAGTCCCGTCGTATTTATGGTCCTCGGGTGAAAAAAAAAAAAAAAATGGTACTGCCGAATTCATATACTTATAGTACATGGTGCGATTACGGAAATTCCGACTGGGAATCCTGTGCGAATTTTTGGGGTCAATGACCTTCGTGTGATTAGCGAAATCTTTTTCCCTTATTCGAGATACGAACCCTATATAATGTAATAAGGTTCGACAGATCTAAGTCCTGCCGTATTTATGGTCCATGGGTGAAAAAAAAAATGGTACTGGCGAATTTATATACTTGTAGTACATGGCGCGATTACGGAAATTCGGGCTGGGAATCCTGTGCGAATTTTTGGGGTCAATGACCTTCGTGTGATTAGCGAAATCTTTTTCCCTTATTCGAGATACGAAGCCCATATAATGTGATAAGGTTCGATAGATCTAAGTCCCACCGTATTTATGGTCCTCGGGTGAAAAAAAAACACTGGCGAATTTATATACTTAAAATTCCGACTGGGAATCCTACGCGAATTTTTGGGGTCATTGACCCCAAAAACCTTCGTGTGATTAGCGAAATCTCTTTCCCATATTCCAGATACGAACCCCATATAACGTAATAATAATTGTAAACAGAAAAAAAAATTACAATTTTTAAAAAAATGCCCGACATTAAAAAAAATCTGCAAACTGTTACAACGAGACATCCGTCGTGGTGTCGTGCCCCAAAATTCGCCGAGATAAATTTCCCGGCCTCGGCACGTGTATACGGATCTCACGTGTATATCCAGGACTCAGACGCGGGTTACCCCTGGTATCCTGGGCCGGGCAGCATATTACGCGCTTACGTCTACGTGCACCACGTACGAGCCCAGAGAGAGAGACAGAGAACGGAGGCAAAGCCGCACGTCGCGTTAGCACAGGAGAGGCGAGAGGAGAGCGAGAGCCGCATGGCTCGAGGCGCGACGCCAACTTCGGAACAGTGTAGAACACCCCGTAGTCGTCGCTGCCGGCCGTGTGCGGGAAGCCCGGCAAACGCTGGAGAGCTTTTCCTCCTTCTCTCTCTCTCTCTCTCTCTGCTTTCTCTCTCTCTCTCTCTCTCTCTCTCTCTCTCTCTCTCTCTCTCTCTCTCTCAATCTCTCTCTCTCTCTGCTCTCCTCTCGCATAGCGCTATAGGCGCGGAGAGCTGGAACACCGCACGTAGTGCCTACATACACACGTGCCTCGTGCGGCTTTGTGCTCGTGTGCACGAGCTGGTATTCATCACGTGCTGTTCCAACGCACACGGAGAGACATAGCGAGACACACAGAGTACTTATGCCTCGCATACAGTGTGCAGGGGGACATGTAGAGGCGATGCTGCTGCTGCTGCTGCTGCTGCGATGCTGGCTTTTGATAGCAGCGCTGAAACTCACGTACAGCAGCAACAGCAGCGGAGACTACGCGGAGCAAACTCGCCCTGTGCTCCGGTGCTGCTGCTGCTGCTGCTGCTGCTGCTGCTGCTGCTGCTGCTGCTGCTGCTGCTGCTGCTGCTGCTGCTGCTGCTGCTGCCGCTCTGCTTCTGGTGCGTCTGATCTACGTGCATACATAGTATACGTAGTAGAACGTAGTGTATGTACGCTGGAAAAGCTGGTGGGTATTACTGGTACGTAGGTTGCAGCGCAGGAGAGACTCACGAGAGCTGTGCTACCAACACTGGGACTGAGGGAGAGTGGAGGAGCCTAAGTGCACGGAGGCTCGGTCTGACGTACACATAGGTGCTACGTTGGTACCTGGCGCGCATATTCCTGTTCCGTGTTCGTGTGCACATAGATATGGGTGGATGTACTTGGTCTGTGGATGTTTTTGTGGGTGCACGGAAAAAAAAGTTTGGTTGTGCCAGCTAATCATTCACATTGCTGTACTTCAGTATTTTGCGATTAGTTGCAGCAACTTACACATTTATTGCCGCAAACCACTTCGAATGGTTGTGGTTAACTATTCACGATTTGTTCTACATAACCTAAAAACGATATTATTAAAGTTACGAGTGTGGCGCTCAAGGCGCGAGTCGCATCTGTACATAACCTGAAGACGATATTGTTAAAGCTTTAATTGCGACGTTCGTGAAGCGATTCGCGTTAATTTGACATAAGGATAGTACAAGTAGTGCAATTGTATTTCGAAAAGCAATGACACGGTTGGTATGGGCAAGTAACCGGAACTTGTGCTCCTGCCTACTCGAATAGTTGTATCAACCATTCGTTTGGTTGCCGCAACTAACAGGGCATCTACCAATGAAACTTTGTTCGTGCAACCAATTCCTGTTGGTTGTCACAACTAATCCGAGTTGTAAGAGAATTAGAATAATCCATTGGTTGTGCCAACTAATTTCTTGGTTGTGTCAGCTAATTCTTTTTTTCCGTCTGTGCACATAGGTATGGGTGGATGTACTTGGTCTGTGGATGTACTTGGTCTGTGGATGTACTTGGTCTGTGGATGTACTTGGTCTGTGGATGTGTTTGTGGGTGTTCATCAGGTGTATTTGTGGCTGTGTCTATGGGTGTTCAGTTGTATTCGTGTCAATGTGCGTTTGTGTGTGTGTCAGTGTGATTGGTACCATCGTACACGGTTATCCGGCACGTCCCCACCCACGTGATTCAGCTGTGCCGCCACTGCCGCTGCTGCTGCTGCTGGTGATGGTGGTGGTGGTGGTGGCTCGTCGTGCACCTACCTCTTTGCCCACATTGAACGAGTATGGAGTGGAAATTATTCCAGAGAGGGAGGCAAAGCCGAAAAGAGAGTACCTAGAGAGGCGCACACACACACGCACACACACACAGGCCAAACGCGCTCCGGTGCGGCATCAGTGGTGGCGGTAGCGAGTGGGTTAGAGGGCGTGTCGCGTTGCTCCTGCTCCTGCTACTGCTGATGCTGGTGGTGGTGATGCATGCTGCATGCTGCAACACACGACGAGTCGCATTGCCCTCTTCTCAGGCAACGCGAACTGAGCAGGACGCGCACGGCGTCGCCGCGGATACCTGGGAGGGACGAAAAAGAGAAACAAGTAGATTGCACCGCGTGAAACCTTATTGAGAGAAATACGCGGTGATGTGGATGAAGTGAGTGGCGTTTGCGAGTTGCCACCGAGCGAGAATCTCGCAGCCGCTGATTTTGGGGACTGAGGAATTTGGGGTGGGAAATCAGACTTGGGATTTTGAATGAGCTTTTTTTTTTTTGGAAGTTGGTATGAAGTTCCAGAATTTTTTAATTAGCATTAGCGACGATTGATTCTTATTTTGATAACGAATTTTGAGTAAAATTAATTGTAGGTATTGTAAAAAAAACATAAAAAATGAAACGGATAATTTATTTCGGTCAAAGTTCGAGATTCAAACGCCGCGAGAGCCCCGAAAATTCGTTGCATGTGCCACCTGCAATTACGCGCCCGACGCGCGACTATAACGCGACGGGGGCGCCGCGGGGTTGTTGCTCTCGGAAATTTAGCCGCAGCCGAGCCTCGAACACTCGGGACGCGAGCAAGCAAACCAAAACACGGCGCATCGCGCCACGAGCATCGAGAGCAATTTTGCCTTTTGTAATGCTAATCTCTCCCCCCCTGTCCCCCCCCCCCCCCCTCACGGAGTGCGAGACCCACCGCGAAATAACACACGAGCGTTTCGCCCGGTGATGATTGCAACGCGATGATATTTACATCCGTGTAATAATTTCGGAGCGAACGCAATAATCTCGCTCGCACCCGAAGGCTCTGCGGAAGCAGCCCCGAATGAGCCTTCAAAAATAAAATAAAAAACAAAAAAATAAAAAAATAAAAAATAAAAAAATAAAAAATAAAAAAATAAAAAAGCTGCAGCGTTATCAACAGTTCGTTGCAACCAATGCACGCGAGGAGATTTCTTCTCGGCGTTCACGTTGCCTTTTCGCAATTATGCTATTTCGACGAGCCGCGCCGCTGTTGCTACGAATGCAACAGTGTTGCATTCGCTGCTGCAGCAGCAGCCACGGCAGCCTTGTGCACACCCGACGATGCATTTGCGTGGCGTGTGCACCACATCTGCGCCGCCACGACTACTCGCGTATAGATGTTTAACTACTACTACCGCCCGGGGCACACGCCTCTCACCATTATGAAACCGCGACAGGACCCACCGTACGGCGGCTCGCGAGCTGCTGCGAAACACAGATACGACGTGGCTCGGGCTCTTTCGTGGTATTAAAGCACCGCGCGCGCGCTGCGTTCTCGTTGTACGTACGCGTTGTACGTTCCTCGCCTATTCCACTCTGTAACCCGTGACTCGTGAGACCCGTCCATGCGCCGTAGCCGCCGCCGCGTGTATGACCTCGCTCGTTGCCTGTCCTTTTTTTTCTTCTCTTTCTCTTCTTTTCTTTTTTTTCCCCCCGTCGTGTTGCTTTGTACTATTCCCCGCATCTCACTCGTCGTCGTCGTCTCGGTGCCTCGCTCTCTCGTTGAGGTTCGACACGGGCATTTCCACGACTCCCCGTCTATGGTTATTCGTGTAAGCACCGAGAGCGCGAGGCACAGGAAACGCAAGCACACGTGGAGCTCGCACCGGCCGCACACGGCGATGAGGAGACACATTTTTATTTTTCACGTGTAATTTCAGTCCTCGTTTCTCACGTCCGCGACGCTGACGACAGCGCAGCGGCACGAGCAGGTACACACGCGGGAGATTAGAGCGCTGACAGCCCCGGGAGAGTGAGATACGTGCACAAATATTAACATTAATTGTATAAAATTTTGCGAGGCGAATTTCTCGCGGTGAAAGTGAAACTGGTGAGAGCAGCCGGCTGTGTCTGTGTGTTATATGTACGGGGTGTCTTGACGGCAAAGAATTTCTGGATAATTGTAAATAGTTGAGTGGTAATCATCTGAAACTACTCACCAAGTTTGAGCTTCTAACTCAGAGTAGTTTAGGAATGGCAAGCGATGGAACAGTCGACCAATCGCGTCGCTTGTTATTTCGGCGCGCGCGTCGTTCATTGGAGCGCCGATTGGACCGCGCTTCGATTGGTCGATTCTTCTGCCGCTTGCCGTCTCACAACTATTCCTAGCAGGACGCTCAAACTTTGTGAGAGTCTTCGGGTGGTCATCATCTACATTTCCCCCATGACTTCGTTACTTTCGGGACACCCCGTATGTAAGTAGTTGAGTGGTAATCACCTGAAACTACTCGCCAAGTTTGAGCTTCTAACTCGCAGTAGTTTAGGAATGGTGAGCGACGGAAGAGTCAACCAATCACAGCGCTCGTTATTTCGGCGCGCGCGTCAATCATTGGAGCGCCGATTGGATCTCGCTTCGATTGGTCGATTCTTCTGCCGCTTGCCGTTTCTAAACTATTCCTAGCAGGACGCTCAAACTTTGTGAGAGTCTTCGGGTGGTCATCATCTACATTTCCCCCATGACTTCGTTACTTTCGGTACACCCCGTATATATTCTCACATACAGCGTAGCTCCAGTGCGCACCGATGAAATTTCGATTGTACAAACTCGTCACCTTTCTCTACGAGATTTCCAGTCTCCCGTGGATCGGACTCGCCTCTTCCATGTTTTCCCTCCCTCCCCGATGAACCTGCCGGAGATTGACCTCGCTTCCCCATCGTTTTTTTTTCTCTTCCTTTTCTAGAGTAGAACACCAGCTCTTTCTCCGTCGGGGCGTCGTCCGCACGACCGGAAGATCTCGTCACGAATTCCTCATTGTCCGATTTCCCTGGCCAAGGCCCGACAGCGAAGTCTCTCACTCCGCGTGCGCGCGTTACGTGGTCGCTACAATATATCGTACTACACATCCTATGCCACGCGTTCTCTTTTTCCGGCCGCCGAGGCACCGACTACGCGGCGTGCATCGCGCACACGACGCAACCGCACCGGCTACGCCATCCGGGCTTCTCTCGCGCTCCTCGCGCGTATTTGCATAACGCGAGCCACGAAGTTTCGCAACGTCTCCGCTCGCGGCACACGAAACGAAACCCGCGGAGAGCCTCGCGCTCCCTCGTCCTGTCTCCTCTCGTCGTCTCGCCGTTGCAAAATTCCGGGGAAACCTCCTGGCGCGCGCGATGCAACAATCCGCGAGCACCGTCGCCGAGGTGCTCGATACGCGACCCGATGTTTATCCGGATGTCTAGAGATACTTGGGCGCGGTGCGCGACACGTGAATCATTTTTCGCCGCTCGCATCCGGTCGGGTCGCACCGAGTGCGAAGTGCGACACGTGGTGTTCAATGTGGTATCGGCCACTTTCACGGTACAAGACAAACCTTCCCATCGTATGAATATAACGTTTAAGTTTGCATCGTTGCAATGCAACGAAATTAAAACCAACAACATATTAATTCCATAAAAATTCAAATGATTGAAAATAGTATTTATTTTTATTTATTATTATTATTATTATTATTATTTATATTATTTCACCCCCATTAGAGGATGAAATAATATTTTTTGTCACGCCCTTAGTCGTTATAACAACTTTTTATTGCCAGTGTAATAATTGGTGTTCATTAATATTTTGTTGTTTTTAATTTCGTTGCATCGCAACGATGCAAATTTCAACGTCATTCGTACGAGCGATATTTCCATTATTCTCTGACACACCGAACGATTTAAAAAATGTTTCGTTTAGTCACCTCGGAAATGGAAGGAATTTATTTATTTATTTATTTATTTATTTATTTTTTCCAACGTTTCAATTATTAATAACCTTGTTTACCTCGTGTTTTTTTTCACCAATCTAAATTCCATTAACGGCGAACGGACGCGAATTGTTGAAAACCGATTTTTGTTGACAAAATGCCTTTTCGGTCGTGGGGATTTCGCGCGGGCGCGCGGTTGCTTGTATTTACAGCGGCAATCAAGCTTACAGCTTGGGATATTGCGCGCGCGGGCATAAATTCAGGCTCGTTCAATCAGAAGCGTATGGTTCATTAGCGAGAGACGCGGTCATTTATATTTACGAGTAATCTTGGGATTATAACGCGGGGATTTCGCTGCGCGCGCCAGCAGGAGAACCGCTTCGGTGCGGTGTACACGCGGGTCGTACGTATACCGCGAGCGCTTCAACCCCGAATAATAACGTCTCTCGTCCATCGCGATAGAGCACGACGCACCGAGAGATGACTCGATAGGCGCCTCTCGCTCGCCGATCGTAGGACGCGCCCGCGCTGTATATACGCGAAATTACGCAGGGGGGCCCCCGGGGGGCCGCGCGCGGACACGTAATTACAAAGTGATTAAGTCTGCGCGCTGCGGTGATTGAGCATGATGCCCACACGAATTGTCTGGCGCACTGGCTGCGGGGCGTCGTGGGTTCCAGAGCGGGGGGCAGGAGGGTAGGGGGGGGTGGAAAGGGGGGCTGCCCCTCGCTACTTTCCTGCCCACGGAGGGTTATGAATTGCTCGACGAAGCGCGCAAACTTTTTCGATTTCTCCGCCTCGATCGATCCGATTAACGAATATTCGATTAAACTTATTATGTTTGCGCACGGTGTAATGAACGATCAGGTCCCGCATCGGGACGATAACGGGGGACGAGAAATATGGCTTGATTGTAATTTGTTGTATGGCGAAAAAAAAATGATTTTTTGGGCAGTAATTTTTTTTTTTTATTTAGCGAAAATGTTTTTGTCGAGCAGAAAGAAAGATTTTTTTATTTAGCGAAAATATTTTTGTCGTGAGGCAAGAAAGATTTTTTTATTTAGCGGAAATATTTTTGTCGAACAGAAAGAAAGATTTTTTTATTTAGCGGAAATATTTTTGTCGAGCAGAAAGAAAGATTTTTTTATTTAGCGGAAACATTTTTGTCGAGCAGAAAGAAAGATTTTTGTGTTTAGCGAAAATATTTTTGTTGAGCAGAAAGTAAGATTTTTTTATTTAGCAGAAATATTTTTGTCGAGCAGAAAGAAAGATTTTTTTATTTAGCAATAATATTTTTGTTGAGCAGAAATATTTGTCAGTCAAATATTAGTTGCAGGTGAAATTATTAAGAAATGATTTATTGGCCAATCAAAATCGTTTTCTAAGCGCCAACTTAATTTTTTTTTCTTAACTTATTCAGATATTTTGTGGCCCCGCTAATTAAAAAAAATGTTGTTACAGAAATTCTTTTTTTTTATTTAGCGAAAATATTTTTGTCGAGCAGAAAGATTTATCAGCCGAATATTAAATTGTTAAGAAATTATTTATTGGCCAATAATAATCGTTCTCTAAGTGCCAACTTCAATTTTTTTTGTCTTCAACTTAATTTACATATTTTGTGACTCCGCTAATTAATTTATCGAACAAGAACGTCTTCGACGTTTCCGGTTCTTATGTCTCGGGCTCCATCTCGACGGAGGGATTAATCGAGTTCGTCCCACGCGACGCGATATCGACGGGATCGTCGATTATTCCCGACGTGCCCCGCGCACGACGTCACGAGCACATCTCGGGCCGCCCACTCGCGACCGGCGTTCCCATTGTCCTGAATATCGCGTCTCTCGTTGTCCGACGGCGCCTCGGACGCCGGAAAGTAATAATTGCCCACGGCCTCCACGGATCGTTCTCGACTTAATTACACCTGGGGCCCGCGGAGACGCACCGAGCCGGCTCGACCACTCGATCGAGTCATTGTACGTTGCCGGGATCTCGGAATCCTGTTCCGCGGGACCAGCGGGACCAGGGGGGGGGGCCGGGGGTTATGCACTTTGAGCCGAACGATCACCCATGGGTTGAACGTCAAGAGCAGCGCCAGGCGCGCGCGATTGAAATCGCGATAGGCTTCCTGCCCCGGGCAAATCGATTTGAGTGGAGGGCGGCGGGGGGGGGGGGGGGGGGGGGGGGGCGCATCCACTCGCAACGAGTGCTCCACCGGTTCCACCGCAACTAAACACGGCGGAATCGTCGCCATCTGTGTTTATTCAATTACGACACACAGGTGGGGAAAAATGACAGATTTAAATATCCCGAATTTTAATATTTAGTTTGTTTTATTTTTTTTTACATTTTTTTGTAATGATATTTAAATGACGAAAATTTGTGAAAAAATGAACAAAAATTTAACCGCGTTAAGAAAAAGATATTCGACCGTGCCGACAAATTAAAAAGATGTCCCAAATTTAAATTAATTAAATATCCCAAATGTTTATATTTATTTTATATTTTTGTTTTCATTTTTTTTTTTGTAATGATATTTGAGTGAAGAAACTTATGAAAAAGAGGAACAAAAATTGAACCACGTTAAGAAAAAAATTTCGACGAAATTTCTCCATCGATTCCTCGGGTTGCGTCAGACTCGGCAGACGCATTTTTCTCGCGTCCCGACATCCTTGATGACGTAACGCAAAAAAAGTCATTGTCATTGCGGCGGCGTCGCAGATTTTTTCCAGTGTGGAAATACCTGGAGAGTCTGCAATTCTCTTCCGGCAATTACGAACTACGGGGAAATCCAAGACGTCTGTCGTGTATCACAATACAGCGTTTCTTTATTTTATTCTATTCTTTATTTTTATTCTATTTTTTATTTTTATTCTATTTTTTATTTTTATTCTATTTTTTATTTTTATTCCATTATTTATGTTTATTCTATTTTTTATTTTTACTCTTTTTTTTCAAAGTCCATTTTGATGGCGACCTTCTTCAACAAATTCATCGATAAAGTCCGACAGATTTTTCGTTGACGAATCTCCCTTCATCTCGGGCGAGTCGCGAAGGACCAACGTTTGACGGTACGTAAAACCGATAACGCTGGAGGCCACCAACGGGGGCGGGAAAGCCCATCAGGCCGACGCGCAGCACTCTCGCTCTTTCGTTACGTGTTCATTTTTTTTTTTTCCACTGCATTTTAACAGTGTGCCTATATGGATTTACTCCCTCGCGCGTTTAACGCTGCATTAGCGCGGTCGTTGGCGTCGCGAGTGCTCCGGTCGTCGCCGATGTCGCGATCAGAGAGTGGGAGATGAAACGGGGGGGGAGGGGGGCAAGTCGCTCCCGGGTAACGCTATAACGCTGCGAAGTAACTTCGAGGAGAGCCGCAGACGCCCGCGCTTGGTAATTACCAATTAGCGATTATCTCTCGCGGTCCCCGTGCGGTTTTTATATACATAGCGCGAGCTCGCGCTGAAGTTTCCAGGACGCCTTTTTTTTCCCCCCCGAGAGAGCGCGTCCTTAACGCCCGGCGTTATACGCTCGCCGGAAAGGCGGCTCTTATAGTCGTAAAATCGTAACTTTTTATTCCGGGCTCCTTAATAACGCAATAAAAATCCAGCGAGCGGGGCAGCGCCGATGCGGTGGCGGCGAAGCTGCGCGACTCTGGGGTTGATACTCCGCGTGTATACAGAGGCAGTTTGTGGCGAAAAGTCCCCAATATTCTAGGGTCATCGTGGGGGTTGCGAAAAAAAAGTTGCGATCGTTGTGCACCGAGCAGCACCAAAGGATTATTGAGAAATGAATTGAGAATTGTATTTTTTATCAGGGATTTATTTTCACGAATATTATAGTAATACTATATTTTCGTCCAAAATTAAATTGATTTTTTTTTTAAGTGTAAAATTTATTTTATTTTCTATTTAAGTGTAACATTTATTTTATTTTTTATTGAAGTGTAAAATTTATTTTATTTTCTATTTAAGTGTAACATCTATTTCATTTTCTATTTGAGTGTAACATTTATTTTATTTTCTATTTAAGTGAAAAATTTATTTTATTTTCTATTTAAGTGTAAAATAGATTTTATTTTCTATTTAAATATAAAATTGATTTTATTTTCTATTTAAGTATAAAATTGATTTTATTTTCTATTTAAGTATAAAATTGATTTTATTTTCTATTCAAGTATAAAATTGATTTCATTTTCTATTTAAGCGCAAAATTGAAGAAATCTTTTATTGAAGTCTAAAATTAATTACACGTCACAGTTTCGTGTGAAATTAATTCACTCTCACATGTTCGTGTTAAATTAATCTAACGTTCATTCTTCTATATTTTATTTTCAATTTTTCGCCGCGTGGTTAACAAAAACCCGCGAGCACTCGCGACCGTGCAGTATCACGAATACAGCGCCGAGTTCGCGCCGAGTTTACGTTTCCCTCCGCGCTGACGAACTAACGCAAACAATTTCTTTTTTCTCGTGTTTCAGGTAAGTTCCCGGTTCATGCGAGGCTGCGTCGCGCATTCGCCGCCAACTTTTTAACAAGGTACGCTGTACGGAAGGGCCAAGGGCGGCCACATACATTTTTTCTTTTTTTTTCTTTTTTTTTTTTTACATACGCGGAACTCGAGCGTATCCTGAAACTCGAGATGATCTCGCGACGTTGGCGAAAATAAAACGGGCAGTAGCATCGCATTTCTAGCTTCCCAGGACGACCGCGCTCGAAGCTGCGTATTTTCGGGCATGCGCGGCGAATCTCTGCGCAGTGGCAGCTTGTTACGCATAATTGGGCGTAGATACGAGAGACGATGCGAAGGCGAATGCGAATGCGCACACAACGGTGTACAGTGTGTGAAATGTATATAGATATATATATATATATATATTTCTTGGGCGCGCACGTCTCGCGATGTGCGCCGCGTTGATGCCGCTCGTAGGGTTGAAGGACGCGTGTAAACTGTAGGTACGGTCGCCACCCGGTGCACAGCAGCGGCGGCGCGTTCACCCGCGGTAATAGGTACGGTAATATACAGCTCTCGGTGTTCCCGCTCGCTCGCGAGGAGCCCAGGGTAACGCCTGATTTATAGACACCTCGAGGAAGCGCGGGGCCAGGACGACTATATGTCGTATATGTTATTACCGCTCCGCTATCATGCGTGTATATTTATATACATTTATGTACATGGTGATGCAGAGTCCCCGCACCAAACGAGGCCCGGAAGTCAGAAATGGTCCCAGGAACGCGTGTGCAAAATTTAAGATTTTTAGGCCCAGTAGTTTTGGAATGAGAGCCGATTTGTGATAGCCAATTAGAGAATTCGCCCTCAACTTACTCTCAACTTGCTCTTAATTTTCCCTGAACTTACTCTGAACTTGCTCTTAATTCGTCCTCAACTTATTCTCAACTTGCTCTTAATTCGTCCTCAACTTAGTCTCAACTTGCTCTTAATTCGCCCTCAACTTACTCTCAACTTGCTCTTAATTTGCTCTCAACTTAGACTCAACTTGCATTTAATTTGCCCTCAACTTAGTCTCAATTTGCTCTTAATGTGTCCTCAACTTATTCTCAACTTGCTCTTAATTCGTCCTCAACTTACTCTCAACTTGTCCTCAACTTACTCTCAACTTGTTCTTAATTCGCCCTCAACTTACTCTCAAATTGCTATTAATTCGCCCTCAATTTACTCTCAACTTGCTCTTAATTCGCCTCAACTTAATCTCAACTTGAGTACGAATTGAGAGAAAGTTGAGAGTAAGTTGAGGGTGAATTAAGAGCAAGTTGAGGGCGAATTCTCTGATTGGCTATCATAAATTGGCTCTCATTCAAAAAATACTGGGAATAAAAATCTCAAATTTTGCACACGCGTTCCTGGGACCATTTCGGACTTCCGGGACCCGTTTGACGCGGGGATTCTGGATCACCCTGTATGTGTTTTATATAAGGTTGGTGTAGGTGTATATAGTATTATTGTGCTATATACAAACACAGCCTGAAGCGAACACGTATGCTCATTCTTCGCGTATGATTTATGAAAAATTCTCGACGCGAACACCGCTGATTCGCACATTTTTCCTGGCTCCGATCCTCCGTGGATGTATATTGCGTGCGCTCCGGCTGCTCTGGCATCGCGTTGCGCTCCCTCCGCGCGTACACAGCGCCTCCCGTAGATGTCCTCGACGTCGAGCAATTCGAGAATTCCCAGGTCGCTCGTCCAAACCGCACGCGAAATTTTTCATCGAGGAGGAGAAATCTCGGGACGAAAAACTGTAATATGTTTGTTACGAAAAAAAAATTGTCGCTTGAAATATTCTTCGGCTATTCACATTTTTTTCGTCTTTTCAAATTCGTCTTCTAATAATATTTTTTAACTTAAAAAAAAATTGTGATTGCTTCAAACATTCATCACGGAATCCTAAATTTCTCATTTTTGTCTGAATTTATTTTTTCGAACTTTGGAAATCAACGCGTGTTTATCGCAAAGGAACATTTATATCAAACGCGCGAAAAGAAATTCTAAGATAAAAAAAATATTTCTTACGGAAATAAAAAAATAAAAAATATTGACAAAAATATTTCTTATCGAAATAAAAAAATTAAAAATATTTCTTACCGAAATAAAAAAATTAAAAATATTTCTTACCGAAATAAAAAAATAAAAAATATTTCTTACCGAAATAAAAAAGTAAAAAATATTTCTTACCGAAATAAAAAATGAAAAATATTGACAAAAATATTTCTTACCGATCGAACGCGTGTAATTACTTTTTTCATTTTTTCCGCGATTTCGTTATTTTCAACGTCTCGCGTAGACCACGTTTTTCCGTTCTCCGGGTCTCATATGCGATCGTCATACGGAAATACGCAATCCAGATCGTATGCGAGAACCGTTGGCGAGAACCGAAATTCCTGGCTCGTTACCGCGCTCGGAGCGCTGCGCTCGGAGCGCGAGAGAAAGAGCCGGCGGCGCTCGCTGCGCGCGCGGGGAGCCCAGCAGGGCTTTATCCTCTGACTCCACTCGATGGCTCTCGATCGCGATTCCGGGCTTCCTTCAATGACGGCCGTCGTGATTTATCGACAGGTCGCGTCACGAGAGACTCACTCTCATGGATTTACGGGACGGGTGGGAGGGGGGCGGGAGGGGGGAAAGGGGGGTGAGAAAGACAGAACACGCGGGGAACGCGGCGGAAACGAGAGAGGCAGACGCGAAGCGACGGCGGCGGAAGAGAAGGCGCGGGATATATGCGGGGCGGGTGGTGCACCGCGGAGGATAAACTCGGCCCGCGCGACGAACCTTCCCACACGATCGGCGCCGAGCGCGCTCGACGCGCTCGGACCTTTTCGACCCTCTGCTCTCTTTTTCCTCCTTCCGCATACGCTTTTTTTTTTTTTTTTTTTTTTTTTTTTTCGTCCGTCCGTTCGACTCTCGGTTCGACGCCGGAAATCCAGGACAGAATTTTTCAGGCTAATTTTCGAAACGGGGAGTGAAAATCGCGAAAAATGTTTGGCTGACAAAATGTTGTTTTTATTAGAATGTATAGTTCAGTCCATTTTTTACTGCCTAATATTTTTAAGTGAAAATTGTTTTTTGCGTAAAAAAATACTGAAGGCCATTTTTAATGAATATTTGAAATATTCTTTATTATCTTTAATTAATACTGCCAAATATTTATAATTAAATATTTTGTTCGTATTAAAAAGCACTTAAGTCCATTTTTTGTCGCAAAATATTTTCAACTGAAAATGTTGTTCGTATTAAAAAGCACTTAAATCAATTTTCTTTCGCAAAATATTTTCAACTGAAAATATTTTTTAAATAACAAATATCGTTATTTAAAAGTACTCAAGGCAATTTAAATTCACGAGTATTTTTTACTAAAAGTTACAAAAAAAAAAAATTTTAGGCTTCACTTTGACCAGCATTTTCTGTCACTTTTGGTATCAAGAATCGGGGAACAAATATTGTCACCATCCTTTCGTCTCCCCGAAACATCGAAAGCGTCGAGCCCCGAAAAACGATTCGATTTATAATTAGAAAATTACGGAGATTCGTAAAATCGTCGCGCCGAGCGCTCGCGAAGGGTGCAGCAGCAGCCACAGCAGCGCCGCGAGTGTCTGCGTGCGCAATCGGGGAGCGCGCAATTTCGTGTAAAATTGGGTTATATACTCGTTTAACCGAAGGAAGCAGTCTGTTAAGCCTTCGCATAATTATTCGACCAGGAGAACACGAGATGGTTTAGGATATTGAAGGTTGGCGGGTGGTGGGAGGGGTGAAGGAAAATAGGGGACGGGGGGTGAGGAGGGGGTCACCCACCCCTCTGTGTGCGGGGAATCTGCGAGGCAGAAACAGAGGCAGAAGCTGCGAACATCCTCGGGGTGGGGATTACCTGATCGGATAGCTCGACTATATCTCGCCTCTCCGCTTCCGAAGCTTCTGCGTGTCGCCCCCGCGAGCCCCCCGCGCCCCCCGCACGAGCGACTCGATCGCGGCCCTGGGCCTCTCGTTCGCTATCGCCACCGTCGCCTCTTTCCCTCGCGTTTGTTCGCTATACGTATATTCCGTACACAGACACACCGGGAGAACCGAACCCGCCACCCTCGTTCAGAGGAGGGGGGGGGGGGGGGGGGCGCATATTCGGAATGGAGTATTGATTCCGTATAAAAGCTTATGTAAACCAACATTACGTTCCGGCTGTGCGAGCTCCCCCCGCGCGCCGTTTGACAAAGGCGTCAATCTCGACGCTTTATCTCCGGGTTTTCGCTCCCACTGCGACCCCCGAAGCACCGAGATCACCGGGATGCCGCATTATTTGCTTGTTTAATCCTTGGTGTCTGGTTTCGAGAAAATGATGTTTTTTTTTACATTTTTTGTTCTCTGTTTTTTGTTGATATTTTTATAGTAAAAAAAAAATTATAATTTTGTGTGGAGACTTTGTAATCATCATCCGAAATTAGGAATATTTTAGACTTCGATTAACTGTAACATTTATAAAAAGAATTCGCTTTATCTCCGGGATTCGCTCCCACTTCGACCCCCGAAGCACCGAGATCACCGGGATGCCGCATTATTTGCTTGTTTAATCCTTGGTGTCTGGTTTCGAGAAAATGATGTTTTTTTTTTACATTTTTTTGTTCTCTGTTTTTTTTTTGATATTTTTATAGTAAAAAAAAATTATAATTTTGTGTGGAGACTTTGTAATCATCATCCGAAATTCGGAATATTTTAGACTTCGATTAACTGTAACATTTATAAAAAGAATTCGTTTTATCTTCGGGTTTCGCTCCCACTACGACCCACGAAGCACCGAGATCACCGGGATGCCGCATTATTTGCTTGTTTAATCCTCGGTGTCTGATTTCAAGAAAATTACGTTTTAAAAAAAAATTATTCACTGTTTTTCTTTCGATATTTTCAATAAAAATAAATAATAATAATAATGATTTTGTGTGGCAACTTCATAATTATCGTTCGAAATTAGGAATATTTCAGAGTTCGATTGACCATAACATTTATAAAAAGAATTCGCTTTGGAATAATTTCAAGGGTTAAATCATAAATATGATTTAACCCTTGAAATTAATTCCGGGAGCAATTCTATTTTAAGTCAATTGTATTGTTATTTTTAAATAGAATTGACTTGAAAATTTAATATTCGATAGTTTCGTACGGTTGATCAACGTTGGCTTTTACGTCAGTTGCCATAAGCCAACATTTCAAAGCATTATTTGCCTATTTAATCCTCGGTGTCTGATTTTTCAAAAATTACGTTTTTTTTTTCACATTTTTTTATTCTCTGTTTTTCTTTCGATATTTTTATAGTAAAAAAAACAATAATAATTTTGTGTGGCAATTTTATAATTATCATCCGAAATTAGGAATATTTCAAACTCCGATTAACCACAACATTTGTAAAAAGAATTTGCTTTAAAATCATTTCAAGCATTAAATCATAAATAAAAACAGAACTGACTTAAAAAATTAACATTCCGAAGTTTCGTACGTTTGATCAACGTTTTCTTTTACGTCAGTTGCCACAAGCCAACATTTCAAAGCAGTTTTACGTATATTAAAAAAGAAAAAAAAAAAAAAAAGAAAAATAGAACACAACGTTTGTCGTCAGATCTCAGGTACAACCGACAATGTCATCGGATAGAGTCGCGGAGTCAGGTAGCCCGGAGACTTCCGGCAGTCGCGGAGAAAGTTCGCGACACCGGAGAGAGAACGTCTCCCCTCCTCCCCCCTCCCTCTCGCTCTTCAGCCGCGGGCAAAGTCCTTTTCTCAAAGAAAGTGGAAGCCTATGGATCTCTCGCGCGGCGCGTCGACGGAATCGCGATCGCGTCTGTCGCGCCCGTGTTTACGGGGACGCAATCGTCCCGTACACATTGCCCACTTCTGTGTGTGTGTGTGTGTGTGTGTGCAACTCGCGCATGACAGTAGCGGAACAATAGCGCGAGAGAAGTGGGAGAGACGCACGCGGCCCGCGCGCGCGAGACGTAAGAGACCCGCCGTGAAAGTTTCGCGCGCTCTTGTGCCGCGCGCGCACTTCACTCACTGTGATTGGCTCGATTCGGCTCGATGACGCGCGCGCGCCGCGCGCGCGTTCCGTCTCTCCTCGCGCCTCTTCCGGTGCGTAACGCCCGTCGTACGCACTGAGAAAAAAAAAATTTGTAAGACCGGAAAGACAATCGAGGGACTGTTGATGCGATTCGCGTCGATGGTGAATGACGATTTATGGCAATTTATGGATGCCCGGGGATTCACGGATTGCGAATGAAATTCATGCATTTTCATGGAAGAATAATGTTGTTTTGTCGTTTTTTTTTTCAAAATCAATACTATTTTCAACTGATTTTGACAAAATATGATAAAACAGAAAAATATTTTGTTCTATACATAATCATACTAATAATAATAATAATAACAATAATAATGATAATGCTGATGGTGATAATGATAATGATAATGATAATGATAATGATAATGATAATGATAATGATAATGATAATGATAATGACAATGACAATGACAATGACAATGACAATGACAATGACAATGACAATGACAATGACAATGACAATGACAATGATAATGATAATGATAATGATCATAATCATAACCATAATCACAATCATAGACACAATCATAATACTCATAATCATAATAATCATAATCATAGCCATAATAATCATAATAATCGTAATAATAATCATAATAATCGTAATAATAATCATAACAATAATCATAATAATGATCACAGTGATAATCACAATCATCACAATAATCATAATATTTGAAGCGAGCAAACAAATAATTTGATCAATATACGCGACGAGAAAACAACGAGCCGAAGAAAACCCGCAGCTGAGGAGGTAAAACAAGCTCTCGCGTACCTATAGTGGGTGGATATAAGGCGGCCACTGCGCGCGGCGTCGTGTCCCGGGGCTTGAAATGGGACAATCTCCCGGTATGCGTCGTAGGCGGATGTGGCCGTACACTGTATCCACAGGCCGCGCCGTTTCCATACACCGTATTTTCCATAGACGCCTGGCGTGTTATACGCGCGGTGCGCGCGGCAACGAGCACACGCTACTTATATTCTCGGCCGCGGTCGCCCGCGGTGTGCAAAGAGTGTTGCGAATACACACACACACACACGTCGATCGAGTACTAAGGCGCGATCGTCGTGTGTAGCCAGAGAAGCCAGAGGACTCTGGAGTGTGCTGGATGAAAACAGGTTGAGCGCGGACACCGCAGAACCTGGTGGAGTCGCCTGACCTGCGCCTCGAACGAGCCGGGAGCTGAGTCGGCGAGGCCTCGGGGTCAGTGATTGGCCGGCGAATAACTCGTGGCGTGAAAATGGCTAAAGCGGGGGAAAAATGTATTAACGGACTGATGACAACATTTTTGCTGTGGTAACAGGAAATTTGCTGTGGTAGCTGAAAATTTTGCTGTGGTAACAGGAAATTTGCTGTGGTAACAGGAATTTTGCAGTGGTAGCTGAAAATTTTGCTGTGGTAACAGGAAATTTGCTGTGGTAGCTGAAAATTTTGCTGTGGTAACAGGAAATTTGCTGTGGTAGCTGACAATTTTGCTGTGGTAACAGGAAATTTGCTGTGGTAGCTGAAAATTTTGCTGTGGTAACAGGGAATTTGCTGTGGTAGCTGAAAATGTTGCTGTGGTAACAGGAAATTTGCTGTGGTAGCTGAAAATTTTGCTGTGGTAACAGGAAATTTGCTGTGGTAGCTGAAAATTTTGCTGTGGTAACAGGAAATTTGCTGTGGTAGCTGAAAATTTTGCTGTGGTAACAGGAAATTTGCTGTGGTAGCTGAAAATTTTGCTGTGGTAACAGGAAATTTGCTGTGGCAGCTGAAAATTTTGCTGTGGTAACAGGAAATTTGCTGCGATAGCTGAAAATTTTGCTGTGGTAGCTGAAAATTTTGCTGTAGTAGCTGAAAATTTTGCTGTGGTAGCTGAAAATTTTGCTGTAGTAGCTGAAAATTTTGCTGTGGTAGTTGAACATTTTGTGACAACAACAAAAAATTCGTTAATGCAACAATCGATTTGTTATCACTCCCTGATTATTTTTCCCCGTCTGACTGCGCAACAAATTCAGCCGAGAGCGATTCTATATGGTGCGGCTAAACCTGCGCGTGGGATAACCCAGGACACGAGGCCTCAAGATCCAGTGATTGGCTCGCGAGATTCTTGAGGCAAAAAGGACCAAAGCTTTGCCAATGACTGTGCCGCAAATTCAGTCGTACGATCCCCATGAGAGCGAACCAGCCACTGTGATATATGGTCTCTATGGTCTCCTGGATTCTCCGGAGCTTAGTACACACGGCTGTATAGGTATACAAAGCGGGGCCCACGTTCGGTGGGTGGGTGTGTATTTTCGTGCTTGGGGATAGAACGCAGTGGCAACATCGTCGTCCTGGGCGTCTTGGTCGTCGTCGTCTCGGTGGTGGCGTAGTAATAAGGGGCGGCTCAGCCGACAGATTGGCTTCTCATCCCCCGTTCGCACTTTATACCGCGAGAGGCTCTTTCTTATTTTTCCCTCTGCGGGGCCTCGCTCGACGACGACACCCAGCGACATTTTTCTACGATGTCGAAGTTTTGCATCGTTGGAATGCAACGAAATTCAGAAAAAAAGAATTAATTCTAATTAACCCAAATGATGAATTTAGGTATAAAAAATCATCGTACTAACCAATTGCTGACTTTTTATGCCTAATTTTTTTGTTAATTTAACTTTTATGCCTTTTTTAATTTAATTTCTATGCCTAATTAATTAATTTTTTTCTGAATTGCGTTGCATTCCAACGATGCAAACTTCAACATCATGCTTTTCTCGTGGCTCTTTTTCTAGTTTTGCCCACGAGAGGCGCTGCTGTTATTTTCCGCCGCGAAGATATTTTTGCTACGCAGAGTTGGATTCGGTGTTTGTCCTTTTTTTTTTTTTTTCGACAGGACTAAAGACCCGAAGGATATATTCGTTTGCCAGATAGGACGAAGTTCGAACGAAGTGCATCAGGTATAGCGAGGGCCGACCGTCGTTTTGGTGTCGGGGTACGAGTCACCGGGAAGATCGTCCCCCGCGATAGAGTTCAGGTAGAACATTTCTGTACACGTGTTCTCGATCGCAGGTTGCCCTCCTGAGTCGAGTCGGGGGTGTTTTTTCCGGAACTCTTGTGACAAGACAAGGCGCTGTTTTCAGACAGTGCGGGATGGTCGCTTGTTTGTTGGTCAACGAGACGTAGTAAATACACAATTAAGAATGAAAAAAAAAAAAAATTAGAACGTGTTATCATCTAATAAGTAAATAAATAAATAAATAAATAAATACAAAATTTATTTACTAAAATTTATTAAAAATAGATATACTAAGAATATCATTCGTGAATAAAAAAGTAATCAAACTCTCAGTCTCTCCTAAAAATAAAGGCGAGCCTATTGTCAACCTCGACCCTATTATTACTAAATAAAAAAAATTAATAGATACGTAAGATTTACTAAAGATATCGTTCATGAATAAAAAAATAAAAAAACATTCAGTCTCTCCTAAAAATAAAGGCGAGCCTATTATCAACCTCGACTCTATTAATACTAAATAAAAAAATAAATAAATTCGTTACACAATTAATAGAAAAAAAAAAAAAAATATTCATGAATAACTAAAAATCAAACGAAGCATTCAATACCTCCTAAAAATAAAGCTGACCTCTCGACCCTCATAATCTCCGTCTCCCCGCGACTTTCATTCATCTAACCCCCCCAAAAAAATTCCCGTTACACCCGCAACTATCTCCACGAGTCGCTCCGCCGCCGTAGCTATGCGGATAATCAAACGGGGTTTATGCAACCGAGAGCCGAAAGGGGGTGGATAGAAGAGCAGGGGGGGGGGGGGGTATTTACTCCCGGTGGCTGCAGAAACGAGAGTCATGCGCGCTCGGCGTCCAACACGCGGGAAGGGAAATAAGGCGCGAGTCATCGGGGTCATTCGGCGCGAGAATCCAGCGGCGAAAAGGTCCCGAATCGTGTGCTCCGGTTCTGGATCGAAAACCCGCAACGCTCGGCGGTAGAAAGTATCGGCGAGACGGTATAGACGGCGAGACCAGAAGGGAAACTGATAGCAAAGTATAGAAAGGACTGCTCGTTGTATATATACATATATATATTTATAAGGCGAGACTAAACGTAGGACGCGCGCGACTCGCGAAGCCTCCAGCCTCGACTTTCACGACGCGACGTCCCAGGCCGAAACTCGGGCGCCCGAGCGTTTCTCCTCTCCATAGCCGTCACTGACGTTGCTACCGCTGCTGCCGCTGCTGCTTCGCTGTGCAGGGTTGTTCTTACGCCACTGGGATCGATATCCCGGGAGGCCAAACAGTAAACAGCCGGTTGGTCAGGATAGCGCCGGTGGTGGGAGGCGGTTATGGCGCGGGGTGGTTGCACGCCGCGTGAAGGCACCTTTAGCCCACCTTTAGCCACATCTATTCTCCTCTTTCCTTCCTTTTTACATCCCCCACTTTCGTCTCTGTCTCTGGTTCTCGCTCTTTCCTTCCTTTTTACATCCCCCACTTTCGTCTCTGTCTCTGGTTCTCGCTCTTTCGTGTTCTGTCTCTCTCTTTCTCGGTGGCTCTGCGTCTGTTTCATTCACCATAGGTCGTAGGCTGTGCATGGTGCTTGCTGGATTTCGTCGCTACCAGCGCACCATAGGATTGAGGGTTGAGGGGGCGGTTTGTGTGGGGTGGCCGCACATAAACCGTGCGGCGTGGAGACACCTTTAACCCAACTTTCGGGAAACATATATTTTTTTTTCTGAGTTTCTTTGCCCTTAACTATATCTGGTTCTGTTGCGTCGTGGCTCTGATTTGACTCGTTCATGTCAGAGATTCATGTTGAGATTCATTGAGACGAAGTGTTTATTTTTGTGAGCTGGCCAAAATTCTCGGTTGCACAACCGGAGTATTTTGGGGGACTTGAACATTATTTTGTTGACTCAAAATATTTTTTGGGGCAAATAAAATACTTAACTGAACTGAAAAATTAATTTGTTGTCCTAGCATAACATTTAAAAAATATCTATTAAACAAAAACCGTGTGGGAAAATATTTTACTCGTGTAACCACAAAGTTTTGGTGCACCTGAAAATTATTTTGCCAACCTAAAATATTTTTTCCTGCAACGAAAATACTTATGGCTAACCTAACAAATTAATTTGTCACCCTAACAAAATATAAAAAAAAATTAACAAAAACCGTGCGGCCAAATATTTTCCTCCCGCAACCACAATTTTTTGGTGCACTTGAGAATTATTTTGCCGACCCAACATATATTTTTTTATAGTAACCAAAATACTTAACCAACCTAACAAATTAATTCATTACCGAAACAAAATGTAAAAAAACTCTTATATTAAAAAAAAAACCGTGCGGCTGGCTCGGGGTGGCTCAGTCTCCACGCGGCGTGAAGGCACCTTTACCCACCTTCAGCCACATCTATTCTCCTCCCACCCTCCCTCTCAGTCCTGCTTGCACAGCGCTCAGTATATTCCGTCGCCACTGGCGTCACGCGCGGGTGGGGGGGGGGGGGGGGCTGTGGGTTTCGGCGAGGAGAGAGGACAGCGGCGGCGCGCCGAGTGGCTGATGTGCAGCGTGGGGAGTACAGTTGGGCACCGTCAGAGCCGACACGCGCCGCGCGCGCCGCCGGAGACGAGGGTGGCTTTCGCCAAAGTGGTCGTTCCCGTCCGCGCACGCCAACAACGACGACGTCGACTGCGACGTCGACCCGAAGAGTCGCGGATCTTGCGGCTCAGCAGAGCCGCCCAGCCGGATATGTCGCTAATGCCTCGGTTTACTCGCTCGTTTTTTCTCCTCAAAATCACAACGCACCTTCCAGCACTTTTAATCCCTCTCTGCATTCGATCCACCCAGAAGGGCAAAGACACTCAGGGCCCTTTGAAACTCCTCGCCCTGGAAGATAACGAAACTAATGAAAGAGGCCCGAGATAGACGGAACGAGAAAAAAGCGCCGGGAAGAAAAATACGAGCGGTGCCGCTGGCGTCGAGGGTGAAGAAGGGAGCGTCAAGGGTGAAGAGGGAGTCCAGCCAGAATCTGTGGGAAAGGAAGCAGCAGAAGCGGCAGAAGCAGCGACGAGTGCGGAGCCGGTCGAGAAATCCGAAGGAAAAATCCTTCCCGAGAGGCAAAGCTCGCGAGGCAACGGGGAGGGAAGGGCGCCGGGGGGAGGAGGAGGGAGGAGGGAGGGGAAGGGACTCGAACGCTCGAGCGTTCAAGAGGGCGAGGAAAGACGCGGAGAGTCGATCGGGCGCGCGAGAGGCTCTCGCGATGTGCGTTGGCGCACGTCGAGCGAGCGAGCGTCAGGATAGCAAGGAGGAGGAGGAGGAGGAAGAGGTGGAGGAGGACGGGGAGCTCGCGAGTTCGCGCGCGGCGTCGTTGAGGAGGAGTGAAACTGGAAGAGCGAGAGAGATTATACGCTCAGGAGAGGCGTTCGCGTTGGGTTGATGTGCAGGGGAGGAGAGAAGAGCGGGACAAGGGAGGAGGGAGGAAGGGAGAAGGGAGGGAGGAAGGGAAGGAGGTGAAGCACGAAAGGCGAAAGAGAGCGAGCGTTACGCGTCTGCCGCCGCTGCCGCTGCTGCGGGGAGCAACGATGAGGAAGCCGCTCGCGCGGGTGGCGCGAAGGGAGAATCGGGCGCCGGGTGGGAGAAGTGAAAATACACGGAGGAAGGACGGAGAGAGTGAGAGAAAGGAGGGAGTGAGAAGGGAGGGAGGGAAAGCGAAGTGAAGGAAGGAAGGAGTGAGAGAGAGAAAGGAGGGAGTGAGAAGGGAGGGAGGGAGAGCGAAGTGGAAATATACGAAGGAAGGAAGGAGCGACAAAGAGAGAGAAGGGAGGGAGTGAGAAGGGAGGGAGAGCGAAGTGAGAATACACGAAGGAAGGAAGGAGCGAGAGAGAAAAGAGGGAGTGAGAAAGGAGGAAGGGAGAGCGAAGTGAACATACACGAAGGAAGGAAGGAGCGCGAGAGAGAGAGAGAGAAAGGAGGGAGTGAGAAGGGAGGGAGGGAGAGCGATGTGAAAATACACGAAGGAAGGAAGGAGTGAGTGAGAAGGGAGGGAGGGAGAGAGAAGTGAAAATATACGAAGGAAGGAAGGAGCGAGAGAGAGAGAAAGGAGGGAGGGAGAGCGAAATGGAAATACACGAAGGAATGAAGGAGCGAGAGAAAGAGAGAAAGGAGGGAGTGAGAAGGGAGGGAGGGAGAGCGAAATGGAAATACACGAAGGAAGGAAGGAGCGAGAGAGAGAGAGAAAGGAGGAAGTGAGAAGGGAGGGAGGAAGAGCGAAATGGAAATACACGAAGGAAGGAAGGAGCAAGAGAGAAAGGAGGGAGCGAGAAGGGAGGGAGGGAGAGCGGAAGCTGACGAAACGACGGTGAGAATAACGCGGGAACGAGAAGGAGCGAGAGAGGAGACGCGACTACCCCCGGAAACGGCCGAAGAAGGACGGAGCGAGAGGAGGAGGAGGGAGAGAGAGGGAGGGAGAGGAAAGAGGAGATTGAGAGTGGGAGTAGTTGGAGGAGGTGGAGGGTTTGGCGTCGGCTTACGAAATAAATTGAGACGACTTCGTCGCGGTGCTGTTGCTGCTGGTTGTGCTGCTGTTGCTGCTGCTGTTGGTGGTGCGCGGCGCTGGTTATACGTTTATACGTTGCCGAGCGGCGGGCGGGCCGCGCGCAGCCTCTCCTCTCTCCTTTCTTCTGTGTCGCTGATCTCACTTCTGTTGCGCGCCCGAGAGAGTAAACACTGGCTACGCCACTGGCTGCACAAAGGGAATGCGGCTCCGTTCCAGTGCCGCTCAACCCGAGCGCGTCAACCCCTCGCGGGTTTTCGTTTTTTTTTTTACTTTTTTTTTCTTCCTTCCCCCGCACGGCTCGGCGACTCCGCCGTCGATGCGCGCGCGCTGCGCGGATTTCCGTCTCTCTGTGTATTTAGCCACCGATTATATTTTGGATCTTTGGCTACGTCGTGCAGTGCGAAGCGGTTTTCGGGTCTCGAACGTTTTGCTGCTTCTTCTTCGATTCTTCTTATGCTTCTTCGTGTTCATCTTCTTCTTCTACTTCTTGTTTTTTTTTTTTTTGAGCGAATTTGTAATTTTTCGCCGAGACTCGAATGCAGCATTTTTGGATGTTCGAAAAAATCATCGAATCTTCAATTTATTTTTACGGGCAATAATTAACCGTAATTGACCGTGGGGATTTTTTAATCTTCTTATCTTTTTTTTAGCGATTTTGTAATTTTTCGCCGAGAATCAAATGCGGCATTTTTGGATGTCCGAAAAAATCATCGAATCTTCAATTTATTTTTACGGGCAATAATTAACCGTAATTGACCGTGGGGACTTTTAAATCTTCTTCTTCTTTTTCTTGAGCGAATTTGTAATGTTTCCCGAGAATCGAATTCAGCATTTTTGGATTTTCTAAAAAATCACCGGATATTCAAATTTTTACGCGCAATAATTAACCAGAAAAATCGGCGCTGTTTTTTTAATCTTCCCCGTGACGAAAATTCGACTAAAATAAAAGCGTGTCCGGTTCTCTCGTGCTTTCGCCCCGATATACCCAACCCTCTTTTTGTCTCCCCCGCCGCTCGCGAGACGCGACATTTGCTCCCGCATATTTCCCGCTCTCGCGCGGCGCGGCGCGGCGCCCGGCGCGTCGTTTAATACGTCCGCACGCAGTCAGAGTTCGCGCGGTGATCTCCGCGCCGAGAGAGCCAACGGAGTCGACCTTCAACCTTTGTCCAACCTCCAACCTTCTCCGGCTACTAAATCCACTGCCGGGCGCTCGTGCACTCTCTTTGTTTTTTTTTTCTCTCTTTTCTTTTTTTTTCATCGTCCGCTCCATGCTTTTCCCACTTGCGGTGGTTCTTTCTCCCCCCGAAGTGCCACACCGCCCGCACCCCCCTCGTCGCCACCACCCTCGTCTTCCACGTACACCGCACACCACTTTCGTGCCCCTCCCCCCTGTCCCTGTAAATATACATACATAATATACATAGTTACATTTGTGCATACATACGTAATATAGGGGAGACCGGGGTAAAACGGGCAAGCAAAAAATTGCTCTATGACCAAGCCCAAAGAGTTTTTTTTTATTGCTTTTCACAAAAAAATTCGATATTAATCATCAATTTTGAGCATGGGCAAAAAAAAAAATTCCGGGGTAAAACGAGCCCCCCTCAGATTCCAGATATACATACATAATATACATACGTAATATAGGGGCAACTGGGGTAAAACGGGCAAGCAAAAAATGGCTCTATGACAAAACCCAAAGTGTTTTTTTTTATCGCTTTTCACCCAAAAATTCGATATCAATTATCAATTTTGAGCACCGGAAAAAAAAATTCCGGGGTAAAACGGGCCCCCTCAGAATCCGGCACAAATATGAGTTAGTACACAAAACGCTACCGATCGGCATGAGTGTTGATTATTTGCGTCTTTTACTAAAATGTGACACAAAAGCACATTTCAGTCGTGACGGATTCGCCCTACAGGCAAGAATTGATGGAGAAAAAAAAACTGTTGCCGAAGAAGCCCGCGAATAAAAAAAAAATCACGGAGGACGGTGAGAAAAAAAGTTTGACGAAGAAAGAAGCCTCAAGACTTACGACGGAGACGGGAGTCCATTTTACCCTCATTTTTTTTTTTTTTTCGATGTTAAAAAAAAGGGGGGCCCGTTTTACCCCAGTGGCCCATCTTACCCCGGCTTCCCCTACATAGTTACATTCGTGCATATATCTCACCTTCGTTTAATAATGCAACAGAGACCCCCAGCAGGTCGACAACTGGCTGCGCTGGCGTCACAACACAAACCCCCCTCCACCCCCCCCCCCCCCCCCCACCGAGAGTGTATCGATTATTTTTCGCACTTTTGCGTCACCGACCGAGAAAATTTTTAACTCCCGGATTTTTTTCCGTCACTCTCGTTTGTCTCGTGTTCTCCATACCCACGACTGCCGCAACGGAGACTCTCGTGCGCTGCTGTATCACGAAAACTCGTACAGAGCGTATGGAGAACCCCCCCCCATCCCCCTCCCCCCCCCCCGAACGCCCCCGCCGTCGTTTTCCACGTCGATATTATTCGAGGGATCGATATGGGCAACCGGAGATCGTTGATGCCTTCCCACGAGACGCGCGGCGCGGGCTTCGTGACCATTCCAATCATATTCCATACACACATCCCCCGCGTTTGCCTGTAATAAACTCCGTTCCCGGTATCCAACGTCGATAGCCTATATTTACGCGTATATAGACGTCTCACGTGTCTATACGTATGTAGCTGTGTATTTATGTGTATATATATACACATATAAATATATATATATACATATATGCATAGGGCGTGTGTGTATTGCTTACAGGAATAACAACGTATTCTTTGTCGTGGGTAAATTTATCGTATAACCCAGACACAATTAATAATCGTTCAGCCGTCAGAGCGCGCGAGCGATACAAACACTCTTGACGCGTTTTATTTTTTATTTTTTATTTTTCATTTTTTTTCATTGCTTTCTTTTAGTTTCACTTCGCCTCGAGTGAATCGCGATGACTGTATATTTTGGTACAGGGGGGGTGGGGGGAGAATCGCGGGCTCCACGGTCATGTGACTAGTCCAATAACAGACGCGACGCCTGTGTACAAAATTCCCGGGGAGTGGGGGAACAACGCCCGAGTGGCGTGGTCTGGTTTCTGGGATCATCGATGATCCCAAAATATTTTTAAATCATATTTTTAATGTTTTTTTGGGACAAACAAAATACTTGGGTGGACTAAAAAATTAATCTGTTATCCTAGCATAATATTTAAAAAATATCTATTAAGGGGGGAGCCTGCTTTAGAGACTTCAAAAAATCGATTTTTTCGAGGATTTTTTTGGGAAGGAAAGAAATATCCGATTGAAACGAAACTTTCAGGGTTTATTGTTATATATTTTAACAGTCTTCTCAAATTTTTTCATTAAGATACATGTCATATTATGCCTGGTACAAGCATTTCGCCGAGGCGCCTCTCGAGTGTGCATACTCAAAAATTACAACCCAATATTTTTTTATTTTTCAATAGTATAGCTTCTAGTTAAACCAAGAAAATTCAACAAAAAGTAAAAAATTCAACAATTTTTCGCAAATTGAAAAAAAAAATCAATTTTTTAAAATGATTTTTTATTTTTTAAATTAGCAAAAAATTGTTGAATTTCTTACTTTTGAAGCCTTTAAAGCAGGCTCCCCCCTTAAATAATAACCGCTCGGCGAAACATTTTGCTCGTACAATCACAAATTTTTGGTGCACCTGAAAATTATTTTGCCAACAAAATAATTACGGTCTTACATTTAATTTAATTTAATTTAATTATATATAATTATACGGTCATGCGACTAGTCCAATAACAGACGCGACGCCTGTGTACAAACTGCCGTGGAGTGGGGGAACGACGCCCGAGTGGCATGGTCTGGTTTCTGGGATCATCGATGGCGCGCGCGTTTGCCGAGAGTCTGAGGGAGGGAGAGGGACGACGTCGAGTGTAAACACTGTTGCACGACGCCCCGGACCCTCTTCTTGCTCTGCTTCTTTAGTCTCCTTCTTCTTCTTCTTCTTCTTCTTCGGGTCTTTCACTTTCCGTCTTTCTCCACCGCCTTCGACCGTCGTGCCTCTCGGTCTCCTTCGCTTTGTTGCTCCTTCGCCGTCCTCGGTCTCGTCTCCTCTCGCCTCCTGCCTTCTCTGTCTTCCGTCCTAACTGCCCCTACTTTTAAACCACTCGAGGCAATGATTCACGGCCATTTGGCGTTCCTTGCCACTCGCTGCCTCGCTCTCGGGACTCAGACTCGTTCCCGATCTGCCTCGTCGGTCTCCCCCCCCCCCCCCCCCCCCCGGTTGCCTCGAGACTCCCGCGCGCGCTTCGCCCTCTCGTCTCTCGTCGAACTTCGCCCAGAATGTGGGAGTTCGGCCCGCGCGTATTTACGGCGAAGCTGCAGCCGTAGCTGCAGATTTAACCCGGCGCCGAAAAATAATATCGCGAGGCTGAAGCGAAATTTTGCGGGATGAGAGTCGCGCGGTTAGGTTTGTAGGAATTTTTTTTACGCGCGGTGGTCGAATTTGTCCGCAACTGATATTAATGATCTTTTTATTCTTGAAGGCTGTACACGCGCGAATGATGATTCGACGACGATTACGCGTCATTTTATGGTCGTTCTGCACGTCTTTTTTTTTTTTCTTTTTTTTTTTTTTTTTTTTGAGATATCGACTTTTGACCTGTGCCATCAGTCTCAAGTCGCATATTTTATACCCAAAAACACTGGTGTCAAATATTTCTAAAGTGCCTTAGAATTATTATTTTTTTCGAATTTTTACGTCTGAATTCAGATCCGATTATCGCTCGAAAAATTGATTTTTTTTTTTCATAAAGCAAAAATTCAACACATCCGATAAAAAAATTATCACAGGACAAAAAGCAAAAAAAAAATTGGTTGCTTTTTGTAAATAAAAATTATGCGAAAATAAATATTATTCGATAATATTTAAAGCCATAAATAAACAAGAAAATAAATATTATTCGATTGGAGTAAATATTACTCGAAGCCGAAGACGCAGGAGTTGCTATATTAGTTTGACGAGCGAACTGCACACGACCAGCGGCCACGTCGACCGTCCGCGTTATCCGGAACTCTCGATTACGCATCGCTTATCTCGCTACGGAGAATCAGAAAGCCGCGAGGAAATATATCGAGGACACGTTGGGAGCAGAAGGAGAACCGCGGGCGCTGGAATTACCGGCTGATAAGGAGTCGAGCGTATATAAATTAAATTATGTATTCATTCGGAAGAAACAGTGCTTTAATTTACCCCCAAACGACGCGTGTGTCGTCCGGCTGCGTGTATAAGTGAAACACGACGAGTCCGGCCGCGACCAATTGCTTAATTAATAACGAGATTATGAATTAGAATCCATTAGGAACGTCGGACAAACCGACGGCCTTCGGACATTACCAGTCGCAACCGCAGCAGCAGCGGCAAATTATTTACGAAGAAAAAAAAAGTATAGTGATGATTCCCAGACTTGTGTAATAATCGTGGGACGAGCCCGCAGTCTGGCAATTATTACCAGATTTTTTTTTCTCTATGCAAGTCGATTTCTTTATTATCGATTGATGGTCATAGAAAAAAAAAAAAAAAATGTTGTGTAATCTCAAGTGGTTTATTTAATGTAAGCACATAAATTTTATTTCCGCCGCCGCGGCTTCCACGTTCCTCGTGCCGGTGAATGAGTTTTATAAAAAAGTGTAGTGATGATTCCCAGACTCGTGTAATAATCGTGGGACGAGCCTGCAATCTGGCAATTATTACCAGATTTTTTTTTCTCTATGCAAGTCGATTTCTTTATTATCGATTGATGGTCATAGAAAAAAAAAAAAAAAATTATGTTGTGTGATCTCAAGTGGTTTATTTAATGTAAGCACATAAATTTTATTTCCGCCGCCGCGGCTTCCACGTTCCTCGTGCCGGTGAATGCGTTTTATATTCGCCGAAGAATCTGAATATCGCGCGATGAGAGGAGCGCGGCGTCGAAGCGCTAGACAATGGTCAGTGTGTGGTGGCGTCATGACGCGCTCCGGTCTTATCGACGTGCCCGTCGCTCGTTCCGCCGGCGCCCAACGGCCAGAGCGAAAAGCATCTCGGCTACCTTTCAGCTCACGTAGACACCGGTCTATATTCATATTCTCATCTAAAATGAATGGCCGCCCGCGCGCGTTGTGGGAGCGGCCGAGCCGTTTAAATTACCGCATTGTAATGACGCGCGTCGCTCGTGCGTCGCACTCGCGGCCCAGAAATCATTCGTCAATGCGATGATAGGTGGAACACGCTCGGAATGTCCCTCGTCGACGGCCAAACGTATTTATATTATTATCTTTATGTCTGTTGAGAGAAGCAATAATTTTTTAATTAACAAAAATTATGACGGAATTCCATTTCTTTAAAATCCAAATTAAGACAAAATTCAATTTTTTTAAATCATAATTACGATCAAATATTTTTTACATAAAAATTGAGACCGAATATTCATTTTTTTAAATTGATATAATATCAATTTTTTAAAAATTAATATAACATCAATTTTCTAAAACTAATATAATATTAATTTTTTTTAATGAATATAATATCAATTTTGTAAAATATAATATCAATTTCTTAAAAATATAATATCAATTTTTTAAAATATAATATCAATTTTCTGAAATGAATATAATATCTATTTTTTAATTAATATAATATACATTTTTAAAAATTAATATAACATCCATTTTTTTTAATTAATGATGTAAAAAATGACAAACAATTAACCGCATTTTTTTAACAAATTATGACGTAAAAGGATCGAGTGAAAAAAACATTGTAGGCAGCGAGAAAAAGAGTTTCAACGCCCGCAAGTAGTGCGATCCACGTATAGTCAGACGCGTCTGGCGTTCGCTGGCGCGGCCGCCCGGAAACCGGCCGAGCGACGGGAACCGTGGGTTGAGCGTCGCTGCGGTCCCGCGACTTGCAAGACTTCTCTCGGCCGTCGGGTGGCTCGCGCTCGTTTGTTCGCGCGTCTCGCGACTCTGACGAATCCGGACGCACCGTGAAATCGCGCGCGATGATGCAACGCGGGCTCTACGGTGCGCCGGAGGAGGAGACGACGACGTCGTTGCGTGTCGCGTCGCGCGTCCCGCTCGCCGAGGATCACTTCGTATGTGTTTATACACGAGCTCGCGAGTCGGACGTCGCGGGGGGGAAATTATGAACTCGCGGTCCGCGCCGATATTAATTCCCGGAGGTTAATCTTCGATCGAGTGAACTTTCATCGCTCCCGATGAACGATCTTTTATTTTTTCTTCGGCTTGTTCGAGCTCCACTGTCTTCGGCAATTAATCCTCATTAACATCGAGCGAATTATCAACGCACTCGTAATTGTAATTATAATATTCCATTATTTTAGTAATCAACTCGATTCAATCTCAATCGAGTCTATTCTTATTTATTTCAAAATACCCTTTAATGCTAATAACAATTTAACGCATTCCCATGAATTTTAATAATAATTTAACACATTCCCATTCATAACAATAATAATCATTTAACAGATTGTCATTAATTCTAAAAATAATTTAACACATTCCCAATAATTCTAAAAATAATTTAACAGATTCTCATTAATTCTAAAAATAATTTAGCACATTCCCATTAATTCTAAAAATAATTGAACACATTCCCATTAATTCAAAAAATAATTTAACACATTCCCATTAATTCTAAAAATAATTTAACACATTCCCATTAATTCTAATAATAATTTAACACATTCTCATTCATTCAAAAAATAATTTAACACATCCCCATTAATTCTAAAAATAATTGAATACATTCCCATTAATTCTAATATTAATTTAATACATTTTCTCAATAAATCGCACTATAAAAACCGCGTTATCTAAATCCATGTCGGAAAATTTAAAAAATCTTATCGTTCGTTACTGCAAAAAAAAATCATAAAACACATTTCATTTTTACCGAACGATCGCCATTGTCCCGAAGAAATTTCTCGAGTAGCTCCGCGCGCGCGCGCCACAGAAGCCCTCGGCCCGTTTAGCGCTGAGGCCCCCACTTTGTGCTCTTATCGCCAGACGCTGCCTCTCTCGGCCCTCATCGCGGGGAGAGCGCCGCGCGCGCGGCGCTCTCGTTTCGTCGGCGGCGTAAAAAGCGGAATTTATTTCCCCGTCGCCCCTCGCGCGCGTCTGGCGAAGTATTTCGCGGTGCGTTCGCGCGAATCGCGGCACCATACGCATCGCGATGCACTGCGTTGTATACCGTATGCGTTTCTTGCTGACGCGTCTGCGAATATCGCGTATGAATGCAGCTCTTAATGCTCTCCCCCTCAGCAACAACCAGCAACAGTCGCTCCCCCCTTCCCCCCCCCCCCTTTCGACGGATATTCCGAGCTTTACGAAGCGCGAACAACGTTCGTACACGTCGACTTTACGACTCTCGCTGTGCGGCGTTCGCGTCGTCCCCCTTTGCTCTTTCTTCTCCACCTCCTGGGCAATTTTTTTTTTTTTTTTTTTTTTCTCGACAACGAGCTAATCCTCTTAGGTCGGAGCGAGGCGCGTGCAGCGCAAGCAGCGCGAGCCCCCTGAAGCTGCAGCAGCACACTGTTAAAAATGTGGTGTTACAAACTACACCAAAACGGTGTCTATATAGGTCCACACCAATCACGGTGATAACGAGCGGTGTTAAGGTAGTGTGAAACATGTACCACGTGACACGTGAGTGCGAGAGAGATAGCTGCAATTTTAGAAACAACGCCATTCGATTGTTTTTTCGAAAATCAAAATTCGGACTAATTCATTCCCTCAGTGCACATTACTGGCGTCTGTATTTCAATTTTCACGTCGATCCGTTCATAATTCGCGTCACAATCTACTCCCGAAATTTTGAGGTGCGCGACCGAGTGTTTCACACGCCCTTAAGGTAGTGTGAAACACCAACTTTGCACCTCAAAAGTTCGGAACCGCCGTTTTTCGCGAATTACGAACGGATCGAAGCGAAAATCGAAATACAGACGCCGGTAATGTGAATTTCGTTAATGAGTTAGTCAGAATTTTGATTTTCGAAAAAAAAAATTACAGACGAATTACCCGTAGAGGGAATCTGTAATAAAAAATTCGATTTTTTTTTTTTCAATTTTTCGATTAAAACTGAGAAAAGCGACTAATTCATTCGCGAGACAATAAAAAAATCACGCATGAAACGTGCATTCGTGCCCTTAAAGCGAAAAGTGTTACAATGTTTCGTCGGTAACACAGGAATAAATTTAACTAAACGGCTGGTGTTAATTGTACACCGTAAAAAATGTTACTATTAACACTGTAATTGGTGACACTAGGAAAAAGTCCACACCAGCAGCGTTTGACACCGTGTATTTTTAACAGTGCAGCAGCAGCAGCAACGCGAGGCTCTCGGCCCACGTGCAACGAGGAAAGTCGTCGTCGCTGCTTATAAGTTGCCACTCTTCGTGTTCGCGCGCTCCGCGCGCTCACTTACGCTGCAAATAAGACACCTCTCAGCTGCTGTGGAGAAGTTACACCCCCCCCCCCCCCCACACACCTCCTATTCGCCCTCCACTTGCTCGCTGAGAGCCAGTAACGAGCCACTGTCAACCAGTTTTGGCGCTGTCTACGTTTGTGTCGCGAGATGTGTATACAAATATACCGTGTAGGTTTATCTCGCTGGGGCGCGCGGCGCGCGGTAATGAGGCGAATCGACCACGCCGACGCTCGGGCCGTAATATGTCCGCGTGTTTGTTGCGACTGACAAATAAAATGACAGCGGAGACGCGTTTATTTTGTCGGACCGCAAGCGAAATATCCGCGGAACTGTGGATAAACCGGTTTGCGGGATTCGGAAATTGTTTACTTGGGGAAACGAAATGTTTTGGTTACGTAAACAAACATATTTTTCAATGTAACGAAATATTTTTTTAACGTAACAAAATATTTTTTTAACGTAACGAAATATTTTTTTAACGTAACAAAATATTTTTTTAACGTAACAAAATATTTTTTTAACGTAACAAAATATTTTTCAACGTAACAAAATATTTTTTTAATGTAAAAACATATTTTTCAACGAAAAAAAATTTTTTTTCAACGTAACAAAATATATTTCAACGTAAAAACATATTTTTCAACGAAACAAAATATTTTTCAACGTAACAAAATATATTTCAACGTAAAAACATATTTTTCAACGAAACAAAATATTTTTCAACGTTACCAAATTTTTTTCAACATTTCTTTCGGATATTAATTTATTATTATTATTAACAAACTATCTTGACGGATCAACGAATAAATCTGATCCAAGAAAATATTTCGCCAACGTAACGAAACGTCTTAAAAAAAAAACGTTAGCCTTAAAAAAATATTTCGCCAACGTAACGAAATATTTTGATAACGCGAAAAAATTTTAAAAATAAAAAATTCCGTGGAGCTGAAGAAATATTTTATCAGTGCAAACCAGCGCAATTTTTTATCACTATCCGCCTGCTAGTTCAACAAAACGCGTCTGTCTCCCTGCGACACACCTTCGTCGCTACCGTTGAACTAATCCTCTCGCCGGCAGCCGCAGTGTCAACCAGTTTTGTCTTACTTACGAATCGCTGCGTCGTCCTGCGCAACACACACAACATACCTACCCACAAATAAGTATGTATCTCGCGCAGGGCGTGGAGTAATGAGGCAAATCGCACGAACGCATCGACCACGCCGACGCTCGTGTTGATCCGCTCCGCTTATACATCCCACCGGCGCATTATGCGTAACGTTCGGCCAACGTGGATTGCGGTACACATATACAGTAGAACCTCGGTTACCCGAATTTTGTTTGGATGAAATAAATTTTATTTGATCCAAATAAATCCTATTAGGCCGGCCATTAAATCGATTCATATATTCAATGGCCGGCCTAATAGGATTTATTTCATAAAATACATTTTTATTTCGTTCAAATAAATGTTTATTTCATTCAAATAAATTTTTATTTCATTCAAATAAATTTTTATTTCATTCAAATAAATTTTTATTTCATTCAAATAAATTTTTATTTCATTCAAATAAATTTTTATTTCAATGAAATTAATTTTTATTTCATTCAAATAAATGTTTATTTCATTGAAATTAATTTTTATTTCATTAAAATAAATTTTTAATTCATTGAAATTAATTTTTATTTCATTAAAATAAATTTTTATTTCAGTCAAATGCGGTATGTTTATAAGCGACACCATATATGCGAAACATAAGCGAATGTGAAACATAAGCGAGCGAGTCAATTAAAAAGCTTAATCGAGTACTGTTTATTAATTGAATGATCCTGACGGTAAACCGGGATGTGCCACACAAATAATTTTTTATTTCATTCAAATACATTTTTATTTCATTGAAATAAATTTTTATTTCACTGAAATTTTTATTTCACTGAAATTTTTATTTTACTGAAATTTTTATTTAATTGAAATAAATTTTTATTTCATTCAAACAAATTTTTATTTAATTCAAATTAATTTTTATTTCATTCAAATAAATTTTTATTTCATTCAAACAAATTTTTATTTCGTCCAAATAAATCCCATCAGAACGATTTCTCTGGGTGCGAGTCTCGGTCCCAATTGGCCCGGATAATCGAGGTTCCACTGTACGCATACGTGATACACATGTACACGGCGGCTATAATACACGGCCTATGGAGACGCAGATACGAACACTCGCGGTGCGTCTCTCGCGCGGTTAGCGCGCGCGACCCAAGCTGCACCGAGACGATGCGCGCTGCAAGCGCGGCTCGCGCTTGCCGCACGCAGATATAGCTCACTCGAGCGAGGGTGTAGAGTACGTCGCGTATACGCGTCGATCCTCCTCCGGGGTCCCGGTGTTCTCGTCTCCGTCCGTCTCGCTCGGTCTCGCGCTCTGCGGCGTACGTGACTAGAAGCTGCCGCGGGCTCGCTCGGTGACGTCCGCGTGTGGGTGGCCGCGTCGTACGTACTACACGCGGCTGTGTGCACGGACCCCGCGCGCTACAGTAGAGCCCCCCGCACAATGCCCTCTTTTCACTCGACTTGTTGATTTCTCTCCTCCGATTTATCGGCACTTTCGTGCGTTAGTTTTTTCGAGGAACAATAATCACGAGAACAGTCGCGACTCAGAGGCGATTTTTAGTGCTGCGTGAAAAAAATGGTGAGTTTCTTCTAATCATTTAAATCCGTGATGAAGTATGTAATTAAACAAAAAAATGAATTCGCTTTTTCTTTTTCAAAGAATAAATTCCATTCTATGGATTTTTAAACAGTGATAAAAATGTTTCAGTAAAAAATAAAACTGAGCCAGAGTATAAACTGAAATAAAATGTATTTTGTTCAAATAAAATTTATTTCATTCAAATAAAATGTATTTCATTCAAATAAATTTTTATTCTGTTCAAATAAATGTTCATTTCATTCAAATAAATGTTCATTTCATTCAAATAAATGTTCATTTCATTCATATAAATTTTCATTTCATCCAAATAAATTTTCATTTCATTCAAATAAATGTTCATTTCATCCAAATAAATTTCTACTTCATTCAAATAAATTTCTATTCCATTCAACAAAATTTCTATTCCATTCAAACAAATTTTATTTCTTTCAAACAGATCCCATCAGAACAATTTCTCTGGGTGCACACTCGATTTCCACAGCGCACACAGAGAATGCTTCGATCCGCATTTACGAAGGATTCCACTGTATCCCACTGCCTCCCCGGTGCATGCACTATATGCGCCACATCGGTGCCGCGTTAGTCCGAAAGGGGGTTGGGTGGGCTCCCTCCCCCCCCCCCCCCTCTCTCTCTCTCTCTCTCACACTCGCCTCTAGGGGTTCGCGGGTACGAAAACCCGGTGGTACCCCTTCGGGCCGTCGGCGCGGTACGCGGGGGAATCTCTCGCCCGGTGCGTGTGCACCGGGCGAGAGAGACGCGGCGTCTTCTCCACGGTGCGGCGGCGGCAGCCGCAGCGGGAACGAACGGGGCGAAGAGCCGAGAGAGAGAAGAGCGAGAGGGACCAAGGAAAGGGGGGCTCGGTAAAGGGGGGCGAGGGGGGGAGGGAGCCGAACGGCTGGAATGCGCGGAAATGACAGAGAGAGGCGAAGAATCGCAGACGACGCTCGGGCGGCCGGCGGTGGGTCTCGTATAGTATATAGTCGTGCATATATAGTACACAGAACGGCAGCGAGCGAGCGAGTAGAGCGAGCGCTGCTGGCTGCTCGCGCGCTGGGAGTGAACGAGGCGAGTCGAGACAGGCCGAGGCGAGACGAGTCGACGCGGCGGCGCGAGGCTCTCGCGGCGCTTCGACTGCCGGCGAGTCAGTGGCTGACGACTCCTCGAGGCGTCAGGATCGTCGTGCCAGGGTGGACTGCGTCGCTCTCTTCCCCTCCCCACGATCGCGCGGCTCTCCCCCCACCATCATAACCACCACCACGACTCCCGATGGTGTGTTGTGCCCCACGACTACGACGACCACGTGCGTCGCGTGACAGCTGATAACCGCGCCGATCGGCGCGGCGCACTCGTCGCGCTTTTCTCTCCTCGCTCACTCAGTCACCGCTCTGCTCTGGTCTCTCCCCTCCCGCTCACGCCCGACGAGAATTGATAACGGTGTAAAACGAGCGTCGAGCGTGAAGCGTCGGCTGTTTGTTTGCGAGGTTGTAACAGGCGCGGGAGAAGAAAGTGGACAGCGAAGAGGAGGAGGAGGAGGTGGAGGAGGAGGAGGGAAAAATGCTGTCGGCATTTGATCGCGAGACCACCGACTACTGCAAACGAAGGAAATCTCAGCTGAGATGCAGCGTGGGGAGTCGGATTCGAGGACCTTGAATTGTTGTGTCAGTGCCACGTGGGAATTTTTGTTTGTTGTTGGTGAATTAAATAAGAATTGATTAATTAATTAAATAAGAATTGATTAATTAATTAAATAAGAATTGATTGATTAATTAAATACGAATCGATTAATTAATTCAATAAGAATTGATTAATTAATTCAATAATTAGTTAAATTGAATAATTTAATAATTGAAGTTTCAACATTTTTTGAGACTGAAAGAATGTGATGGGAATATAATTTGTGATGCGAATTTGTGAGCCTTCGACGTGAGGCTTTCTCGATATTAAAGTTTTTCCGTTTCGAGGGACTTCGCGACCGGCGGAAACGCGCGAAAAGCGACGTTGGACTGCTACCGAGTTTTATCGAGTCCCCGGCGAGTCTTATCTCGCCATACGAGAATAACTTAGCGCGCGCGCGAGCGCGCCGAGTGTAAACAACGCGCTTGTGCATCGCACCCACCGCGAGATTCTCTCGCCTGTGATTTTCGAGTGTAATCGACACTCGTGTTTTTAACCGGCTGCTGTGGACCAAAAATCGTAGCTCGAGATTAACCGAATCTCGGTTACGAAAAAAAAAAAAAAAAAAAAAAAAAAAAAAAAAAAAAAAACGAAAGCGAGTCAGAGGTTAACGACCCAGCCGCAACTGGAGATCAGCGACAATAATCACCGAAACGAAGTTTCCCAGCCTGTGGAATTCCGCGCTCGTCGATCAACGCACTGAGCCCGTTTTTTTTTTCTCGGCATAACCCGCGATATACTCGTCATCGATACGTCAAACGCTGCCTCCCTCCCCCTAAAAAAAAACACACACACACAAAACAAAAACAACACTGGACGTCAAACCCGAAAAAAATTAATAAAAAAATAAAAATACTGTTCCTAAAAAAAATAAAAATGAATTACAAATAAAAAATAAATAAAACAAAATTAAAATACATTACAAATAAAAAATAAGTAAAACAAAATTAAAATACATTACAAATAAAAAAAACAAAAATAAATTAAATTACAAATAAAAAACAAAACAAAAATAAAATAAATTACAAATAAAAAACAAAACAAAAATAAAATAAAAATAAAATAAATTACAAATAAAAAATAAAACAAAAATAAAATAAATTACAAATAAAAAATAAAACAAAAATAAAATAAATTACAAATAAAAAATAAAATAAAAAAAAACAAAAAATCCACGAACAGAGAAATGAAGGAATCGCCCGACGAATGAGAAATGTGAGAAGCCAGCCCGTGCCGTCCGTCGGTCCGTCCGCGTTATTCGCGAGTCGCTCGGTGGCCATCGACATTGGCAGTGCGCGGGCGGCGAGGGTGGCGAGCGAGAGGGAGACGCGCGAGCAGCCGCGGCGCGGCCGAGGGAGCGAGAGGAGAAGGCGCGCGGAGAGCGAAGATTCCTGGGCACGCGCACTCCACCTGCCAGCGTGTAGTGGCACGCGCCGCCGTCCCTCCCCTCCCCCTCTCGCGTGCTCCCGGTGTGTTCGGCCGCCGCCGACGCCGCCGCCGACGCCGCCGTCGCTGCCCCCCCACTCCGTCCTCCCTACCGCGGGAATCCTCCACCCGCCCTCCCCACCCGTTCTTCCCTCACGCGTGCCACGGCCGTGAGCCGGGACGCGCGGGAGTCAATCGCTCGCGGACTTCGACAGGGCGAGCTGCCTCGTCTCCGACTCCTCTCTGTCTTCGATTCACGCTCGCTTCCCTCTCTCTCTATTTTTTTTCCCCCCTCGTCATAATCTCTCCCTCTCGCCTCTCTCGTCTCTCTCGCTCTCCACGTACGTCGACAATCGCAACACACGACGCGATTTCAACTGTTTTGCCAGAGGAAATAAATAAAGACAGAAAGAAAAAAAAAATATTAAAAAAAACAGCAGCAGGAGCGAAAAAAAAATATACGAAATAAAATAAAAGAATTTAAAAAAATCAGCAGCAGGAGCGAAAAAAATATACGAAATAAAATAAAATAAAATAATAAATAAAGAATTCAAGTTGGGATTTATGGTTGCCACGACTGAGAGGAAATTCAGCCCCTTCCCAAGTGAACGTCGAGCACTTTTCTCGGTCCTCACGAAACGCGGTTGAAATTTCGCTGATTCGGACAGCAGCAACGACGACGACGACGACGACGACGACGACGTGTCGACTGTGTCGGCACCGAGAGACGGAGAGTCGAAGGAGAATTCGTGGAGGGGCGCAGCAGGAGGAAGGAATAAAAAAACAAAAGCCCCAAGTGAACGTCGGACACTTTTCTTGATTCTCACGAAATGCGGTTGAAATTTGGCTGATTCGGGCAGCAGCAGCTTGAAATTTGGCTGATTCGGACAGCAGCAGCAACGACGACGACGTGTCGACTGTGTCGGCACCGAGAGACGGAGAGTCGAAGGAAAATTCGTGGAGGGGCGCAGCAGGAGGAAGGAATATAAAAACAAAAGCCCCAAGTGAACGTCGCACGTTTTTCTTGATTCTCACGAAACGCGGTTGAAATTTGGCTGATTCGGGCGGCAGCAACTTGAAATTTGGCTGATTCGGACAGCAGCAACTTGAAATTTGACTGATTCGGACAGCAGCAACTTGAAATTTGGCTGATTCGGACAGCAGCAACGACGACGACGACGACGTGTCGACTGTGTTCGGCATCGAGAGACGGAGAGTCGAAGGAGAATTCGTGGAGGGGCCGCAGGAAGGAAGGAATATAATAAAAACAAAGCCCCACTGTCCGCGCGAAGGCGCAGCGCGCGGGGGAGGGATAAAGAGACATCGGGGGAAGGGGCGAAGGCGGCGCGAGGCGGCGGCGGCGACGAGGAGGACTCGACACGGCGTAAATACGGCGTATAACGGAACGGGCGAGAATAACGCGTTGTGATCGCGTGCCGGTTGTTGGTGGTGGTGGTGGTGGTGGTGGTGCTGATGTTGCCGGTGCCGCCGCCGCGCGACGGAAATAGCGGCCCGAGTGAGCCGCGAAAGAGAGCGAAGGCTTTCGGCTAAAGCGCCGCTGCTCTGCTCCTTCCAACCCCTTCCGCGCGCGCTCGACGCGCGGTTTGTCAGTGAGAGGCTCGTCGCGAACGCGGACGCCAAGTCCGGAGACGGGAACGGAGGGAAAAAACATACACGCACGGGCTTCCAGGAGACGCGTGTGTGCATTTTCTTTTTTTTTTTTTGCTGCGCTTCGGAAGCAGCCGGAGGGACAGCGAGTGAATAAAAAAATTTATAGAGGAAAAAAGACAGTCGCGGTTCACGTTGAAAAATTATTTTGTGGGTTGCACTTCGGAATCAGCCGGAGGGACAGCGAGTGAAAAAAAATGTATAGAAGAAAATAAATAGACACGGTTCACGTTGAGAAATAATTTCGTGTTGGGCTTCGGAAGCAGCCGGAGGGACAGCGAGTGAAAAAAAATGTATAGGAGAAAATAAATGGACACGGTTCACGTTGGGAAATTGTTTCGTGTGTTGGGCTTCGGAAGCAGCCGAAGCGACAGCGAGTGAAAAAAAAAATATTTAGAAGAAAAAAAAACAGTTGCGGTTCATATAAAATAATAATAATAATAATACCGCGAGTGTCGGTGTTCGAAAAAACGAAATTTCGTGAACAGCCGAGAGGAGACAGTGGAAAAGTATCGAAGAAAAAAAAACAGTCACAGTTCATATAAAATAACAATAATAATAATAATAATATCGCGAGTGTCGGTATTCGAAAAAACGAAATTTTGTGAACAGCCGAGAGGACACAGTGGAAAAGTATCGAAGAAAAAAAAACAGTCACAGTTCATATAAAATAACAATAATAATAATAATAATATCGCGAGTGTCGGTGTTCGAAAAACCGAAATTTCGTCGAGACGGTGGAAAAGTATCGAAGAAAAAAAAACAGTCACGGTTCACATTTAAAAAAATAATAATAATACCGCGAGTGTCGGTGTTCGAAAAAAACGAAATTTTGAGAACAGCCGAGACGGTGGAAAAGTATCGAAGAAAAATCGAGGGTGGAATAAAATTGTAAAAAATCGTGACTATGAATTTACTGTGATTAGCCGGGAATTTAATACACAGTGGGAAACGACGACAGTGCGGAGGCGCCGGGTCGACGTTTTCGACGATCAGCTGATCGCGAGAAATCCGGACTCGCGAGACTCTCCGGCCTGCGGCGTGCCGACGACTCGCGACTCACGACGAGCAGCGGCTCGCCGGGCGATAAACCGGAAGTGCGAGCGGCGCGTATTCCACGAGTGTCTCGCGGCTGAGTCGTAACGCGGAAAACCGCGCGCGGAGTGAGAGCGCGAGGCGAGCACGACGAGAGCGAGCGACGTTTGTGCCGTGCGAGAACCACCTGTTGACGATTTACGAGAGGAAAATTGACGTTCCCCCCGCGGCGGGAGTCGCGCCACCCGAACCGTCGTGCGACGCGATCGATTTTCTCACGCTCCGCGAGAAAAAATCTCGGCTCGACGACGTCCAAAATCCACTCACAGCGACGCGGGTGAATTTTGCCTAAAATTGTGCACGAATTAAAAATCGAATTTCCAAGACACATAAAATTCATCCGTGAACGAAAATTATTCGCCGCACACTCGAAGCGTAATTCGCGATTAGTGGATTAGCGACGCCGAGTGACGAAATATTTACGGGCTGCAGAATCGTGGAGATTTTTAAGAGCTGAAAAAAAGAAATGTACGGGACGAAAATCGTGGAGATTTTAAAGAGCTGAAAAAAAAATTACGGGACGAAAATCGTGGAGATTTTAAAGAGCTGAAAAAAATAAATGTTCAGGACGAAAATCGTGGAGATTTTAAAGAGCTGAAAAAAAAAAATTACGGGACGAAAATCGTGGAGGTTTTAAAGAGCTGAAAAAAAAAAAATTACGGGACGAAAATCGTGGAGATTTTAAAGACCTGAAAAAAACAAATTACGGGACGAAAATCGTGGAGATTTTCAAGAGCTGAAAAAAAAAAAAATACACCAGGAAAATATCGCGATATCGCAAAACTCGAGAAGTGGAATGTCAAACGCACCGGGTGACACATAGTTCGCGGAACGTCGAGTGCCCGAGCCGAACGCCCGGTGTGTGTGTGTTGCGCCTGTATAACAAACGCGTGCGACGAGAGAGAAAACGAAACGGATTGCGCGTTTGTGCCGAGCAAGGAAGCGATTTGTGCGGGTGTGAAATTAATAACGCGAACGCAGAGAGAGAGCGAAAGAGATTTGTGCGTGTGCGAATAATAATAATAATAATAATAATAATTCTAATAATAATAATTCGCATCGGAAGAGAGAAGGAGGAAAACCGATTGAGCGTTTGTGGGATAACAACGCGAGAAAGATCGAAGCGGATTCGTGTGAATAATAATAAACGAGGGAAGCGAAAGAAATTTCTGCGTGTGCGAATAATAACAATAATAATAATAATTCGCATCGGAAGGCAGAAAGAGAGAAATCGAGAAGGAGATAAACTGATTGATTAACTCATTGATTAATAACGCGAGAAAGATCGAAGCGGATTCGTGTGAATAATAATAAACGAGGGAGCGAAAAAGAGCGAAGCGTGCGAGACCCGAAGCTCTTTGAGAGATTCTCGTCGCGTTATCGACTCTCGTCGACCGAGAGAGGAGTCCGAGTTATCGTTCCGAAGCATCGGGGGAAACCGCTCGAAAACACAAAACACAGGCGAGACCGAAGAATTCTCGGCTAAGGAAACGAGGGAAAAAATTGTGGAACACGGAAATTAAAAAAAGGAAAAAAAAACGGCTGGTCGCGCGACGCGAGTTGCGTGGCGAATTTCGTGCCTCAGGCTACGCGACGTTTGTTGGTCTCTCTCGTGGACCACGCGTAGGGAGAGCGAGAGAGAGGAAATTGGGTCTCTCTCTCTCGATAACCGCGCGCTTCCCTCGCGAGAGGCTCCCGATGAGCCGGCGACGCGTCGTCGACCTCCTTCACGAAAATAAATCGAGACTGTATTAACACTACAGCCGAGTGTTGTGCACGCGACTGAGACGCGCGACCCTCGAAAGCGGGGAGACTGTCAAAATATTGTTAAAAAAAAAACAACAACAAAAAAATAAAATAATAAAAATTCCGAAGATTTTGTTGATTTAGATATTGATAAAATAATAATAATAATAATAAATAAGTGGGTTGGAGGTTTTTTGAAACGCTGAGAGACAGCGAAATATTTTTTTGTTTTTTTTTTTTTACGAGTTGGGAAAAGTGAAAATAATTGTGAAGGTGCGAAGGATTTTTCTATGGTCGACATGAGAATGTCGGCGAACGCCAGGACGGTCGATTCTCTCGTCCGAGTGACGAGCTGGACTACCACGAACTTTTGACTGCTGGTGATTTAAATAAAAATAAAAAAAAAGAAAGGAAATAGATAATAATAATCCACGCGAGTGCCGCGAAATTCGTGCGCACTTGTAAGATGACGTTTAAGTTTCGTTGATCTCGAGACATCGAGAGTGAAAAAAAAAAAAGAAACCAGTGCGTGATTTATCTTCGCGAGACGGAGTAGAGAAGCGTTTGTAGGGGGGGAAAAAAAAGAAAGATTCGTCACGAGTCTCGAAAGTGGTGTGAAGGGATTCGCGAGCGTAGCGAGGACGAGTGGGGAGGGAAAAAGTGGTTGGTGAGGTGGATGATGGGATCCCCTCGGTCGGAGGGCCCTTATCAGGCCCGAGTCAGGCCGGCCCTGTGAGGGACAAGTCTACCTCGCCAATCGCGCGACTGCAGATCACCTGGAATGATGGTACGTTCTATATATACAAGAAAAAAAATCTCTCACTTTGCTGCGACAATCCTGAAAAATAGATACCAAAAAAATGGCACGTTGCGACATTATACAGATCTTTAAAAAAAAAAAATCTTACGTTGCTGCGACAATCCTGAAAAATGGGTACCAAAAAAATGTCACGTTGCGACAACACTGAAAAATAGATACAAAAAAAAATGTCACGTTGCGACAACCCTGAAAAATAGATACAAAAAAAATGTCACGTTGCGACAACCCTGAAAAATAGATACAAAAAAAATGTCACGTTGCGACAACCCTGAAAAATAGATACAAAAAAAATGTCACGTTGCGACAACCCTGAAAAATAGATACCAAAAAAATGCCACGATGCACACAAATCTTTAAAAAAATGCCACGATGCGACATTTTACACAGATCATTAAAAAAAATCTCTCACATTGCTGCGACAATCCTGAAAAATAGATACCAAAAAAATGTCACGTTGCGACAACCCTGAAAAATAGATACAAAAAAATGTGTCACGTTGCTACAACACCGAAAAGTAGAAAGTGAACCAAAAAAAAATGTCATGTTGCGACAACCCTGAAAAATAGATACCAAAAAATGTGTTACGTTGCTACAACCCCGAAAAGTAGAAAGTGAAGAAAAAAAAAATGTCACGTTGCGACAACCCTGAAAAATAGATACCAAAAAAAATGTCACGTTGCGACAACCCTGAAAAAAGATACAAAAAAAGTGTTACGTTGCTACAACCCTGAAAAATAGATACAAAAAAGTGTCACGTTGCTACAACCCCAAAAAATAGAACGTGAAAAAAAAAAATGTCAAGTTGCGACAACATACAGACCCTGAAAAAAAAGCCCTCAATTTCCCTACTTGTTACTCGCCCACGCGCAATAAACCGTCGCCGCAAAATATGAGACGCGTCGAATTAACACACGACTCTGGCACAGCCGGAGCGCGAGTCTCGAGGATATAACACACACCGGAGATTTTCGCCTCGTGACTTCATCGCTCCTGCTCGCTTTATAATTAGATTGAACCCGATATGTAAGTGCGGTTACATATAATCTAATCTATCCCCGGCCCCCCACCCCCTACCCCTCCCCGTGTGGGTCTCCGCGTACGCGTCTTTGGGACGTAATCGAATTATCGCGAAGACGCGAGAAGCCGGTTCCCTATATACAATACACAGTACATCGTAATACTTGGAAATCCGAAGGGTGTCCAGTGTGCTGTGATTCATTTTTTCTATAACACAATAACAATGATAATAATAATAATAATAATAATACACGGGGAAAAATATCATTAATAAAATTTTCGTTTGCGGGCTGCCAAAAACAATTAAATTTTAAATTAACTCTAACTGTATTATCACAATCCGATTCAACATTGAAACAATAAAATATTCATTTACCTATTTTGGATTTATCGTTTCAATATCACACGGAATTGTAGGAACTAGAAGTGACATTGAATTGACTACACTTTGTTTTTGGCAGCCCGCAAGCGGAGGTTTTATTGAATCAATGACATTTTGTCCGTGTAATAATAATAATAATAATAATAAATATAATGAAAATAAAAAATAATGTTAATAAAATAATAATGATAATAACAAAAATAATAAAAATAATAAAATAATAATAATAACAAAAATAATAAAAATAACAAAATAATAATAATAACAATAATAATGATAATAATAACAATAATAAAAAAATAATAATATCCACGAATAATTTCGTCGGTGGATGAGCGATTCACGTGGATCTACTCGGGGTTACGAGGATTCGCATATATCGGGTCAATGATTGGGTCGGGATCTCACCGACCACTCGGACTCGAGGGTCGAGTGGAAGCGAGGAGAAATGATGATGCATCGCCGTGTCTCTCTCTCTCTCGAATACAGAAGTAGCCGCAGTGGTTGCGGCTGTAGGTGCGTATGGCTTCGTGGCGCGCGCGCGCGCACACTACATGTATACGCGGGGCTCGCGTTCGATGATGATGGAATTAATTTGCGGCCGTAGAGAGCGCGCGCGGGGTGTCCCCTCTCCTCGGGTTTGACTCGCGAGGCCGCGCTTCCGGCGCGCGCGCATAGCCGAGCCGCGCGCGCCGTTAGTGCATGTGCAACGCGCTCGCCGGGCGGCTCCGCCGCCGCTGCGGCGCTGCAGCGTCGCCGCTGCAGCTCGCCGTGCCCGACAATGGATCGGGCTGCCGGCTAACGGCACTAACGGCCGGTACACTGCACCGATAACAGGGCCAGGCAGGCAGCGAGGCAGCCGAGTCTCACTGCGCGCTACGTAATACGTAGCGCGGACATTCCCCGTCGTCTCCGCGAGTCCGGCGCGCATCGGTTCCGTTGCACTAATGACCGGTGCGCTGTTTACGAAGCGTTGTAACCGCCGCCGACGCGCGGGATTGAACTATCGGACGCATGAGACTCGCAGGGTGCTTTTTTTTAGGTGATGTTGAAATTTGCATCGTTGGAATGCAACGAAATTAGGAAGAAAAAAAATTGTAATTAAGCCGAATGATGAAAATAGATATAAAAAGTTACCATATCGACTAAGGAAACGAAAAAAAAAAAATTATTTACTTTTCATGTAATTCATCATTTGGGGTAAATGGAATTTTTTTTTCTGAATTCCGTTGCATTCCAAAGATGCAAACTTCAACATCGTGTTTTTAGTTGTTCAGCCTATTGGATGCGTGGGGAGCTAATTTTCTGATTCTGGGTTATGATAGATGGAGTTTGGAGTTTAAGGCGAATGGTTAAAAAAAAGATAATGTTTAGTAGATTTTTTTCTTTTTTTTCCTTTAAGGTTTATTGAATTCAATGACAGACACGAAGATAGTCGATATCGAGTTAATCCATTGATGAGGTATTTATGCATTTTTTTTTTCGAGGTTGAAGCTGTAGAAAAAAAATCTCACTGAATATTAATTTCGATAATCATCCGCCATCCCCAATTAAATGTATTATATGCATATAATTATGTGCATCAGTAATTAAAATAGCGTAACGAAATTCCGGCCATATCGCTGTCAAAGTATAAAGTGGACTGTGTAAAGTTGAGTGTGCGGCTGCTTTGGAAATTACGTCGCTCTTTCGCCACGTTCTCATGAAAGCCAAGGGTGTAGCGGCGTCTTGTCATAACGGAAGGGTGCGCGATGAGGTCCACGAGACGAAGGAATATTTCTCCCGAGCACGAGCGGCGTAGCCGCCGCCTCCGCGCCGCCGCTCGCGGCGGCCTCGAGGCTCGTCGAAATTATTTATACCTCTTGATTATATCGCGCGATGCGGCTTGCCGAGAATCACCGGGATCGGTCGAACTCATCACGCGAGAAAACGCGAGCTTCATGCGAGACTCGCGACTTCGCTGCGCTCGGACGAATTTTCATCGAACGATTTTTTTTTTTATTTATTTCCCACCCAAGTTCGAGAAGAAAAAAAAAAAAAAAAAAAAAATCTATAAAAAATGTGTTTCTCAAAAGTCCGGCTTGAAAAAAACTTCTCCACTAAATCTCGACGCGGATTTGATCGAGAAAACTTTTGACGTAACTGCGACCAAAGCGTGAGGAAAAAACGAAAAGGAAAAAAAAAAAAATCACACAGAATCCTGGAGAGCGTTGAAACACACAGTCGGGCGAGAGACTTTTAGCCGGTGCGGAGAGCGAGCGAAGACCCACGCGCGGCCTTCTTTGTTTCCTTTCCTCGGAGCGATCGATAATGGAAGCGCGCGTAGAAAGTTGTGAGCCTTGACTGACCGATACGCGGGCGACACACTGCGCGCGGCCCGAGCGAAGTCCCACTCGGCCGCCCCGCTGGTCTCGCGCACGTTTCGCGCACAAACCGCGGGATGAACGGTTTAATAGACGGTGCCTGCCGCACGTAGCGTAATAATCGCGAGAATGAAAATTGAATATAATAAATCGAAAGATGGTTTCGTTTCTTTTAATCAATTTAGTGGATTTTATTAAATCAATTCAGCAAAATTTATTAAATCAATTTAGTAAAATTTGTTAAATCAATTTAGTAAAATTCGTCAAATCAATATAGTAAAATTTGTTAAAACAATTTAGTAAAATTTGATAAATCAATTCAGTAAAATGTCTTAAATGAATTTAGTAAAATTTGTTAAAATAATTTAGTAAAATTTCTTAAATCAATTTAGTAAAATTTCTTAAATCAATTTAATAAAATTTCTTACATTAATTTAGTAAAATTTGTTAAATCAATTTAGTAAAATTTGTTAAATCAATTTACTAAAATTTGTTAAATCAATTTAATAACATTTCTTAAATCAATTTAATAAAATTTGTTAAATCAATTTAGTAAAATTTCATAAATCAATTTAGAAAAATTTCTTAAATCAGTCTAGTAAAATTTCTCAAATCAATTTTGTACAATTTGTTCAACAAAAAATGAATAACATCTCTCAAATCAAAATTTCACTATAATTTTTCGATAAAAAAAATACTAACAATTTATTCTATTCAAATTTCATAAAAATCATCTAATAAAAAAATCAATAATCTTTTTTACTTAAATAAAAAAATGCAATTGTCAACCTGCCAGAACAATTCTTTAACCAAAAAAAAAAAAATTATTCGTCAACTCAACTTTTACCCCACCAAACTCAAACCTCGTTCCCGACCCAACACGGTAAAAACCGAAAAGGACTTCGAAACCCGCAACTACACGTCGCTCGCAAAAAGCCTCGTAGCAATTGTCATAGCTGCTCGCGACGACAATCGACGCCACAAAAAGGCGAGAGGAGCTCCAGAGCGAGTCTCATGCGCCGATCGCGGAGCGCGCGGGATGGGCGCGTGTGGCTTCGCGGGATCCCGCGGGGGCCTCTCCCGACGCTCTCGTGACTCGCGCGCTCTCTTTTCACTTCTCGCCGGCTCCTCGTCGCGACGCGCGCGGCCGCCGCCGCCGCGTTCGGTATATTTAGCCGCGTGACGGGGATCGCTCGTGCGGAGGACGTCCGAAATAATCGCTATTCGTGACTTGCACGTAGTAATGTACCTCGCTCTCTCGCTGTGCGCCGCACGTCGCTCTCGCGCTGCGAGAGCTCCGCGCTCTCGCGGTCATGAAGACATCGAGAGAGGCATCGGGGAGCCTCGAGTCCCGTACTCGGTTTCCCTCCCTCTCCCTCCTTCTCCTCTCCTTACTCAGAGCGATGTATAATATGGTGACCAACCAACCGACCAACTGTATATTTATATAGGGGAGACCGGGGTAAAACGGGCCCCCTAAGCAAAAAATGGCTCTATGACAAAACCCAAAGTGTTTTTTTTTATTGCTTTTCACTCAAAAATTCGAAACCAATCATCAATGTTGAGCGTCGGCAAAAAAAAAAATTCCGGGGTAAAACGGGCCCCCTAAGCAAAAAATGTCTCTATGACAAAACCCAAAGTGTTTTTTTTTTATTGCTTTTCACTCAAAAATTCGAATCCAATCATCAATGTTGGGCGTCGGCAAAAAAAAAATGATGGGGTAAAACGGGCCCCCCTCAGAATCCGGCGCAAATATGAATTACTACACAAAACGCTACCGATCGGCACGAGTGTTGATTATTTGGGTCTTTTACTAAAATGTGACACAAAAGCACATTCTAGTCATGACAGATCGCCGTACAGGCAAGAATTGATGGAGAAAAAAAAATGGCCGAAGAAGCCTACGAATAAAAAAAAAATCACGGAAGACGGCGGGAAAAAAAGTTTTGACGAAGAAAGAAGCCTCAAAACTTACGACGGAGACGAGAGCCCATTTTACAAAAAAAATAATTTTTTTCGATGTTAAAAAAAAGGGGGGCCCGTTTTACCCCGGAGGCCCGTTTCACCCCGGTCTCCCCTATATTTATATATCTGTATATATCAGTATTTCTGTATGCACGCACGCACAAAACGCATAGGCCATGGGCATACCGCAAGAGACGAGCTCACGAAAGCGACGCCACTTTTTGTTCAGCTTTCCTCGGACTCCTTGTCGACACGTATTACATACACACACACATACACACAGCGACGTTACACGTTGCGCGAGGCCTTTTTTTGTTTGGTGTTTACGATTCGTGGAGCGTTTCCCCCGCGGCGCTGAGCTGGCGTCGCACAATTGAAGATATATACATACACACAATAAAAGGCGGACGAAGGAGTCAAAACACGCGGTACGTGAGCTGGGAAAAAGAGGCGAGAAGAGGTGACTGTGAACGGGATTTGTAATTAGGAAAAAAGAAACTTGGTGTGGGTTTAAAAAAAAATTAGTCGCAGGGTTTACCAAATATGCTTTTTATTGAATTACAAAAAAAATTAATTTATGTATTTCTAGGTAGGTCTAAAAAAATTAATGGTTGGGTTTACCGAGTATTTTTTTTAGACTTAAAAAAAATTTAATTTAGTTTTTTTTTCATTTGCAATTTTTTTTTGTTTTTTCCTCCCCGTGAATTTTTGTTTATTTTTATTTCCAGCCTTCGCGTTGGCGTTAAGCGGAGAAATTGCGATTTACGGCAGCGACGCTCGCGGACGTTGACGAAGAAAAGTTCGAATCCCTCTATCTGAAAAAAAAAAAAAAAAAAAATCCTTCGTAGGGTTTACCAAACATTCTTTTTATTGAACTAAAAAAAATTAATTTATGTATTTCCAGGTAGGTCTAACCAAATTAATGGTTGGTTGTACCAAGTGTCTTTTTATACACTTAAAAAAAATTGAATTTAGTTTTTTTTTTCATTTGCAATTTTTTTTGCCTTCTTCCCCGTGAATTTTTTTATATTTATTTCCGACCCGCACCCTTCGCGTTGGCGTTCAACGAAGAAATTGCGATTTACGGCAGCGACGCTCGCGGACGTTGACGAAGAAAACTTCGAGTCCCTCTATCTAAAAAAAAAAAATCATTCGCAAAGTTTACCAAACATTCTTTGTATTGAATTTAAAAAAGAAATGTATCTATTCCTAGGTAGGTCTAAAAAATGAACTTTTGTACCAAGTACCTTTTTGCACACTTTGAAAAAAAAAAAAAATTGAATTTACTTATTTTTTTCACGTGATTTGCAATTTTTGTTGTCTTTTCTTCCCGTGAATTAAAAAAAAAAAAAATGTATTTCCGGCTCACACCCTTCGCGTTGGCGTTCAGCGGAGAAATTGCGATTTACGGCAGCGACGCTCGCGGACGTTGACGAAGAAAAGTGCGAGTCCCTCTCCGTCCTCCCCACGAGCTGCCGCGCCATCGGGGTGGGAGTATATTAGGCGAGAATGCGCGGGGGTTGACCGCGCGCGCGAGAGACGTTATGGCCGTGTGCGGTGGGGGCTGAAACCTTTTCACCGCGAAGATGGATCCGCGGCGGTGGCGGCGGCGAAGAAGCGGAGCAGCGGCGAAATAAGGATCAATCCCCCGGCAAACACCCCGCCTCGGGAGTCTCCGCTGTGTACCGCCCGGTGGGTGTTAAAGTGGAAGTTTACGGGACACGAGGCTGCCGCTGCTGCTGCCGCGGCGCGAGGTCACCCGGCTGAATCTCTCCTCGCGTTCTTCACGCCGGGGCTCAGCCTCTCCACGCCGCCGGCTCTCAGCGTGTATCCTGCGCTCTTCTCAGCTCGCGATGCTCCGGAATCGTAAAAACGTAGCATCGGACTTGTCGTTCTCTCGCTGGGGATGCTCGAGAGCTGGATGAGGGCGCCTTGTATATTTATCTCTTTCTTAGGTTCCTTTTTTGCCGGCTTAGAAAACATTGTTGGAAATATTTATAAATTAACACAGGTATCGCTAGTTTTTTCGCAGCTGTCGTATTTATCTCTTTCTTATGTTCCTTTTTTTGCGGGCTTAGGAAACATTGTTGGAAATATTTATAAATTAACACAGGTATCGTTAGTTTTTTCGCAGCTCTCGTATTTATTTCTTTCTTATGTTCCTTTTTTTGCGGGCTTAGGAAACATTGTTGAAATTATTTATAAATTAACTAACGCAAGTATCGCTAGTTTTTTCGCAGCTGCCGTATTTATATTTTTCTTTGCTTTTTTTGCAGCACAGGAAATATTGTTGAAATTATTTATAAATTAACTAACACAAGTATCGGTCATTTTTTCGCAGCTGTCGGATTTAAAATTGCGTTTAATACACAGATTGCCATGGATGAAAAAGCTCATTAGTTTCAGAAATAAATGTTACGTTACGGTTCGTTTTGTTGGTGTGATTTAATAATAACAACGTGAGGTGATTATAAAATGATGTGTGAACTTGCCATGGCTGCGTTGGAAACTCACTTTTTGCTGACTTTCTGCTGCCCTCATTTTCAGCAAGAATTGTGAGCAATCGTGAGAAAAATGAAAGAGTTTTCATGATCCTTCATGACTTTCGTAATGAATTAACCGCATTTCTCTATTTTTTGACAGCATTGCCGTGAAATTTTATTGAGAATAAATAATTCTTTGGAGCCTTTAAAAAATGTCCACATTACATTATAATTACTATTCTATTTTACTATTATCAATTTTATTTCTAAAATCCTGAAGAAATTCCAACACGTCGTCAAATCCCGAAAATCATTTTACACACTTTTTTTAAACTATTAACATTAATTTCCCATCATGTTTGTGTACAAAATGTTCATCTATCAGCAAAAAAAAAAAAAAAATTCCTGTACGTACAGCGTATTCATTTTCACATAAAAATTGACACATTACATCATAATTACACCATCTTACTATTATTAATCAACAATCGCAACACCCAATTTTCTACCATCAATCTTATTTCTAAAATCCTGAAAGATTTTATTTCAACACGTCGTCAAATTCCGACAATTATTTTACACTATTTTATAAATTATTAAGTTTTATTTCCCATCACGTTTGTGTACAAAATTTTTATCTATCAACAACAAAAATTCCTGTATATACTGCATATTAATTTCCGCATAAAAACTGATCATGTAACTCGCTCTCTCTCTCTCCCTGCGAAGCTGCGCCGCTCGACAGTCACCAGGACCCGAGATCCCGTGTCTCTCGGCTCCTCTCGGTCTAGTAAAATTTCTCAAATCAATTTTGTACAATTTGTTCAACAAAAAATTAATAACATCTCTAAAATTAAAATTTAACTATAGTTTTTCGATAAAAAAAATACTATCAATTTATTTTATTCAAATTTAATAAAAATCATCTAATAAAAAAATCAATAATCTTTTTTACTTAAACAAAAAAATCTATTTGTCAACCTGCCAGAACGATTTTTTAACCTACAAAAAAGCTGCCCCGCACGAGAGTCACCAGGACCCGAGATCCCGTGTCTCTCGGCTCCTCTCGGGCGCGCGAGGATTTGTCGCGCCGCGAGCTGGCTGCGAGGGTGGCTGCGAGCAGCAGCAGCAGCAGCAGCAGCAGAGGCAGCCGGCATAGCGGAGCGACTGCAGGAACACCGCGTGCGCGGGGCAAGGGCGTGTAAAACCTCTCGCCGCGGATCGATAGAAAGGCCGAAGGTGACGGTGCGCGCGGGGGTGCGAGCGTATATATGTCCGTTGGACTTCGGGGAGCCCCCCCCTCACCCCCTCACCCCCTCACCCCCCTCGAACGAGCGAACGAGCGAACGAGCGAGAAAAGCGAACGCTCGCGTTGTATCCATCCCCGGTATATCCGTCTCTCGTTTCGCGAGCTGTGTGTACACAGTGCTTCGGGTGTATATCCCACGCGCTCTGCCCATCGGGGTTCGCGCGTCCGGTCGTCGAGTTACACGCGTTCGCCACACCGTTGGCCTCATTGCCCGCCACTCTGGCACTTTGCAAAATGTATTACGCTTGATTATTCCCGGAGTTTACCGCGAGCGCCGAAGAATAAAAACCGCCACCATCCCTGCACCCCCCCCCCCCCCACGCATTCTGAATATTGCCAAATTTTGTATGACGCATTTAGCGCCGCGAGTTGAGGGGAAAAAAAAAAAATAAAAAAATTGGCCGCGGCGATTTTAAACGCTGTGAGGGTTTGAAGGTTTGATGAATTTGTAATGTTTACTGGGTTGCGACGTTTTGGAGTGATTTTGATGGGAGGGGGATGTAGAGTTGGTGGGGCTTTTGGATCGGTGGGTGGTGGTATTGGTGAAGTGGGTTGGATGTGGTTTATGGTTGTGACTCGAGGTTCTTGGGGTTTGTCGCGATTTTAGGTTATTTGGGTAATTTTGAAGGTTCCCTGGGTTTCAAATTTTGAAAAATGTGCCATTTTTTATGGAGAAACTTTAAAAATCTGTGAAACAAATTATAGAGTTGACGTATTATTTTCTACAAGCTTCCATTATTTTTGACTCCGAATTCTCTCTCGAAGGAATGAAAAATAAAAAAAAATGTAAATCGCTTGACACAATTTTTAACGATTTTTTTAAGATGTCTTTAAGATGTCTCTTGCGACAATTAATCTCGAGGCATTTGGCTAGATTTTTCTGCAGACGCCAGAACGAGAGTCCATAGTGTTCTGAATATACAGGATGCTATTAAAAAAGGACGAAACGTTTAAACAATTTTTAATGATATTTTCAGCATTTTTTAAGACGTCTCTTGCGACAGTAAATCGAGGCATTTGGCTAGATTTTTCTGCAGAAGCCGCAACGAGAGTCCATATAGAGTCCTGAATATACAGGATCCAAAATTAAAAGAGGACAAGACGTTTAAATAATTTAAAATGATTTTTTGAGCATTTTTTAAGATGTCCCTTGGGACAGTAAATCGAGGCATTTGGCTAGATTTTTTGCAGAAGCCACAACGAGAGTTCATACAGTGTCCTGAATATACAGGATGCAATTAAAAAAAGACGAAACGTTTAAATAATTTTTAATTATTTTTTGATAATTTTTTAAGATGTCTTTTGTGACAGTAAATCGAGGCATTTGGCTAGATTTTTTGCAAACGCCACAACGAGAGTCCATATAGTGTCCTGAATATGCAGGATGCAAAATTAAAAGAGGACAAGAAGTTTAAATAATTTTCTATAATATTTTGAGCATTTTTTAAGACGTCTCTCGCGACCACGCGAATCGAGGTATTTCCCACGTCCACGCGGTACGTCTGCTCCTCGCGCTGTAGCACGAAACCCGGACGAACGTACGGACGGTATCGCTCGCAGCCGTATTATCGATCAAGTGTATTACGGAAGCCTCAGCGGTGCGTTTATAACGCGCACGGTGGGCGCCGCGCTGCCCCACCGACTCGCTCGCTCGTTGGCACTGCCTTGCGGTAATTAGCCGCGCGCGATCGTGCGGTCTTCGCGAGAAACCGAGCGACGTGTAGCAGCAACAGCGGCAGAAACAGCGGCGGCAGTCGCTCCTTCTCCCTCTATCTCGTTTCCTCGTGGACTTTATACACACGAGCGACGCTCGCGTCGTCGAGTCGTTAAAATCATTCAACGGCCTCTGATTAAGTCAGTGAGATATCACTCGTCATATACAATATGTCCTATATACATATATATGCCTACATATAGCATATAACGTATACATATAATCCACCCAACAAGTTACTACAGCTCAGCTATGTTTTAAACATTTACATATTTATTTATTTATTTATTTATTTATTTATTTATTTATTTATTTGTAGAAGGTTGTAGTGGCTCGCGCGCTCGCTATATGCTGGAATCAGAATTAGATCGTTAAGGAAATTAACGAGAAATTAATTTCCATATTTTACGGAATCGAGAAAAAAAAAAAAAAAATTGGCGACGTTTTTTTTTTGTCAGAAAGCCGTCTCGGGACCGAAAATCGCCAAAATCGACCTGAGAAAGATTTTTTTTCAAAATATCGACTTTTAAGCTATACTATCGTTCTCAAGTCGCATATTCTACCCCCGAAAACACTGGTTATTAACCTTTTTTAATCGATTTTGAAAAAAAATATTTTTTGGCGACGAAAAAAAAAATTTTCTGTCAGAAATCGTAGATCCGGCCCCGGACCGAAAATCGCCAAAATCGACCCCAATTTTTTTTCTTTTCAAAATATCGACTTTTAACCTATACCATCGTTCTCAAGTCGCATATTCTACCCCCGAAAACACTGGTTATTAACCTTTTTTAATCGATTTTGAAAAAAATATTTTTTTGGCGACGAAAATTTTTTTTTTTTGTCAGAAATCGTAGAACCGGCCCCGGACCGAAAATCGACAAAATCGACCCCAATTTTTTTTCTTTTCAAAATATCGACTTTTAACCTATACCATCGTTCTCAAGTCGCATATTCTACCCCCGAAAACACTGGTTACTAACCTTTTTTAATCGATTTTGAAAAAAATATTTTTTTGGCGACGAAATTTTTTTTTTTTTTTTTGTCAGAAGTCGTAGATCCGGCCCCGGACCGAAAATCGCTAAAATCGACCCCAATTTTTTTTCTTTTCAAAATATCGACTTTTAACCTATACCATCGTTCTCAAGTCGCATATTCTACCCCCGAAAACACTGGTTATTAACCTTTTTTAATCGATTTTGAAAAAAATATTTTATGGCGACGAAAAAAATATTTTTTCTGTCAGAAATCGTAGATGCGGCCCCGGACCGAAAATCGCTAAAAATCGACCCCAATTTTTTTTCTTTTCAAAATATCGACTTTTAACCTATACCATCGTTCTCAAGTCGCATATTCTACCCCCGAAAACACTGGTTACCAACCTTTTTTACCAAATTTCGAAAAAAAAAAAAAAATTTGCCGAATGTTTTCCGTTACTCACGAACTTTAAAAAACAGCTACCAATCGCCATACACACACAACCATCACCCACATGTATCAATCTCAAGCCCAAGTTCGCAAGTTCAAGAACCTTTGATGTATCCAAATTCGCTCATCACGCTCCTCCCCCCACCCCCACCCTCTCCCACCCCTTCGTCCGTGCGGTATTCGCGTCTCAAAGGTTCCGGGGCGACCCTTGGGACGCGTATACACGTAACGCGCACGTCCTGCACGTTATCGCGTGTGTATATACTACGTACACAGTGGCCCAAGGACGAGTTAAGCCAAGTTTGTTTGGCTGACCCTTCGAGGGTAGTTACCGAGGGCTCCCGAAGCTTCTGCGCTGCAGACGCGCCGCGAGAACTTCCCTTCGGCTCCAAAGTTGCCGGCTCTCTTGGATAAGCGGCTGACTTCCCTTTCCCCTTCCCTTCCCTTCCCTTCCCTTCCCTTCCCTTCCCTTCCCCTCCCCTCCCTTTCCTTTCCTTTCTCCTCCTCCTCACGCCAGGCGACTGCAATACTGCGCGCAAGGGTCGACGGGAGCCTCATGCAAACGCCGCCTGTGCTTCTGCCGCCGCTACTGATGGCGGTGGCGGCGGTTCCGCCGCCCGTCCACCCTCGGCGAGGCGCGCGTTGTGCTCCCGTCGCCGCGCATTTGAGGGTGGCGTGAGAAGGCAGCGCGCGCGCGGCGCGCTGAGGGCGGAATCGATACCTTCTCACCGCGCGTTCCTCCGGCACCGCCGCCGGCGGCGGCAGAGGGGAAGGGGGGATGGGAGGGGGATGAGGGGGTGGTTCGCCCACCGTGACGCGGAAGTCGGGGGTGGCTGTGTGGCACCTAACGCGCTCGCGCTTAACCCTTCATCGTCGGCGTGTGAAGCGTGAAACCTCGTTCTGTCGTCATCAGCGCAGCCAGATGGAGAGAGAGAGAGAGAGGGAGAGAGGGAGGGAAATATGTGTATAGAGAAGGAGCGAGATGGACGTGCAGAGAGCCGCGGGCAGAAATTATATCATTTTCCACCGACAACGCGATTAATCGCCTTAATCTGAGCAATTTTCGAGGGGCGCGAGAAAGCTTTGACGGATTTTGCGAGGATTGGGAATTTTGGGGAGGTTTGGGGAGAAGGGCATTTTTTTCGGCTGCGAATGAGCGGAGAGAAAATAGGGTTGATTGTCGGTTTTTTTATTTTATTTTTGTTTTGTGATAAATTGTGAAATGTTGGGTAAATTAAATAAATGAGATCTATTTTTTTTTTCGCTTGTTGATTTTGCGGGGAATGTAGACGATTTTTTTTCTCGTGATCGTCGCTCGATTTCTTTAATAATGAATTTTTTGTATAATGATGATTTATTTAATGATTTATATAATGATTTATTTAATAATGAAACATCGGATAAATTATGACATTTATTAAATGATGAAATATCGGATAAATGAAATAAATGCATTTTTTTTCTCTTGTTGATTCTGACTGGATTTAATATAGACGATTTTTTTTCTCGTGACCGTCGCTCAATTTCTTTGATAAGAAATTTTTTATATAATGATGATTTATTTAATGATTTTATATAATGATTTATTTAATAATGAAATATCGGATAAATGAAATAAATGAATTTTTTTTTTTTCGCTCGTTGATCATGACAGGATTGAATGTAAATTATTTTGATTTCTCGTGATCCTTGCTCAATTTCTTTAATAAAGCATTTTTTTATAATGATGATTTATTTAATGATTTATATAATGATTTATTTAATCATGAAATATCGGATAAATTAAATAAATTAATTTTTTTTTTTCGCTCGTTGATCCTGACGGGATTTAATATAGACGATTTTCTTTTCTCGTGATCCTCGCTCTCGGCTTCGTCCCGAGCGAAACGATCGTTCGCTGAGCGATTCGCTATGTGCGGGAGAATTTTGTAATTCGCTATCGAGGGAAAACGCTTACGCCTCTCGTCGCGCGAGAATCACACGCCCGAAATGATCGCCGAGTGGCCGCGCGCTCGCGCGCGTGGAGCGCAACTCGGTTCGACCAAAAATAGGACTGTGTGTGGCATTCGTAAATAGTCCGTCGCCGTAAGTCACTCGTCGTGGGACCGTGAATGTGTTCTCTCCGAGCTCGCGCGCGTTTCGACGACGACGACGACGACGAGCGTGTAGCTACTTCGCGAGGCTTCGTCTTGCTCCTATTCTTCGCTTTGGTCCACCCGGCTTGTAGCCTCCATGTCAAGTCGATCGTTGCGCTTAGCTGCAATGAAGCACAGATTTTTTTTTTTTTTTTTTTTTCGGTTGAAGTTTCGTCAATAATTCATCACTCGTGCAACGTGGACGCCGAAACGACGGTGGTGAATTCTCAATTTAGACACTCATTGCTGCAATGAATATTCCAATTTAGCCACCCGAACTTCACGGCTGTACAGAAATTCGCGGTAATTCACAGGGTCATGAAAATAACTCGCTAATACGACTAAAATGCTGCTGGTGAATTCTTAATTTGATCATTAATTGCAATCAATATTTTGGTGTAGTAACCAAAACTTCACAGCTGTTGAGAAATTTGCTTTGATTCCTTCGAGAAAGCAAAATATTTCGCCTAAAACGCTGTCAACTCTTAATTATTGGACATTAATTGCAATGATTATTCCAATTTAAACACCCAAACTTTATAACTGTCGAAAAATTTGCGTTCATTTTCCAGGGTCAGGAAAATATATTTCGGTAGCAAAAAACTCTTTAACGAATTTGAAAATAATTTTTTTCCAATTCAATGAATTATTTTATTAACAAAAAATTCTTTAACGAATTCGAAAATAATTTGTTTCCAATCCAATGAATTATTTTATTAACAAAAAATTCTTTAACGAATTTGAAAATAATTTTTTCCCAATCCAACGAATTATTTTATTAACAAAAAATTCTTTAACGAATTTGAAAATATTTTGTTGTCCAATCCAATGAATTATTAAATTAACAAAAAAATCTTTATCGAATCTGATTTTTTTTTTTCCAATCCAACGAATTATTTTATTAACAAAAAATTCTTTACCTAATTCGAAAATAATTTGTTTTCAATCCATCGAAATATTTGATTAACAAACATTTTTCTAAAATTATTCAGTGCGAGGTTTACGACCCGCGTGGGCCACAGATTTTCATTCGCCTCGTCCGATCGGTCGGCACGCATCGACCGTCGAATATTTTCGAGCATTGCGAAATCGGCGGTTTGATCCTCATCGCGTTCGCGGCGCGCGCGCCGCCGGCTTCTTTAGTCGAATTTAGCAAATGTCAGCGTCGCGGCGAAGCCCCCGACATGTTTCAAGATTATTTCGGGCGAGCGAGCGCGCGTTTCGGGTACGTCGAAGTAACCGCGCTGCAACTTCGATACACATAGAGGAAGAGAGAGAGAGAGAGAGAGAGAGAAGGAGGTGGAGGTTTAGCTGGTGCCACGCGCGGCTCGCTCGGTCGATTCGTCGCGACCCTTTCCCCATCTCCTCGCCCGCGCGCATCCCGGATTCAACATTGACTCGAGTACCAGTGCCACACAGCCGGCACCGTGTAGCACGCTTGTTTGTTCAATAATCAATTCGACGCCCGCAACGGGAGTCGTGCCAAGGTGCTGAAATATTTTGCACGAATTGCCCCCCCCCCCCCCCCCCCCCCCCCGCCCGAGCGACGTCCCAACGCCGACGCCGACGCGAGACTCGCGTCGATCGCCTTTGGGCTTTTCGCGGTCTCGACGGAAATTCGCCACCCCGAAATATCCGAAATTCTTCGTCGCTTTGTCGAGATGATCTTTGCTAATTGCTCGGGGAAGAATTACACACAGAGAAATCGTTCTGATGGGATTTAGTCGAAACAAATAACATTTATTTGAATGAAATACAAATTTATGTGAAGGAAAAAATAAATTATAAAATTAAATAAAATAAAAATTAAATTCATTAAAAATAAAATAAAATAAAAATAAAATAAAATAAAAATTAAATTCATTAAAAATAAAATTAAATAAAAATTAAATAAATTAAAAATTAAATTGAATAAAAATTAAATAAAATAAAAAGTAAGTTAAATAAAAATTAAATTACATAAAAATTAAATTGAATAAAAATTAAATTACATAAAAATTCAATTAAATACAAATTAAATTACACAAAAATTAAATTAAATAAAAATTAAATCAAATAAAAATCGAATTATTAAATTTTATTTGTTTCGAATAGATTCTATCAGAACGATTTCTCTGGGTGTATCGACCTGAACTTCATCCCTAGCGGAAAATCTGTAGCATTAAATCAGATCCAAGTCGGGCCCTGGTCAGGCCCTAAAAGGGCCAACGAGACCCTGATCAGGGCCTGACCAGGACCGGATTTACTGCTACAGATTTTTTACTAGGGACCACAAAGTATTGGAAAAAAGATGTAAAAAAATATAACGTTTTCGGGTCGACTGAAGTCAACCTGAAACCCTGTAAAATGAAAAGATGTATATTTAAGTCGAGCAAAGATTGGAAGTTGAAGGAATTTTTAAGTTACATTTGAGTTAAAAATTTCTTTATCCGCGAAGTTTTATAATGACGAAAGTTCGTCGTGAATTTTACCAGAAAAAAATTGTTGGGTATAAAAATGTTAGGCGAGATATATTTGCGCAAAAATGCTGTACACGAATATGTCAGAAAGTCTGTAAAGTGCAGCGCGATATTTCAACTAAAAATCGTCGCTCTCGAAGTTTTACGACGACGAAACTTCGTCCCAAAGTTAAAAATACGAAATCGTAGCCCACTTCACAATAAGATTCATTCAAGCAAAACTAAAAAAAAAAACACAAAAATACGTCAGTCAGCTCGCCAGCCGGAGCTCAACGTGTCACTTATTTCAGCTGCAAAATCGTCACTCCGGAAGTTTTATGACGTCGAAACTTCGTCCCAAAGCAAAAAAAAAAACAAATCTTCAGAAATAAAAATCGCTGCCCACTTTACAGAAAGCTAAACGCGAGCAAAAAAAAACATCCAAAAAAAGCCAAAAAGTCAGCCAGGCTGCAAGTCGAAGCTTAACGTGTCACTTGTGATTTCGCCCGGGAAAATCGTTACACGCGAAGTTTTACGACGACGAAAACTTCATCGGGAAGGAAAATGAAGAAAAAAAAAAAAAAAAAAATCTTCGGGAGCAAAAGTTAAAAATATATCGAACAAAAATACGTCGGGCAGAGTTTGGAAGTTAAGAGCCCGAAGAGCTAAAGATCGTCGTCCTTGGTGTGCACAGAAGACCCGAACTCGTCGCTTCGGTGAGATAAACGCGCCGTCTTCTTGTATCGATTTCGGGCGCTCGGCTCCCGTTTTATTCCACCTCGGTCGCCGCTTATCTCGCTTTTTTCATCGCCCGTCCCGCATATAACAGCAGCGGGCGTAGCTGCGGAATACACAAAACGCTCGTCGCGCGTCAATATCTTCCGCCTGAATTAGCATCGGGTATTGTGACGAGCGTTGTATTGTCGCGAGCGTCTCGAAGAAAATCGACGTGTGTTCCGGGTGCCGAAGTTCAAGGGTGTAGCGACGATCGCGACGATCGCTACATTGACGGAAGATCGCCGAGAAGAGAGAAGAGAGGAACGACAAAAAAAAAGTCGAGAGAAGAGAGGAAGGAAAAAAAAAGCGAGAGAAGAGAGGAAGGACAAAAAAAAGCGAGAGAAGAGAGGAAGGAAAAAAAACGGAATAACGCGAAGGACGCGACCGCGCGTGTCCAATCAAACATTTTATTATCACCCATGCGGCGCGATATCGACCTTCGCGTTTCTTCCCGCCGCGTTTTCCTCCTCGGATCCCGAGGTCAATGACGCATTTCGCGAAGTTTACGGGTTTCTATGTTGAAACTTTGCATCGTAATAGAGATGCGATAGGAAATATGGGATGACACTTTTCGTCTTATTGCAGGATTTTCGGCTGAGGAAAAAGAAAATATCTTGTTCATCGATGATGTCGAAGTTCGCATCGTTGGAATGCAAGGAAATTCAGAAAAAAATGTCTTATTAACTCAAATAATGAAATTAGGTATAAAAATAATAATAGTAACTAATTGCTGTGAAAAATCATCATAGCAACTAATTGCTATGAAAAATCATCATAGCAACTAATTGCTGTAAAAAATCATCATAGCAACTATTTGCTGTAAAAAAATCATCATAGCAACTAATTGCTGTAAAAAATCATCATAGCAACTAATTGCTGTAAAAAATCATCACAGCAACTAATTGCTGTAAAAAATCATCACAGCAACAAATTGCTGTAAAAAATCATCACAGCAACTAATTGCTATAAAAAATCATCATAGCAACTACTTACTGTAAAAAATCACCACAGCAACTAATTGCTGTAAAAAATCACCACAGCATCTAATTGCTATAAAAAATCATCATAGCAACTAATTGCTGTAAAAAAATAATCATATCAACTAACTGCTGTAAAAAATCATCATAAGCAACTAATTACTATGACGACTTTTTATACCTAATTTCTACATTTGTGTTAGTCAGAATTTTTAAATTTTTTCTGAACTTTAGTTGCATTCCAATGATGCAAACATCAACATCACGTCGATCTAGTGTCAATTAATCGTCTCTGCGACGCGTGAAAAAAAAATTGCGGAACTCGGAAATTCTATTTTTTTTTTCCTGCCTCTCAGCCAGAGGGTTCGGATTGCGGATTCTCGCTCGAATCGCGAGCGCGCGCGGTTGTGCAACCGCGGTCGGCGTATTCCTCGAGGCGGCGGAGGTGACACGCGTAACGACAATGGAGAGAAGGCTAATACGGCTCCGCGCGTATAATCACGGTGCGCGCGTTGGTACCGCGAGCGAGGAGAACGTGCGGAGATGAGGCGAGGAGCAGGAGCCGCGCGTCGGTTTCTCCGGTTTCACCTCGCCTTTTGGAGACAATGCGCGCATCGGCCGACACGAGAGTCCCTGGTCTCGTTTCTCTCGCTCCCCTCGCGCCTCGCTCGTCCTTCTCGCAATCGCGACGAGAGTCCAAAGAAACAACAACTCGCTTCGAGGTGTTACGTACTTCCCTTTCCGTTCATCGAGCGTCCGTCAGCAATTTTTCTTTTTTTTTTTTTTTTCACGCGAAATGAATAATGTCAGTCGATAAAATTTTATGATAATTGCGCGGTGATAATACCGATAACTGCGATAACCGCGAGCGTGCGCAAAAAAAAAAAAAAGTTGTGTACTCGCTATTTATGCGTTTGCTTGATTTACATGCGCTGGAAATGCCGGAGACTCGAAAGTGTATTTTTTACCTTGGGATAGCAGGAGTGATAAGAGGTTTTAAGATAGCAGGCGATTTTAACCTACGTCAATGTGGTTACGGGGGAAAAAAGAATTGTTGAAGCAACATTTTTGTTTCTTGTCAAATTGCTGACGACACCAAAGGGTCCATTTGGGAGCATTTAGGACACTAAAGTCCACTACTTGGGTTTCCATTTTTGGGCTTATGAGGACCAAAAAAGTATTCCTTGTTTAGTGCTAATTTTAGTGTTGAGCCTGCAAAGTTATGATGTTGAAGTTAGCAACGAAATTCAGAAAAAAAATTGTAATTAACCCGAATGATAAAGGGCACGAAAAAAAATGTCGTGCCCTTAGTTACTATGGTGACTTTTCATAGGTATTTTCAACATTTGGGTTAATTACAATTAATTTTTTTATGTGAATTTCGTTGCATTCCAACGATACGAACTTCAACAGTATCAAAAGTTAGACCGCCCATTCAAAAACGTACTTTTAGAATCCAACATGAGACGTCCAAATTGACTTCCATCCGGTGTTCCCCCATGGAAAAAAGTATAGTGAAAAATATATTTTTCGTTATATTAAAAAATATATACAAAACACACTTGAAATATATATTTTATACTTATTATACATTTTAAATACATGCTGAATACATGGGAAGTATATTTCAAGTATATGTGCCATAACATACATTTTTAAGTACATCCAAAAGTATATTCGACATAACAAATTTTTCTTAAAAAGTATATTTATTATACTCAAAAATATACTTTTGAATATACTTTAAATATACTTTTTTCCATGGGGGTTATCAGGGGCAGCCTGGATAATTCAGGCTTTCTTTAGTTGCATTAGAATCAAATATTCCATGAATCTCCCGCTGTGGTTTTTGCTCCAATAATTCTTATTAAATTCCTTGACCCTCCCATGTCAAAACGTCCTCAGAGGTCTGTCGCAGAATCCCCGATGTCGGTGAACCGCGCGAGAGTCACCCGAACGCGCGTTTCGCAGCCTCGGATTCTCCGCGGCTGTTTCGTCGTCATCGTTCGGCCGAAGTGGAGGGAGGGAGAAGCTTTCCATCCATCCACCCCCCCCCCCCCTCCCCCTTTCACCCTTAGCGTTTAACGAGGGAGATCGGAGTCCAGAGTCTCTCGACCCATTGAACGAACCCAACCGGTGTGTGTGTGCGGTCTCGAGGGTTGGGCAAACGGTGGAGACACTTGGACAGCCGCGATTGGAGAGGGTCAGCCGAGTGGTCGCGCAGCCACCTAACGCGAAGGGTGCACCGCGATGACCGGTCGAACTCCGCCACTCGGACGAACGAAACGACCGGGGGAAAACGCAGGGGAAGCGAGATATATCGCGCAGCTATACCATATGGAACGAGCGGAAAGTAGATTGGCACGGATTGATCCGCCTCCCATAAGTCCACGAGTTCCTCCTCTACGGGAAATTTTCCCTCTGGTACTCACCGATTGGACACTTAAATCCCCGTGATTTTCGGGTGTGTTGGACCTAGGACAGAGGTTCCATTTTTGGCCACCTTTGGTCCAATTGTGGCCACCAAGTTTTAAAGGATTTATGATGTTGAAGTTTATATCGTTGGAATGCAACGAAATTTAAAAAAAGCAATACTGATTATTGTATTAAATACAGTATAAAATACAGTATAAAAAAAGCAAAACCCAAATGATTGAATAATAATTTAATTACTAAATAATGATTTTATTATTAAACAGTGATTTAATTAATAACTTCATCATTTGGGTTAAATAGAATTAACTTTTTTTTTAATTTCGTTGCATTACAACGATGCAAACTTCAATATCATAAGGATTTAATTGCTTATGTTATTAAATGAAACAAAAATGGGCTTGACAATCTTGTCAATTTGTATGAACACTTTCGAAGTATCAGCATTCGAATATGGAAAAACAAATATTTCAAATTAATTAGGGTGAAAATTGCCACAAACGGTACAGTGGCCACAAATGGTACTTCTACCCTATACGAAGATGCGGCACAGGACGTACGTTTGTTCTCTTTGTTCGGCTATGTAAAAAAAAAAAAAAAATGGGACTTTCATGACGGAGACTCGATATGTCGTATACGCTACGCGCCGGTCGACTCGTCACGTGACCGCGCTGTGTTCTCCTCGAGCCTGAATTTGTTATTGTAATTATTTCCGATTTGCATTTCAAGGGAAGTGCGTCTGGAGGTTCGAGAGCGTTGTCTATATATATACGCGAGCGTCGTGACGTTTTCCGATGGTGCGACGAAACGTCGCGATGGACTCGACGCGAGTTCCGAGAGATATTTTAGCTCGATCTTCATTTGGATCGTTGGATACGCAGCAACACATCGTCGATTTTTCTCCAGCTCGAATTAAAATTATACACGGAGAAAAAAAAATCAGGGAATGATAACAAATCGATTGTTGTATTAATTTTTATTTTTTTATTTTTGTAATGATCTTTTTTATCGCAGCAAAATTTTCAGCTACCACAGCAAAAATTCTTTTATCATCTTCGTTGATTCTATTTTTCTCTGTGTATAAATAGACGAGAAATAGTTAACCACAATTTCTATAGTCACGACGAATCGTTGGTTAATTAACGATCTCTATTAATTAAAAAAAAAAAAACTTCGACATTCGATCCCGTCTGTTGTGCTCGTCACAGCGAATCGGCGCTACGAAAATAAAAATAAAAACAGTGAGCCGCGCTGCTGTGGTCGCTGTGATGCTCTCGCGGCGCAGGGAACGCCGCGCGATTCAGTGGCTCCTGGTCGACTGCGCGCGTTACACACAGCGAGCGCGATCGAGTACACCGATCAGACGCATCTGATTAACCCCGCGAGGTTCGCCTCGCAAAACGTCGCCTGATCTCTCTCTCGCTCGACGTCCTCACGTACCGCAAATTGAGCGTCGTGAAGCGCGCGCACGTTGGATTATTTTTGTGCTATATCTACGGCTGGTTCCGTGCGGCGTTTTTTTCGAAAGCTGAGAGGCTGCAGTTCAATTGACTGAAAGTCCGGCAATTTCTCCTGCATTTTTATTTATTATTATTTGGTATTATTATTATTATTATTATTATTATTATTATTATTTTTGATCGACCGAACCTAGATTTTTTTTCTTAGATCGAAAGAGAACTCAAGAACGAAAAGAATGCCACAAAGCAAAACGCAATATTCTGATTTCTGTATTTTTCTCAGAATCTTAATGTCGAATCTTTAAAAATTGCAAATCTTTCCTTGCGTTTTTTTTTTTCGATTTTTGAGAGTCTGGCTTTAAGATTATTGTTGCTAACTTAAGATAGTTGCAGGCAAACCGACCGCCAATCAGAGTCAAAATGCTCGATATTTTACCCACTGATTTTTTTACGACAAATAATTTCCACTACACCCAGAGAAATCATTCTGATGAGATCTATACGAAACAAATGAAATGCATTTAAATGAAATAAAAATGTATTTGGATTAACCAAATTTTATTTGATCCAAATAAATCCTATTAGACCGGCCATTAAATAAATAAAATAAAATAAATAAATAAATCAAATACAATTTATTTCATTCAAATAAATTCTTATTTCATTCAAATAAATTTCTATTTCATTCAAATAAATTTCTATTTCATTCAAATACATTTTTATTTCATTCAAATAAATTCTTCTTTCATTCAAATAAATTTTTATTTCATTCAAACAAATTTTATTTGTCTCAAATAGATCCCATCAGACCGATTTCTCTAGGTGCACAATTTCCAGAATCTGTCATACAAAAAAAAAAAAACACCAGAAGTAAGCCGAATGAACCGCGTTCACCATATCGAATCTGCCAATCATTACCAGCATTTTTATCCACGAATATACGACCGGAGTATAATATTCGCCGTGTGTCGAAAACCGCGAGTCGTGAGCTCAACACGCACAGCCGGAGACAGACTCCGCGGTGTGTTGCACGCAGGCGTCAGTTTACCTGTACATTATTGTATCGGCCGCGCCGAGATCCAGGTAGATTGCGCAAAGCCCCCTCATTATTTCGTGCTCGGGGGGAGTCTCGATGACTGATACACGCGGCGCGCCGTCACCGCTTCGACTACTTTTACCGCCTTCGTTCCGGACACACCGCGCCCGTTTAATTCTCTCTTTCCCTCCCCCGATGCGCGCGCGCGATACCACAAATAAATTGTCTCGCGCACGGGCCAATCTGTATCGCTCTCGATTTTTTTTTCGAGCTGACGGGATTGTAAGTTCGTAGGCAGATTTCGCCGCGGGTGGGAAAGCCGCGCGAGATTGAGAGAACTATTTTAGCGTTGCCGCACGTGCGCCGTATACGTGCGGCGCGGGCACGTTGGACGCACGTCAGAGAGGCTCGCGTGTCGCAAGCCTCCGCCGAGCGAGAGAGAATTATTGGGAAATTAGCTATATGGAAAACATAATTTCTGACACTCTCTATGTGGTTGATTACAACGTTTAGGTTTATCGCGGTTGAATTAATTGCGAGTTGGGTTCCGACATTTTTATTGACGCACGAAAAGTGTTTCTTATATGTATTTCCGCGTATATGTATATTTGTTTCCTCGTTGAGCGCATCGACCGTAAGAATTTGTACGAGGAACCCGCGACGCGAATTCGTGGAGGGAAGGCGAGCGAATTTCGAGTGTTTGCACGGAGAAAACGGTTTTGCTATGCCAGTAAAACTTTTGTTAAAATAGTGACAACATTGTGTTATCCGCTGGGCTAACAATTTTTTTTTTGCTGGGCTAATAATTTTTTTTTCTTGGCTAACAATTTTTTTTTCTTGGCTAACATTTTTTTGCTCTGTTAACATATTTTTTTGCTAAACAAACAAATTCTTTTACTAAACAAACAAATTCTTTTACTAAACAAACAAATTCTTTTGCTAAACAAATAAATTCTTTTACTAAACAAACAAATTCTTTTGCTAAACAAATAAATTCTTTTACTAAACAAACAAATTCTTTTGCTAAACAAATAAATTCTTTTACTAAACAAACAAATTCTTTTACTAAACAAACAAATTCTTTTGCTAAACAAATAAATTCTTTTGCTAAACAAATAAATTCTTTTACTAAACAAACAAATTCTTTTGCTAAACAAACAAATTTTTTTTGCCAGTACAACAAAATTGGATGCTAGGTTAGCAGATAACGAAATGTTGTCACTATTTTCACAAAAGATTTTCTGGCATAGCAAAACCGTTTTCTCCGTGCGTGAAAATTCGCGTCCCTCGCGCGAAAAGTGCGAGAAACCCGGGAAACCCGGAGATTCACCGAATTTTCCTGGCAATGAATGAAGAAACCGTGGCGCGCGCGCGAAGTCTTCGGCTATCTGAAAATAGTGACACTGATTCAGAGTATCCGCGGTGCACGCGCGCGTCTTGTGCGACGAGCTGCGCTAACGCGGATAAACCGAAAACTTCGCCAAAACGTCGCCGGTTCACCGAACTCTCTCTTGGCTTCCTCGAGGCGCGCGGTGCGCGAGTGACGCGAGGCGGAATTCGTCGTCGCCCGACCGCGTAACAGGCAACAAGTCATTGCTGTCATTTTTTTTCCTCAAATTTTTAGGTATAATTCAAGCCATAGTTATCCTGCTAGAAAATTTGTGAAATTTCATTCAGCCCTGGTCAGAGCCACGTTGGCCTTGCCGGGCCTGATTTTATTTTTATTTTTTTATTCATAATAAACGAGCTAATGCCGAATTACAGAAGAGTGATTTAAGCCACAAATAAAATTTATTTGAATGAAATTAATTTTATTTGATCCAAATAAATTCTAGTCGGCCGGCCATTAAATAAATTATTTATTTACTGGCCGGCCTACAAGGAAATTAAAATTTATTTGAATGAAATAAATGTTTATTTCATTCAAATAAATGTTATTTGTGTAAATAAATAATTTATTTACTGGCCGGCCTACAAGGAAATTAAAATTTATTTGAATGAAATAAATTTGATTTGATCCAAATAAATCTTAGTAGGCCGGCCATTAAATCAATTATTGATTTACACAAATAACATTTATATGAATGAAATAAACATTTATTTCATTCAAATAAATTTTTTATTCGAATAGATCTCATCAGAACGATTTTCTGGGTGTACTCAAATAAACATAGTAGAACAGAACAAAACAAAAATCATTTAACTTCTTCCAGATTTAACTCGAGCTACGCACATTTTCCACTCGAGTTCTTTACCACAAAAAAACATTATTTATCTCCTCCCATCGCGTTGGGAAACGATTGAGACACCTCGACGATTTTCCACCGCGATTTCCGAGCGGCCCGCGAGCTAAATATCTTCGCTTCCACGGTTCGTGTGTGCGTGGACCCGGCGCCGGAACGTATAATCTCGGATTATAAATCGTCCCCGGGCGTGTAAGGTGCTAATGAATAGTCGCTTCAACGCGACCGGGCCGCGGGGAGTGAGAGAGAGATTAATGTAACACGAAACAAATAACGCGTGTACACGGAGGCTGCGGCGAAGATATGAGTTAATGTAATACGCGGGCGAGTTTCGCGGGGAGAGCAACAGTCGCCGGAGTCGCGTCGTCACCGCGCCGACGACGAGCGCGAGGTGGTGGTGGAGGTTGTATCGCGGAGCCGGCAGAGCGGGGCATAAGCTCACGTGCCGCGCGCGCGCGGCGAGTCGCTTAATTTAGCGGCGATTCATTTGTCGAGATTTATACGGCCCGCGGCAAGACCGATGGGTGGCGCGGGCAACGCGAGGAGGGGAAGGGGGGGGGGGGGGGAGAAACTGCATCGGGCTCTACGTGCGAAGTGCGTTTTGCGCGCAGCGACTGCGCAAAACACGCACGAGTCACGAGGACGACGACGACGACGCTGCCGAGTCTCGGCGAAAAGTTACGATCGTCGAGGGCGTAAAGATTCCTTGTTTATCGACAGCGAAGGATTAATTATTGCTATTAATGTGCTACGCTCGTGCTTTGGGCGTCGTTAGGACGTCACTCATTGCTCGTTGGATTCTACCTTTTGGCGAGAATGTCGCGTCTTGAATGATATAAAAGGCGGAATAAATGTTTTTTAAATTTTTTTTAAAGATGTAATTAATTTTCATTATGAAAATTAATACATTTTTGATGAAATTAATAAAATGAAATTATTAATGGTTAATTAGTTAATAATTAATAAATTCTTTTTTAATTAATTTTATTAATAAAATTATTGACTTATTTTTGTAATAAAAATTAATTATAAAAATTAATGACTCTTTGGAGCTCGAAATTCGCCTGCATTTTTTTAACTGCGAAAACGTGTAAAAATTATTCACCGGGTTGAAAAAATTAACGTCCGTCAATTTACACTTTTAGCGTCCGGATAGGCAGGTTGATAAAAAAAACATTACAACTTAATAAACTTCGAATAATCGTGGCATCAAAAATTAGTGTCACCGCTGACTCTTCAATCATCAAAAATTCTGCCCTGCGTTCACATCGAACCCAAAGACCAATTCAAAAATATATTACAATTTAATAAACACGGTATTATCTCAGCCCTAAAAAGTAAACCTCACCGTTATCTCCCGAATGACAAAAAATCTCTTAATCTTAAAAAATCGTAAATTATCTTACATATTTCTAAATTAGAATAGAATAGAATAAAATCTTTATTGCTCTTCAGGGACTCTTATTTCTAAATTAAAATATAAATATTCAATTATCTTATCTCTTAATACTAAGAAAATCGTCTCTTAATCCTAAAAAAAAACCTTGATCGTGAAAACCTGTCGTCAATCATCATCATCCACGTTGTTAATCGTGAAAAATCTGTCGTCTTTGTTTCAGCAGCAGAAATTCCTGAAGAGAACGGCCGAGGACTTGGAGCCGAGCGGCGGTGGCGGCGGCGACGGTGGCTTCGGCGAGCCGCCGGTGAAGCTGCAGTGCACCCAGGGCCAGCACCAGCACCAGCAGGCGCCGTCGGGCGCGGGTGGCGGCGGCGGGGTCGGCGGAGGCGGCGGCAATGGCGGCAACGGCGGTGGCGGCGGTGTCGGAGGCTCTCACCACGGTCACGGTCAGCACGCGCCTGGTAACGGCGCGAATTCGGGCCCAGGCGTGCCCCAGGGTGGCGGTAACGGCGCCGGGAACGGCAACAACGGCGGTAACAACGGCAACGAGGGCCTCACCAAGTTCTCCGTCGAGATCGTTCAGCAGCTCGAGTTCACGACCTCGGCCGCGAATTCCCAGGCCCAGCAGATATCGACCAACGTGACGGTGAAGGCGTTGACGAACGCCTCGGTCAAGAGCGACCTGGTGAACTCCTCGTCGTCACCGAAATCCGGTCCGGACGCGACGCAGGCGCCGCCAACGTCGTCGAGAACTCAGCAGTCGGCAGGTTCCCAGGGTGGAAACGGCGGCGGTGGAGGCGGAAACGGCAACGGAAACGGCGGAGGCGGAAACGGAGGAGGAGGAGGCGGTGGAATCGGTTGCGTGGACATCGGCAACCTGGTCGAGTGCAAACAGGAGCCGGACAACGAGTTCGTCGACCTCGAGCAATGCGCGGCCGCCCTGGAGAAAGACGCAGCAGCCAACGGCGCAGGTTTCCCGGGTTTGTCCGATTTCATCGGTGACGACACTGGAGACGAAATAATCACCTCCGACGCCTTCAAGGATCTCATATCCGAGATCTCGGATTTCCATCCGGAGTTCATGCGTGACTTTGACTTCGAGGACAAGAGCGTGGATCAGCTGGGTGTCGGTGGTCCGGGTGGTGGAAACGGCGCTGGTAACGGGGTCGGTGGAAACGGGCCCAATGGGAATCCCACCAACAACGGTCAGATCAAGATCGAGGACGACAAGGACGCGGTTCATCAGCACGCGAACAACAACGGATCGGCTAGCAACGGGGCGACCGGTGGTGGAGGTGGTGGAGGCAACAACGGCGCTGGGATTGGCTCGAATTCGAGTCCCGGGGCACTCGGAGGATCGTCGCAATATTCGCCAGCGAGGATGCCTTATTCGGGGCTGGATTTCAAGTCGGAGATGAGTCCGGCAGCGCAGACCTTGAAGCAGATGGCTGAACAGCATCAGCACAAGAGTCAGCAGTTGGGTTTGGGTGGATTCAATCCGACCGCCGCCGCGGCTGCCGCGGCTCGTGGACCAACCGCCAGGTCGCCGTACGCCGAGTTCCCGCAGTTTGGAAGCACCAACGACTATCTTGGGAGTCCCGGTAGCAACGGGCCGCCTGGAAATCAGGGACAATCGGCGGCGAACGCCGCGGCCGCCGCTGCTTCGTATCACAAGAACAACGGGACGCCTGGAGGGTTTCAGGGACAGCAGACGAGCGACATGTTCGCGGCGCAGAATCAGTTTCCGAGTCTGGCGGACATGAAGAGGCCACAGCAGACGGGAGGAAAGCCGAATATGCTTGGGCCGACCGGGGCTTACAAGCAGCAGTACTCGCCGTATGGGAGCCCTGGGTCGATGCCTAATCATGGGAGCCCGGGGTATCCGCTGCCGCCACGAGGGTCCCAGGGTGGTGGGCCCAATCAGAGCGGATCGCAGGGACCTTTCACGAGTTCGACGCCACCCAGGCCGCCATCCGGGCCGGGGACCTCGACGTTGCAGATCAATCAGGCGCAGCAGCTTCACATCAGCAATCCGGGGCATCAGATACAGGTAAGGGAATTTTGTTCAGGGTTGATGGTTGTGTTAATTTCTTCTCTTAGGAAATACATGGCATATCCAAGTCTACTTGCAATGAAATACTGATATCCAATATTTTTGTGTCTTTATTACCATTCGCTGAATGCGGATTGTCGTGACATCAATTAATATAACTCGTTATGTCCCTTATGTCTCGTTATATCGTGTAGGAAAAATCGTGGACAGTTTCTTTTTTTTTCTTTAAATTAGAATCCAATATTTCAGAGTCTTATTTCCATTCGCTGAATGGATAATCGTGACATCAATTATCTACGTGTAGAAAAAATTATGAACACATTTTTTTCTTTAAATTATTTCCATTCGCTGAATGGATAATCGTGACATCAATTATCAACGTGTAGGAAAAATCATGGACACATTTTCTTTTTTCTCTTTATAAATTAGAACACATTTTTTTTCTCTCGCCGCAAATCAGGATTCAATTTTTGAGTGTCTTATTTCCATCCGCTGAATGGATAATCCTGACACCGCGATTATCTCGTTATTCCCACGTGTGTACGAAAAATCGTTAATTTATTTTTTCCCCGGGATAAATTAGAATCCGATACTTCGACGCATCACTGCCCGAATAATCGTCGAACCGATAGCCGCGCGAAAAAAAAAAAAAAAAAAAAATCCCCCCGTATTATCAATCCAATTATGCTATTTGCGTTGTTGTGTTCCCCTCAACCCACAGCGATTTCATCGCAACATCAATACATTCACCAAGTTCAAAATACGACACTGCGGTGGTGACGAGTCTAGGAAAAATGAGCTTGGAAAAATGGCCCACAGAAATTTAGCCCCTGGAAAATTGGGCCTCAGGAAAAATGGCACCCTCAAAATTGACCCGCAGGAAAAAATGGCACCCTCAAAATAAAATAAAATATTAAACACAATAAGAATCAAAATATACAAAGAGGGGAAAAAAAAACAAAAAGAAGGGGGTAGAAGGAAAGAGGGGTGGTAGGGGGTTGCACTGCTCTCCACTTTGGCGATCTCGTTCCTTTCTCCTTTCTCGCTTTCCAACATTTTCAAAATTTTCTCGCTTTAAAAAAAAAAAAAATTCAAAATACGACACTGCGGTGGTGACGAGTCTAGGAAAAATGAGCTTGGAAAAATGGCCCACAGAAATTTAGCCCCTGGAAAATTGGGCCTCAGGAAAAATGGCACCCTCAAAATTGACCCGCAGGAAAAAATGGCACCCTCAAAATAAAATAAAATATTAAACACAATAAGAATCAAAATATACAAAGGGGAAAAAAAAACAAAAAAGGAGGGGGGAGAAGGAAAGAGGGGTGGTAGGGGGTTGCACTGCTCTCCACTTTGGCGATCTCGTTCCTTTCTCCTTTCTCGCTTTTCAAAATTTTCAAAATTTTCTCGCTTTTCAAAAAAAAAAAAGTTCAAAATACGACATTGCCGTGGTGACGAGTCTAGGAAAAATGAGCTTGGAAAAATGGCCCACAGAAATTTAGCCCCTGGAAAATTGGGCCTCAGGAAAAATGGCACCCTCGAAATTGACCCGCAGGAAAAAATGGCACCCTCAAAATAAAATAAAATATTAAACACAATAAGAATCAAAATATACAAAGGGGGGAAAAAAAACAAAAAAAGGAGGGGGGAGAAGGAAAGAGGGGTGGTAGGGGGTTGCACTGCTCTCCACTTTCTCGCTCTTCGTGCCACCGCGAGTGATATCTGTTGCGTCGCGACGACGCGTCTATTTTTGTCGACCGCGCGCGCGGCGCGCGCGCGCCGCGCGTTCGGCGCAACAAGTAGTTTTCCCTCCCTCTTCTCCCCCGTTCCCACCCTCTCGTACTTTCTCACTCGCGCTACATTTGCTCGCGCTAGATTTTCCCACCCGTCCGCGGCTGTCTCCCTCCTCTTCCACCGCCTCCTCCTCCTCCCTTTCAAGCCGGCCGGCCGGCCGCCCACTCTCGGTGGGTATACACCGAGCAACATCGATATGATAGAGCGAGACCGCGACCCCCACCCCCGTCCTCCTCCTCCACCTCCACCTCCTTCGTCCGCTCGACGAGCCAGGCGGCGCGCGCCCCGTCGCCCACCCTGCGACGTCGACGTTGCGTCGCCAACGTCTGCTCGATTTAACCGCCCGCGCTTTCTCGCTTTCTCACTCTCGCGCGCGGCACACCCGGAGCGGGGCGCCGCGGCTGTCAATTGCGCGGCGAAATGATCGACGCGACCGTCCTAAATTGTCCTGCGATCGGTGACAATTTTTTTTTTCGTTTCGGTAGATCGGAAATCCAAACTTTCTGGACAACGTCTGCGGTGGTAGAATAACGTCAGACGGCGACAGAACGTGAATTTCTCAATATTACGTTTTTTTATAAATTCTTTATGTTTTTTTATTTTATTTTTGGTTTTGGCTCCCAACAAGCCCTGGAGATTTTTCAACAAATTGATAACGAAATTATTATTTTTTTTCTTTCGTTTCGGTAGATCGGAAAGCCAAACTTTGTGGATCACGACTGCAATCGTCGAATAACGTCAGACATGGAAACAACGTGAATTTCTCAATATTACATTTTTTTATAAATTCTTTGTGTTTTTTATTTTATTTTTGGTTTTGGCTCCCAAGGAGCCCTGGAGATTTTTAACAAATGAATAACAAATAAAAAATGTAATAATAAAAATAAAGTTAATAATGATAATATTATCTTTATATAATCATAATAATAATAATAATAATGATCATGATGATAATAATAATAAGAACAACAACAACAAAAACAACAACATTATTACGATAGTAATAATAACAATAATAATAATAATAATAATAATAATAAGACGATAAATATTTGGGCAAACCGTTTGAACTCTTTTTGGGTACAAAATTCCCATGGCGAGAAAATTGGTTTCGTCGCGTCTTGTGTCGCCGACCGAAATAAATTGAACGTTAAAGCCAAACGTTATACCTGGTGTATTCGGTCTGCGGACGCTCTTCGAGGCGCATTGTCGTCTCGGGGGCCCCGACGACGCAGACGACGACGGACATTCGGGCTCGCGAGGATCAACACGAGATGCTATCTCGCGGCCCGGTACGGCTCTTCGGTAAAACGCTTCTGAATCTCTCGGGCGGCGGAGTCGAGTCGGGTCGCGTCTCCCCGCGCGCGCGATCCTCGTAAATCACGCCGCACCGCCGCGCATTTGCATCACAATGCGCGCGAACGCAGCGCTCAATCTCCTCGCGCTCGTCCCCCTCGTGTGTGAAGTCACTCGATCGGTCCCTTCGTTCTTTCCGTCGCGTCGCGCGCGGCGTTGATTCGCTTTTTTACGGCTCATTTCTCGGTTTACGTCTCGAAAACACGCGTGAGTCAGCGGGTGGAATTGCCCGAAATCGTAAACGGACAATTGAATAAGCTATTTGCGTTATTTTGCAACGCGTTGGAGACGGAGGACGAGACAGAAATGCTAATCGAATTACGGTGTTTAATTTCCGATACTCTCGCACAGGGAGAGAAGAGTTCGGCGCTGGTTACGAAAAAAATCGGTTTCGTTGTAAATACGACACTGCGGTGGTGACGAGTCTAGGAAGAATGAGCTCGGAAAAATGGCCCACAGAAGTTTAGCCCCTGGAAAATTGGGCCTCGAGAAAAATGGCACCCTCGAAATTGACCCGCAGGAAAAAATGGCCCCAGAAAAAATGGCACCCTGATAAATGGCCCGCAGGAAAAAATGGCCGCAAAAAATGGCACCCTGATAAATGGCCCGCAGGAAAAAATGGCCGCAAAAAAAATGGCACCCTGATAAATGGCCCGCAGGAAAAAATGGCCGCAAAAAAAAATGGCACCCTGATAAATGGTTCGCAGGAATTGCCCGAAATCGTAAACGGACAATTGAATAAGCTGTTTGCGTTATTTTGCAACGGGAGGAAAAGGTTGGAAATGTCCTGTCGTATATGGGTTTTTTAATCTTGAACGCTGTGACGTTCAGACTAAAGTGATACGAGTCGTGGGTTTTTCTTATCGCTCGCCGAAAGTTCCCAAAGAGTTTCGGGACTTTCCTGATCGTCGCTCCAATCGAACGAAGTCTCTTCGCACTTTTGCCGCACGGTTCGCCACCCTCGGAAATATCGGCGAGCCGCGCGCGTCTGAGTTTCGTGCTGTATATAGAAATGGCCACCGCTCGCGGATGCAAATGTCCTCTCTGATTACCCAACGACCAGCGGACAGCTCTTTGTATTTACGATTTTATGCAAATTCGCTTCCGCGCGCGCCGCCGCCGCTTCTCTTCTGCGCCGGAAGTCGGGCGAAGACGGCGCCCGCGATATACATCGCACGCTCCTCGTCCTCCGCGCCGGCCTCGCCGACTCCTGTCAGAGGTTAATATCGTTCAGAGGTTAATGACGTCTTTTTCAATCGCGATCCTTTTTTTTTCCTCGTAAGCCGCGAGTGGTTCCCGTTGAAGACGGAGGACGAGACAGAAATGCTAATCGAATTACGGTGTTTAATTTCCGATACTCTGGCACACGGAGAGAAAAGTTCGGCGCTGGTTACGAAAAATTCGGTTTCGTTAAAAATACGACACTGCGGTGGTGACGAGTCTAGGAAAAATGAGCTCGGAAAAATGGCCCACAGAAATTTGGCCTCTGGAAAATTGGGCCTCAGGAAAAATGGCACCCTCGAAATTGGCCCGCAGGAAAAAATGGCCCTAGAAAAAAATGGCACCCTGATAAATGGCCCGCAGGAAAAAATGGCCCCAGAAAAAAAATGGTACCTTCAAAAATGGCCCTAGGAAAAAATGGCCCCAGAAAAGAAATGGCACCCTGAAAAATGGCCCCAGATAAAAAATGGCACCCTCAAAAATGGTCCTAGGAAAAAATGTCCCCATGAACGAAATGGCACCCTGAAAAATGGCCCCAGAAAAAGGTACTAGCCAACCTTTCCGGAGTCTAATTTCGCGGGTGGTATATTCGATACTTTTCTTATCGCAATCACAGCCACATTTCTATCAACAGTTACGTTATTTCGCGACAAGCTCGGTGCACATACTTTCCACCCGAATTGTCTTCGTGTTCAGTGTACGCGTCGTCGCGCGGTCTCGAGACGGGCGACACGAGGACGATTAACACGACACGGGTCCAACGAACCTTGGCGCGGAATTGTTGTTATTATCCCCGGGGTGATAACGTTTTGCGCCTCACGGGCCGAGTCGGCGTTGCAGTTGCCATGCCGCCCGGATAAGTTCGGGGAGTCCCCATTTAGACGTGTAATGCGGATCGATTTTCGTGAGAAATTGCACTATTTCCAGGAGACCCCGCGTGCCGGCCCCATCGGTGCAACGCTTCGCGGGTGGCTCGCGACCGGCGAGTCTCGCAGCCGTTCGGGTCGTTTTCCGCCGCTCGGGACGCGCGGGGAAGCGAAGAAGCCGAGTCGATCGATCTCCCGCCCGACTCGCTCTGCAACACGTTTTTCGTGCCGCAAGATATATTTTGGACTCTCGCGCGGCGCGCGCGAGAGGAACGAAAAACGACGTTTGACGCGTCGCCGTTGGTAACCCCGCGTCTCACCTATGTAAATCAGGCCACGGGGCTTAATTGACGAAATATTCAAATGATCCACGCGGAACGACGAAAAAAAAAAAAAAAAATAAGCTGCCTATGAGACTCGAAGGATATTCGAATGATAATCGAGGCGCACGGATTCCATCGACGATCGAGCCGATCGCGCGCGGCTTCCTCGCTTCGATTGTTGTATTATACAAAGGAGCCCCGAGCGAGAATAATTCGGCTGACCGAGACGACTTCGGGTTCTGGTTTCGAAGACTGATAACATCGACTCGTCCACGCGCATCGCAGGACACCGATCGTAATCACCGGTCATTATACCGTTTTGAAAAAAAGGGCGCAGCGGCTCCTCGTGCGATGTTTATGGATTTATTCGAACTCTGGGATCAAATCGTTTGAAGACGGGAGGAAACACTCGGTTTCCTGGATCTGCTGATTTTCATCTGGGTCGTTCTGTAAATATTCATTAAACCTCAGGTGAACATTTCTTCCCCTAAATCGTACCGAAAATACTGCTTTGCCTTTTTTTCACTGGATTTACAAGAAAATAATTTTTTTTTACGTTTGCCTCGTCAGAATTCGTCAAAAAGGCGCCCGGTCGAAAAATGTCGAATTGCGTCCCCAAGGATATTTTTTTCTCAAAATCTCGACTTTTGACCTCACCATCGTTCTCAAGTCGCATATTCTATCCCCGAAAACCCCGGTTAGAATTTTTTTTTAATACATTTTGAAAAATAAAAATTTTGATTTTTTTTTTCTAGACGTATTGGAAAAATCGCCAGACAGTGTCGGCAAAAAACGTCAAATGCGACACCGGGGATATTTTTTCTCAATATCTCGACTTTTGACTCCGAAAACCCCGGTTAGAATTTGTTTTGACTTGATTATGAAAAAGAAAAATTTCGACATTTTTTCATTTTTTTTTCTAGACATATTGTAAAAATCGCTAGACAGTATCGGCAAAAAATTTCAAATGCCACCCCGTGGATATTTCTTTCTCAATATCTCGACTTTTGACTCCGAAAACCCTGGTTAGAATTTTTTTTTACTTGATTTCAAAAAACAAAAATTTCGACATTTTTTTTTCTTTTTGTTTCTAGACATATTAAAAAAATCGCCAGTCAGTATCGGCCGAATAAACCTCGTCAACAACACCGATTGCGGTAATCATAGCGAGAAAGTAGTTTCCTTGGAGGCGGCCACGGTGTTAATATCGCTATCAAAGCGAAGCACCGGGCAGCGCGACAAAACAGCGCGAGCGCTCCTCAAAGTCGGCCTCACTCACTCTCCCTTCTTCGCTAACGCGTAGCCAACTTACGACAACTTATCGCTGCTTACTCCGCGCAAACGTCGCTCGAGACGGCGATATACGTCCCGACCACGCGAGCCTACGCGGTGCGCGCTCCGGATCACGCAGGCCGGCCGCTCGTTCGCGTATAGCACGCGGTCGCACACCGACCCGACGCGCAGGAGAGAGAGAGACGAGTTCCGTACGTCCGTACGTGAGTCGTAATGCCCCGCGCGCTCGTTGCCGGGCGTTGGTGTACATTGTGTTCGTCCCGCCGTTCGTCCCGCCGCCACCGCCGCCGCCGTCGTCGTCGTCGTCGGGGCATAATATGTATAAGACACATTCCACAATGCTCATGTATATACCGCACCGTTGAAATCGATATCCAGGTTCCTCCGTTTGTAACCTACATCGTCGTGTGTCGCCCCCGACGAGAGCTCCGTACAGTCCTTGTGGGAATTTTTTTTTGCTGTAATCACACCATTTTTTTGTTTTTAATTTTGGAGAGTTGGAATTTTTTAGTTTTTTTTTTTCTTGAATGAGATTTGCGAGACTGAAGGAGGATTCTAGGTTTTGCTGAGTGTTTTGGGCAGTCCTAGCGAGAGAAAGAAATTTGTTCATGCCATAGTCTTTGGTGGGAATTTTTTTTTTTTTTTTTTTTTTTTTTTCAGTAATCACTCAATTTTTGTTAAAATTTTGGAGAGTTAGAATTTTTCAGTTCTTTTTTTTCTTGAATGAGATTTACGAAACTAAAGAATTATTGGTTTTGCCGAGTGCTTCATGCAGTTCTAGCAAGAGAAATAAATTTGTTTATGCGATAGTCCATGTGGGATTTTTTTGCAGTAATCACTCCATTTTTATTTTTATTTTGGAAAGTTGGAATTTTTCAGTTTTTTTTTTTCTTGAATGAGATTTACGAAACTAAAGAATTTTTGGTTTTGCTGAGTGTTTCGTGCAGTCCTAACGAAAGAAGTAAATTTATTTATGCGATAATCACTCAATTTTTGCTCAAATTTCGTTGAGAGGTCATTTTTTTATTAACGAGCTTTAAAAAATTAGAGAAGTCTTTTTCATGAACTCGACAGTCAGCGAAAGCTTCACACAGTCCTTGTGAAAAAAACTTTTCTCACAAATTTTGCCTGAAATTTCGGGGAGATATTTTTATTTATTTTTTTTTTGCTCGTGTAATTACACGATTTAAAATTAGAATATTACTTTCCAAATTATGACGAGCAAGCAAAATTTCCTCGCATCAAAACGACGCGAATAAACCGAATTTCTTCGCTCGCCCGGTGCGTCTTTGTATCCTCGAAGCCACCGGCGCAGCCCGAGAATTCTCGCGTCGCGCGGGCTCCACGGCAGTCGCGGCGCCGACTTCGGCCCGCTCGGCCAATCCGGTCGCCCCGCTAATTTTAGCTCGACCGTGACATCCCACCGGCGCTTCGCTGCCCTCCGAGACTCATGCGAGTGCACCCGCGCGCTCGATTGTCTTTCCGAGAGCTGCACAGGTGTCCCTCGCGTCGTGCGCCGCGAGGCGATCGCAGCGCCCGCCAATATTTCGGCCTCTCCCGCCGATCGTTTTGGCGTCGCTGCAAACGACGATCGATGAGCGCTCGGCTCGCGTTTATTCTCGATGGCCTAATTTATGCACGTTCGATTCGTCGCCTCGACGCGAAAAACGTGAATTCGTCTTCGCACTTGTTCCTTATTCTTCGCACTTGGTTGACTCGCACCTTTTTCTGGGGCCATTTTTCAGGGTGCCATTTCTTTTCTCGGCCATTTTTTTCTAGGGCCATTTATGAGGGTGCCATTTCTTTTCTCGGCCATTTTTTTCTGGGGCCATTTTTGAAGGTGCCATTTTTCAGGGTGCCATTTCTTTTCTCGGCCATTTTTGAGGGTGCCATTTTTGTTCTGGGGCCATTTTTCAGGGTGCCATTTCTTTTCTGGGGCCATTTGTTCCACTCGCGCCACTTCGACGATCGGAGCTGCGAGGAAACGCGTGTAAAGCGAGATCGGTATAAGGCGGCTCCTAGGTAGACAGTAACCGTGAAATTAACGAGAAAGTCGCGTGTCCCACCACCGTCGACGCAGCTTTTATAACGAATTCGAGACGTATTTGTATTTATATATACAGCGCTCGGTGCAGTCGGAGATACCTGATGATCGCTTATAGACGAAGTTTCGGCCTGGCAGCTCGAACGAAAGTTCGCGGGCGCGAGTTTTCCGGACTTCCGAGTTAATCTATACATTATTTTACTTCTTCACAATACAAACCTTATTCTTTTCCTCGCTGGACTTAATTTCTTACAATAATGATTTGTCAATTTTCTCATAATCATAAAGAGAACAAAAAATTAAGTAATCTTCCATCGTAAAATCGTATTTAAAAGAAGTCGACATACATTTTTTTTTCACCCATCGTTCCAAATATATTTTGGTCATCGCCTCGATGTCGCATCCCGTTCGGTGCTTTCGATCCGCGCCACAAAATAGCCGTATCCGCTATATCAGTACAACCGCGGTATATTTCTTTCTCGACTCTTCGTGGAACCATCGCCGGCGCGCGCGCGCGCTCGCCTTCTGGAACTCATAACTATATACTTGATCCAGGCCAGACAAACAGAACCCCGGTGTGTTCGAAAATAGTCACTCGGGCCCGTAGTGACTCGCGATGTGCCGCGCTGCAGCGCGTCGTACTACTCTCATGTACGAAAAACATATCACCGTCGATATTAGTCGCGGCGCGCGCGAGTGACGCTCACGCGTGGATCGACTCCGCTACTAGTCGATCCACGCGTCCTCGCCGCTCGAGCCTTCGCGTCGCGTCGCGCGTCCAGCCTGTGTTTACGCTTTGACGCGAGGCAGAAAATCCGAGTAACGCGCGTTCCCCGTCACGTTCGTTCCGCGAAACTCATCGTCATCGTCGTTCCTTCGCTCGCGAGATCTTCACGCGCAAACGTTGCGCATAAACGTTTTGCTGAATCGTATTATAACACGCGTCACACGTGTGTCATATCTGACGAATGTTACACAAGCGGGAGAGTCGAACGAAGCGAGAGGAAAAAAAAAGAAAAAAAAAGAAAAATTAATGAGCCCCGGCCCCTGTCGAGAGGCGGTTATTTCGTTCGAAAAAGCGAAATCCTTGGCAGCGCCGCGGCAGCCGTCACGTCGAAGCGAATTCGACAGTCCTATATTTAGAACGCGGCTTCGAGACAACACTACGCCACTCTCGTCCGGAGCGGCGGCTCTCGAGAGAGGCATCGGGAACCTCTCCGCTTGCTCGCGTGCCATTCTCGAGGCGAGCGCGCGCGAGAGAGCCCGAGAGATGCGAGGGAGGGAGCAGCAGCAACACGCAGCGGCGAACGACGAGACTCGCGCGCGGAGAGTCGAGAGAGATATGTAGCGTTCGCAAGCAGTTTATAGCATTGCGAGAACGCGCGCATTGCCACGCTCCAGCAGCATCGGCAACAGACCAGCGCTCTGATGCTGCTGCTGCTGCTGCGGCGGTGCGGCTACGGCGGCAGCACATATGGAGAAAAGTGGGTTGGAAATATAGTAGCATTGTCATAAAATATGGGAAGGTTTGGGATGCGCAAAGAAATGTAGTAATTGTAAGTTTAAACATGATTTAATATTAATTATTATTATTGTTATTAATAATGATAATAATAATAATTAGTAATTGATTATTGTTATAAATTATTTATAATAATAACAATAAAAATAATAATAATAATAATTATTATTATTATGTTCCATCGTAATACGTATGTAAAAATATGTATCGAACCAAATATATTTATAATTATATTTTATTATTGTTATTATTATTATTATTATTATACTAAATATTGTACATCTTAGTAACAATATAAAGAATAATAATAATAATAATAATAACAATTATTATTATTATTCTACTAAATATTGTACATCTTAGTTACAATATAAAGGATAATAATAATAATAATTATATAACACCTGTACACTACGAAAAATGTTTAGCTGCGATTACAAATCATTTGTTGGACCTACCAACAATGTTGATAGATTTTCAACCCTTCATTGCTAATTACAATTAACTATTTTTTGCACTAACAGTAAATATAACAATTGTAACTAAAAATCTGACAGTGGCTGCAGCAAGTATGGTATTAATTTTTTTTTTTAATCTCGTGTCCTTACTGTATTATATTTAGCAACGAAACGCAGAATTTCTCACGAACGATACCAGACTCTTCTGTTCGCGCAGCAGCGGCAGCAGGAGCGGTGAGAGGAATATGCTATCATGCAAGTCGGGCGCCCGCGCCCCCGATGACTCGGTCTCGCCTCGCGCGCGCGTCTTTGGCTTTGCAACAAAAACAGAGCCACTCGGTGATCTTGCTTCTCTCGGCGTCTCCGTGCGCGCACACGGAGAGGCCTTAAATAACGCGTGTATTATAATCATGAGTTGTGAATGCGCTCGAGCGGCGCAGCCTACGTCACCTCGCGCCTACGTTTTCTTCGTAATTCCTCCGCGCTGTACGCTCGCTACATGCACCGCAATTGCTCGCGATTTCTCCCAGTCGATTTTCTCACTTTTTTTTTGCTCTCGCTCGTTTTATAGGGCTCAAAATAATTCCCAGTCTCGAGCTGCAGGAAATATTTTTGGAAAATAATTTTCTTTAGATTTCACTGGAATTTTATTTTGACACTTTGCTCAAATTTTAATTGGTGAACAAAAATCCTTTGAAGTGAGTCGCAAGTGGAAAACAAATTCTGTGAGACCTTAAAACGTTAACACCAATTTTTTTTTACGGTGTTTCACGTCAAAAAATTAATTTACACAATTTACACAATTTACAGAGTTTCCAGTGTGTTCAAATGTATTGTGAACAAAAATTCTTTGAAGTGAGTCGCGAGTGGAAAAAAAAATGCTGTGAGACGTTCAAACGTTAACACCAATTTTTTTTTACCGTGTTTCACGTCAAAAAATTAATTTACACAATTTACACAATTTACAGGATTTTCAGTGTGCTCAAATGTATCGTGAACAAAAATTCTTTGAAGTGAGTCGAGAGGGGAAAAAAAAAAAAAATTCTGGAACGTTAAAACGTTAACACAGATTTTTTTCACAGTGCTTCACGTCAAAAAATTAATTTACACAATTTATCTCCTTACAAAAAAAAAAAAGAAAAAAAAAACGTAAAATTTGCTCGCACCTCACGATGAGTTGACGTCGATAAGGCGCGCGAAGATAAAAGTTTTCAGGTCACCGGAAATCGCCGAGTTGTACGAACTGACGTGCCAGCCAAGGCCACGAGACGCCCTGCGCGGCGCTGTGCAATATATATATATACAGCTATACAGCTCTCATCGCAGGAGAGGCGACTATTTATACGTGGCTCGTCGGTGATGATCGTTCGGGTCCCGATACGCTCGGTGTTGTTTCGCACCGAGAGACCGATTGTCATGTGGTGCACAGGCGCCGCGTAGAATTTCTTACGCGTGGAAAAAAAAGGCTTGGTTGAATCTACCAAGCTCTTGGTTAGGTATGCGCCAGACGATTAATTGGTTAGACCAAGCAAATTATAGTTTATGACAACCAAGTTTTTGGTGACGTACCAAATCACTTGGTTATGTTTACCAATAACTTGGTCGGTCTAACCAATTAATCGTCTGGCGCATATATAAACAATTTCTTGGTAGATCCAACCAAGCCTTTCTTTCCGTGCGCGTGGAGAGACCGCCGAGAGGCGAAGGGTCTCGTCGACCGGCCGATTGCTCAACGCGCGCTCACGACAATAAAAATTCGACGACGACGGCGGCGAGCGTTGGACCGGGCGCTGCGGGTCCGAGTGATAGTCACTTCCGTTCCAATTACGAATCGGGGGATTTGACTAACGCGCGAGTCTCATCGGTCCCGTCTTAACAACCTCTGGCCGCGCTTTGGTCCCCCCGAATCTGTCGTTTAACTGCCACGAATTCTCAGCGCGAGAAAAATTACTCGAAGTGGTTCACCAGAATGTCCCGTTACTTTGTCTTGTTTCCTGCAATCGAGGATTTGGACGATATTCTTTTCCCTTGATTTATTATAATGACTAAGAGTATGAAAAAAAAAAAAAAATTTCATCCCCTAATGGGGGTGAATTATTGGAATTTTTATGGAATTAATATGTTCTTGGTTTTAATGAACCCAACTGATTAAACCGGCAATGAAAAGTTATTATAACGACTAAGAGCATGAAATATTATGAAACAAAAAATAATATTTTTTGTTAAGAGACAACAAATATTATAAATAATCACATTTTTTGTTACGAGACGAAAAATATTTTTAAAAATCATATTTTTTGTTAAGAGACAAAAAATATTATAAAAAATCATATTTTTTGTTGAGAGACAAAAACTATGATAAAAAATCATATTCTTTGTTAAGAGACAAAAAATATGATAAAAAATCATATTTTTTTATTAAGAGACAAAAAATATTATAAAAAATCATATTCTTTGTTAAGAGACAAAAAATATGATAAAAAATCATATTCTTTGTTAAGAGACCAAAAATATTATTTCACCCCTAATGGAGGTGAATCATTTGAATTTTTATGAAATTAATATGTTATTGATTTTAATTTCGTTGCATCGTCAACTTCAACGTTAACTTCACCATCATTTTCCGGGACCTTTCCGCGCCCCTGTCATTCGACCCTTATTTCCGTGGAAACCGAGTTTTCGAAAACTCCACAATTCGCGTCCCGTTGTGTCCTCTGTGCTCCCCAACGGAATTGCCCGCCGCAACACCGTAACGCGCAACTGCATCGGCAGCGGCCGCCGAGACTTTCCTAGCTCCAGTGCAGAATTACGTGCAGCATCTCGGTTACCTTCGCGAGCGTAACATAATACTCCAGTCGCCGCTACTGCGTCCTTACCGGGAAGCAAAAGGCGGCGACTACGTCGAGAGGGCCTGACAACGCGCGGGCTCCGAGCCGCCGCGAGACAGGCCAACACATACGGGCGGACTCGCCGGACGACTATATGCGCTCTCTTACGTACTATAAGTGCAGTAAGGTCTACGTGCTCGGTAACGCAGACGCTGAAAGCAAAAGAGAACAAAATAAAAAAGGGGGAAAAAAATTAAAAAAATAAAAAGCCTCAAAGCTGTGTGAGAGCGTCTAAAACGGGGTGGGTGGAAAGTAAAGTCCGCGTTAAGAAAAAAAAAAAAATGAAACGCGTATTTCAAATTCAATATGGCGGAGGCTTTTGGACATGCAAATTGCAGGGAAGACGGAGAAATGGAAGTCGTAAGTAAAGTGACGCTGCTGCAGCGTCCAGCACCTACGTATTTATAGGGTAGGTGCGGGCAAAATGGGACGCGCGGGTAAAATGGGACACCTATTTTGTCAGTTCTAACTATTTTTGCGAGCAAAATGAGACAGACCCCTATTTCGTGAAAATCGCGTCTATACGACGCAATTCAAGGCATGTAAGCGGAATATAAATATTTTTAACAATTTTGAGTGTTTTAAGCAATCTGGCTTTGGAAAAATCACTTTGAAACCAATTTTTTTTTTTTGCGAAATAATCATTAAGGATTATCACCGAGTAAAAAAAAAACACGAATTTCCGAATTTGGGGTTCTGTCCCATTTTGCCCGCACTTTTTTTTTTGCCGACGCTCAAAATTGATGGTTGGAATCGGATTTTTGGATCAAAAGCAATCGAAGTACACTTTTGTTTTCGTTAGAAAACCATTTTTTGCTTGTGCGTCCCGTTTTGCCCGCACCTCCCCTATATATAAATGTATATAATTTATATGACTACATACTATATATATAAAGCCAAATGTATTTATAATTAATAATAATAATAATTATTATTATTAATTATAATAATTATTATTATTTTGGTATAATAATAATAATAATAATAATTATTATTATACCAAATATTGTGCATCTTAGTTACAATACAAAGAATAATAACAATAATAACTATTATTATTTCTTTTATACTAAATATTGTGCATCTTAGTTACAATACAAAGATTAATAACAATAATAATTATTATTATTACTATTATACTAAATATAGTACATTTTAGTTACAATATTAAGAATAATAACAATAATAATTATATGTATACCAATTGCACGCCACGAAAAATCATTAGTTATATGACATTTATATGACTATATACTGTAAAGCGCGGGGTGTCCGCTGGAGTTGAAGCATGTGGCGGTACCTACGGTTATATCGCGCGCGGACGATGATAATTAGGAGCGGCTCGGTGGTGAGCGTCAAGATGCTCTCGATGATACCGTGACTGTTCTCCCTGTTTAGCATGACGTAAGCGCGAGCTCGTATGTTAATCTCGTACGTGTTATTCGCGCATAAAGCTTCCTCGGATCGTCCATCACCTATAGCGGCCGCGTGCTGCGCGGCGCTCCGCTCGCCCCGCGCGCGCGAGCTGCGTATTCACGTGACACACTCGCGACGTCAACTAGCCCGGCGAGTCGTACATACGTAACGGCGGACGTCTCGCCTCCAGCGGGCATTAAAGCGACGTAAATATATACGTGTACTATTCTACGATATATACGCGAGCGTCTGTTGCGCCCGCGCGAATGTGCACAAGCTCGGCGCGCGGGCGCAAAGTACACAAATAATTCTTAGAATAATCGCGATTGTGCGCGCGCGACGGGAGTCGCGAGCGCGCGCACGTGAAACGCTGAATTTCCGATGCGTGCCGAGAGAGCAAGACGCGGGTGAATTAATTGTGCGTTTGTTGCGCGACTCGTGGGACTTTAATTTATCGCCGGTTCGGGTTGTTTGTCGGTTTTAATCGACGATTTGCGTTATCTGTCGGTTTTAATCGGCGATTTACCGCATTTGTTATTTCTTTTTTTTTTAAATTAATTGTTTTGTAATTTTTTTGAATTAATTGTTTTGTAATTTTTTTGAATTAATTGTTTTGTAATTTTTTTGAATTAATTGTTTTGTAATTTTTTTTAATTAATTATTTTGTCATTTTTTAGAATGAATTATTTTGTCATTTTTTTAAATTAATTATTTTGTCATTTTTTGAATTAATTATTTTGTCATTTTTTTAAATTAATTATTTTGTCATTTTTTTGGAATTAGTTATTTTGTCATTTTTTTGGAATTAATTATTTTGTCATTTTTTTGGAATTAATTATTTTGTCATTTTTTTAAATTAATTATTTTGTCATTTTTTTAAATTAATTATTTTCTAATTTTTTTGAATTCCTTATTATTATTTTTTTTTATTAATTATTTTGTTATTCGCTATTATTTCATTATTTTTTTGTGTAATGCAAATTAGTATCGTGCATTAATTAAATTGTCTGTTCGCATTTCTGTCAGTTTGGGACGGATTCGCGAGTGCGGATCGCGAAAACTCGGCGCGACCACCGCTTGTTGACGTCGCGACTCGCGGCTCTCCATCGAAATTTCCACGGGGTCTGCGCCGCGAGATTGCGCGAAACTGTACATTAGCGACGCTTTATGTGTGCATATAGACGCGCTGTGGTGGTTCGCGACAGGCTCGCTATACCGTTGCATAAGCATAATATCTCGGCCCGCGAATTCCTCGCCGTTGCTGCTGCTGCCGCTGCGCCGCCACCGCTGCAGCCTTATCGCTTATCGCTCCGCTTAGTTTTCTTTTCTTTTTTTTCCCCCGCTGTTTTTACGATTCACGCGTTCCATTGATGGTCACGGCGAGGAACGGAGCTGCTGCTGCTCCGTCACCGACATTGAGGAAATATTCGCTAAATAGTTTTTGTTTCGTGCTTCGGGAAATTATTATCCGCGTTATTACATGGAGAATGAGAAATTATTTATCAATCTAGTGATAACTGATGATTTTCGTCAGACTGGCAAAAGTATTTTTATCCTAAGAAACATGTATTTTTATTAGATCTAATTTTTTAGAAAAATCTAATTTTATTAGATCTAATTTTTCAGAAAAATTTAATTTTATTTGATCAAATTTTTTAGAAAAATCTAATTTTATTCGATTTTCAATAGTCAGCGAAGAAAAAAAAAATAGTAAGCGCAGAAAAAAATGTAGTCAGCTCAGCAAAAAAAGTTTGCGTTGTGACCTATAATTACTGACATTACTTTTTTACCCCAACTGAACATTTTTTTTTCCGGAGTTATTAAATTGATTTTCTCTATTAATCGGAGTGAAGTAACTGAAAAAAAAAAAAATAAACAGGCGAAAACGTCGGAGATTTCACGACGGAGATTAAGAAGTCGTCGCGGGGCCGGATTAAATCCTCATAAAATTCTCCGCGCCGTGTGTCTTGAGGTATTTCGCTTCCGTCGTCGGGCAAAGCGAAGCCGAATATCTGCCGGCATTCTCGAAACCGCTGTAATACATCCCGGTATAGTCTCATCCATTTTAATTCCCGCGACTATAACCGACGCTCGGATTCGGCGTTACGTGGCTCTCTCTGCGACTGAGCGCGACTCGCGCGCCCTGCGCCGCTGCATGTGAAGTCTAGTACGGCCTCCCGGACCGGCGCCTTAACGGAATCGTTATTCACGTGGTAAACCGGGAATTAAATCAACCACCGAGCGACTGGCTGCTGCTAAATCTTCATGCTAATATAGCCACCATTCCAAACCACTGAAAGACAGAGAAAATGTCCCTTTTCCTCGGTTGAATTTTCGAAAAATTATTTTTGACGGGTTCACACGGAGAAAATGTTCTGGTAATTATTACCATATTTATAGTACAGAAAATTCCGTTTATTCCACCATTCTGACGATTTTTGTAACCCAAATTCGTGTAATTTGTCACCCCGCATTCAGCAGAATTTGTTTAAGAATATTGAAAAAATCACCAGACTGCTAGAAAAAATATTATTAACGGGTTTACACTGATTTTTATGGTTATTATTACCACATAGTACTGCAAACCCGGTTTATTCTGTCAATCTGACGAATTTGAGAAAATCTTCTGGTAATTATTACAATATTTATAGTACAGTAAATTCCGTTTATTCCACCTTTCTGACGATTTTTATAACCCAAATTCGTGTAACTAGTCATCCCGCACTCATCTGATTTTTTTCAGGAATGTCGTAAAAATCACCAGACTGCCAGAAAAACTATTTTTATCGCGTTCACACGGAATTTTTTTTATTATTATTACCAGTACGGTAAACCCGGTTTTTTCTGCCACTCTGACGAATTTTAGTAACTCAAATTCGTGTCATTTGTTGCCACTCACAATCATCCAAATTATTATTTTTTTTAAACAGAAAAAAAATAACCGGACTGGCAGAATAAACCCATTATTTTTTCCCAATCACCAAATATCGTAACAATAACAACAAAATTCTCCCCTTCCCCAAAAAAAATTAAGAAAATGAACTTCATCTCAAAAGATCCCTCGCTCTCCTATGCCAGTCTCATTGATTTTTCAGCCCAGAAAAGAAAAGCGGTACTAAAAAAAGATGCAAATTTACGACTTGGTTCTCCACCAACCCCCCCGTACCAAAAGTGCCACACGCGAGAATAAACGTTCAGCGCGCGTGCCAACCTGACGAATTTTAGTAACCCAAATTTCTGTGATTTGTTGCCACTCACAATCATCCAAATTAATCTTTTTTAAATACCAGAAAAAAAATCACCAGACTGGCAGAATAAACCCATTATTTTTTCCCAATCACCAAATATCGTAACAATAACAACAAAATTCTCCCCATGCCCTAAAAAAAATTAAGAAAATGAACTTCATCTCAAAAGATCCCTCGCTCTCCTCTCCCAGTCTCATTGATTTTTCAGCCCAGAGAAAAGAAAAGCGGTACTAAAAAAAGATGCAAATTTACGACTTGGTTCTTCACCAACCCCCCCGGACCAAAAGTGCCACGCGAGAATAAACGTTCAGCGCGCGCGGCTTGCAGGGGTTGGAAAGTGTCTGAAGGTCGCGCGCCCCGCGCGCTCGTGCGTAAGTCGCGGGGCGCTCCTCCGCACTCAACATTTCGCCGCAGGTCTCGTGATCGATCGGGAGACTCCGCACACGGGGGGTTCATCACTTATTTACGCCTTCATTACTGTAAACAATGCAGCTCACTCCCTCCCCGCTGTCTCGCGCAGAGGCGCCCAGGGTGTCTCGGGTTTTGCGTCTTTATCCTGCACCCTCTCCGCACACACGCGCGAAACCAGCCGCAACCGACGCAAGGCGCGACCGAGGCGACTCTCTCAGCTTCCCTCCCGCGTTTCGCACGCTCATAAAGCGTCGCTCAACGAGAGGAAGAGAGAAACAGAGACGGACAGACGGGGAGCTGTTGGTCCATCTCACTTCAGCCCCAAGAGTTTCTCATCTGGCTAACCACCCGGTGGAGCCGGCGCATCCAGCCATTCAATAATCCCTACGTGAGCTCACGAATCCTCATAAACACACACATAGAAAAAAAGCAAAAAAAAGAAGAAGAAAAAGAAAGTTCTGTTTACTCAACGAAAAAGGCTCTTTTCGGAGCCCTCGTTCGTCTGCTTCAAGAGTCCAACGTCCGTTTGAAAAAAAAAATAATAATAATAAAGAGGCTGCTGCGCAGTCATTGAAAATCGTTCGCCACTGCAACCGGGGCGATTTCATGAGTTGAAATATAGAACCTTCGAAAAGCCTTCGTATAATGAAAATGGGTAATAGCTGCCACTTTAGGGAGTTCTATGCAGGGTCGTGACTCTTGCTTCAACCTGTGTAGCCTATCGAGATTCATCTGAGGGTCTGTGGATTTATTTTCAAGCCTTCCTCTAACCTCCGTTCACTTCAAATGGGTAATACGTGACATGTCCTGAGGATGAACGAAGACTCCAAATGTCGTTGAAGTTTGCGTCGTTGCCATGCAACGAAATTAAAAACAAAATACCAATTCCATACAAATTTAAATAATAAATAATAAATGTATAAATTAAATGAAGTGGGATAAATGAAATGAAGAAAATAAAAATAATAAATTTAAATAATTTTTTTTGTCATGCTCTTCGTCATTGTAATACATTTTTATAGCCGGTATAATCAGTCGGGTTCATTACTATTTTGTTGGTTTTTATTTCGTTGCATTGTACACCAAAAAAAGGATTCCAGGGAGGCCAGAAATTGTCATGTTGAAGTTTGCATCGTTGGAATGCAACGAAATTCAGAAAAAAATTAATTCTATTTAACCCCAATGATGAAATTATTAATTAAATCACTGTTTAACAATTAAACCGTTATGTAGTGATTATATTATTATTCAATCATTTGGGTTAATTTTTTTTTGCATTGTTTTTTTTTTTTTTTTTCTGAACTTCCTTGCATTCCAACGATGTGAACTTCAACATCATCAGAAATTTCAACCCGGGTCCAGCTCATCGCGATGTTCCCGGGTTTTGCACATTTCCGAATTCATCGTGTTCCCGAATTCAGAGAGCCGAAATCCGGAATCTCGAATCGTGGAAAATCGAAGCCGCGAGCGGCGGCATAGAAGTCGCGTGAAAGCCGCACGGCTGACTGGGCCGTGGCACGCCACACGCGCCGCCGCCGGTATATACGCGCCGCCGACTGCACCGGAGGTGGGTTAGGCGGGCGCGCTCCACGGGTAACGTTTTCAATTAAAACGCTGACATCGCCGCATTGCAGCATTCGTTGGCTTATGTGCAGCGTCTCCACATTCCCCAGGCCCGACGCCGCCGCCGCGCACCGCCACCGCTGCCGGGAGAGAGTGTATCCGGGCGTAGCGCTCTGCTCTCCACCTCCGCGCTCTCGCCGCATCTTCGTCGCACTCGTTGCCTCTGCTATACCAGCAGCAGCAGCAGCAGCAGCAGCAGCGATGGGCTATACATTCTCGTCCTTCTCGTTCGCCATCACGACGCTTTGTCTCCTCATACCTTTTCCCTCATCCCCCCCACCTCTTTTTCGCTCCTCTTCCTTCCCCTCGCGTCCCTTTCGATATCGTTTTTTTTTTTTTTTTTTTTTTTGTGTGTGTGGAGGGAGGAAAAAATATAAATAAAAATGTGGTGCGTTGAATTGATATTATCGGCTGAGGGTGGAGAGAGAAAAAAGTGGTGCTGATTTAGGATTTATGTGGAGATTTGTTTTTGTATTGGCTGAGAGAAATTTGGGGTGATTTAGCAATCGTTGGTTGGGTCGGAGATGCCCAAGATTTTGGTAGTTCCATTTTGATGATTAGTAGAATTAAAACTGATTATGTTTCTTAGCGTAGGATTTCAAGATTTGGGGTCTCTAGGGGGGAGAAAATAAATAAAAATGTGGTGCGTTGGTTTAATTTTGTTTACTGGATGAGAGAGAGAAAAAAAGTGGTGCTGATTTAGGATTTATATGGAGCTTTATTTTTATATTCTCTGAGAAAAATCTGTGGTGATTTAGCAATCGTTAGTTGGGTCGGAGCTGCCCAACATTTTCGTAGACCCATTTTGGTAATGAGTAAAATGAAAACTGATAATTTTTCTCAGTGTAGAATTTCAAGATTTAGCGTATAGAGGGTGGGATAAAAAAATAAAAAATGTAGTGCATTGTTTTAATTTTATTTACTGGGCGAGAGAAAGAGAAAACAAAAAGTGGTTCTGGTTTAGGATTTGTACGTAGATTTATTTTTATATTCGCTGGAAAAAAATGGTGGGAATTTGAACCCAACCCAACACGAGTTGCCCAAAATTTTGGTAGTTCCGAAAATAGTATTAGCGAAATAAAAGCTGCTCATTTTTCTCGGTGTAGGATTCAACAGTAACATTTAGTGTAAATTTATCCGGGCGTAACTCTGCTCAGCTTTGACGTGGGCATCTTCGTCCCACCCGCGCGATCCGGACTACCAGTAGCTCCACACATCCTCGTCCTCGTCCTTCTCGTTCTCCATCGCGACCGCTTTGTCTCCCCGTGCCTTTTCCCCACTTCCCCCTCTTTTCGGCTCACCGGCTTCCCCTGACGTCCCTCGCCCTTCGTTCGCGCCGCTCTCGCTCGCCCGACGTTGCATACGCTGGTGCTGCTCTTTCTGGAACGACGTCGACGACGACGACGCCATCGTCTCAACCCCATTGAAAACGATGAGTAGAAACTCGGCCTGCACGCATGAGAATCGATCGTTTTACGCGGGAGAACACGTTGTGGAGTTCAACGCTGGGTTCCACTTGACGATGCGATTATTTTTATTCAATTTACGTCATAAAACATTTGTTTAATTATTTCTTTATTTATTTACTTTTTTACGTAATTATTTATTTATTTATTTACTTACTTTTTTACGTAATTATTTATTTATTTATTTACTTACTTTTTTACATATTTATTTATTAATTTAATTACTTTTTTACGTATTTATTTATTTATTTACTTACTTTTTTACATATTTATTTATTTATTTAATTTTTTACGTATTTTTTATTTATTTACTTACTTCTTTACATATTTTTTTATTTTGCCAATAATCGGATCTTGCCCTTAAAATTACACACAAATTACAAAGTACGCAAAAATGATGACTACAGAGATAATTTTAAAAACTTACGAAGAATCGGTGAGTGCAACACGCTCAATAACCGTGCGCAACGAAAAAGGCAGAAAAAGTCTACGAACACCGGAATACAATTATATTACATTATACTATATTTTTCCCGTTAGGTTTCAACGAGTGACTTTTAATGAAAAAAAAAAAAAAAACTTGTTTCGTATTCCATTATTAATACAATGTAAAGCCGTACGACGTTAAAGGAGCACATTTACCGTTACGTTTCGATACATATATTTTTCTTTGGTGAAAATTCAATGCAGACGCGATACGACGTTTAACACACAGAGGCGGTCGAGTTATGGTTCGCTGCGGTCTCGGGGCATCGCTGCGTTACTCAAATACTCGTCTCGCGATGGTGTGCCAAGCGTGTATTATAAACGTGTGCCCCGCGTGTAGGCTACGCACACGCGAGGGAAGAGAAAGAGAGAAAGAGAGAAAAAGGGAGGGAGGCAACACCGACTGCTTCGTGTGTGCCACCGAACCGGAAGTGGTCACGACTCCGCTTCCGCTCTCGGGTGTAGCGCGCACGGATCCCCGAGAAACTAGCCGGCCCAGCCCTGATCCCCGGCCACGGACCGACGGACAGACGGACATCGGAAGAATCGCCAGAAGTCGGCGGCGATTCCCCTGCCGACTGTTTGCGCTGACAAACGAACTGAGCGACGAATTCAATTTTTTTTTTTTTTTTTTTCGCAACGCGGGTCCGTCGTTTTTGCGAGTACGGCGTTCTCGAAATTAGGCGCGACGGGAATTGATTTTTTCGAGCCGAAAAAATAGTGACGAAAATTTAATTCAATTTGTTAACGAAAGGTAAAAAAAAATCTTAGCAACGCTTTTTTCTCGTTTTTGCGAATACGGCGTCCTCGAAATTAGGTGCGACGGGAATTGATTTTTCCGAGCCGAAAAAATAGTGACGAAAATTTAAATCAATTCGCTAACGAAAAGCTTTTTTCAAAAAATCTTCGCAACGCTTTTCCCTCGTTTTCGCGAGTTCGCCGCCTCTCAAAATCTGACGCACAGCGATTTTTTTTTTCCGTTCCTAAAAAAATAGCGGCTAAAAATTAATCAATTTTATTATGCCAAAAGGTTCCTAAAAATCATTTTTATTTCTCTATTTACTCGAGCGCGATACCAAATTTCAAGGAAAAAAAAAGTAAAAAAATCGTCACTTTCCACAAATTTCCCCCCGTTTTTTATTTTTCCAAATTTCTAGATCAAATACGTCTATAAAAAAAGTGTGTAACTTTTCAGAAATTTCGTTTCGAACGTCCCCGTTGCTTATCTGGCGCGGGGTAAAAAAAAAACGAAGCGCGTCACCACTTATATTGTCAGTGCGGCCATTCACAGAGCCCCTCCTCCCTCCCGGCCACTTTCATCGCGAGCGGCCGCACGAAAAAAAAGAGCCGACTTCCACGAAAGAATAGTCCGATTTCTACCTGTCCATTAACGGTAGGCGGCGCGGCCTCGCTCGCTCGGCGAGTCACGTGAGAAGCGCGCGGACGTTTTTCCCCCGAGACAATTGCGCGCATCCACGCCGGAGTGCCCCGCGAGTATTAATTTACCGTGCATCTTATTTCACCGGCTCGAGTCGGTCTACAATGTAAAGCGCGTCACGGTTCGTTGATCTCTCTCGCCGCTCTCTGCGCGGTTCGACTGCCGTGGAAATGTGTGTAATGCCCTCTCCTCCCGTTTTCCTCGCGGCGTATAGCATTACTTACCATACGGTCAGCACACTGTTAAAAATATACCGTGTCAAACGCTGCTGGTGTGGACTTTTTCCTAGTGTTACTTATTACAGTGTTAATAGTAACACTTTTTACGGTGTACAATTAACACCAGCCGTTTCGTTAAATTTATCCCTGTGTTACCGTGCACGTAGAATGCACGTATCATGTGTGATTTTGAATACATTTGTTAAACGAAAATCCAAAATAATCTTTTATTTCATTATTTTCTTGAAATTAACCACAAGCGACTCACCGATGAATATCAATCAATAGTTGATTATATTCCGCAGGCAGCTATATGACCATCACGACCAACATACGTCACACACAGCGAGCAATCTCGTCCGTCCCGGCCCCGAAAGATAACGACGAAGATAGCGGCGACATTAATCGATTTCCTCTGTAAAACTCGATTTTCGAAAAATCCGTTTTACAGAGCCCGCCTCGCTATTAGATCGTCGCGACGGCTTCGCTTCGACGAATAATCTCGCGTGCTTTTGCTCTTGTTTCCGGTGTCGTGACGTAGAGGAGACCGGGGTAAAATTGGCCACCTCAACAAAAAATTGCTCTATGACAAAATTCAAAGTGTTTTTTTTTATTGCTTTTCACTCGAAAATTCGATATTGATCATCAATTTTGATGATGTTGAAGTTTGCATCGCTGGAATGCAACGAAATTAAAGAGAAGAAAAAATCTAATTAACCCCAAATAATGAAATTAGGTACAAAAAGTCATCATAGAGATTAGTTGCTTTCATGATTTTTTATACCTAATTTTATTATCTGGGTTAATTAGAATACATTTTTTTCGGAATTTCGCTGCATTCCAACGATGCAAACTTCAGCATCATCAATTTTGAGCGTCGGCAAAAAAAAACTTCCGCGGTAAAACGGGCCCCCCTCAGAATCCGGCACAAATATGAGTTAGTACACAAAACGCTACCGATCGGCATGAGTGTTGATTATTTGGGTCTTTCACTAAAATGTGACACAAAAGCACATTTCAGTCGTGACGGATTCGCCGTACAGGCAAGAATTGATGGAGAAAAAAAAACTGTTGCCGAAGAAGCCCGCGAATAAAAAAAAAAATCACGGACGACGGCGAGAAAAAAAGTTTTGACGAAGAAAGAAGCCTCAAAACTTACGACGGAGACGGGAGTCCATTTTACCCTAATTTTTTTTTTTTTTTCGATGATAAAAAAAGGGGGGCCCGTTTTACCCCAGTTTCCCCTATATAAGTACTCTCGGCGCTTTACCTACGACCGTCGCTTCCTCCGTGTATCCACAATCCGCCTGGCCCGCGATGCCCGCGGGCTGTGTGTCACGAGGCCGGACAGAGAGCGGCCAGCGCCGCGGGGGCCCAACTTCTTATATTGTATATTCACTCGAAGAACGAGCGCCGTGCCTTTTGTTCGCTCTTCTTCTCCTCAACCTTCCCTTCCCTCCCCCCGTGTGTGTGCTTCATGTAAATCGACTCGCAGTCGCGTGGGCGCCGAATTTGGGTTACGGGACGAATCCTCGTTTTTCTCCGTCACACCCGACGAGTTATTTGCGTTACAGGTGAAAAAAAAAAAAGTTTAAATTCCCAAAAAAAAAAAAAAACGGTGTGCCATTTGCGAAAAAAAAAATTCAATTTGTTTTAGCCCCCGTAATATTTCGTTGGCCGCGCGACATACGGTCCGATGTTTGCACTATGAGACCCACCCCAACCACCCTCGTCCACCTCCCACACAAAACCCAGTTGCACTGACTTTGGTAGATTAAATCCGATATTACACAGAGTTTTTCGGTGTTGCCGCAGATTGAAATTCCGATCAGGCTAAAACCATCGGCGGCGGGTGGGGAAAATGTGTATAACGCGGGTGGTGTGTGTATACACGGTCTGTGTATGTAGGGGGATGGGGGGTGGGGGGTAATGGCACACGGGGCTGGCGGGCTGAACGTTCAGCCGCCACAAATTCGGACGCGAGTAGCGGGATTATTCAAACCCAACACTCCTGATTCATAGACACGGTATAACCGAGTGGTTTTGCAGGTCGATATGCACACCGGGACCGACTGTGTATATTGTAAATATATGTTGGTAGATATTGTAAATATATATATATATATATATATATATATGTATTTATGTATTTATAGAATGCTGGACTGTAGCTGTCCGCTTATGCTGCATGTATACGTTATACACAAACGGTGCGTCAATGTATTATGTAGCGTTTTACGTATAATCGTAAATTGCCGCATTACCCACTCGCCACTGGCGTCCACGTCGCGCGAGCGCGAAAAGCGCACTCCGGCTCGCGCTCCGAACGCGGTAATGCATCGTGTTCTGCAGGCAAATAACATAGGGTGGGGTCTATAGGATATTTGCGGGAGAGAGTTTGAGAGACGATGGGCTTCCTCGGGGTGTCATCGTCGAGTCATGTAATTCGGATGTAACGTGAAGTTAACGTCCAAACTTTACGAAATAGAGAAAAAAAAAAATTCGATTTCGTAAAATTTGGAGACCCTATCCGATGGGAAATTTCCCACTGATTCCGAAAAGCACCTTTGTTTGCCCGAAAAATATTAAATGTGATGAGAAAAATGGAAAAAATGATTTTACACCTTTTTCGAAATTTCGTCACTTCGCTAAAATCGAGTTTACTTTTTTTTTCGATCGACTAATCCTGGATTTTCTTTTTGCGTTCGAGAGAAAACTCTGTAACGAAGAGAATGCCGCAAAGCGGAACGCGATATTCTGATTTCTGAATTTTTTACACGATGTTAAAATCAGACGTCTTTCGTTTTTTTGCGATTTTTGGGGGTCTGACTTTAAAATTCTGTAAAAAAATTAAAAAATCAAGATATCGCATTCCGCCTTGCGGCATTCTCTTCGTTATAGTTTTCTCTGGAACGCAAAAAGAAAATCCAGGTTTCGTCGATCGAAAAAAAAGGAACCTCGATTTTAGCGAAATTTCATCATTTCGAAAAAATTGAAAAATCATTTTTTTGCGTTTTTCTCGTCGAATTTTTTCTTTCTCAGACAAACCCCGGTGTTTTTCGGAATCAGCGGGAAATTTCCCATCGAATATTGCTTCCTCACTTTGCGAAACAAAAAATCAAATTTTCTCAAAAAACGCAACTCAACTTCCCGCTTCAAAATCCTATAAAAAATTCCGAAATCAAGATATCGCGTCTTCTTAAAAAAAAAAAACCATTTCACATTTCAACCCTTCGCAATACCAAAACATCAAAAAGATGCGAACCCGCTGGAAAATACCAGGCTGCCCCAAAAGAACCCAAAAATCGTTAAAAAAAAAAGGAGGAAAGAAGGTAGATGGATCGCCTCGGCGGTGTCATAGATACAGGAGGCGAGCGGGCCGATTCCTTCGGGACCGTCGTGTCCGCGCGTCGGACGCGAAATGGGGTTGAACACACCAGCCAGGGCAGCGCTGGATGGTTCTGCACGAGCGAGGAGAGCGAGGAGAGCGACTGGAGAAGGGAAGCTAGCTGGGCGATGGGAGGGAAGGAGGAGGACCAGGATGAAAGAGGTGGCCAGGGGGGATGCAGGGGGGGGGGGGCGGGGAGGTCGAAAGGGGTAGAGAGAGGAGAGTCGGGTGAGGTTTATAGCCAGCGCGCGGATGGTACGGTTATATGGAACGCGGTAAAAGAGACAGGAGGAGGACGAGGACGACGACGACGACGACGACGACGACGAGACGTGGAATGGAGGAAGCCCGGAGGACGTAGGGCACCTCAACGCCTCGCTAATGCAACGTGACGCGATACCATGGCAAACGACCGACGACCGACGCCCAGCGCGCCGCGTAAGTATAGCCGAGTCCTTGGTTCACTCTCTGGTCTCTCTCTCCTCTTCCACCGCCTCGTCGCACCTTGAAAAATGTGGGAAAAATCCAGCACCAAGCTTCGAGAGACGACGAAGAGCAGCGCAAAAGCTGCGCCATCAGGAGGCCAGCAGGGAGCTGGCTGGAAAATTTTAACCAATATAAGAGAGCCGGCAGCGAAAACCCCGGTGGAAATTCACCTCGTGTATCTCGATAACCGAGGACGAGGACGACGACGACGGTGACGACGTCGACGTTATCCAGCGGCCAAGCTGATCGTTTCACTCCACCAGTCTTTTCGTTTCCCCGGCAGGCGGCTCGCGGTCTATACGTCTTTCGAGGGTAAAAGCTTTGTAAATGAAACTAATTTACAGTCGACTAGTTTAATTAACGCTTTCGCCCCGCGCGAGGAGGAGTCTGCCTCCTTTTGCGCTCGGCCTGAAGCGAGCGTGGTTGGCTTTTTGAGATGAGAGATTCTGGGTTTTTTTTTTGTTTGTTAAGTTTCTGGTGAGTTATTTAGCGGTGGAGTAACGCGTTTGAGGGCGCGAAGATTATTTCGAGTTCTAGATAAGTTTTGGTATTTTTTTTTAATTCTGTTATCCTGAAAATTTTGTTCTCGTTTGATTGCAAAATGAGCTGTTAGTTTTGTGTCTTAGAGACAGGTTTGAATTTAAGAGCGAATTTAATATGGATCATTGGATCGAAGTTCGAAGTCAAGATTGATCTTCAGATCGAAGTTCGAACTCAAGATCGAAGTTCGAAGTCAAGATCGATCTTCAGATCGAAGTTCGAAGTCAAGATCGATCGTCAGATCGAAGTTCGAAGTCAAGATCGATCTTCAGATCGAAGTTCGAAGTCAAGATCGATCGTCAGATCGAAGTTCGAACGCAAGATCAAATTTCGAACTTATGATCGAATTTCGAATTTATGATCGAATTTCGAACTTATGATCAAATTTCGAACATATGATCGAATTTCAGATCGAACTTCGAACTCAAGATCGACTTTCCAACTTAAGATCGACCTTCGTACTCAAGATTTATCTTCAGACTGAACTTCAATATTTATCTGAAAAACGAACTTCAAATTTCCGTCCAAAAACTCTCATTCCCCCCAAAATCACACAATTACAACAAATCCCCCAAAATCTCGATCAGCGATCCCATCACCTAATGGCGCAAAAAAAGAAAAAAAAAAGAGAAAAAAAATCCGCAGTCTCTTCTCAGCCGCGCAGAGATCGACGGTGGTAGGCCGAGGCGAAGTCGCGAAAAGAAGGTGGAGCTGTCGGTGGGCATTCGAAAAGGTGCGATCATGGCGGAAGGTATTGACTTTCCTGAAGGTGGTTGCGCTGCGCGCGGTCCACCGTCTTCTTTCCCTCTCGGCGCTCCCTCGCCCCACGAGTCTCGGGGGGTAACAGCGGAGCAGCAACGCGATGATGAGATCTCTCTCCCCCGGGGGGGGGGGATCCCCCCCCCCCTCCCTCCGCCTCCCACCGCATCACCCCTCTGCCTACTCCGTCGTATCCCCCGGCTCCTCTCGGGTGTGTACAGCGCGGGGAGCGGGCCAGATCAGTGGAGAGATGAGAGGGATGCTGCCACGTAGGTGGCGGAGGAGGCCAGCCCGCCACGAGCCTTCGAATGTAGGTGTCGTCGTCGTAGGACGCTCGCGGTTGGCGTGTGCGTCAGCTGTCTCTCTCTCTCTCTCTCTCTCTCTCTCTCTCTCTCTCTCTCTCTCTCTCTCTCTCTCTCTCTCTCTCTCTCTCTCTCTCTCTCTCTCTCTCTCTCTCTTTTTATCTATCTATCTATCTGTCTCTCTCTCTTTTTCTCTCTCTATCTCTGTCTCTTTCCATCCGCGCAGCCAGGTCGCCTCGTCGTCCAGGCGCGCGAATATAACCCAGGGTTGAATCGCCGAGGCAGAGGCAAAGCCATCCGAAGATGACATAGGTGTTGGAAAGCTGGATCCCTGTGTGTGTGGGAGGAAGGGGGGGGGGTGAAAAGGGAGGGACGGGGGAGTGGAGGTTGTAGTAAAGTTGTGGGAAGGTCTGCCAAGCCCCAGATCCTGCGGAACCTCCTGCTATCAGCGTGGCTGCTGGTCGCTGACACAAATCCGACCGACGAGGACGCGATCCCCTCGCGATATCTCGGCGAGATTCCTACAAAACGTTTTTATATTTCTCGGTTCGGATGAATTTTCGCGCGGCCAGTGGAACGGAATTGCTGGGAGACATTTTTTGTAATGTTATTTTGTGGTATACATTTTTTTATTTACCGCGATTTGTTTTGTAAATAAATATTATTCACCGCGATTTGTTTTTTAACCATTTTTGTTTACAAGAGATTTATTTTTCACATTTTTTTATTTACCGCAATTTATTTTTTAACAATTTTTATTTACAGCGATTTATTTTACAGGGAGGGGACCGACTGTACACCACCCGATTCGACACGAACCGATCTCTACACCGAAATCTCTACACGGAACAATGATTCAATTGTTCAATTTGTGTAGAGATCGGTTCGTGTCGAATCGGGTGGTGTACAGTCGGTCCCCTCCCATTTTACACATTTTTTTATTTACCGCAATTTATTTTACAAAAAAATGTCATTCACCGCGATTTATTGTACAAACAATTTCTATTTACAGCGTTTTATTTCACACATTTTTTTATTTACCGCAATTTATTTCACAACAAATTTGTATTTACACCAATCAATTCCACAAAAAAAATGAAAAAAATAAAAAAAAACAGCCGCAGGCAATTTCGCTGCACGGCACATATTGTCGTGACTGGACAGGGAGGTCGCGCGGCCGCGGATCGCGCGCGCGGAGTACAACAGCCGCAATATAATCACGGCGAAGGGCGAACGGATATGACTTTCGATCCTCGTGGCGCGCCAGGAGGAGCGTCCGAGACGCGTCCGACGGAGCGACCCATAAACTCCATTAGTTTACTCGCGCGGCGCGAGCGATGGCTCCGTGTCATGGCGTTCGCCATGGGTGTGTACCAACACCAGTGGGAATAACATATATCCCTCTGCGGTGTCTTCCACTCTTCTTCTTCTCTCTCTCGTCCCTCCAGTTATCTCCTTCTCTCTCTCTTCCTCTCTCGTGGCCAATGGCGTCGGTACAGAACCCGACGACCCCGAGGCGCGAGAAGAGCCATCGAACTTCCGCATTCTCCCCGCTTGCCACTCGGCTCCGTAGCTTCGCTCAAAAGCTACTGCACCTTACACTATATAGCTATATACACATTTATATACATATATATGCGTTGTGTGTATATATATATATATATATATATATATATATACGTTCTTCCCTTCTTCACATTCTGCTAAGAATACTAGCGGCGCGCTGTTCCTACATATGCGCGTCATTCGCTCGAAACTCTTCAATCTCCGCTGCAGCGCGCTCGTTTATACGTTATCCGCGCGCGAGGCGTCTCGGGCTCCCCTATGGCAGAAGCGCGAGAGGACGAGGAAATTCCACGGCGCGCGGTAGCCGCATGGAACACGCAGAGCCCGCGAATCTCGCGCCTCGGCAGCAGCGGCTCCTTCGGGCCGCTCCGGGCGGCAGTGGTAACGGACGATACTCCGGTTCGTCGTCAGACACAGCCGGACAGGAATCAGTCGCAGCTCAATTTTTAATCTCTCGAAAAGTGAACGAGAAATTTAATTTTCTATAGTAATAGTAATAATAATGACAAGAACAACAACAGCAAAAAGAACAACTAATAATAATAATAATAATAATAATAATAATAATAATAATAATAATCGATCCTTGTAAAAAAAAATTGACGGAATGAAAAAATTAAAAGCGACTAGATTTATTGAAAAAAATATGATTTTCAACGGAAAATAAAAATTAAAAGTAATAATAATAATGATCGATTCTAAAAAAGAATTGACTCAGTGAAAACATTAATAGTAACCAGATTGCCAATCCTAATTTTATTGAAAAAAAAAAGAACCGACGATTTCCAACAATTGAAAAAAAAAAATGTTTAACGCAAAATTTAAAATAATAATAATAATAATAATAATAAGGATCGATTGTAAAAAGAATCGACTGAGTGAAAAGATATCAATAGTAACCAGATTGCCAAACGTAATTTTATTGAAAAAAAAAAACCCGGCGTGTTACAATTTGAAAAAAAGACGATTTTCAACGCAAAATGAAAATTAAAAATAATAATAATATGAATCGATTGTAAACAGAATTGACTGAGTGAAAAGTTATTAATATAGTAACCAGATTGCCGCTCGTAATTTAATAAAAAAAAAATTAAAAAAAAATAACCGACGATTTTCAACAAAACGAGTGAACAAAAAATCCCGACGAGTGAACAAAACCCGACGTTTTTCAACAATCGAAAAAAAAAAAAAGATTTTCAACGCAAAATGAAAATTAAAAATAATAATAATAAGGATCGATTGTAAGAACGTTATTGAAAAAAAAACCGACGTTTTACTACAATTGAAAAAAAAAGATTGTCAACGCAAAACGAAAATAAAAAAAATAATAATACGGATCGGTTGTAAAAAGTATTGACTGAGTGTACAGTTATTAATATAGTAACCAGATTGCCAATCGTAATTTAATTGAAAAAAAAAAAAAAAAAAAAAAAAAAAAAAAAAAAAAAATAACACCGACGATTTTCAACAAAACGAGTGAACAAAAAATCCTCGTCCCAGGCCGGAGATTCCGCAGAAGCGGTAGAAAAGCTCGCGGATCGAGAGGCGCGCGCGTGCGGCGCACCGAGAGCGAGAGCGAGGTGAAGGGCTGCTCCGTGGTTCTTTCGCGTTGGCCGAAACGCTCGCGCGGTTGGCCGCCGTCGCAGCGGGGCCCGGTATCTCCTGTGGGCCGCGCGCAAGTAACGCCGAGCCGGGCGGGCGGCGGGCGAACTCGTGATCAATGCTGCGGCAGCGCTAATTAATTAACATTCCCTCACCCGTAGGCCTCGCCGCGGACACGCCTACGTTGCGGAGCGAGAAGAACCCCGAGTGGAGGCCCTCCTCGTGACTTTAACGGCCGGCGATCGTTACACAGCGCTCGGCGCCGAGCTCTCCTCGTCGTGCGCCGCGCTCCGAACAGAGCGGAAGGTCTCTCTCCCTCCCTCTCTCGCCTCGGCTTCGTATCCACGTCGCGAGAATATTATCCGCCGCTCCGGGCTATTCTCTTTTCTCTCCTCTGTACTAACAACCGCGCTCGCTGCCGCCGCAGCAGCCGCCGCCAGCCAGCCTCTCGTCTCCTGCCACCGGCAGCCAGACCCGGGGTATTCGTAATTTTCAACTGCGCCGCACGCGCGAGCAACGTGTGCAACGACGGTGTGTATATGGATACAGGGTGATCCAGAATCACCGCACGAAACGAGTCAAGGAAGTCCGAAATGGTTTCAGGAACGCGTGTGTGAAATTTGAGAATTTTGTTTCCCGTACTTTTTTAAGGGGAGCTGATTTATTGCACGAAACGAGTCAAGGAAGTCCGAAATGGTTTCAGAAACGCGTGTGCAAAATTTGAGAACTTTGTTCCCCGTACTTTTTTAAGGGGAGCTGATTTATTGCACGAAACGAGTCAAGGAAGTCCGAAATGGTTTCAGAAACGCGTGTGTGAAATTTGAGAATTTTGTTCCCCGTAATTTTTCAGGGGAGCTGATTTATTACGATGAAGTTTGCATCGTTGGAATGCAACGAAATTCAGAAAAAAATTAATTCTGATTAAACCACATGATGAAATCAGGTATAAAAAGTCAGGTATCAATCAGTTTTTATGATGATTTTTTATGCGTAATTTCATCGTCTGGGTTCATTAGAATGATTTTATTTTTTCTGAATTTCGTTGCATTCCAACGATGCAGACTTCAACATCATGATTTATTATGACAGCCAATCTTAATTTGCCCTTAACTTACTCTCAACTTTCTCTTAATTCGTACTCAAGTTGAGAGTAAGTTGAGGGCAAGTTGAGAGTTAATTGAGAGTAAGTTCTTCCTCAATTTACTCTGAACTTGGCCTCAACGTCCTCTCAACTTGTCCTCAAATTACTCTCAACTTGAGTATCAAAAAGTACTGGGAATAGAATAAAAAAATCACATTCAAAAAGTACTGGGAATAGAATTAAAAAATGTCATTCAAAAAGTACTGGGAATAGAATTAAAAAATGTCATTAAAAAAGTACTGGGAATAGAATAAAAAAAAGGTAATTAAAAAAGTACTGGGAATAGAATAAAAAAATGTAATTAAAAAAGTACTGGGAATAGAATAAAAAAATGTCATTCAAAAAGTACTGGGAATAGAATAAAAAAATCTCATTCAAAAAGTACTGGGAATAGAATTTAAAAATTTCATTCAAAAAGTACTGAGAACAGAATTTAAAAATCTCATTAAAAAAGTACTGGGAATAGAATAAAAAAATCTCATTAAAAAAGTACTGCAAAGAGAATAAAAAAATCTCATTCAAAAAGTACTGGGAATAAAAATCTCAAATTTTGCACACGCGTTCCTGGGATCATTTCGGACTTCCGGATCACGTTTGGTGCGGGGATTCTGAATCACCCTGTACATGTGTGTGTATATGTGTATACGTATAGCTACGTCGAAGCCACCGCGCGCGCAACGAACCGAACGCAAAAGTCCCGTATCCCGCATTCCTCACGGACAGATGAATCCGCAATGGCACACACGCGGGAACTGGAACAATTTTCCGACCGGGTCTCCGCGCCGCGCCGCGCGGCCTCGGATTATCCCGCGCCGACGAGGCTGAGGCCGCCCGTGTGGCCTCCACTGTGATTCAATGACCTCTGATTTTTTTTTTGTGGTCATTTTATTTATTTATCATTTCGTGAAATTATTACGAAAAAAAAATAGCTCTTGAAAAATCAGTGGAGAAAATGTCTCGTGTTTTCGATATACCTGTAGGTATTGTTGTCAGGTTATTCGTTCTGTGATTGGCTGTCGTTCTCCTGCCTGCAACTCGTTGTTTACCAACGAACAGTTTCAGTTATCCGTGTGTTATTGTATTTTTACAATTCACTTATTATTTTTTGTTTTTTCCTTAACGCTTTATTTTCATGTATTTTTGCCAGTCCAGAATTAATTTGTTGTTATTATTATTATTATTATTATTATTATTATTATTATTATTATCATTTTCTAAACGTGATAGTTTTCACGGAAAATTAAACAAAAAACGTGAACAAAAGGAGACTGAAATAAGTCATAAATAAATATCTGCATTTTTTCTTAGTACATTTCGAAATACGAATTTAGGAAAAAAAAGTTGCGAATTTTGTATAGCAGTAAAAAAATGGAACATTTTCATTTTTTAGTATTTTGTTATTTTAATTTTTTATAATAGTAATAAATAAATAAATAAATAAATAAATAAATAAATAGCAACTAAAACAGCGTGAAAATAAATTCGTCGCGTCTTCGCGCCGCCGATCGGCGTTTGCAATTTACCCGAAAATACAGCGGGGGCCGTTCCGGCGTTCGGGCGGCATCGTCACGGTGGCAAAATCGAGGGTGTGGGAACGTCGGGTCACAGAGTGCTCCACTTGCTCCCGGCAGCGCAGCGTCGGCGGCGGCGGCGGCGGCCTCCTCCATAACTATTTTACTAAGCAATCCCCTTTCACGCCGGGCGATATGGGCCCCGTTTCGCTCTTACCCTCCCCGCGCGCTCCTCCGTCTCGAGAGTCTCGCTTCCCTCCCGTCGTCGTTCACCGCCGTCGCCGTCGTCGTCGTCGTCGTCGACCCCCGAAGCGCACGAACCCCTCGCCGCACCCACGAAAGATTAAATCGCGCGGGCCCGTCCGTCCGTCTCGCCCTCGCTCGCCTCTCGTTCCTCTCTCGGTCGATATTCAACCCGACTCCCCAAGGGGGACCGTTGACCACCAGCAGCAGCGCCGAGAGCCGAGACCGGCAAACTTTGTTGTAAGGATACGAGTTCCAGTTCACGTTTCGTCTTCTCCCCGCACTTTGCGACCACCCACATGTACCCTCTGTTGGTGAGCAAATTTTCCTCCCACGTTTTCCGGCTCGAGGAAATATCTTGAAGAGATACCATTTATTTACGCTCATTCCGCGTCACATTTTTCGTGAGGCTTTGGCGTAAGGAAAAATTGCGATATTCGACGCACTCTTAAAAATGTTGAGTTTGTTGGTTTTTTTAATTAAATAATAATTCGACAACAAAAACGAGAAGATTTATGAAAAAATCGTAGGTGAGCAGATTTTCCTCCCACGTTTTCTGGCTCGAGAAAATATCTTGAAGAGATACCATTTATTTACGCTCATTCCGCATCACATTTTTCGTGAGGCTTTCGCGTAGGGAAAAATCGCGATATTCGACGCACTCTTAAAAATGTTGAGTTTGTCGATTTTTTTAATTAAATAATAATTCGACAACAAAAACGAGAAGATTTATGAAAAAATCGTAGGTGAGCAGATTTTCCTCCCACGTTTTCCGGCTCGAGGAAATATCTTGAAGAGATACCATTTATTTACGCTCATTCCGCGTCACATTTTTCGTGACGCTTTCGCGTAGGGAAAAATCGCGATATTCGACGCACTCTTAAAAATGTTGAGTTTGTCGATTTTTTTTATTAAATAATTATTCGACAACAAAAACGACAAGTTTTATGAAAAAATCGTAGGTGAACGAATTTTCTTCTCACGTTTTCCGGCTCGAGGAAATATCTTGAAGAGATACCATTTATTTACGCTCATTCCGCGTCACATTTTTCGTGAGGCTTTCGCGTAGGGAAAAATCGCGATATTCGACGCACTCTTAAAAATGTTGAGTTTGTCGATTTTTTTAATTAAATAATAATTCGACAACAAAAACGATTCGAAACAAGTTTTATGAAAAAATCGTTGGTGAACGAATTTTCCTCCCACATTTTCCGGCTCGTGGAAATATCTTGGCTTGAAACAATTTATTCACCCTGGAAAAGCGTAAAGAAAAATTGCGATACTCAACGTATTCCTGACCAGCAAAATATTCACTCGATCAATCCTCAATTATGAAAATATTATTATTATTATTATTATTATTATTATAAATAAAATGATAACTCAGCAACGATAATGACAATATTTATAAAAAAGGAAGCATAAATAGTAAATAATGTAAATAATCCTAAATAATGAAAATATTATTATTATTTTTATTATCCTAAATGAAATGATAACTCAGCAACGATAACAACAATATTTAAAAAAATCGGAATCATAAATAATAATAAAATCTTTAAAAAAGAAAAATTAAATTGAGTCTCTTCGTTTCAAGGAGAAAAAAAATGTATTTTCGAAGTAGCAACGGAGTCGAGTGATCACGAGTTTTCCGGATTAATACTCAGCGCCGTCGCGCGTCCTCAGCGAAGACAATTTATTCTGCCGCATTTACCCGGGAAAATTGCTTTATATACAAGAGGAGCCGCGCAGCTCTTATCGGATTCTGCGATACGAGGAACCGGCAGTCGATGCAGGTATGCAGATATGATGCAGGAGGCCAAGTGCGGGGAGAGAGCGAGAGAGTGGATGGAAAGACGGAGAGAGCGCGAGGTATGGAGAGGTGATCGATCGGGCGGCGAGCGTGCGGCGTACAGACGGCGGCGCGTGCATTGTTCGGCGAAGCGTTTGGCGTAGGGTGGTTTTACTAATTGGCGCCGAGCATCGATTACCGCGCCAAGTTCCGACCGAGAGTACTCTCCCCGTTGAACCCCTTCGTCACCGATCTCCCCCTCCCCCCCCCTCCCCCCTCGGCCCGCCACGGTCTATATCACGGCGAATCCGATTAAAGCAACCGTACAGTATTAGTTCGACGCTCGGAGTCGCGGGGCCCCCGCGTCAACAAATTAACGAAAACCGCTGGGGTACACCGCACGCGTCTAATCAAAGAAAATACGGTGGGATAGACACGCGAGAGACCCCCGCGGGATACGCGGAGGCTGGGTGGATGAGCTCCGCGATTTTCAGCCGTTTTCCTGTTGTGCTGTATAAGAGGGTGGAATTTATTGGGTTTGTGAAATTTCTTCGTGGAAATTTCGTGGTGAATATTTTCACGTGGAAATTTCGTGGTTGCAATTTATTCGTAGAAATTTCGTGGTAGAAATTTCTTTCTGGAAATTTCGTGGTCAATATTTCTAGGTGGAAATTTCGCGGTTAATATTTTTTCGTGGAAATTTCGTGGTCACAATTTATTCGTAGAAATTTCGTGGTAAATCTTTCTTCGTGGAAATGTTGTGGTCAATATTTCTACGTGGAAATTTCGTGGTTTATATTTCCACGTGGAAATTTCGTGTTCACAATTTATTCTTAGGAATTTCGTGGTAAAAATTTCTTCGTACAAATTTCGTGGTCAATATTTCCACGTGGAAATTTCGTGGTAACATTTTTTTCGTTGAAATTTCGTGGTCAATATTTCCACGTGGAAATTTCGTAGCCACAATTCCTTCGTGGAAATTTCGTGGTCAATATTTCCACATGGAAATTTCGTGGTCAATATTTCCACATGGAAATTTCGTGGTCAATATTTCCACATGGAAATTTCGTGGTCAATATTTCCACATGGAAATTTCGTGGTAAAAATTTCATCGTGAAGACTTCGTGGTCAACATTTCTTCCTGATGATTTCGTGGTCAAAATTTCTTCAAGAAAATTTCGTGGTCAGAATTTCGTCCGCCAATCTCGACTCCTAAAAACTCACCGCAAACTTGACCTCTTTTCGTGGTTTTCATTTCCTCCACGAATTGACCACTTTGGTCCTCCAAATCCTTTTCAGAACTGCCACGCAAAACTCGAAACTCCCTCCCAACATTAATTCTCCATATTTTTTCTCATCGCACAATCCACTCCCATCCCATCTCAACAAAACCTAAAAAAAAAAAACCCTCCGCGAATTTCCACCCCTTCCCCCTGTGCCCCATAACCCTGGGCCTACCCTACATACCCCACTGTCAATATTTCCCTGCAGTCACTCTCCACCCCGTCTCCGTCGAGGCGTCGCTCCGACGTGTCCAAGACGACGACGACGATCGACGGTTGGACAGCGGCGAGAGTGGCTTAAGGACGGAAAACGTTATAGGTCGGACTCATCATCGTTGCACCCCGGCCGTTTAACGACTCTGCACACAAGGCGACGTTACCTACAGCCATTGGAATATACAAACACACGAAGACGTACATATGAGGGAGGTGCGGGCAAAATGGGACAGCTATTTTTTCAGTTCCAGATATGTGTGCGGGCAAAATGGGACGGACCCCCATTTCGTGAAAATCGCGTCTATACGACACAATTCAACGCATGTGAGCGGAATATAAAGACTTTAAACAATTTTGAGTGTTTTAAGCAATCCGGCTTTTGAAAAATCACTTTGAAAAAAATTTCTTTTTTTTTTACAATTTTTTTTTTTTTTTGCGAAATAAGTATTAAGGAGTATCACCGAGTACAAAAAAACACGAGTTTCCGATTTTGGGGGTCCGTCCCATTTTGCCCGCACTTTTTTTTTTGCCCACGCTCAAAATTGATGGTTGGAATCGAATTTTTTGATAAAAAACAATCGAAATACACTTTTGTGTTCGTCATAAAACCATTTTTCGCTTACGCGTCCCATTTTGCCCGCACCTCCCTTATATATATAGTCGCGAACCCAAAGGCGCTATCGCCACGGGCGGCTGTGACACACGGAGCACGGAGTCATTGTTTGTCGACTCGTCTCTCCGTTCGCATCGCTTGACTCTCTCTCTCTCTCTCTCTCTCTGTCTCTCTCTCTCTCTCTCTCTCTCTCTCTCTCTCTCTCTCTGTCTCTCCCTCTCGTCCTTCCTTCCCTCGTGCTCGAAACTGGGGCAAGTTTGCACGTCCGTCGTGACGGCGTCGGCGGTGGGCGGACGTTGTGTACAGTAGCAGCAGCAGAAGCAGCAGCAGCAGGGAGGTTGAGGTGCTGCTGCTGCTGCTGCTGCTGCGGTGTTGGTGTTGGCGTGGAAGGAAGAGGAAGGAAGGAAGGTAGTAGAAAGGGCCGCGCGGGTCGATGGTCCGGCATTCATAATCATGAGCTCCTCGAGGCGCGCACAAGGGGTGCGGTCTTCTTCCCCCCCCCCCCTCACCCGTCGGGGGTGAGGGGGGGAAGAAACCCCCGCACCTCCACCTCTTGGTCGTCTTTCGTATCTCGGGGGGCCCCGACTACTTTACCCTGTTGCCGACCAAGAAGAAAGTCCACTTTCTCCCCCCCCCCCCCGCCCCCTTAGCCCCTTCTTCCCGTTCTCTGCTCCACCTCGGCCTCCCGCACTCGTTGGGGAGTCTCGAGGGTGGTCGTTTGCGGATCTAACGCAACATAGCGGAGGGTCCGGCGCTATCCACTCTCTGCCCGCTGATGCTGCGCTATAGACACCGTTGACGCTGGTTTCTCCCTCCGCTCGCATATTTTCTTGGGTGCAATTTTTCTCGAGCGTCGGAAGGTGTAATGTTGAGGTTGGGGTACTTTGGGATTGATACGCGTGGGAGAGAGAAAAGGGAAATTAATCCTGCGTGATTTTTTATGTTTCCTTTTTGGCTGAGTTTTTTTTTATTTAATTTTTGCCTATGAATTTTTTTTATTTCAATTTTTGCCTATGAGACAAAAATTTAATAGATAGGCTTTAATTTAATTTTTGCCTATCAGGATTTTTTTTTTCAATTTGTGCCTATGAGGTTGTTTTTTAATTTTATTTAATGAGGTTATTCAAAAATTTAATAAAAAGGCTTTAATTTAATTTTTGCCTATCAGGAATTTTTTTTTTTTTCAATTTTTACCTATGAGGTTTTTATTGTAATTTAATTTAATGAGGTTATTTTTAAATTTAATAAAAAGGCTTTCATTTAATTTTTGCCTATCAGATTTTTTTTCAATTTTTGCCTATGAGGTTATTTGTTAATTTAATTTTTGCCTATGAGGTTATTTGTTAATTTAATTTTTGCCTATGAGGTTATTTGTTAATTTAATTTTGGCTTATTAAGATAAATCTCGTCGTCTCTCTGTGCAAGTCGGGAACTGTCGGGGCCAACGTGGCCCTGATCGGGACCTGACTAGCCGTTGAAAATTTCTCGTCGAGCTGCGTATATTCTCACCGGAAAGTAGCGTCAACCTCTGCTTCCCCTGTGCGCACCTCAGTGTACAAACAGGTACGCACGAATACATAGTGCGAGTACTCAGAGAGAGAGAGAGAGATCGTAGCGCCGAGAGCGTAAACAAAAGCTGCGGCGGTAATTAATACGCAGGGGCGGAGGTGGCCTCGGTCGAAGCCGCCGAGGATCCGAGAAGCCGCCGGAGGACTGATCCGGAGCAGGCCAAAGCCAAAGCCGTGCAGCCGTGGCGCCCCAGCCCCTGGGATATCTGCGATGCAGCGCCAACCCTGAGCCGGAGGGATAGGCGTTCTCTCGAAGTCGGATTTGATTAATGAGGAGTTTACTGGCACCTCCGCCATTGTGTTGGCTAATTACGAGCCGAGTACATACGCTCCAGTCTCCAGCTCCAGCTCCATCCTCGTCTCCGCAGACGATCCCCGGCGATGCTCCGCGCCGACTCCGGAATGCCGAGGGCCGCAAAGGTCACGTCGCAACTCTCAACCGCGAAACTGTCTCGCGAATTTTTTACGCCAGTTGGTTGTAAACGTTTTGAGATTTTTGTATTTTTTTTTTTTTTTGGGCGAGTAAATAATCAGCCCGGAATTAATTCTGAATTCAACATTTTTACTCAGAATTAATTCTGAATAAAAAATGTTGACTCAGAATTAATTATGAATAAAAAATCTTGACTCAGAATTAATTCTGAATTAAAAATCTTGACTCAGAATTAATTCTGATTTAAAAATGTTGACTCAGAATTAATTCTGAATAAAAAATCTTGACTCAGAATTAACTCTGAATTAAAAATCTTATCTCAGAATTAATTCTAAATAACAAAATTCGTCTCAATATTAATTCTGAATCACAGATCTTAATTCAGAATTAAATTAAATCGATCCTCAAAAAAAAAAAAAAAAAAAAAAATTTCAAGAATTTCCAAGAAGCCTCCATAAATTCATCTCCGACGATCCGCGAAGTCTCCGCCGAAGATCCCTTCCTACGCTCCACTTACCCAAGGAATTCCGAGGGCGTAAAGTTCACGTTCCAGTCTCAACCGCGAAATCGTTTCACGAATTTTTGCTCCCGTCGATTGTATTTAAAAAATATACATTCATTTCTTGCCAAAAAAAAAAATATATATCTTCACAACATTAAATCGACTCGCAGCTCCCCAAAAAAAAATCTTCGCAAAATTAAATCGACTCGCAGCTCCCAAAAAAAAAAAATCTTCACAAAATTAAATCGACTCGCAACTCCCAAAAAAAAAAATCTTCACAAAATTAAATCGACTCGCAGCTCGCAAAAAAAAAAAAATCTCAAAACTAAATCGACTCGCAGCCCACAAAAAAATCAGAAACATAAAAAATACCTTAAAAAAATCTGTAAAAAAATTCTCCCACCGTTTCGCAATCGTTCGACCGTCGTCCCCACCGAAGATTCGAAAACCCGCTAAAAAACCGTTCGCCGAATCCTCATCGAAAAAGCTTCGACGACCCGTAGGGCGACCCCCGGTCCGTTTCTCGCGACACCTCGTGCAGCCAACGCAGAGCGGCGTGCACCAACTATGCGCCCGCTTGACTGCAATTTGCTGTGTCGTCCTGTGTGTAGCCCGCACCAGCGGCATCGCCCGAGAGAGAGACAGAGACACGGAGAGTCGGTTCCACTATCGCCCGGCGAATATATACATATATATATATATATATATAGACGTCGGGGGTTGCGCGTATCAGACACGTATGGGAGCAGACAGAATATACAGAGCACTAAATGCCGCTATCGGAAATCGATATCGGAGAGCCGCAGCCAGAGCAGCTACTCTTCGTCGTTCCCGTAGCCTCTCTCACCCACGCGGCAAACCCTCCCACCCCCTTCCACCCCCTTCCACCCCCCTCCCCCTCCATCCCTTTCTCTCTCTATTCGCTCTGTGCGGCACTCGGCCGTCCTCTCATGCAGCCTGTGCGGCGTACGGAGAGCCTCCGTACCCGCTGTGTGGATTTGCGTGTGGAGCGCACCCGAAGCTGATTGTGTGACTATGTGCAGCCACCCCCTGTCGGGGGGAGGGGGGTAGGACGTGCAAATGCGCACGGACGTTGCGCGCGTTGCTGTGTGTGTGTTACACACTCCCCGGACCTTTGTAGACGAAAATGAATTTTTCGGAAAAAAAAAGATCCTCGCATCGGCAATTTTTTTTTTTATTTATTTTTTTTTTGGTTCCTTTCGCCACCGGTACCGGTGAGCGCCGCATCGGGTTTACTCCCGAACGCGCTCTTCGCTGCCCTCCTGACGTGCTGGATTAATTTTTTTTTCTCGGGTGGAGTTGTTATTGTTGTTAGTAGTTTTTTTTTTAAGAGCCGAGAGACATTTTTGGCTGGGTGGATCTGCGATTTTTTTAAAATCGATATCGTATCGAGTTTTCTGCCCTCAAAAGATTTTTGCCTTCCACGTGTTTTTTTTTTTTGCTTCTTCTACATTATAATTTTTTATTATTCTCGTGGCGGCATAAATGTCTAGACATTTTCGCCTGACGGTGAATTTTTTTTTCTCGGGGCATTGTTATTGTTATTATTATTTTTTTTTGTTTAAGAGCCGAGACATTTTTGGTGGATTTGCGATTTTTGAAAAATCGATATTGCATCGACTTTTCTGCCCTCAAACGCTCTTTGCCCTCCGGGCATTTTCTATGCTTCCTCTACATTAACTTTTATTTTATTTTATTATTATTCTCCTGGCGGCATAAATGCCGAGACATTTTCACTTGTCGAAGAATTTTTTTTTTCTCGAGTGGATTGTTATTGTTATTATTATTATTATTTTTTTTAAAGCCGAGACATTTTAGGCTGGCGGGATTTGCGATTTTTGAAAAATCGATATTGTATCGACTTTTCTGCCCTCAAACGCTTTTTGCCCTCCGGGCATTTTTTATGCTTCCTCTACATTAACATTTTTTTTTTTTTATTTTATTATTATTCTCCTGGCGGCATAAATACCGAGACATTTTCACCTGACGGCGAAAATCCAGACGGAAAACCGCGCATTGTTATATTTACGACCCACTGTGAGACGGGGGCAAAGAGGCGGATCAATAGCCCGCGGAATTCAGCCTAGTGAAGGCGTCACGTTTCTTCTCTCCTCTCACCCTGGCTATGCTTTTTCCCTCGGTCCGTTCGTCGTGCGACACACGGCGAGGCCGCGCCGTGAAATCACGTGGCCGGGGAATCTGGTGCCCCCCTCACCCCCTTCCCCCCCCCCCCCTCACCCTCCTGTGGGGGGCACCAGATTCGCGAGGGTTCGCAGTAGCGTGCGCATCGACAACGAGATTTGCGAACACCACCGACTAGTCAACTAGTATATTGATCGACCTCCCCCGGTGCACGCAGCATCCACCCTCGTATAAACACTTGCTGAGGGGATAACGGGAGAGGACAGAGAGAGAGAGAGAGAGAGAGATGGAGCGCACGGTGAGGGGAACGAGAAAGAGATCCGAGGTTAGGAGCGAACGCCGACCGCAGCCTCCCGATTGGTCCATCGACGGGCGCCGACCGAACTCTGTGTTTCGCAACTTAATGGAATATCGGTGAATCGCTGTTGTGCCGATGGACTTAATAATCACAGACGTCCCTCGATATCCGTCCGAGTTGCTCAGAAATAATCCGCTGTGTACTCGCGACTCTCTTTTCTCTTCGGCAGCGAATTCGATAATCCTGAAGGAAGCAGCGACGTTTTTTTTTTTTTTTTTTTTTTTTTTTTTTTTTTTTTTTTCCTGGCATTGAGTTCGATATAATCTCGAAGGATGCAGCGAAGTTTTTGTTTAGTTATTTTTATATATTTTTTCCTGGAATTCGATATAATCTCGAAGGAAGCTGCGATTTTTTTAATAATTTTTTTTTTGTTTATTTATTTTTATATATTTTTTCCTGGAATTCGATATAATCTTGAAGGAAGCTGCGATTTTTTTAATTACATTTTTTTTGTTTATTTATTTATTTATATTTTTTTTCTTGGTATCGAAATTGATATAATCTCGAAGGATGCAGCGGGTTTTTTCTTTATTTATTTTTACATTTTTTTTTTCTATAATTCGATATAATCTTAAAGGAAGCTGCGATTTAAAAAAATTAAAAATTGTATTTTTTAATTTTTTGTTATATTGGAACGATCGATGAGAGCGTCAGCCGCGGGGGGGCACAAAGGCCGATCATTGCCTCATTGGCTAACTATAAAATGTGTATACGCCGCAACGTTCCACCGAGCCCTCGAGGGCCCCGGCAAAGCGTCCTCTAATAACCCTTTCGCCACGCGCCCTTTGTGTGTACGTCCGACTGAGAGACGCCCGAGACCCTCGCGTTTACGCGCATCGGGTTTGCTTCTCGTTCCAATTACGCTTCAAGTACACACAGAGACAGACACGCTGGGGTCGACCAAGATCGCGCCGACGTGTCCGACGAGCCGTGACTGCGCGCCTCGACACTTGGCGAAAAACGGCCCTCGGCTGCGCTGGGCTATTCGCTAATAGCTCCCTGCTTGGGCTGAGAATTTATTTTAAATCAAGCATTTTTTAATCGATTTTACCAATTAATTAAAAAATATTTATCGGCTTTTACCTCGTAATTATAGGAATGGAATCGAGGAAAGGAATAAAAAGAAATGTGTCATAAACACCAGAATTCGTATTAAACCACGAATTTATTATCCGAATTATAATCAATTGATTAAAAAATAAATTGCAGTCCTAGGAATTTTTTTGCGTGGTTAACATTTTTTTCCTTGATTAACATATTTTTAAACCACGAATTTATTATCCGAATTATAATCAATTGATTAAAAAACAAATTGCTATGCCAGCAATTTTTTTGCTCGGTTAATAATTTTTTGTTTTTTTTGTTGTTTGATTAACATATTTTTTTGCTAGACAATCAATTTTTTGCTGTGCCAACAAATTTTTTTCTCGGTTAACAATTTTTTTTCTTGATTAACATATTTTTTAACTAAACAATCAATTTATTTTTATAGTAAAACTAAATTGTCTGCTAAGTTAACAAATAACGCAATATTGTAACTATTTTAACAAAAAAATTTCTGGCATAGCAAAATCATTTTCTCTGCGTAAGAATTTTTTCTTGACACCCCTCCTTATCACCGTAATTGCTGTGGACTTACATAGACACCGTCTTGGTGTACTTTTTAACACCCCACATTTTTATAACAGTGTAACGTCGCTCGCGTCCCACTCGTCGATATAAACACCGCCAGATTGGCCGAAAGTCGGAGAAACTCGTGCAACTTCAGTCGTCGCTGCACCGTCGGCTCGCGCGCAGTGCGGGACGATCGATCTTGGGTCGTGACACGCGTTGTCCGCAGGTCAGAGGCAACGATCGCAGCGACGATGCCCCCTCCCCTCTGAGTACACAGCAGTCGCCGTGGTATTGGTATTGGTACACCAGTCGAGAGAGAGCGCCGCGTGCCCGGCAGAACGTCCACGTGCACACGTGGAAAGTGCGGGGCGAGCGGCCGTTCGCCGGTTTGTCAGGCTTGCTAATCATCGAGTTACACGATACGCATCTGTCCGACGTTTGCGGCAATATCGGGCGAACGGAGTGAACATAGCTGGCGAGTCGACTGGCAATATATGTATATATACATGTATACAGGGTGATCCATAATCCCCGCACCAAACTTGTTCAAAATGGTCCGAGGATCGCAGGTGCAAAATTTAAGATTTTTAGTCCCAGTATTTTTTTTTTTTTAATGAGAGACGATTTATGACAGTCAATTTCAACTTTCCCTTAATTCGCCCTCAACTTACTCTCAACTTTCTGGAAGTCCGAAATGGTCCCAGAATCGCAGGTGCAAAATTTAAGATTTTTAGTCCCAGTATTTTTTTTTTTTAATGAGAGACGATTTATGACAGCCAATCTCAACTTTCCCTTAATTCGGCCTCAACTTACTCTCAACTTTCTTTTAAGGAGGTCCTGACATATAGTCTTCATTTCGCATAAATTCGAGAATATTGAGAGAGAATTGTAAACACCTCTCGAAGGTATGAAAATCTGAAAAAATTCATGCACGTTAAAGTTACTGGAAATATTAATTTGGCATAATAATAATTGTAAAATGTTATCAACAAATTGATGAAAAAGAAAATTGTTTAATAAATATCCCGGTGACCCAAATTTTTTTTCTGATGAAAATGATTCGTTAATTTTTCTGAACACGTACGAATTTTTTCCGATTTTTAAGTTAACTTTGAAATTTGTGTTTTTTCACCCCCTAAAAAACACAAATTTCAAAGTTAACTTGAAAATCTGAAAAAATTGAGATCAAGTTGAGGGCGAATTAAGAACAAATTGGGTCCCATTAAAAAACTACTGGGAACAAAAATCTTAAATTTTGCACACACCAAATTTTTCCTGAGACCATTTAGGACTTTCTGCGACTCGTTCGGTGCGGGGAATCTTTTCCGATTTTTAAGTTAACTTTGAAATGTGTGTTTTTTCACCCCATAAAAAACATAAATTTCAAAGTTAACTTGAAAATCTGAAAAAATTGAGATCTAGTTGAGGGCGAATTAAGAACAAATTGGCTCCCATTCAAAAACCACTGGGAATCAAAATCTGAAATTTTGCACACACCAAATTTTTCCCGAGACCATTTAGGACTTTCTGCGACTCGTTTGCTGCGGGGATTCTGGATCACCCTGTATACATACACAACACAATATGTATATAGAGACCACAGAAGAGCGCGAGTGAGCGCGACGATGTGGCATCGTGAACACGTAATATCGACCGGAAAGCCAACGTGTGCGCCACCCCTCTGAGAACATGACGCCTGTCAACCGTAAATCCATCTGCCTGGCCTCCTCCGGCGCGCTCTGCCTACTCCATATGCGTGCGTATAACGCGCGGCAACGAGGAGACACATATATATATATATCCCGCGCCTATATAGGCACGGAAGACACGGAGTCACCACATTCTCACTGCACGCACGAAGGTCTCGCTCTCTCTATTTTTCTGTGTGCTCGCCCTCGCATGCGAAATAATTTCGTTTCTTCCACTCTGCCCCGGGGGACGAAATGATTTTTTTAACGAAACAGATAGGACGGCGTGTAATGCACGGGGCGAGCAGGCCGAGCGGGATGAGCAGGGCGAGAGAACCCTCGTTGTGTGTGCATTACGCAGTTTGTAAACTTCGTGTCTGACCACATCGCGGCTTGTACTACTGAATTTTTTCCAAGCTCGGCCGCTGTCGCCACTGGTGATTTCCGCGTTGCCCATACGGAAATAAAGTATTTGCGAGATATATTAAAGATGCGTTCTGGATATAACAAGATCTATTTTTCCGAAAAATTGTGTATGTTGAATATATTTTAGAAAGTATACGAAATTTATAGGAGCAAAAAATAGATCTGAGATACATTTAAAATGTATTTTTGTCGTATTATCGTCCGGAAAGCCGTATATTCTAGATGAATATTGTAAGTCCTCTTTACTTTAAGAATTAAAATTTACACAACAGTTTATTTTTCTGCTACGATTTTATAACGATGACCTGTAGCGATTATAACATGATTTGTTAAGTTTTGAACAGCCGTAAGAAAAACGTAATTTTTAATGAAATTTTCGGAGAAATCGTGCGAAAAATGGACAACCCCAGTCCTCCATTATTTTCGCAATACATTAACAGTATTTCACAATTTTTTCAACAAAATTACCATGAAGTTTTACGAATAATTAATATTTTTTGCTTCTATTTAAAAGTTTACATATCATATTATAATAATTACGAGTTATTATTACAAAAACAATTACAAAGCCAATCATACCATTCATTTTATTGCAATAAAAATTAGGGATTTACAACTCTGTTCCAGATACATTTTCGTATATACTTTTTTTCCATGGGGGTGAAGCTCGAGAAAAATTATTTCTTGCCTACAAAATCGTGCGTTTTACGCGCTCAACGAAATCCGCAAAAGCAGCCACGAGTAGAAATCCGAGGAGCCACGAGCCGTCCGCAATTACGCAGCGCGAGTCGCGTCGCGAGTTCTCCTCACCGGTTTCTGAACTTCCCGTCTGACCGCAGCGCGACTCGCACTACTGAATTTTTCCGCTCCGCCGTTGTTATCGCTCGCGTCGTCGCGGCGGTCGGAGGAAAATTGTTTCTCGCTTTGGGAAAAATTCTGCGTTTCACCTGCTAAGCTATCCGCGGACGAGCCTCGCGGGAAGAGTCGAGGGACGCCGGGGGGGAGGGGGGAGGAGGAGGCCACGAGCCGTGTGCAATTATGCCACGTAGTCTCGGCTCTCTGGGTCGGGCCACGTCAGTTACGGGAGAACAAAAAGGGCGTTGTGCGGTTTAAACGCGTTCTCTCATCCTCGCTCCGGGGCTCAGCTTTACTTCCTGCTGCGGGGCTCTCTTCGTATCGCCGCCGCTGATGCACGTTCGCCGGGCATACTCACGGCGCTCGCTTCTCGCGTTGTCGGCTCGCCTTGACTGCCGAGAGCGCACCGGGGTCGTCTTACACGGAGCTTGGCGTTCTCCTTTTCTCTCTCTCTCTCTCGAGTCCTGCGTCGCTCGCGACTCGTTTTTGCAGGTGCGCAACGAGCACCGACTAGCGTAATATGCACACCGGCCTGGCGCACCTGAGGGGGAAAGACTGGAATGAGAATTAAGTTAAAGCAAACTCGTCGCTCGCTACCGCGACTGATAAGATTCGAAACTTTGTTTTACGGTTTATAAAAAATAATATATTATTATCTTATATATATTTTGGAAAGTTGTTTGTATGTATGTTTGTTTGTCTGTTCCAGCTGACTTAATTAAAGTCAAAATAATAAAATAATAATAATAATAAATAAGTAAATAAATAATAACATAATAATAATAAATAAATAAATAATAACATAATAATAATAAATAAATAAATAATAAAATAATAATAATAAATAAATAATTAAATTAATTAAAGCCTAAATAATAAAGCCTTCCCCCCGCCCTTAATTGAAGTTTGTCCTAAAATTCGCAATTTTTATCTATTTTAATTCCGCGTTAATTTCACTAACAATTTAATTTTGATTCGAGCATTTTGCGACCGCGTGAAGCGTGCAAACTGCTGCATCCTGTTAGTATTTAATAAAAACAATATTAATTATGAAATTATATAAAATAAATTATTGAACGAAATAAAATTAAATAAATGAATATCATATTAAATTAAATAAATCAGTATATTAAATTCAATTAATTACATTATTGCATTAAAATAAATCAAATGAATTATATTATTAAACTGAATTTAATGCATTATTCTTATATTATCAAATTTAATTAAATGTAATAATACAAACAGTTCACGGACTGTTATAATAATTTTTAATAACGTCGCAATTTCAGCTCCGTGAAATATCAACAAAACAAAAGCATGCGGAAATTTCGTCGCGGCTCGCGAAATTCGTAAAAAAAAAAAAAAAATGCAACACCCGAGATTTGCAAACGGAGACGAAGGAGATTCGTTACTCCGCAACGAGGTCGCTTTCGCTACGGTGCGCCGCGCGCGACTCTCGTTGTGGCATAAGCAACCAGCGGCGTCGGAGGCGCGCGGACACTTGCTCCGCGCGCCGCGCGGAGCAAGGAGTCTCTCCCTCTGGATATAACACACGAACACCCGAACGCGCGGCGGGGTGGGGGCGGAGGTCAGCGGCCTGAGAGTCTCGCGCGCAACTTGCCTCCGCAACGTCCTCGACTCGCGGGGCTCTCGCTCTCGAGCATTATACTTCACTTCTTCGCCCTGCCGCAGCCGCCGCCGCTGCCGCTGGTTGCAAGCGCGACTGTACGGGTCATTCCACGTTCTCGCGCTCGCTGTCGCTGGTCTCGCGACGATCTCGTTGTCGGCTCGAGACTCGGTTACTCCGGGGAAACAAAAGTTGAGGATTTATTCATTTAATTATTCATTTGTTAATTTTTTTAATTAATTATTTATTCTTTTTATTTTATTTTGTTTTGTCTTCAAATCTTTAATTACGCTGATAAATCTTTTTTTTCGTGGTATGCGTATAATTCGATTTTACGCACTGCCTTCCGTGCGTAAAATGAATTTTTACAATCAGTGCGTGAAATTTAATTTTTACACACAGTGCGTAAAATTTAATTTTTACACAGTGCGTAAAATTGAATTTTTCGCATACTACGTCAACAAACGCCACATATGAAAATACCATTTCACACGTGCGTAAAATCGTATTTTATGCCACGCCTGCGTAAAATCGTATTTTATGCCAAACGTGCGTAAAATCGTATTTTATGCCAAACGTGCGTAAAATCGTATTTTATGCCACACGTGCGTAAAATCGTATTTTATGCCACACGTGCGTAAAATCGTATTTTATGCCACACGCGCGTAAAATCGTATTTTATGCCACACGTGCGTAAAATCGTATTTTATGCCACACGTGCGTAAAATCGTATTTTACGCACTCGTAGCGCAATATACTACTTCCCTCAGCTGAGAATTTTTCTTCCCAGCTTATCAAATACAAACGCATCATATCACCGTATTATTGAAAAATATTTACCCAACAAAACTTCCCAAATTATTATTTTTTTAATGAAAAAAAAAAAAAAACAGGTATTACGAGTTCGTTCCCCATCACCACACGTCGTCACGTGCGGCTCCGAAAAATGCGTGTACCGAAGCGCGCTCGGAAAACGTCGATTGTCGATATATCGCGAGTGCGACACGCTCGCGTGTCGCGCTCGCAGGACGTCGCGGTCGTCGTCGAGTCGCCGATGTGTGTGCGATACGCGTCGAACAAAACGGAGTCGCAACGCGGTGTGCGCAACAGTAGCGCGCGCGCGCGGCGGGAAGCCGCACGAGCGACGGCTCTGTGTGTGCCGCATGCACCGAGAGCGCTATGATTAGCGATTGCGCAGCATCGCGATATTAGCCACAATGCAATCACCACATGCTCCAGGCGTACGATATACACACACACACGGAGCGCGCGCCGAGTGAACGAGCAAATGTGTGCGCTCTCCGCGTGCCCGACGGTCCGTTCAATCAGCCCCCTCGACCCCCCCTCACCCCCCCCCCCCCTCCCTCACCCGATTCGCGAGCTCTTGTGTACGTATTATGTTAATAACGTTGGATTCACAGTTTGCTACGCTCGCGTCGTACCTACCGCGCTACGCCGGGCACTTCGGCTCTATTATCCGCATGGCGGTCGGCGCGGCATCCGCGCGCGCTCGGCTCTCTCGCGAACCTTCATTATCCGGATGCCGATAGATTTTGCCCGAATCATTGGCTTTCGCGATATAACGCGGATGCCGTGTATCCTGACCCACCCTCTCCACCCCCCCCCCCCCCCCCCGCCCCCCCCCTCCCCCCTTCACGGTCTCAGGTAGACTCGATTGCTATTTGTTCAACAAACTGCAGGTCGCGATTGTCCGGAAAAAAGCGTGAAGCGAATTTCCGCAGGATCCTCGAAAAATACGCAGAGAAAAATATTAACGAAGTGACAACAAAAGTTTTGGTATGGTAGCCAAAAATTGGCTGTGGTGTGGCTAAACATTTTGTTGTGACAAGGAAAAATTCGTTAAGACAGCAAAAAATTTGTCGTCACTTCCTGATAATTTTTCTAGGTGTATCCTGCCCCCCCCCCCCCTCTCTTCCTTTACGGTCTCTGCTACACTCGATTGCTATTTGTTCAACAAACTTCAGGTCGCGATTGTTCGGAAAAAAGCGTGAAGCGAATTTCCGCAGGATCTCCGAAAAATACACAGAGAAAAATATTAACGAAGTGACAAGAAAAATTTGCTGTGGTGGCTAATCATTTTGCTGCGACAAGGAAAAATTCGTTAAGACAGCAAAAATTTATCGTCACTTCCTGATTATTTTTCTAGGTGTAAATAGAGAAATAAATGTTTGGCTTACATCATCGTTCCCGAGGCTAATATTCGCTCACGGAATAATTGTGGAAGTTTGGGTAACTATAAAGCGACACTTACCAATTTTTTTTTTTTTTTTCGTTCATTATTTAGATACTTTACGGCAATTACTTAATAGATGTGATAACTACGTCATAGTAACGATAACTTGAAAAATCGTTACCGTATCTATAAGAAATAATCGTCACTTTATAGTCACCGTTACCATATTTTTCTCTCAGTGTTCCCTGAAAAAAAAAAAAAATGTACTGTAGCGAATTTTTGGAACCTTAAGAAAATACATAAAAATACACAAAAATCAATAAATATTTGGCTTACACTGTCGTTCAAAAAAAAAAAAAAAAATCCCAACGTAGCGAATTTCCGGAACCTTAAGAAAATAAATAAAAATACACGAATCAATAAACATTTGACTTACACCGTCGTTAAAAAAAAAAAAAAAATCCCAACGTACCGAAATTTCGGAATCTCCAAAAAAATATCATGTGAAAATAAATAAATCAACATTTCGCTTACACCATCGATCTGTAATATATCCCCCGACAAAAAAAAATCCTGACTCCTGTGTCAATCCCAACATAGGTACTCAAACCCTCCCAGAGACATAACTACACCCACCTGTCACAAGGCGACCCCGCCGCTCTGTTTGGTGTATATCAGCGACAATATACTATGCAAAACTAGTGTCTCCCTCCTCCCTCCTCCCCACGACCCCTCGTTGTCTCGGGCGGAAACTAACAAGACACGTGCTATGCAGATGTCGCGTCCGGGAGTCCCCCCCCCCGGGTGGGTTTGCCACCGGGAACGCGCGCCGTGTGATTTGGGCTAATTATGCGAGAACGTCCGCCGGCCGGAGCAGGTAGAGAGAGACTATAACGTCGACCACCTACGCCACCGCCGCCTCGCGAGGGCGGTTGTGCACCGTTCGCGTATAGCGTGCGCGCAACGTCGCTCCGCCTGCGCTACTACGCTATGCACGCGTAACTATGCGATGGGAACGCGAGGCGGAGCCGCCCGGCACACGTGTAACTGCGGATTCCGTGTGCGTCGCCACCGCGAGCGGCTCCTCGTCGTCGTGCGTTCTCTCGGCTCATGCGCTCCGGATCCAAGCAGTATGCACCACGACCCGGTCACGTATGGACGTTGCATAGATCCTCCAGAAACGGTTGAGATAACCTTCGCCCCCTTCCTCCCTCCTCCCTGGTCCCCCTTGGTACCCTGGACCGTGTAGCCTGGCTGCAAAGCAGCCTCTAACGCGAAATTGAATTATTCGTGCCGCACGCGAGCTCCGCAAGCCCACTCGGTGTTGATGAACATTGTCGCTGTATTCACTGGACTCGAGCTCGCATTAATAATAATAATGATAATAATGATATTGAGATAAGCGTCGTGATTCGTGTTACCGTTGGTCGGTGCGAGAGAAACACGTGTTGGGGGTGGTGTGACGGGCGAATGGCACTTTGGGACATTTGCGAGGTTGTCACTTGGTTTGGATTGTTTGGATTGGAATTTTTGGAATATGGGAGGATTTTGAATTATTTTATGAGGGGACACGGAGACTCCGAAAAATGTCGATTATGATGTTCTGGACCTGTTGGAATGCAACGAAATTCAGAAAAAAAAGATTCTATTTAACCCAAATGATAGAATAATAATCCAATTACTAGTTAATTATTTAATTATTAAATAATGAGTTAATTAAGAATTTCATCATTTGGGGTAAATGGAATAATTTTTTTTTTCTGAATTTCGTTGCATTCCAACGATGCAAACTTCAACATAATCAGATCGAAACCAACTAATGGTACTTTGGGCCATTTGTGAATTTGGCTCCGAGTGGCTTAAATCACTTGGATTAGAATTACAAACATAAAAACTTTGCACACTGCTTCCTCATTAATTCCCCTTTTTCACAAAGCCACCTCTATGAAGAAGCTTATTTATTAACTTTGGCTTCCTCATAGAGGAAGCTTTGTGAAAAAGGGGAATTAATGAGGAAGCAGTGTGCAAAGTTCTACTTTGCAACTTTTTTTAAATCTGAACAAAAGAAAACTCCGTTACAAACACCGTTACATCTAATTTTGATTAGATACAAAGTTTTTACTTACTTTAATAACTTTTCCATAAGTTACAACGAAAATCTTAATTTTAAAAAAAATTCATAACAGCGTAAAATCCGAACGACTTTACCGATCGTCACCAAATTTTATACGTGGCAGCGCTGTATGTTATTTTTTGACTGTTGAATATTTTGGTTCATTTGATGAGATTCGACGTGATTTAGAGCAAAATTTATTTTTTTCGAAAAATTCAAAATTCTATAAAACCGGAACCGCTTTACCGATTTCGCTGAAATTCAATACCAAAAAACATTAACCGTGTCTTTATTTATGATGAAGTATATAGCTGAATCGTCGAACTTTTACGAAAGTTAGAGCGATCACGCCATTTTTTTGAAAAATTTAAAATTCGATAAAATTTGTATACATGGATATATTTAATTTTTAAAATATGTGAATTACAGAGGGTTTAATACTCTACTTGCGTGCCAATTTTTAGCTCGATCCATCATGCCATTCCTGAGTTATGAACAATTGAATGTTCGGTGCCTGGACCATACATACATACACACACACACACACACATACACACATACAGACATATTTTCTAGACCACTTTTCTCGACGTTTTAGGTGATTCTAAGTATGTTAACATGAAAATCTCGAAAAAAAAAATTTTCACGAAAACAAAGCTTCCTCTATGAGGAAGCAATAAAAAATATTTTCCCGGGGAAAACAGATACACGAATTGGAAATATGGATTACAATATTTCGTATATATATTTTATCATTGAAAATTTCCTGTAAATGATTATTTCGTATTTTCGTCCAATGGTAAGCGGAGTCAAAGCTCGAAGCTGCCCGCAACGACGGCGGCCAAACAGCTCAATCAGTCTCGGTATAAAATGATAATTATATTATTCCGCCACTCTGACAGCGGGTGGTATGGTTCATCCCCCCCCCCCCCCCTGCCCCCCTGCCCCCCTTACCCCCCTGCCTCGAGTCTCCGCTGCGCGGTTCACGATCGATCATCGCGCGTATATCGCGTTGTACCCGGTGCGGTGTATATTAATGTATATCTCATTTTGCGAATTGCAGGTGTCGGCGGGTCAGCACATGCAGCTCACGGCGGATTTGAAGCCCGGGGTGTCGGTGGCCGCCCAGCAGGGCATGTACTTCAATCAGCAGCAGGCCCAGAATCAGACGGGACCGAGCGGCCAGCAGACCGACACGTACTGCTCGGTGTCGCAGTCGCAGACGATAAACTTCACCCAGCAGACGATAAGACAGCGGGCGGCCGCGGCGGCGGCGGGCGGCGTCCCGCAGCCCGGCGGCGGCGGCGCCGGTGCCCGCGGACATCCCCAGCAGGTGCCGCCGGGTCAGGTCGATCAGCATCACGCGAAGCTCCTGCAGCAGCAGCAGATTATGCGAGCCCAGGTTGGTGTCTTTGGCTCTTTCTTCGACTCTGATTGAATTTTCTCGTGTGCGTTAATTTAATAATATTTTTTTTTCGACTCTAATTGAATTTTCTCGTGTGAGTTAATTTAAGAATTTTTTTTGCACACTCTGATTGAATTTTCTCGTGTGCGTCAATTTAATAATTTTTTTTTGTCCACTCTGCTTGAATTTTGTCGTGTGCGTAAATTTTTCCAGATTTTTAATCATTTAAATTATTAAATTATTAAATTATTATTATTAAATTGTTAAATTATTATTATTATTAAATTATTAAATAAATTATTATTATTATTAAATTATTAAATAAATTATTATTATTATTAAATTATTAAATTATTATTATTATTAAATTATTAAATTATTATTATTATTAAACTATTAAATTATTATTATTATTATTAAATTATTAAATTATTATTATTATTAAACTATTAAATTATTATTATTATTATTAAATTATTAAATTATTATTATTATTATTAATTAAACATAATAACATAACATTATTAAGTTATTAAATTTTTCCAGACCATCGTTCAATGTGCTTCAATTTTTTCAGATTTTTAGACCATCGAGAAGTGTTTGCAATTCTCTCTCACTTTTCTCAAATTCACGCGAAATTAATACTAGACGCAACTTCTACCTTAAGGCGGGAGATTAGCGTCCCTTTATATCACTTTCCCAAATGCAAATTGGGTACAATAAATTCTCACGCTCGACGAAATTAATTTTTCTCAAAAGACCAAAAGAAAAACCTGATTTCCCAACAGGTGTGAATTCGGTGGTCCGATGCTCGAGCGGGAAAAACGCGTGGAATTTATGCGCGAGCCAGAAGAGTGCGGAAAACGACAAAAATACCGGCCCGGCTCTCGCCGAGAGTGCAACGAGTCGGCTGCCGCGCATTATCCGCGACATTAAGTAATTCGGCAGTCGCGGCTCGACTGAGGCCAGGAGGGTCGAAGGGGAAGACGACGGAAAGACGCCTCGCGAGTCTTTCGCTCTCCTCGCTTCGCGTTACGTACGTAACGCTCGTCTTTCCTGCCTATGCAACAGGTATCTCCGTCTGTTACTTCGTGTCGCGACGGCGCAACTTTTGTTCGGTTCCGCTCGGCGAAAGACGGGAAAACGTATAGCACGAGTCGCTCCTCCTTCTCTCTTTCGCCTCAGCTCGAAAACACAGCCGGAAGAACGGCGCAGCTTCTTAGCTGAGTCGTGGCTATAATAACACACAAACCTCTGAGCACAGATCGTCGCCTCTTCGTCATCTCTTCCACTTCCACCAGATGCGACGACGATGAAGAACGAAGAAACAAGAAGAAGAAGAAGAAGAAGAAAAAAGAAGAAGAAGAACAACAACAACAACAACAAGGAAAAACTATATTGTACATCAATCGTCTCGCTCGGCGATGAATGGAAACTTTTTTGCCAACCTCCTTCTGGCTCGTCGACGCTCGATCGACTCGCTGACCGGGACGCACAAACTTTGCCGCCGAGCATTCCGGACGTAAATCGCATCGACGCTCATCGCCCTGGACTTTTTCCGCGTGATCGACTCTTCGTCGGCTTTGTCATTTTTTTTCCCCCCGCCTTCCGCCGACTCAGCAGTTTCCAATGTGGCATAACCGGGAGAAACGTCGACGCTGCCAAATGATATTCGCGCGGGTGGAAAACCATCGGTCCAGTAATCCAGGAATCCTGGAATCGAATTATGTAGAAGTTTGCATCGTTGGAATGCAACGGAATTAAAAAAAAAATTAATTCTAATGAACCCAAATGATGAAATTACGTATAAAAAAATCATCATAGGAACTAATTGGTATGATGATTTTTTATACCTGATTTCATCATTTGGGTTAATTAGAATTTTTTTTTCTAAATTTGCATCGTTGGAATGCAACGAAATTGAGAAAAAAAATCATTTTAATGAACCCAAATGAAGAAATTAGATATAAAAAATCATCATAGGAACTAATTGATATGATGACTTTTTATACCTGATCTCATCATTTGGGTTAATTAGAATTTTTTTTTTCTGAATTTGCATCGTTGGAACGCAACGAAATTCAGAAAAAAAATCATTCTAATGAACCCAAATGCAGAAATTACGTATAAAAAATCATCATAGGAACTAATTGGTATGATGACTTTTTATACCTGATCTCATCATTTGGGTTAATTAGAATTTTTTTTTCTGAATTTGCATCGTTCTAATGCAACGAAATTCAGAAAAAAAAAATTCCTTCTAATGAACCCAAATGCAGAAATTACGTATAAAAAATCATCATAGGAACTAATTGATATGACGATTTTTTATACCTTATCTCATCATTTGGGTTAATTAGAATTAATTTTTTTTCTGAATTTCGTTGCATTGCATCGATACAAACTTCAACATCCTGGAATCGACGGATATGAAATTCTACATTGACCAGCGTCGCATTTCCATGCATCGCACTCGCTGTCGTCGTCGTCGTCGCGCCACGTACGAATCCGGCGGTGGCGCTGCTCAGTTATTAGCGGATGACTCAGTTAACGCGATAGTTATCTCGATTATACGCCGAGGTTCCGAGTCACGCTGGTGCTGCGCGCCTCTGCTCCAGTTACTGATTGCACGTTTCGCGCAATTGGTTAGTCATCCTCCTCTCGTCGTTCGTCGTCGTCGTCGGCGTCGTCGTTCGACGATCCGCGCACCTCGTCGCACAGTCGCGTCGACGGGATCTCTCTACGCGCTCGCCTAATCGAGGTCGACTCTCTTCCAGTTTCCAGGCCGTTTATTAAAATATACACGAGCGTTTCGACACGTCGCGATCGACGCGAGTTTATACTACCTGGCGATCTCGCGTCGAGCCTCGTGCGCGACAAAGTGGTACACACGCCGAGACGATCTGACATTTCGATAAATATATTTATGTCTGAGTATATAAATATATGCGCGAGCTGGTTTGACGTTGAAATCACGAGGCGTCAACGTCGAGTCAGCGGCGACAAAGTATCACGCGGCGAGGGTACTGGTAATGAACGCCACATTTGGTATAATGAACGAGGATTATTCTGACATTCTCACGATTTTTTTTTTAAAGCATCGCTCTGTGTATCATTAGATGGCACTCTCAGACGTTTTTAGGATTATTGGAAAAATCGATAGGCTGGTAGGATGGAAACCGAGTTGGTACCGAATGTGGTAATCATTAGCAGAATATTTGTCATTAGTTGCCATCGAGCTGAATTTTTTTTTGGGAAGTATTGGAAAAATCACCAGACTATCAGGATGTAAAACGAATTGGTACCGAATGTGGTAATCATTACCAGAACATTTGTCATTAGTTGACATCGAGCTCAATTTTTTTGGGACGTGTTGGAAAAATTGCCACACTGTCAGAATGTAAACCGAGTTGGTATCGAATGTGGTAATCATTACCAGAACGTTTGTCATTAGTTGCCATCGAGCGGAATTTTTTTTTTACGTATTGGAAAAATCGCCACACTGGCAGAATTTTAACCGAGTTGGTACCGAATGTGGTTCTCATTACCAGAACATTTGTCATTAGTTGCCACCGAGCCGAATTGTTTTCGGACGTATTGGAAAAATCGCCACACTAGCAGAATGTAAATCAAGTTGGTACCGAATGCGGTAATCATTACCAGAATATTTATCATTAGTTGACACCGAGCTGCATTTTTTGGGACGTATTGGAAAAATCACCAGACCATCAGAATGTAAACCAAGTTGGTACCGAATGTGGTAATCATTACCAGAACATTTGTCATTAATTGCCACCGAGCCGAATTTTTTTGAGACATATTGAAAAAATCACCAGACCATCAGAATTTAATCCAAGTTGGTACCGAATGTGGTAGTCATTCCTCGAATATTTTCCGCGTGAGCAAGACAACGAGTCGATCGACCATGCGGACGTCAATTGAAACAAGAGTTGGTGACGTGGAAATCGCCGAGTCCGAGGCGCGACAAAGTAGTACACAGACGATATTCGAGACTGGCTGGTGCGGTGCATAAGTATTCCAAAGATAGACGGTCGAAGCCAAATAGACAAGCGCGACTTCACCGGCAGGCGATATGGTCGATCGAGGCCAGTGGCCGCGCGCGCGGAGCACCGCAGAGGAGAACAGCAGAGGGGCAACGGCGACCGAGCCCCACGGTTCGGTCTGTGTGCGCATGGTAGCCGCACACTTCCCTCGCGACTGGAATATGTAACTCTCGCGAGAATCAATTGGCGTTACACTCTCCCGCCGCGCGGCGGAGCCGACGGGCCAGCGCAGCGCTCTCCGTGTGTTCCGCGAAATTGCCGCATGCATGCCGCTCTCGAGAATCGCTTCCTGCTGTTCGGAACACCCACCCGCGATAGAGAGAGAAGGGAGAGAAGGGAGAGAGAAGAGGAGGCCCCGTTTTCCGCTCTGACCGATGCACGCGGGGGCCACTCGCCGCTCGGGAGCGTTGCTCGCGCCTAATCACGGGTTACGTCTCTTCTCTCTGTACCCGCGAGAGAGTTCCTGACTGTTGGTCGAGAGACGAGCCTCGGAGCCGCGAGAGAAAGAGAGTAAAAATTGGTAAAGCGAAAGAGAATAAAAGAGAATGAAAAAAAAATTGTTAAAGAGAAAGAGATTGAAAAAAAATTGTTATGGAGAAAGAGAATTAAAGAAAATGACAGAGAAAAAATAGTTACGGAGAAAGAGAATTAAAGAAAATGATAGAGAAAAAATAGTTACGGAGAAAGGGAATTAAAGAAAATGATAGAGAAAAAATAGTTACGGAGAAAGAGAATTAAACAAAATGATAGAAAAAAAGAGTTACGGAGAAAGAGAATTAAAAAAAATTATAGAGAAGAAATAGTTACGGGGAAAAAGAATTAAAGAAAATGATAGAGAAAAATAGTTACAGTGAAAGATAATTTAAGTAAATGATAGAGAAAAATAGTTGCAGTGAAAGATAATTTAAGAAAATGATAGAGAAAAAATAGTTACAGAGTAAGAGAATTGAAAAAAAAAGATAGACAAAAAATAGTTGAAGAGAAAGAGAATTAAAGAAAAAGATAGACAAAAAATAGTTGAAGAGAAAGGGAGTACAAAAAACAGAGAAATGCGTTTATTTTCATGGGCTGGGATGAAAACCAAAGGAAACCAAAACTTGAATGGTGCAATACACAAAATACATGATCAATAAGAAATTGGAGTCAAGAAAACCTAAACATAAATCACCATAAAAAGAAATACAGGCACCATGGTACAAATCCACATTTTTCAGAAAAATATCTCTTCGCAACTTGCAGTTATTATTATATACAAACAGCCCAAAATCAAATTGACGCATACAAGAAATCAGGTACAAATACGATAATAAAATCGTATAATCGTAAACACGTTGCAAAAAAAAGAAACACAGGAAAAGACAGAGAGGATCGTGAAGTGTTGCATTTTAATAAAAAGTTAAATCGTATAATCGTAAACACGTTGCAAAAAAAAACAAGGAGAGGAAAAGACAGAGAGGATCGTGAAGTGTTGCATTTTAGTAAAAAGTTAAATCGTATAATCGTAAACACGTTGCAAAAAAAAAAAAACAAGGAGAGGAAAAGACAGAGAGGATCCTGAAGTGCTGCAATGACAGCGAAAGAGCAGAGTCGACTTTGTCGTCCAATCGAGAGAGAGCGAGCTTCGAGCTGTGCAACAGCGGCGAAAATAACGTGCGATATGTTCTAGCCGAGGAGTTTATACATATTCCCCCCCGGCACTTTTCATCGCCGCATTCATATCGCCGCACTTATTGTCGTTTCTCGGGTCCCCGAGCGTAACACCGCGGAAGTTGAAACACTAGCCTCCCCGTATCTGCAATTGTGCAATGTGTACACACAGATATATATGCGCACTAAAAGTGCTATGACCGAACCTTTCACACCGCGCGAGCGCGCCTCGAGCTTTGTGTATGTCGATGAACTGCAATTTACCAGCCGCGCGCTCTCGTGTCTTGATTTGCACGCGAATGAGCGACTCGCGACGCTCGCGAGTCGACTCGAGGAAGAAAAGAAGAAAAGAAAAAAAAACAACCAGAAACGAAAAATGTCAGCCGTGTCGTGCGCGACCTGAAATAACATTTCTGTTTGTTTTAACGAGCGAAATTTCGTGTAATTTCGAGGCCGATTAATTCGTACGTCGCGATGAAATTGGAGCCTCAAATGTCGCGTTACGACGTCACAATTCTGTAATTCGTCCTGCAATTTGCTCCTGGCACAACGGCGAACAATCGTTTTGGGGCTAATTTGCCGAAGTTTGTAACTCACGGTGAAAACCAGAGCCTAACACTGTGGCAATTAGTACCATAATTCGTGTGCTCAAAGCTAGCCAACGTAAGAATTTAAAACCTGTTCGAATTTTTTTCGTAATTATTACAATACCGCATAGTAAAATGTATCATATTTTTCATAATTATTTGCGTACGCGTAGGAATTTTTTTTCTTTATTTCTTTATTTCGATACTTATTTCCATATGAATAGCATATTTCAAATAAATGTAGTATTTACTACTTATCACCCGAGCCCCGTTTTCTCAGTGCTCAATCTTTTGTACCTTTTTTGACTTCCTCTTTTGTTCAAGGTGATTAGTTGCCATCGAGCTGAATTTTTTTTAGACGTATTCGAAAAATCAACACACTGGCAGAATGTAAATCGAGTTGGCACCAAATGTGGTCATCGTTAGTTGCCATCGAGGCAAATTTTTTCAGACGTATTGGAAAAATCGCCAGACCATCAGAATGTAAACCAAGTTAGAAACGAATATGATAATCATTACCAGAACATTTGTCCTTTGTCGCCACCGAGGTGAATTTTTTTGGACGTGTTGGAAAAAACACCAGACTGTCGGGATATAAACCAAGTTGGTACCGGATGTGGTAATCATTACCAGAATATTTGTCATTAGTTTCCACCAAAGCGAAATTTTTTATTACTTATTGGAAAAATCACCAGACTGTCACGATGTAAACCAAGTCGGTACCGAATGTAGTAATCATTACCAGATCATTCGTAATTTGTTGCGAATTTTATTTTGTAATTTGTTGTTTTAATCGCACCGACTTCCTCTTTTGTTGAAGGTGATGCAACAACAGCAGCACATGGCGGGCGGCATGGGCGGCGTTAGGCCGCCACCACCGGAGTACAAAGCCGCGGCACAGGCGCAGATGATGCACGCCGGGATCGGGATGGGTCAGCAGGCGAGGTTTCCGAACACGGGTCCCATGCGCCGGGTGACCCAGCAGCCAATGCCACCCTCGGGTTAGTATTAAACTTTCCGCCAAGTCTTCCCAAAACGTGGTTAATTTTTTTTTTTTTTTTTTTTTTTTTTTTTTTTTTTGGAGCGATGCAATGCGGCACAGCCAGTAGTGCATCCGCACCGCCGCATTTCCCGGGCCGCCTCAAAAGCGCATGCAGCACTTGGGGCGTCCCCGTCACTTTCATGTGCATTGGCGCCGGGCCAAAGTTAAGGGGCACTCAGAGTAATGAGAATACGTCGGGCGTATCGATTCTTTCGTCTTCGCGCTCCGGGGCTCGACTGGCCCCCCCGACTGGAGCAACCCGCGGTCGCTTCTTACGTGCGGCGAGGCGTCGAACCCGGGGAATTTTCGCGAGAGTCTCTGCTGATTTTCACCGCGTCGCTGAAAAAAAAAAAAAAATCTCAGAATTTTTTCTCATACGTAATGCGCGACATGGAAAAAAAGGCTTGGTTGAAAGATCCGGATAAAACTAATAAAACGGACAAAAATCCGATTGAAACGTATTATTCTTATTTCTATAATTATTCTTATTTCTTATCCTATCTTCATATTCTTATTTCTTCCCTATTATTCTTATTTCTTTCCTATTATTCTTATTTCTATTATTATTATTATTATTATTATTATTATTATTATTATTATTATAATGAACGATTATTTTCCAATCGGCATTTTGTCCATTTGATCGGTTTCTATCAGTTTCAATCGGAATTATTCAGCTGCGTTGGTTAATTATGCGCCAGCCGATTAATTCGTAGGACCAGCAGAGGTATTCATTAGCACCACGAAGTTTATTTGATTAAAACCGATAACTCGATTGACGTGACCAACAACAACAACTTGATTGATGTATCTAATTAATCGGCTGGCGCATGTTTAACCAAGCGCTCAGGTGTTCCAACCAAGTATTCTTTTTTCCATGGACGATTGATGAAAATCGACTTCACATGTGAATCGAATCCATCTGTAAAATAAATCTTCCAGAATCCTGTGTGTTATCAGATCCTTTAACGAAACGCCGCTTTAATTATTTTCAACAGGTCCGATGATGAGGCCGCAAATGGGCCAGCAGCAACAGCAACAGGCGCTTCACGCGGCCGGTGGCAACATGTACGTCGGCGTGAACGTAACCTGCGCCCGGACGGGCGGCAGCATGGGAGCCATCGGCGGGATGCATCAGATGCACCAGAGGCTGGGATACCCGAGGACGAACAACCAGCGGCCGCCGAACGTGAGCGTCGGCCCGCCGGACGGCATGGGCAACAGCATAGCCGGCCGCGGGGCCCAGCAGGAGTGGCGCCACATTCTCATGCAGCAGCAGCAGGGATTTCAGGCCCAGATGCGGCCGCAGTTCAACCAGCAGGGTCATCAAGGTGAGGCCTCGATTGATACTCTAAAAAATCGAATGGATACTCTAAAAAATCGAATGGATACTAAAAGAAAAAAATATTATTATTAATTTATTATTATTATTGTTATGATTAATTATTATTATTGTTATTAATGTGTTTTTAATTATTATTAATATTAATTATTATATGATACTAAATACGATACTAAGAGAAAAAAAAAGATTATTGTTATTATTATTATTATTCGTAACGTCTTAACCCGTGAAAATCCATTTTTTCAGGTGGCTTCGGCATGGGCGGTGCCGGCGGGATGCAGATGACCGCGGCGCAGATGCAACACCAGCAGCTCATACGGTCGCAGAGCGGCGGAATGGCCGGCGCCGGGATGGCCAACAGCTCGCAGATGCAGCAGCTACTGTCGCAGCAGCATCAGCAGCAGACCCTCGCGATGCAGCAGGGCAACAATCAGATGTCCATGCAGATGCAGATGTCGCAGTCGTCGTCCGTTAATTCGGTATCCACGACTGGTACCGGTGAGCAGATCTTTTTGGAGGACTGAATATGGTCCCTTTGTACATTGTTATAAAAATGTGGTGTTAAAAAGTACACCAAGATGGTGTCTATATAAGTCCACACTTTACACTCTTTATACAGTAAAAAGTAAAATTTTACAATTTTATTCAAAAGAAAAATTGTACAATTTTAGTAAAAAGTAAAATTTTACAATTTAATAAAAAATAAAATTTTACAGTTTTAGTAAAAAATAAAATTTTACAATTTTAGTAAAAAATAAAATTTTACAGTTTTAGTAAAAAGTAAAATTTTACAATTTTAGTAAAAAATAAAATTTTACAGTTTTACTAAAAAGTAAAATTTTACAGTTTTAGTAAAAAGTAAAATTTTACAGTTTTAGTAAAAAGTAAAATTTTACAATTTTAGTAAAAAATAAAATTGTAAAATGTTACAAAATTTTACTTTCATTTTAATAAAATTGTAAAATCACAGTAAATGTTTTTTACAATTTTACACCGTAAAAAGTGTTACTATTAACACTATAATAAGTAACACTAGGAAAAAATCCACACCAGCAGCGTTTAACACCCTACAATTCAAACGGCGTAACTTCTTCTCTACCGGATCTCACAAACAATTTTCTCCTTGCAGGTTCACCGCTGCATCCGCATCAGCAATACGGCGCGGGAAGTCCCGGGGTTCGAAACATGCCCCAGCAGCAGCAGCAGCAGCAACAGCAGCAGCAACAGCAGCAGCAGCAGCAGCAGCAGCAACACAGCCAACCACCCTCGTCGGGTCCCGACCCGTCGGTCGCAACGGCCGCGGACTTCAGCCTCGAGTTCCTCGAGAATCTTCCCGCGGGCGACACGTCCAACTTCAGCGCCCAGGAGCTCCTCAACTCGTTGGACTCGACGGCGGGCTTCAATCTCGACATTCTGTAAGGCTGTGAATTCGCGCCGCGAGTGACGGTCCGTCATGTTTTTCATTTCCGTCTAACGGAGTCAACGCTGCACTCGGCTGTGCAGCCAGCGACGCCGACTTAAAAGTGTGCCGCGCGCGGGAATTGATCCAGCGGGCACACGTTCGAAGCTTCTTCCAGCGTCGGAAGCGACGACGATTGCGACGAGCCTCGGGTGTCTCCCGTCCCTAAAAAAAAAAAGCGGTGAAGACTCATCGGGGAGAGGCCAACGGTTGACACCGATTCGCGGCTCCTCGCGGGAATAATCCTTGACCACATGGAATGTCGGTCAACGATCGGCCGAAAGTCGCGAGAGAGCGAAAAAAAAAGAAAAAAAAAAACGAAAAAAATCGTCTGTCCTCCGACGAACTTCGAGGGAGGACCGCTCGTCGGCGCTCGGGCGCCGCGACGGCCTCCGGGAAGAGCTCGTCGTCTTCTAGGCAATCATGTTTTAGTCAAATTTTCTACCGTAACGAACACAGAGAGCAAGGAAGACAGCGGCGCGGAATTCTCGGCCGCGAAACGCGCGTCGCGCGCTCGTTGCTTCTTCCTCTCTCTCTCTGTCTCTCGAGTGCTCTCGTCGACGTCGACGGCTGTGTCACTTCGACGAGCACTCTCCGACCGTGCGAAACTCGAGATCTTCCTCGCTCGATCCACCGCGCGAGATCCGCGCAAACTCGCGGACGTTGTGGCGGGATCGAGTTTAAAAAAAAAAAAAGAATAATAAGAAAATTAAGAGAAGAAACGAAAGAAACAAATACAGTTACTTATGAATTAGTTGAGAGGCTCTCGCCTCGGGGCGAACGAGACGCGGGGTCGACTCGCGTCGCAGTTGCTCGCTCGGCGATCGGGAGGGAAGAAAACTCGAGAGCACGGACGGAGAAAACTCGACGCGAGTCGATCGCGCCGGGCGATCCGAGGGATGCGCGGAGAACGCGCGGATGGTCGACTCTTGAAACGTGTTAAAAAAAAAAAAAAAACGGAGCGGTCGACTCGCTCGCTCGCGCCGTTGAGTCGCGGCTTTTGGGTTAAGGTAAATACTGTAATATTATTAATTAGTCTAGTGTATTTAAATTAACGCGTACGCCCGTACGCCGCGACGGCGCAATCTACTATTAAGATAAAGTCAATTATTGAAAGAAATGAAGAAAAAAACAAAACACACATTCGAGTTAACGCGAGGCGAGAGAGAGCGAGAGATTCTTTTGCGTTTTCCGGAGATTGGGAGAGCCGCGGTCGACGCGATCGCCGGCCGAGCCCGAAATAAAAAAGGAAGAACATTAAAAAAAAATGAAGATAATATCATCGAGATCTTTGGCGTCGAGCGTGGACGCCAAACTCGGCGAAGAGTGAAAAACCCCCTCCGAACTATGACCACGCGGATTATGCACGCAACACACACACGAAACACAAAACACACACTCAGAGACACGCGTGCTTCGCGTGTGCACGCAGATCTAACGGTTAAGCCAATTGAACTTTCATTGTAAATAGGTATAGCGTATTACGTAGCAGGAATGTTCGAGCGAAGCACCCAAAATTCAAGTTAAGATGAAAATTGTCTCGGGGCGACTCGGCGACTCCGCTGGTTTCTCGCGCTTGCGTTTTTCGCAAGCATCGTTTTTTTTTATCGTTTTTTTTTCTCTCTTGGTACGCGTTACGAAAATAAAAAAGAAATATGTTTGGTAGATGATTTTTCTATCGTATTTATGTTTATTGAATCCTTGCGGGTTTTTTTTTTCGCGAATTTTATCTTTCCAACACGTCCAATTTTTTTCCTTGCCCGCGTGATGATTAATCGATCGATCGATTCAGCAAAGCGTAAACCAGCCTCGCCGCCGAATCGCCACGAGAGTCCCACGGCGTAGATAATTATTGTAACGCGATAATGTATCGAGAGAGTAGCGCGCGTGGTCGCCGCGTCGCCAGTCCTGTGGTTCCCGACGACGGTTTTCGCGACGTCGTTCTTGGCCGTTCGACTATTACGTCGAGCGACGTCGATCGTTTATATTCTGAGACTGTTTCACGACGTTATCGGCATTCATTGTGATAAACGTTTTGCGACGTTTCTCTCAATTTTTTATTCCTCGGTCGCCGTAATCGTTTTGCACCGTTGACAAAAATTTGCGAAAAAACCTGTCGAAACGAATAAAAATCGAAAGATCGATAAAACGTTGCAAATCAGTTGCGGCGTTTCTCTCAATTTTTGATTATTTGGTCGCCGTAATCGTTTTGCATCGTTGACAAAAATTTACGAAAAAAATCGAAAGATCGATAAAACGTTGCAAATCAATCGTCACGACGATTTCGATTTTTTCAAAAACGATTGAAACGTCGTGAGAAATTTTCCAAACGTAGATGAGCGACGTCGCACAACCAAATATTCGAATGGCCCAAAACGACGTCACCCAAAGGGTCGTTTGGTCGTTTTCGGGAACGAAAGGGAGGATCTCTCGCTGGTGTCGCCGGCGGCTGTAATCGCGTCGAAGCATTTCCCGCTCTCGGCGCAACGAACCTCGCAATTCCACCTAGTGTGTCTCTCACGTAGCCCCCGCGCGAAAAGGGCGCGATCGAAGCGCCGTGTGATCTCCGCGACTCGCGCGAAATTTAGTCGACCGAAAAAAAAAACCGGGGAGAGAGAAAAAAAAAGAAGAAAAGAAAACAGTCGAGAGACTGGGTATTACTTCCGGCACGATCGACACTTTCAATCGCTTCGAAAAAAAAAAAAAAAACGTTCTCTCCATCCCCCTCTCCTCCCGGTCAAAAACGCGAGGCGACTCTTCCCCCTCCGTCGTAAAACCACGCGCGCGCTTTTTTTTTTGCGCGCGAACGCCGATTCCAGTTCGATGTCGCTGAGAATAGGATCTGCGAGCGGCTAATCTTCCAAATAGTGATACATTCCATAGATAAAAACGAAGACGTGAAAACGGATAAAAGAATAATAAAAAAAATCCTCGTCGGTTCTCCAATCAAAAGAAACAGTTGTTTATAAATAGTAGGCGAGGTAGGAAGAAGAGATGAGAGAGAGGAAAAATAGTGGGGAAAGACCGAGGGACGATTTAAGGGGGACGAGGTTTCGGAGGACGCGGCGGTAGCTTTTTTTGAAGAGACGCGCGCGACACGTTCTTGCCTATCCGTAGACGAGCGCGAAAGCTCAGAATTCTCGATTGGCCGATCATTCGCCGAAATGCAAAAAAAAAAAAAAAGAAAAAAACAGGAGAAAACAGGCATTTCGCCCTGCGGCTCCTGGAGATTCGGTTTTCCGCGATTATATTGTAATTCGACAAAGAAATATTTGATGAAGGGTTTCTATTACCGAACGATTGTGTGACATTTATTGTCTTGTAAAATATTGGGGCCACGAAACATAATCTATCGACGATAAACTTTTTTTGAGGTGTAAAAAAAAAGAAGAAAAAAACAACGAGGATCAAGGAGACAGGTGCTCTGATTCTCAACGTCAATATAACCTATGTAAATCAAAAGAGTAGAATTAATGATAATGAGAAGAAGAAAAAAGTGAAAAACCAACAACAAAGCAAAAAAGATGGGTCGCCACGTACGAGCGTTATTTCGTTTTTCTACGTTTCGCGCCAACGCAGAGGGTTTTGAAAAACAAAAAAGCGGGCGGGAGGATGCGGGAGAGATTGTGAAAAAAAAAAGAAAAGCACAAAAGGGACCAACATAAGAGGAGCGAGTGCTTAGTGCCGAATGTCACAGTGGATCGTTGCGTTTGTATTCTAAAAAGTCCGAGACGGAGTCGAGATTGCGATTCGGGTGCCTCGGGACGCGCGAGTGAGTTAAACGTTAAAGTTCGCCTTGACCGTGTGGTGTGTCTCGTTCGCAGAACGAGGTCCGGATTTGTGTTGATCCTTAGCAAGAGAGACGAGAAGACGAAGAGTAAAAGGAAACAAAAAATCGAGGGCAAGGGGCCCGTATATACCTAATTATTTATAATATTTATAATTTTATAATAACTGGGCATTCGTATAGAATAGACATGTTGAACTTCAAACTGTTATTAATAAATGCGTTGAGTTCCTACGTACATCTATTTACTTCGAGGTACATAATTGCTACGTAACGAAAAAAAAAAAAAAATACAATTCAACTGGATGCGAAAAGGGGAAGAGTAAAAAAAATAGAAGGAGAAATAGAAAAAAAAAGCGGAAGAAGGAAAAGAGTCAGGAAAAGTGAACACGGCAGTTTGTCGACACACCGCGACGCGAAACTCCGGCCGTGAAAGCGCCTGGCCACGCCTATGCCACGAGAAAATACGTCGATCGCGAGGCTCTCGAGCTCGAACAGCTCGGCGGAATTGAACTCGGCCGGCCGGGGGAGTAAAACTCGGGATTTTTCAGGGCTTTTTCCGCGAATGATTCTCCACCCCCGACGACGCGTTACAACGGAGGCCGCGCGTCGTGCGTGCTGCGGCATTAACGTAATTGCGATAAATCTCGAAGGGCGCGTTGCGCGAATGCGAAAACGGAGAGCGAAGCTGCGCAGCTGCTGATTCAGCAGCCGGTCGAATAAAAAACGCGTTGGTATATAAACGGGGATGAACAGGTAGCGGTTAAAAAGCTCGCTTCGCGGGTGCCGCGAAACACCGGAGCCGGAGACGACAATACGTCAAACGGGAAACATGCGAAAGGGCGGATTAAGTGTATCGAATCGAAATTAGTCAGCGCGGCCCCCGGAGGCCGACGACGCGACCACCCCGATCAACCCCTGCGGGGGCGCTCGGAGAAATCGTATAAGTTCTGGTAACTATAAAGTGACAACCAGCCAAATTTTCGTTCATGCTATTATTTTTATAATTCACGGTAATTAATTTAATACCGTTTAATAAATTTAATACCGTTTAATAAATTTAATACCGTTTAATAAATTTAATATAATATTAAATAATAGTTATGAAAACTGCGTCATAGTTACCACACGGAGAAATAATTTCTGTGTTGCGACATCAAAGAAAAGTGACAACTAAAATTGTTTTGTCAGGCTGACAAATCTTTCGTTCGGCTGAAAATTCTTTTTCCCTGGGCTCATCAATATTTTTACTAGCCTGACAAAACGATTTTAGTCGTCACTTTTCTTCGCTGTCACGACACAGAAAAGTGACAACTAAAATTGTTTTGTCAGGCTGACGAATCTTTTGTTCGGCTGTCCAATCAGTTTTGCTAGGCTGACAAATCTTTTGTTCGGCTGAAAATTCTTTTTCCCTGGGCTGATCAATATTTTTGTTAGCCTGACAAAAAGGATTTTGGTTGTCACTTTTCTGAGCTGTCACGACACAGAAATTTCTCTCCGTGGCATAACTAGAAGAATAGTTGCTGTAGCTATTAAAAATAATTGCCACTCTATGGTTGTCACTTTACAGTTGCCAATGCTTGATTTTTCCCTCAGTGGGGAGCGTCGAAGCCCCGCGCGCGCGACCCAACGTCGCGCGCGCGGCGCACACGGTGGCAACAGCCCTCCGCGAGCGGGGCCAAGAGAGGAGGAGGATCAATATCACGGCGAGGGAGAGAAGCACACCGGCCTGAGAATGGTGAACGAGCGAGCGAGCGAGCGGGGAAGGGCCGAGGATTACGTGCCGCGAGAGAGAGAGAGAGAGAGAGAGAGAGAGAGAGAGAGAGAGAGTGAGTCGGGGTGCTCCGAAAATTTCAACTCCTCACGCGACACACAGCTCAATACCAAAGTCTCTCTGCGACTGAGAATTGCGGACGGAATCGTGGCCACCGCGCTGCTCGTCTCCTCCGCTCCCGGCGACCTGGAACAAAATCGTTGCGCAACGCGGGCGGCTCGTTAGGTTTTTTTCTTTTTTTTTTTTGCAAATTCTCTGTTGATTTTGCGACCCCCGGACCAGACGGGGAAGATTAAATTGTGGTAAAATTAGGCGCGGCGCGTTTGTAATTTGGCTCACTGTAAAATTGCGTAAACAGTGAATTGGCTCACTGTACATTTTTTTCTTTTTTTTTTGCAAATTCTCTGTTGATTTTGCGACCCCCGGACCAGGCGGGGAAGATTAAATTGTGGAAAAATTAGGCGCGGCGCGTTTGTAATTTGGCTCACTGTAAAATTGCGTAAATTGGCTCATTGTAAATTTTTTTGTCTTTTTTTTGGAAAATTCTCTGTTGATTCTGCGTCCCCCGCACCAGTCGGGGGAGGACGAAATTGTGGAAAAATTAGGCGCGGCGCTTTTGTAACTCGGCTCACTGTAAAATTGCGTAAACTGGCTCACAGTAAATTTTTTTTTTCTTTTTTTTTTGCAAATTCTCTGTTGATTCTGCGTCCCCCGCACCAGTCGAGGGAAGACGAAATTGTGGAAAAATGAGGCGCGGCGTGTTTGTAATTTGACTCACTGTAAAATTGCGGTCCCCGCAAGATTGTCGCGCTCTCTGATTAATACTGCGGCGATCCACTGTACAGCGTCGACGCTCCTCGGCGCTCGCGATGCGACGACGATCGGTGATTTACGAGAGTCTGTAAAACGCGTTTACGTTTACGTATCTCTCGCGATCGAGGGAGATCTAATTTATGAGGAATCAGGACTGTTTGCGAAAATTCGTTTTGTGAGGAAAAAAAAAATCCGCGTTTGATGCATTTTTCTTGGTTTTTTTTTAAGGAGGTCTAATTTATGAGAAATTAGGACTGTTTGCGAAAATTCGTTTTGTGAGGAAAAGAAAAATCCGCGTTTTATGCATTTTTTCTTTGTTTTTTTTTTCAAAAAAGGTCTAATTTATAAGGAATTAGGACTGTTTGCGAAAATTCGTTTTGTGAGGAAAAGAAAAAACCTGCGTTTGATGCATTTTTTATTTTTATTTTCTTGTTAATGAGTAAACGATTGGAGTTAACACCCGTCCGCCGAAGATTTGTCCGACGATCCACGATCGTTTGGCCGAATCCTCGTTTTGTCGATTGTGAGAATCATCGAGCGCCACGCGATCCCCGCCTCGGTGGGGAGTGTCCTCTGCAGTTGAAAGCGCAGACGTTGAATAATGGATGAGGGGAGGTAACGGGTGTGCACTTATTTCGGTGCCTCTTGTATCGACGATATCCGACCACCGGCAACGGCCGAACGTGTGAGAATCAATCAATTTTTTTTTTATTTTTTTTTTTCACTCGAGAGGACCTCTTTGGCACTGAGCGTTTGTGTCGCACGAGACGAAATTTTGATAACGAAATAACTAGGGAAGGAAGATAAGAAAAACCCAACAACACGTGTGCAAAACCGTCGTTCATTCGTTCTTTTTGTTTTCGTATACTGTAAATAATGATCGGTAGTATGCGGCGCGAGAAATAGGAGAGAAAGTGAGAGAGAGAAGTTCGGCGTAATCGTGCGAATCGAACAACGGCTATGGGGAAGATGATCGAGAATGAGAGACATAGAAAAAAAAATATGCGGTTACGAAAAAAATTGAAATGTTAGGGGAGAATTTTGGCTGATTAAATTTTGCCACCGCGCGGCTCTGTCGTTCACTCGCCGAGGGTTTATCGAAGAAAGAAATGAAGAAAAAAAAAAGAAGAAGAAATCAACACTTTTATTCTTAATGATTGTGATATAGTCGTAAAACTAATGATAGAGGTAGTCCTATCCCGACGAGCGTTTTGCTGGGAATTCTCACCCGTCCCTCACGTGTGAGTCGACGCGGGGACCGCGCGGAATATTAAAAAAAAAAGAAGAAGAAGAAGAAAAATGTTTGCTAATCCGACGACTCTCTCCCCGAGCCGTCGTTCGCGTCGTTAAATCCACGAGCTCGTTTTCAACCCGAACGTATTAATCGGTAGCACGAGACAGCAATAAAATGTTGTATCGAAAATAGAAGGTCTGTATATAAACAGCGTTGCGTTATTATTTATGTTGCTATTGAAATATAGTAATAATGACCTATGGTAATAAATGATAATTTAAAAAATGAAAAATCATAAACACACACACACGTGTATATATAAAAAAAAACTATGGCTATATCTCCCGTGGTAAAAGGATAGTTTCGGATAGTTATTTTTATTACTATTATCATTATGAAGTAAATATTATTTCTAAGATAACGATTGTCATTGTTATTATTTGGCCAATGATCTCACCCTCCCCGAAAAGATGAAAATTGTAATTTGGATCATTCTTCGTGCCGCGTAAACTGGCAACGTTTGGTTTCACGTTTTTCCTTTTTGTTCTGTTTTCGTTTTTTTTTTTTTTTTTTCTTTTTTTTATCTTCTTTCTAAGACTACTCACAATGGAACATGTACCCTCGACCGATATCGAACGACGATTCACCTTTGGCTCCACTCTCTGACCGAGTTCGACGTCTATTTTTTTTTTCGCGTCACAACTTTATTAACTGTATAATTTATGTCTGAAGTACAGCGCATTCCAAAAAGTGGTTTTTCAGTTTTAATTCTTGTGTTTTTTTTTTTTTTTTTTTTTTTCACGTAGCTCTTAATTTCCCTGAAACGGCGATCGACGCGCGATCCGACCGAGATACACTAACGATTACAAGGCCTCGAGGTCCTTCTGCTCTACATGACTAGGTTTAAGATGTACGTATTAGTGACGAACATGTTTCGCGGTAAAATGACTAATTGATAATCATCCGATTTTCGCAGACAAATAGAAGCAAAAAAGAGAGGTCGGGGAGCTATATATATATATTTTTTTTTTCTTGATGAATTCGTTTATTTATCATTTGTCAGTATAGTTTCCGTTTACCTTCGTATCCCGTTGAAAGGCCTGAACGATAAAACCAGACCCGGAGTATCCGTTGCTTTACTGTAAATTATTCGAGTGAATATTTCGCTTGTTCATTAAATAATAAATCGCCCTTCAAATTGAAAGAATGAAGTTAAACCTTAATCGCTCTTAAATAGATAACTTATTGAAGTAAAAATATCGGTACGGGCCAGGTGCCGAGAATCACAAAGGAAAAATGATAAAAAAAAAAACAAAAGTGAACAAAAAAAAATCTAATTAGTTAAATTTGGTTATAATTGACGACGATGTAACGATGATAAATTATTCATGAACATGTTTTATTGTATGAGAGTCGAGACATTTTTTCATGTCTTTGTATATTTTTATGCAATGTTGTAGAATGATATTGTTTCAAATATATTATACAGATAATAATGATAATAAACAAATTTATATGCTAGACGCTCGTTTTTTAATGTCGAACCAACGAATTTCCCTATCCTCGTAAATTGCATCCAGAGTTTTTTTTTTTTAAGTTTTCGTCTGTCGTGCGAATATTGCGGTGAATTTCTCTCGTGTTTTTTTTTACAAAATACGATTCGGCTCGACGAAACGAATCGTGCGACGAGACCGAATTGCTCAATAGTCGCCGCTCGGTAAGCAGTTCATGAAGAAGCCACGCGCTTTTGGCGACCAGTCGGCAAAATGGCAGCGGCGTTCAGATTGCAGCGTGCGATCAAGTTCGGCAAATTGCTCTCCAGGCCGGTCAGCCTGAGCTACAAGATCTTCCCCGTCGAGAGACGATGCAGGCCGATCACAGGTTTGTTTGTAACATTTCCCGAACTGCTGTCCTTTCGTTCTTCGCGATTTCCGCGCGGAAACAAAATCGTTTTGTAGGTTATGGCGGCAGAAATATTTACCCAATGTATGAAAGTTTGTTCAAAGTATAAATTATTATTTCTCGAATTGCTGTACTTTCTTTTTTATCAATTTCCGAGCGGAAATAAAATCGTTTTGTAGGTTATGGCGGCAGAAATATTTACCCAATTTATGAAATTTTGTTCAAAGTATAAATTATTATTTCTCGAATTGCTGTGCTTTATTTTTTTATCGATTTCCGCGCAGAAATAAAATCGTTTTGTAGGTTATGGCTGTAGAAATATTTACCCAATTTACGAAAGTTTCTTCAAAGTATGAATTATTATTTCTCGAATTGCTGTACTTTCTTTTTTATCAATTTCCGAGCGGAAACAAATTCGTTTTGTAGGTTATGGCGGTAGAAATATTTACCCAAAATTACGATATTTTCTCCAAACTATGAATTATCATTTTTCAAACTGCTGTCTTTTCGTTTTTATCGATTTCCGCGCAGAAACAAATTCTTTTTGTCGGTTATGGCGGTAGAAATATTTACCCAAAATTACTATATTTTGTCCAAAGTATTAATTATCATTTTTCGAACTGCTGTCTTTTCGTTTTTATCGATTTCCGCGCAGAAACAAATTCGTTTTATAGGTTATGGTGGAAGAAATATTTTCGCAAAGTTTCGATAATTTGTCCAAATAATTAATTATCTTGCGGATCGTTTGTGACCAAATTTCGCGGCAAATTTCCAGTTTTATGTCAGCAACATGCGAGGCTGCTGTCTTCGCAGGCTGCGCCGGAGGCTTCGCAGGAAGCCGAATATCACAACATCATAAAGGACACCGAGAAGTCAACAGGTAATCGTCGTACTTTTCAGTGATTTTTTGGCAAAATTGTTTCAATACTTAGTTGAGGTTTGGATCTTAGGCGAAGGCGCCAAGCATGAATTTCAATCGGAGACTCGGATGCTTCTGGAAATTGTCGCCAAATCTCTGTACTCCGACAAAGAGGTATAAAACTCAATGAGTGAGATGTTCATAATTATTCGTTATTCCTCGACTCAACAATCAATCACTTCAGGTGTTCGTCAGAGAATTAATTTCTAACGCGAGTGACGCGCTTGAGAAACTGCGATATCTTCGTTTGACGGAGAATCTCACAGCCGAAACGGGAGGAGATAGAAGTCTGGAGATTCACATAGCCACGGACAAGCAGAACAGAATTCTGACTATTCAGGACACGGGAGTCGGCATGACTAGAGAAGAATTGATTTCAAATCTGGGCACCATCGCTCGCTCTGGATCTAAGGCAAGTTCTTGTTTTTTACATTAATACCTTAATTATTATATCTCATTCAAAGGATTTTTTTTTATTGTTCAATTGTAGAAAACATAGACAACAGAGTGAAATTTATTTTCCAGGCGTTTCTGGAGCAGTTGAAGAACAAACAGGAATCCGGTGATCCATCCAAGATCATAGGTCAGTTTGGAGTGGGATTTTATAGCGCCTTCATGGTCGCCGATAAGGTCGAGGTGTACACAAAATCGTACGCGAAAGATGCGGAAGGACTGCGCTGGTCGTACGACGGGTAATCACATTTTTTTTAACTCCAAGATTCGCAGTAAACAATTTTATCGACGACTTTTATCCTCATTTTTCCTGATCCGCAGCACCGGATCGTATGAAATATCCAACGCGGAAGGAGTCCAGCCTGGAACGAAAATCATTATTCATCTGCGGGCGGATAGTCGGGAATTCAGTGACGATGCCACGATAAACAGTTAGTTACAATCTAACACATAATAAACAGTTAGTTAACTTTGATATTTTTATCTTAATTATTCACAATCAATTGCAGACATCATCCAAAAATACAGCAACTTCGTGGGCAGCCCGATCTTCGTGAATGGCAAACGCGTTAACGTGATTCAGGTTTGTGAAATTTCTCAAGATCATTTTTTCCAATTTTACATTTAAATAGAATTAAATATAAATTTCGATCATCTTAGCCGCTGTGGATGCTCGACCCGAAGGAAGTTACACCCCAGCAACACACGGAGTTCTATCGTTACATAGGAAATTCCTACGACGCGCCACGATTCACGCTTCACTATTCCACGGACGTTCCGCTGAGTATCAGAGCGTTGCTGTACTTCCCCGAGGAAAAACCGGCCCTATTCGAAATGAGCAGAGACACATCCATCGGGATTTCGCTCTACAGTCGAAAGGTGTTGATCAAGAGCAACGCGGACAACATTTTGCCAAAGTGGCTCCGATTCGTCAAGGGTGTCGTCGATTCCGAGGACATCCCGCTGAATTTGAGCCGAGAATTGCTGCAGAACAGCGCGCTTATCGGGTAAGCAGTTGGGCAATGATGTAGAAGTTTACATTGTTGGAATGCTACGAAATTCAGGAGAAAAATTCATTCTAACTAATCCGAATGATAAAATAAAATATTAAAAATCATCACAGCAATTAGTTGCTACAAGGACTTTTTACAACGAAACTTTTTACAACGATGACTTCTTTTGCAATGAAATTCATAAAAAATCATTAATTCTAATTAATCCGAATGATGAAATTAGGTATAAAAAGTAATCATAGCAATTAGTTATTGCAATGACCAGTGATACAATTTACCCGTAAATTTCAGAAAATTGCGGGACGTTCTAACGACACGAGTGCTGCGGTTTCTTCACGAAAAATCCGTGAAGCAGCCCGAGGAGTTCATCAAGTTCTACAAAGAATACGGTTTGTTCCTGAAAGAGGGAATCGTCACGAGCCACATTCAGTCGGAGAAGGAGGAAATCGGAAAGCTCCTGAGATTCGAATCGTCCACGAAACCCGCGGGTGAACTCGTCAGCCTTCCTCAGTACGTCAGCGGATTGTCGGCCGAGCAAAAAGACATCTACTACTTGGCGGCTCCGAGGTTCGCACTCGTCTTTACTTTCTTGTGCCGTTGATCATTCCCACTTTTTTAACTTTATTCCTTTTCTTTTTTAAATTCACAGTCGAGCTCTCGCCGAGCAATCGCCGTACTACGAGTCATTCAAGAAGCGCAACTTCGAGGTTCTCTTCTGCTACGAGCCTTACGACGAGCTGGTTCTCATGCAGCTGGGACAGTACAATTCACGATTCCTCACCTCGGTGGAGAAGGAAATGCGACAGGACAACGAAGCCAGCAAAGACGATGACTTTCGTGAGGATCTCCGTTTATTTATTTATTTATTTACTTATTTATTTATTCATTCATTTATTTATAAATTATTTATTAATTATTATTATTATTATTATTATTATTTATTTTATTTATTTACTTATTTATTTATTCATTCATTTATTTATAAATTATTTCTTAATTATTATTATTATTATTATTAATTTTATTTATTTATTCATTCATTTATTTGTAAATTATTTATTAATTATTATTATTATTATTATTATTCTTTATTTTATTTATTTACTTATTTATTTATTTATTTAATTATAAATACATAAATAAATAAATAAATCCGCTCAGAAATTTCGTACGATAAATAATATTGACTCTTCACCCTTTCAGCATCGATCAACCGGGAAGAGATAGATCAACTCGTGGCCCACATGAAGAAGGTTTTGTCGAACAAAGCGTACGAGGTGAAGACGACGAAGCGTCTCGAGAGTCATCCCTGCGTGATCACAGTTCAGGACATGGCGAGCGCGCGACACTTCGTTCGCACGCAGAGCAATCAACTCAACGAGGAGAATCGATACATGTTGCTCCAGCCGCGGCTGGAGATAAATCCGAACCATCCGATTATCAAGAAACTCTCGAAATTGATCAAATCCGACCCCAAACTGGCGGAGCTTCTCACGCAACAGGTACGAAAGGAACTGAAATTCGTAGGCTTTTCAGAATCGATCATTATCACTGTAAATCACGTTTTTTTTTCAGCTATTTACCGGCGCGATGGTCGGCGCCGGACTTGTGGAAGATCCCCGCGTGCTGCTGACATCCATGAACGAACTTTTGAGTCTCGCCCTCGAGAAGCACTGAAAACAACGTCTCTTTGCGTCTCGCAAGGAGCCTCCGTAATCTGTATATATTCGTTGTAATAAATTTCCATTCGTGAAAACACGACGATCGCTCTTTATCGGAATTCCGACGAAATAGAAATCATTCATCGATATCGACGTTCGAATTTTTCCCGACGTTCGGACGCGACCAGGAAATATCGGCGTCTCGACATTGAATAGTTTGCCGGAAATTCGCTCGACATTGTGCAACGTTAGGCAGGTCACGTTCAAGGAAACGCGTGAATAATTTGACACTGAAGAACGGTTGGATATGACGCAAGTCGTTGTGCCAATAATGCGATAACGTGATGATCGATTATTCGTGTTTTTGTAGTCATTGATACTTTTTCATTTTTTTTCTTTTTTCTTTTTTTTTTTAATAATTTATAACTACGACATCGGATTAACGATCGGTCGCTTAATATAAAGGCGGGACCTCCTGGATCGTAGGATAGAACGAAAGTAATCGCGACCAGTGTAAGGTGAAAAAAAAAAAAAAAAAAAAAAAAAAAAAATCGGAAATATTGTCAATATGAGTCCGAAACCGTTCGTAGTGTTTATAATCGTCGGCATTTTCGCCGCATTGGCGAACGCCAACGAAAATCGACATCCGGGTAAGAGCGACAAACTTCAAGGCTGAAATGCTACTAAATACAAATTTACCTATGAGCTATTAATTTTAACGTTTATTTTTTAATGTTTTTTTCGAAAAGATTGCTTCTTGCCACTGGAAACGGGTCTGTGCCGAGCTCGTATGTCTCGGTGGGGTTTCGATAGCGCGACGAATAAATGCAGAAAATTCGTGTGGGGCGGATGCGGCGGTAACGCCAACAGCTTCGAGAACGAGGACGAATGCGTTGTAAAATGTGCAGATAAACCTCCGTCCGTTCCGACAAAGAGAAAATACGACAATTGCAGTGGCAAATGTCTCAGATGCAAAAAGTAAGCGAATGAGAAGCTGCTGCGAATTTGGAAAAAAAAATGATTTTAGCGTTCTGCGTGAACGATACTTTAATGATTTTCCAGCTCGCGAAACATCGATCGATCGGGAAGGGGATTTCTGACGCTCCGAGGAAGTTGGAATTAATATTGTGCCAAGAATCTTAATGAATCTGGAGACGAGGAATTTTTTTCGAATTTTTACAGCCAAGCTAAAATCGAGCGACGAAAAGATTTTTCCTCTGTAAGAAAAAATAAACGCCTTCCATAATGCAGCCTTGAAATATTGTATTACACTTCCTCCGGCGAGTCGCTAATGTTGTCGCGCCACTTAGAAAAATATATTTGCGTTTATATAGTATGTGGAAATGCATATTTACGTGGATCACATAGAGATGCGAAGTCTAGGAGGAAAAGTAAAGTCCAAGGATGATTAGCACACTGCGATCATTGTAAAATCCGAGATTTTCCGAGCATAAAAAGCCCCGGATCGGCAGTCGGCCGCAGTCGAGGAGGATCTTCACTCAGTTCTACATTGCGAATTTTAGTCGAGAAGGTAATTTTAATTGTGTAGCGTTTATAATTAAAAAAATGTATCGACGCGTGCAATGCGATTTTAATTCATCTTTAAATATAATTTGTCAAATCTGAATTAATAGATCAATAAAAATGATCGATTCTGTTAATGAAGAAAACAATGTGGCAAATATTAATAGAGGAAACTTTTAGCTCCGAAACTCGTGACAAAGAATATGTTTGTGTATACAAAATTTATGTTATCGATAAAAACGTGAATACATTTGCGGTCGATGAATAAGTATGAGCATAAAAACGAAGGCTCGGCTTGCAATTTGCTCGAAGTCGCTAAAACAAACGGCGCGGTGACTAATGCTGTTCGCGCACACACCGTAAATCGCTCGTGGTTCCGCGTTAACTCGGGGCGATATTAATTTTATTGTCGAATACACGACCGGAACTTTGTAAAGTTTTGGTATAAAATAGTCGCGAATTTTCGCGTAGAGCATCAATTTACCGCTGTACGTGCGCTAAAGTGTAACTCTGTGAAAACTTAGGTAAGTGTCAAGAAAAAAAAATCTCAGTGTAGTTGTCTGAAGTGCGACTCAGAAGTCTTCGTTTTGGTATTACACGAGTATAACAAAATTAAGCTACTTATTGAGAATAAAAAAAAATTGTCTCACACGGGATTAATAAAATTAAGGGGAGTCACGTAAAATAAAAGTCTTACACCACTTAGAATTAAAAGAGGAATGGTATAAATCTTTTTTTTTTTCGGAAATGTCAGGCATCATCGGAATCATTTTTCACATTTTTTTTCTTGAAGCTGTTAATGCAAATATGCGTAAAAAAATATTATTATAGATTTCATATGCTCTTAAGGCTCGAAATAATCGTCGAACAGTGGAAAAACAATTTTTGTAATTTGGCATATTTGCAGTTGAAGCTGAAAAAAAATCCTACAAGATGAACGCCAAAATCGTCGCATTGCTGATCGTCGTCGGTTTCGTTGGAATGTTCAACGTTGCCACAGCCGCTGATCCGCGTAAGTTATCGAATTTTAGTAAATTATCAGATAGGCTAGTTTGCTGTGATATTTCTTGGCTAATTTTTCTTTTATTTTTATTTTTATTTTAAGTCTGCAGCTTGGAACCTGCGGTTGGATTATGTAAGGCCAGCATCCCACGTTTCGCCTCCGTAGGCGGCAAATGTCAGGAATTCATCTACGGTGGTTGTGGAGGAAACGCAAACAACTTCCAGACTCAAGCGGAGTGCGAGGCGAAATGCGGATAATATGGAAATCTTGAATCGCACAGCGAAAAAATTGCACGCAAAACCTAACAGTGTACTAATTTTTGATTGCAGATAACAGATTAAATGACCAATAAAAAATTATATCGCAAAAGATGTCTCATCTTCAATAATGACCTCCAGAAATGGATATTTCAGTTGTTCTTTACCGAAAAGGCGTTCGAAAAACTTTTAAAAAATTGCGATGGGTTTTGTTAACAACTAAGCATGTCACCACCCCTTAAGTAATTTATTTCAGAGTGTAGAAACATTTTTTTTTCTTTGTAATCATCTTCATCATTCTTTGTAATTTAATAGTAAATAGAATTTTTCTACGTATTTCATATTAATTTCAATAAACAAATCGATTTTCCAGATTATCCAGAAAATACAAAGAAATATTGTCGGCATAAACATAAGGATATTAATTTTTATTTCATCACGTAGTTTGGTTCATGCTCAGTTTTTTTTTTATTCAAACACTCAACGCTGCGGAATTAACATATCTGGTATCGATGAGGGTCGTGGATAATGTGGGCTATTAATTGACGCGAATATCTCTCGTCTTGGCCACTTCCTCGCGTATTATTTTTGCAATGATTGACAATCCCTGAAATATAAATTAAAACATTGACACGAATTTATATCTTGAATGATGAGGAAATAGATGGGGGTGTGTTACCTTGTTGACCTCTTCCGAAGTTGCAAAGCTGTAGCAAAGTCGCAAATGTTGATCGGGTATCGTACCGTCGTAATTGAATGCATTTCCGGGTATGACAAAAACATTGTTCGGCAGAAATCTTTCCACAGTGATATCGAGAGCATTTTCGATGCCGATGATTTTTATCCACACGAACATCCCACCGTTTGGCACAGACCATTCGGCAAGCCCTTCAATAAGAAAAATGTAATTTAAGAGATGTTGTCGCTCAAAGTTGCATAATTAAAGAAATCGTTTTCAAACATTAATTGCCATATTCTTTGTCATGGAGACCTAAGTCTAAACGCAGAAAATAAATTGAAATTCAAAACCAATTAAATAACATTTCTGAGGATCGAATTTATGATCCCAATTTGGAACTCAAGTTCCAACTCTTAAGTGGCACTTCCCCTTAACATCAAATGCTTAATAAGCATTTGAAAATGCTTTTTAATAACTGGTTTCGTATTACAATTGATGAGATTCAAAAAATATTAACCGGTTAGATGTTTATCCAAGGCCTCCAGCATAAGGTCTCGCTTTTGTTTGTAGAAGCTTTGAATCTCTTTGAAGTGTTGCTCGAACCTCTCGTGATCCCAAGTTTCAAAAAGTTTGTATATTATCATCTGCAGCAAATACATATACAGAATAAATGTTTACGATGTAAGATTTATTAAGCAAAAAAGTGAAAAAAAAAGATACCGACTTGTGAGAGACTGGACGAATGCAAGATAGAGTTTTCCACGTGCACTGTGAGTTTCTTGATAATCTCTTTGTTAGCCGTGACGACACCAAGACGCAGACCAGCACTGATGATCTTGCTGAAAGAGTCCAGTCGTATAACGCGTCCCTCAGTGTCCATCGACAAAAAGGATTTCGGTTGTTCGTCGAGGAAATGAAGGAAAAAGTAAGGATCATCTTCAACGATGAGAAAGTCATATTTCTGTGCCAGCTCGTAGACTCTCTGCTTTCTGTCTGTCATGAGGGATGAGCCTGTGGGATTCGCAGCGATGGGATTAACGTACAGCATCTGTGGGAGAATAAAGTGTTAAAACCTTGGATTCTTCAATTTCGAAATGTCAAGAGTTTACCTTGGGAAGAGCCTTATTTTTACGGATCCTTTCCTCGCAAGCTTTCTCTATTTCCTCGGGAATAATTCCGTTGGCGTCTTGTTGAATTCCTATAAAGTCAGGAGCCAGGGAATCAATCTATAATTAAGAAATATGCACATTATTACTTTTTTCAAGGAACAATTGTATAAATAGGATTTTGAGTTCAAACATGAGTGAAGGAAGCGAGGAAGCGTAAGAATGTGACGAATACTACTATTATATCACTATAGTGAAGAATACTACTATTGCTACTACTATTTTCACCAGGGTTGGTAAGGGATTTTTTTAACAAAATTTCAAACTCGTTCTTTTATCTAAAAGTCTCCCTTAGTGACATAAATTATTTTTTTTCGGGATGCAGTACTAACAGCTCCAACGACCCCGAAATAAACCGGTGTCTGAACCATCACGGGATCGCCGGCATCGATGAACGCGTTAAATACCCTCCATAGACCATCCTGGGAACCGTTCACGACTAAAACGTCCCATTCGTTGTTGGGTGGATCGTGCCAGAGCTTCTGCATGGCACGAAACTTGTTCAGCAGCACCGGAATTCTGCATAAGACATAGGTGGCAAACGTTTTTCCCTTTTTTTCTATTATACAGGGTGTAAACTGACTATTGTATCAACCGTGGCACTTAGATAATGACGAGCTGAGTAAAAAAATCATTGGGGTAAAATGTCGTCCGGTCAAAATTGGCCGAGTTACAAGCGTTGCAAGTTGAACCAATGTGAACCAATGAGAATGGAGATGGAAGGTATTGGTCCTCGACACGACTGTAGTGAGGAAAGGGTAGGAACAAGGTTAGAAAAAGAGGAGAACAAGGTGAGAACAAGGTGAGAACTAGTTGAGAACAAGGTGAGGAGAACAAGGTAAAAACAAGGTGAGAACAAGGTGAGAGCAAGGTGAGAACAAGGTGAGAACAAGGTGAGAACAAGGTGAGAGCAAGGTGAGAACAAGGTGAGTACAAGTTGAGAACAAGGTGAGATAACAAGGTGAAGAGAACAAGGTAAAAACAAGGTGAGAGCAAGGTGAGAACAAGGTGAGAACAAGGTGAGAACACGGTGAGAACAAGGTGAAAACAAGGTGAGTACAAGGTGAGAACAAGTTAAGAGCAAGGTGAGAACGAGGTGAGAACAAGTTAAGAGCAAGGTGAGAACGAGGTGAGAACAAGGTGAAAACAAGGTGAGTACAAGGTGAGTACAAGGTGAAAACAAGGTGAGGACAAGGTGAGAACAAGGTGACAACAAGGTGAGAACAAGGTGAGAACAAAGTGAGCGCTCCATCCGCTATATCTCTATTCTCATTGGTTCACATTGGTTCAACTTGCAACGCTTGTAACTCGGTCAATTTTGACCGGACGACATTTTACCCCAATGATTTTTTACTCAGCTCGTCATGATCCACGTAAGTGCCACGGTTGATACAATAGTTAGTTTACACCCTGTATAACCCTGTCATTGTTATTTGCAGGGTGATATCTGACCCAAGTGGTCCAGGTTTCCCCTGAACCGTTAAATATTCACCCTTGGGCTCGCGTCGTTTCTAATGCCATTCGCAACTCGTCATTCCTGAATTGACACACCGTGCCGTCTTTCAAACGAACCGACATCTTCTCGATCGGAAATGTCTCAGGGTTCATCTGACCTTCAGCCCATCCTGACAGACCTCCGGTAGGGGGAACTTCCGCCTCGGCACTCCCTGCAAATAATTATTCTTGGTTCCGCAATGACAACCTTTTCGCTCGCTCTTATCGTAATTTGCGACGATAGCGGCAAGAGGTGCTGTTATCTCTTTTTTTTTGTTCTTTTATTTTATTTTTTTTCTCTTTTTTTGTTTCTCGTGTTTTTCACCGTTGGCCGCAATGCATGTCCATCGATTCGTCTGCTTAGCTTATTTCGCTTAGCCTTACCGACAACGGTAGCTAGCATCCTCTGACGCCTCAAACACTCGTTGCTAAAGTATTTCGTAAAATCCATTTCTTTTACTCGGATCTTCCGGCTTCGATGATCGCTAACTGATATCGGTATCAATCTGATGGTTTTAAAAAATGTAATACTTTAACCAAAGCTGCGCGAATTTTCTTTAATATTTTGATTACAGGTGACCTAACTAAATATCCGACGAGATTCGCAGCACGAGCTGAACTGTCTGATGGCGTCACAATGACTGTTGACATTTCCATTGCAGTCGATTGTGATATAAGAAAATGGCATAATGGGCTCTTCGCTATCTGCAGGTGTTGGATAATTTGACTGCGTAATATGGAAGACTAACCAGCGAGTAATTGCAACAATTGCACGAAGCTATTTTAAGGGTGATAACGACTGAGGGAGTTTTCGTGGTATTGAAACATGACATTGTGTACCCACCGCTCCGAGTGTTGCCGAGTACGTCGGCACTTGAACCATGACCGACTCGCCCTCTTCCATCACGAGGTCGAGAACCTTGCAAAATCCATCCTGGGAGCCGGCCGTGAATAAAACGTCCCAGTCGCTTCGAGGTGGCGAATGCCATTTTTGTTGAAAGTCTCGGTACTTTTTCACGAGCGGCAGGTGTCTGTTGATAAATTATATAAACCAATTATTATCGTTGCTAGTTTTGTATGGTGATGGCATGGAATGAATAATCGTTTACTCCATAATTTTTTAAGGTAGTCGCCTCATTTTGAGTACGTATGAAGAGCACTATGAATTTTTCATAATTTGTCTAACTGTTTTAAATTATGGTTTTTTGATTAAAAAAAAAACCCTAATTTTTTATTAAAAAAAAGCAATTACAAGAAAGTTAGAAAAATTTATCAAAAAATTCATATTTATTAAATAAAGTGAATGAATCATTTTCATTACAAAAAAGTTGGGTCGCCGGGCAATTTGGTGAAAGATTTAATATTTTCATTCATTTGTTTATAACATTTTGATTTTATTGCCTGAATAATAATAATAATTAATTTTATTAATTCCATATGCCCAATTTTTCCAGATTTTTATATCATTGAGAAGAGTTCGAAATTCTCGGAGAATCCCACATTTAGCTGGACTGTACCGAGGCGACTTACCTTAAGCTCTTAACAGTAAAAAAAATGCCGGTCTATTTCGTTACAGAAATTACTTATATTGCTTTTAATCAAAACGACCTCTGCGAAGAAAAAGAATCATTTCAAAGGTTTACCCTTGGGAAGGGCCATATTGAAGTGCAGTATTCAGATCACGTCCTATTAGCTTCACAAAAATATCATCGGTGTAGGTGACCGACATTGTTTTGACAGGAAAGTTAGCTGGATTTGGCGACCCAGCATCAAGTGAAATAGCTTCTGGACGTGTAGCTCGCATGCTCGCTAAAAATAATAAATTCTCATATAAGGAGTTATTTAAAAAAACACACACACACACAACAAACTCATTTTAGTCTTATCTTTCACCGGTTATGTCGTTACCAACAAATGTTACATATTTTATACTGCAGTCAGATATTTAAAATATTGCGATTGCAATTAAAATGAATTCTGTAGCTACTGGTGTAATAAAGATATCATTGTCTGTGGGCAATTTTATGGCTTATCGACAGGGTCATGACCCTCATTTTTTCCATTTCCGATATTGTAAAGCAATATAAAAACGCCCCGCAGATAATTTTCCGATTTTTTCGAAAATCAGTGTTTCTATAATTACTTAATATTCGAATTTCTCAAAAAGTACGTTTACAATTTGTTTGATTTTTTACGGTAAATGTTGTATCCGAAAACAACGTTTTTGTGACTAGTCCGAAAATGGATGTGAGTCTCGAATAGAATAGATCAAAATTAAATTGAATTAAAAAAATATTGTTATTTTTTTTTGCTGTTATTCCAGGCTCCTATTTTTGGACCAGTCTCAAAAGTTTCAGAGCGTGAAAAATATTCCAAATTAGCTCTCCGACTACAATTATTACTTACTTAACTTTCGAATAAAATTTTGACGTCGTCGACCAACGCGTTTTGCGAAAAATCTTGTGTAATCCATTTTAATTGCACTGGTGATTTAATCCTTGAGTAGAAAAAGTGACGATAATTTAAAGCACGTTTTCAGCGTCTCTGTTTCTATGGCGGCTGTGCCAAAAGACTCAAACACGATACTAAATTCGTAGGGAGAGCGCGCTCACAGGTCAGCTGATGTGCTAGGCAGCGAGGGTCATAAGCGATAACTGCGTCGCTCCGAGTCCCAACCAGCACTGCCTCCCGTTGTCGTTATCTGCAGATTAAGTGTCGACTGCACCAGAATCAACAACGACGTTCAACGATCTCAAAAATATCGTTATGAAACGCAAGAAAAGGCGAAACTCAAAATTCGTTTACATTCTCACTTATACAAGACCTCCACATCGTTTCCGCCTCAGTCTCACCCTCAGAATTTCCCGCTGCTGACATCTGCAAAAACTTTAGTATAAATATGAGGTCCTGAGACTCAGTCAAGCAGTCTTCAGTTTCCCGCCGTAAAAAAAAAAAAACGTAAAAAAACATTAAGTAAAAAACTCCGAAACTAAAAAACGCGTGAAGTAGTCGAGTCCAGTCGCTGTCACAAACACGGCAAAATCGTCTTCCAAGATCAAATTTCGACCAAATATTTTTTTTTATTTTTTTATTTGTTGCATCTATATAGTAACCACTAAACCCGTTTTTTTTTAGAAAAGTTTTGACATTTTTTTCTGCGTACTGAAAGTACTGTGGGATGCCTCATATATAGTGTAAAAATGAAAACCACCCTAGTCCAATATCATGCATTTTATTTTGCAGCTTTTTGTTTTATATAATCGAAATAAAAATTCATCCGACATTTGGTGAAGTCGCGGGCTAACGTACAGTACGTTACAAAAGTTACGTACACATGTGATGACGTCATTTATATACCGCTATAGAATTTGTTATCCGGGGTCGATTACATTAAATAAGCCGTTTCGTTATTTTAATACATGTAATATAATTTGCAAAAACAACATGAAACTTTTCCATCAACATATACAATGGTATTTTTAGGTGCCCGACGCAGCTGTTGATTCTTACACACATTACGCTTAATCTCACTCATTCTTACACACATTACGTTTAATCTCACTTAGAGTATAAAAAGAATCACTATTGGGAGGGGTTTGAAGAGGAGCAGTTTTTTCTAACAACTCTCGCTGCCGAGCATATCAGTTGGTCCGCCGCACCAGTGAATTTAGTGTCACAAGTGTTTCGTTATAACCGGAGTAGTATTGAAGAGTCCATAAACGCGCATAAAAGTATTATTAGTTGAAGAAACGAAATCAAGGAATGCGGCATTAATATTAATTAATATGGATTACAAGAAGTATTTCGCAAAAAGCGTCGAGAGGCGACAGGAAAATTTAATTCGAAAATTTAGTAAGTTATAATTAATAATTTTTATATTATATAATAGGTTTATAATAAAGTGTTTTCGAATGAAAGATTTAATTGCCTTTATTGGATTATCAAATGTTGATCTTTTTTTACAATTTTATTTTTGTTCGAGGAACCGAATGATTGATTTTTCGGAAAGAAACAATTTTGTCTGAGACACTCGCGAAATCCAGACAATTTTTTGTAAACCATTTTTCTCGGTGATTTCGACAATTTCGAGTATCCTGATATGAAAATCTGTAATTAATTTTTTTTTACGAAAAAAAGTTGTCACGAGGAAGCAAAATGAAATCTAATAAAACTCAGCTGTTTTTGCAAATTTAGGTTTTAGGGTTTACAAATATGTATATTAAATTGCAACTGCATTTCATTTCAGAAATGCATTTTTTATATTTTTTACTTGAATTGTGTTTGTGGATTACTTTCTTTTGGTTGCTTGATTTCATTTGTAAGCAAGGAAATTTAGCTACAAGAAAACACTACTTTTTTTTAGCGGAGATGCGCGCTACCCACCCGGAAGCTATCTCACTTGCTGGTGGAATGCCAAATCCAATTACTTTCCCTATCAAAGCGATGTCTGTAACGTACACCGATGACGTCTGTGTCAATATGACAGGAACTGATATGAATGCTGCACTGCAGTATGGACCCTCGCAAGGGTGAGATTCTGAAATATTTTTTTACGTAATATTGACATTTCAGCATAAATTATACTGTGTTACAACTCAGATTAATATTTGTCACTATATGAATTTTTATCCGTTATAAATTATAAATTTACGGAGAAAAAGTATTAATTAAGTAGTAGTAATTTTGATCCGTTATAAAATATAAATTTACGGAGAAAAAATATTAATTAAGTAGTAGTAATTTTTGCCAGAATACGTAAGGACAGTAATGAAGCACAGTCATTAAAAAACCTTTTTGGATTGTCTCTAAGACATGCCTTTTTTCAATACTTATTCCTATTTTACTAGTAGAAGTGAAAAGATTACTATGATTTAACGCTCTGACGTTATCTCTTCGACCTTATTTTCCAAATCTTATCAATACACACGGCTTCTTATGCACACCTACAACGTTATCAACATCACGCATCGAACTCGACCGTTCGGCGGGTGATTACTTCGTTTACAGAAATTTGCTAAACTTGACTTTTAGAACGTAGTAAATTCGAAAATAGCTCAGTCTGTCTACCATATCGGGCAATCCATATCAACTGTACCAACAGCAGAAACTCACCTTCCCCAATCTGCATCACGATTTTTCATAACCTTCGAGAAAAAAAATTATGGAAATAAAAATTATGGCGTCTAAATTATGGAAGCTTTTTCAGATATTAAATGATTTTTCTTATTATTAATATTTAAAGATAAACAAAAAAGCCATTTTTTTATCCGAAAAACATCTGAAAAATACGACAAAAAACAAAATGTTTGGACGACAAATCGTCGTAACAAAAACACATACCAAACAACAAATCTGAAAACACTAAGTCACTACGTCATCTGTTTGCAGTCACCGGCCACTCGCGAAAAAGTACCGAGAGTTTCAACGAAAGTGGCACGCGCCACCGCGCGATGATTGGGATGTCATATTCACGGCTGGTTCTCAGGATGGTTTTTGCAAAGTTCTCGATCTCATATTGGATGAGGGCGAGCCTGTTATGGTCCAGGACCCAGCATACACAGCGACACACGGAGCGGTTGGTACATCACAATGTCATTGTTTATGCTGCAAAGAATATTTATTCTCAATAAAATTTCATGACGATTTTCCTGAAAAAATTGAGACATGTATCACGTAATGGTTTCTCCATTACAAAAGTAATTATTATTATTATATTTAATAATTATATTTATTAAATTTATGCTGTAAAGAATATTTATTCG